>JAWRVZ010000016.1:2765000-3480000 GCA_037043235.1 Rhodeus uyekii | reverse complement strand
AATGTCCATCTAATGTCCATCCATCCATCCATCTATCTATCTAATGTCCATCCATCCATCCATCTATCTATCTATCTATCTATCTATCTATCTATCTATCTAATGTCCATCCATCTATCTAATGTCCATCCATCTATCTATCTATCTATCTATCTATCTATCTATCTATCTATCTATCTATCTATCTATCTATCTATCTATCTATCTATCTATCTATCTATCTATCTATCTATCTATCTATCTATACTGATGTTTAGAGTAATACTTTTTTAACCATAAGATCTTGAAAAAAAAACATCATATAGAGTAAATATGATGTCTGTGTTTGTTTCCAGCCAAGCAGAAGGTCCAGCCTTTTATTTAGTCTGGACTTAAACCAAGATGATAAATATCCACCTGTCCCTGTTGGCGCAGATGGTCCCTTATCGGGAATATCTGGGTCGTACTATGGAGAAAATGTTTGTCTATTAATATTCAGCAGACATAGAAGGTTATCAAGCAACATTAGCGCGATGCATGTTTATAATTTCCCCCAAAAAGGTTTGCAGACATTTTTGAATTTCTTCTTCTCTTACAATTTTTTCCCAATCTTCAAAAAGAGCTGCAAAAATATTTTTCAATATTTGAAATCATTCCTGAGAATTTGTTGACTGCACGCATAGCAATGTGAAAATGGGGCTGTATCTCTGCAAAGATTTAGCTTATTGTGACATGTTTCCCCATCTACTGCTCAAAATATATGAAAAATTGCTTTTTTTCCCACTTATAACTTCAAGTTATCCAAAAATCATGGCAAATGATAGCCAAATGATAACCAACTTCCCCATGATGGCCGTTTTGGTGTCAACCACTGTGAATTTTGTAGTACAAGGTTCCCTTTCAGGGAACTCGAGCTGCGTCAAAGCGCTAGGGGAAATAGCCTTGCTTCAGTCACGTGAAGATCTGTGCAACCAATGAGAGACGAACGCGTGTGAATGCGTCACCGTCGGCACGTGCCGGTGACGTCATGAGGAAGAGCATAAAAGCGCGTCTGAAACCCGGACGCGTCAGCTCTGAATGTCTTCAGCGTGCTGTGTCTGTGTGAGAGTGATTTTGAGACTAAGATAGTTTAAAAATCAGGGAATATGAGTGTGAAAAGTGTGACGAATGAACAGAGTTTCAGACCATGTGTTTATCCTTGTCCTCGTTTTATAACGGGCAAGGATACACATGTTATGTGTGTCATCTGTTTGGGAGTGGAGCATGCGCGGTCGGCACTTGAGAATGCCGGCTGTGAGCACTGCGAGAAGTTCTCCTTGCATGCTCTCCTGGTGGTCTGTAACGAGGCCGCTCAGGCCAGTGTTCCCCGCGGTTCGGGACCTGCAGCAGCCGAGGCTTTGCGGCGCTCTCAGTCCTGGGGATCACAAATGGATCTCGCTGAGGCAGCTGGGGTGGGTCCTCCCTTACCTCAGCCCTCACGAGATCAAGCGGGTCCCAGTCACGAGCACTCCCCTAGAGATGTTCGTGCTGTGACTCCAACACTAGCTTTATCAAGTTCAGGAAGTGAGATGGATCTAGCTAGTGTTGACCCGGTCGAGGAGGTTTCGCCACCCTCCTCACCGGCGTTTGAGGAGTTAGTTGAGGTTGTGGCGCGAGCGGTCTCTCGTCTCGAGATTGATTGGTCGGCGGAGACCAGGAGCGCTCGTCCTAGAAAAAGTATTTTAGACGAGCGTTACCTGCCTGCTCGCGTCATTCCCCCGCGCCGAGTTATGCCCTTTCTACCAGATTTACATGCCGAGGTATCTAGATCTTGGAGAAAGCCAGCCTCCGAAAAGGTTCATACACCGAATAGTGCTATGTATACTAATCTTGTAGGGGCTCAAGGTCATTGTTATGGGGGGATGCAGAAAGTCGACGAGGCTCTTGCGAGTTACCTCGTTCCCCAGTCTGCATCCTCCATTAAAGCTCCGGCGCTCCCCTCCAAGCTGATGCGCGTCACATCGTCTCTGGTGGGGAAAGCATACTCAGCTTCAAGTCAGGCTGCGGCGTGCCTACATACTACGGCACTGCTGCAGGCCTATCAGGCTGAGTTGCTTGGGGACCTCAACGAGGGCGGCGGTATCGGTCCGGAGGCAGTGGCAGAGCTGCGCCGGACCGTGGATTTGTCTCTTCGGGCCACTAGGGAGACGGCCTATTCTATCGGCCGCTCCATGGCAGCTCTGGTGGCCACGGAGAGACACCTTTGGCTCAATTTGTCTGCTATAAAGGATAAAGACAATTTTGTTTTGCTGGACGCCCCTCTGTCCCCTTCGGGCTTGTTCGGCGATGCCGTAAAAAGCGTCGTCGACAAGTTTCAGGAGGCTTTGAGAGTTGTCCTGGACGCCAAGAAAGCTAAGACTAAGCGGCCCTGACGCCAAGCCGCAACAAGGTGGTGTCTCCCATGTGCAGCTCCAGAGTCAGCCCGCCATGGGAAAACCACCCCCTCTCAGGAGGGTCCTAGAGCAATCCACCCGGGTTTCCGGAATCAGCCCCGGCTCAGTGGTGGTTATGTTCGTAGTACCAGAGACCAGCCCCGGAAGGCTGGTTCCCCTAGTAGAATTCCGGGACGCATGGTTACGGCTACCCGGTATCTCTCAGTGGGTCCTGCGCACGGTGACCTTAGGGTTTGCCATTCAGTTCGGGGTTTCACCACCCTGGTTCTCAGGGGTCCTCCATTCAGTGGTAGGCCCTCAGCAGGCTCTGGTCATGGAACAAGAAGTAGACACTTTGCTGGCGAAAGGGGCCATCGAGTATGTACCCCTCGCAGAAAGCAAGTCCGGGTTCTACAGCCGGTACTTCATAGTTCCGAAGAAGGATGGAGGGTTGCGGCCTATTCTGGATTTACGTCTCTTGAATCGTGCGGTCAGGCGTCTAAAGTTCAAAATGCTAATGCTCAAACAGATCGTAGTGCAGGTCAGATTCGAGGATTGGTTTGTCACAGTCGACCTCAAGGACGCATATTTCCATGTCTCCATCCTTCCGCAACACAGGAAGTTCCTGAGGTTCGCCTTTGGGGGAAAGGCGTACCAGTATCGGGTGCTTCCTTTCGGCCTAGTGCTCTCGCCCCACACGTTCACAAAAGTTGTGGACGCTGATCTAGCTCCCCTGCAGTTACGAGGCATTCGTGTCTTAAATTATATCGACGACTGGCTTATTCTGGCCCAGTCGCCGCAGTTAGGACACATGAAGGAGCTGGGGTTGAGGCTGAACACCAAGAAGAGTGTTCTTTCTCCTGCTCAGAGAACCACTTTCTTGGGAGTCATTTGGGACTCAGTGACCATGTCTGCTCGGCTTTACCCCGAGCGCATCCAAGTTATTCGTTCAGCCGTCAAGAGCATCAAGCTGGGCCAGCCAATCATGGTGAAACACTTTCAGAGAGTGTTAGGGCTCATGGCAGCGGCATCCAGCATTATCCCACTGGGCCTGCTGCACATGAGACCCCTGCAGTGGTGGCTAAAGACCAAGGGGTTTTCCCCGAAGGGGAACCCGCTTCGCACTATCAAGGTCACGGGGCGATGCCTACGCACCCTGAGTATGTGGAAGAACTCTTGGT
Organism: Rhodeus uyekii; assembly: GCA_037043235.1. Taxonomy (NCBI): domain Eukaryota; kingdom Metazoa; phylum Chordata; class Actinopteri; order Cypriniformes; family Acheilognathidae; genus Rhodeus; species Rhodeus uyekii. Next base: position 3,476,429 of record JAWRVZ010000016.1, on the reverse strand, counting down.
TTCTGTCTCAAGGCCCAATGCTGGGGGCTCTGGGTCGGAGAGTCTCTCTCTCGACAGATGCCTCCCTCTCGGGCTGGGGAGCGGTCCTGATGGATCGCTCCTCACAAGGTCTATGGAACAGTCGGCACCAGACCTGGCACATAAACATGCTAGAGTTACTGGCAATTCGCAAAGCACTCTGTGCGTTCCTGCCGGACCTTCGCGACCACCATGTCACTGTTTTCACCGACAGTATGACTGCGGTCACATATATCAACCATCAGGGGGGTCTACGTTCGCGACCACTACACAAGATGGCGCGGCAGATCCTCCTCTGGGCCCAGGGGAGGCTGCTCTCTCTCAGGGCAGCCTACATCCTGGGGGTCCAGAATGTGGGAGCAGACGCCCTATCGAGACAGGGGGCAAGACCAGGGGAATGGCAGCTCCACCCCAAAGTGGTGGAGCAGATTTGGGAAAGATACGGCAAGGCACAGGTCGACCTGTTTGCCTCGGTAGAGAACACCCACTGCCCTCTGTGGTTTTTGCTAACACATCCAGCGCCTCTTGGGCGGGATGCCATGGTGCATGCGTGGCCGCGGTTACGCCTGTACACCTTTCCCCCGATCGCTCTGCTCCCGGGAGTTCTGGCCAAGATTCGCCGGGACAAGGTCCATCTCACGCTAGTGGCCCCCCATTGGCCTTCCAGAATATGGTTCGCGGACCTCGTGTCCCTCCTCGACGGGATTCCGGTCAGGAGGGACCTTCTGTCCCAGGCGGAGGGTTGCATTCTTTACCCGCAACCAGAGCTAATGAAGCTGTGGGTCTGGCCCCTGAAGGGGTCCAGCTCATAGAATCTGGTCTCTCAGCCAAGGTTGTTGAGACCATCCTTCAGTCCAGAGCTCCCTCCACGGGGAAACGTCCTGGTGTAGTGAAAGGCAGGTGAACCCAGTAACCTGTCAAGTCGGCAAAGTGCTGGAGTTACTGCAAGAGAGATTTGCGGCAGGGTTGTCCCCCTCCACCTTGAAGGTTTATGTGGCTGCCATAGCGGCTTGCCATGTACCTCTGGGTGGGGTATCCTTGAGCAGGGACCCCCTATTCACTCGTTTCCTCCGTGGCACACTAAGGCTGAGACCTGCTGCACAGACCAGGGTTCCGGCTTGGGACTTGTCTGTGGTACTCCAAGGCCTGTCCCAGGCACCCTTTGAACCTTTAGAGGAAATCTCTATCAAGTTCCTCTCTCTGAAGACCCTTCTTTTGCTGGCCATCACCTCGCTTAAGAGGGTCGGGGACCTTCAGGCCCTCTCGGTGGCTCCCTCATGCCTCGAGTTCGCGCCCGGGATGGCGAAAGCCTTTCTCCACCCGAGGCCAGGCTATGTCCCTAAGGTTCCCACTAATGTGGCTAGGTCTATCACGCTGCAGGCCTTCTGCCCTCCCCCATTTGACGATCATGAGCAGGAGCACAGGAACAAGATCTGTCCAGGTTTCAGACGCGCTTTTATGCTCTTCCTCATGACGTCACCGGCACGTGCCGGCGGTGACGCATTCACACGCGTTCGTCTCTCATTGGTTGCACAGATCTTCACGTGACTGCCCTAGCGCTTTGACGCAGCGTTTCGTTCCCCTCAGGGAACCAGGATTACATTCGTAACCCGAGACGTTATTTTTAACGAACGCAATGTCGTATTATTACGAAACTTGGTACAAAACAAGCCCTTGAACCAACCTGTTGAGTTTTACATTGGTGCCACATAGTAGTAAATAGATACAACATATTTTACAATAACGCTTTTAGCTTTTTTGGAGTTTGTCTGATGGTCATGAATCTTCCCTCTTTCTACAGAAACCAATGTTTTTAACAGCCAAAAAGAATCACACAAAATATGTTACACCCAGGTGGCTGCAGGGCACAAACAGCCCCCCCCAAAACCCTCTCACTTTAGTCCTGGACCAGCAGGCCATCCTTATTGTTGATCCATGTTACTTTAAATCATCTGATGAATAAGGTGACTGCTAAACAATTGATGTCCAGCATCATTTATCCACCGCTGAGATGTCCCATTTTGCCACATTTAATCCCAGACAACCAATCAATGATATTAACATATTTGTGTCAAATGGTAAAACTATCAAATATCAACAGGATTGCCTGCATTATAGTGATGCATTTACCTTTCTCTTGGATTTGAAGACGTTGCAGCGGAACACATTGCTTTTCTTGTCTCTTGCTATATAACTGAATATCTTCAGGTCCTGTGAGTCATGTGAGACGTAAAATATTCTGAAAAGAAAGAAAAATGACTAATGAGTTGCAGAAATTGACCTTAAAACGGTCTCACTGCCATGGCAACAACAAAGCCAACATGCTCCTCGCTGACTTTGTCCCTTTGGCATGTCATGAAGCATTACAGGAATACATTAAATGTCCTCAATACATTTTGAAATAACAACAGGTTTTGGAAATATAACAGAAAATTATACATTATGTTAGTATCAAGCTAAAAGTCAAGAAATGAGTCTATTTCAGAACAAAGTTGGTTGATTGGTATTGTTTTAATACACTACAATTAAAGTGGACTGACACTAATGATGTTACTGCTAAATGATCTGCTTTTACTCACTGGAGACTGGTTGCTGCTCTGGGGATTTCAAAGACCTTCTGCTTTTTGCTGCAGCTCATGGAGCCAATTGTTTTTGATGTGACATGTGCGTCCATAATGATAAAGGTCATCAAACCCCCACAAGCCATGTCACTCCAGTCATAAGCAAAATTAGTAATCAACTATCCATGGAAATAAAATGTGGTAAAATTACCTGAAAATGGGGTCTTGGGCCAGTGTCATTTGGCTTTCATCCCAGCTATATTCATATTTCTAACAAATATTTAAGCAAATTTTTAGTCAAGAAATATATTTTTATAATTTATCATAATTGTTTGTATGCAAATAAATAATTGTACAACATACGCAACATCACAATTAATATTTATAGCAAAATAAATGAGAAAGAAACACTTAAAGAGCTCACCTTTTTCTTTTTCCGTAAAACTACCTTGACACCATCCACTGACACAATAAGACTGACTTTCTTCTTCTTGATGTTCTTAATTTTAAACTCATACTGAAAATGATACATAAAAATAATCACAAATTGAATTATTTGAAACATGAATCATGTTATAAACATTATCATGCTCACATCCTGTTCTTTCCGGGTCATTTTTGACCCGGTTGAGAATTAAAAACATTGTAAAAAATATATCTCATTTAAAGTTTTTTTTATGCCTTTTTGAAAAACAAAGATTTTATTACACGTCATTTATATTTATGGAATGTCAAAATTTTTGTACCAACACTGACATTTAGTAGACAATAGTCAAATAATGTCCAAGTGATATACAATAATACCTTGAGATAGGAGCATAATCCGTTCCATGGTCATTTTCGTAACTCGAATTGCTCGTATCTCAAACCATTTGAAAGACCATGAGAAATAACAGGAAAAAAATGAATCCGTAACGGCCCTCTAAAGCGGTGGTCCCCAACCCCCGGTCCGTGAGCGGCTGCAAGCAACTGTGCCGCTGTAGCTTTGGTGGTGAGGAGGTGTGTTTCAACAATTGCGCGCGCACCCCGTCAACAATCCCGCGCGCACCGGTCCGCGGTAAAATTACCAAGCGTTTACCGCGGCACAAAAAAGGTTGGGGACCACTGCTCTAAAAGACTCCCTTATTAGTGTTAATAACAATGGAAATAACATGTTATCAATTGCTATAGAGACAAACACACACACAGAAAATTATAGTACATAAGGATTCCTGTGATATAAAATAAAATGTGGTTTTAATTATGAGTTCTTACCTCCGAGACAGAGGAGGGAGGGATAGCGTAGATTACGTAGATAACGTAAACACAATACTGAAGTGTTGTGTTTCTTCCCGTGTAGTGTATTGGACTATGCACAATAGTGTATGCCTCATATTTATTATTATTGAACACACATAACTCATGCTGCTCCCAGCTTAATACTTGTGAATCACTCGTTGCCCACGGTAACCCCTGCTGTAAAACCAAGGTGGCCTCTAGTGGAGATCATATGCAATTATCCCATAAAAGTGTATAACATTCACCACAGACTCGCGGGAGATGCGTATGCAAGTCGATGAACACGTGAAGTGAACGAGCGAGGTGCGTGGTCTCTGAGTGCTCGACCACCTTGCGTCCGCATCTCTAAGCGTGCTCGTATCTCAAATATTTACTCGTATCTCAAAGCAAAAACTGATCAAATGATTGCTTGTATCTCGAAATACTCATTTGTCGGGACGCTCATATCTCAAGGTATTACTGTAATTCTAAGGTTAAGACTATTGTAAAACATACAGGTAAGCACTTCCAGTTTTCATGTACAAAAATAATGGGAGAGTGGAGTAAATTTTCTAAAGTTACATTTAAGCCAATATGGGTCATTTTGACCCGAACATAACAAGTGTAATTTTTCTAACAGCCTACATGTAGGTCATCAAACAGTGAGAGACATGCAAAAAAGATCAGATGAAATAAATAAATCCATCACTACTAAGCCTTTGAGTAAGACACTTAACTTTAGTTTAAAGAGTAACTGGTTCTATAACAAGTAACCTCAAAGTAGCATTTCGATAAAGTCACCACGTACTATACACTGTAAATTAACAAACAAGAATGAAAATTGTGGATTATAAGACATACTTTGTATATCTCAAATCAAATAGATTCTCAGTCTCTAAGAAAGAAAAACTTGAGCAACCGGCACTGATAAGACGGGATATATATATATAGATATCAAGCACTAATGAAGAATATTGCTTTTGGAAGACTTGCAGTCTTTGGAGAACTGCATAAGTAATCAAAGACCAAGAAATAATCAGGAAATCCACAGGGGTGGGATTAAAGGAGATGCACTAGGCATACTAAAATGTGTCTGGGTTAAAGGAATTCTCTGTCATCCGAAGCTTTGATTAATGCATGGACCAAAAGCAAGGCGAGCTTATTCCTAATGAGGGTGTTTGTCCTGCTGCTCTCAGCTCTACTCAAATACATGAACTAGAGGGTGATATCTGACAAAAAGAGAGCTATGAAATGATCCAATCTCAGAGCCACCGGGGCAGAGAAGACACAAACAACCAGTCTTTACACTGGTTCCACATTAACAGAATAAACACCTTACACCAGAATAAAAGGATTTTATTCATCAGTCCATAAAGATGCCCTACACCAAGTTCTACAGCGAAAACTGTTCAATCATTAAAGGTATAGTTCGCCCAAAACGTCTCAGGTTACGTATGTAACCATAGTTCCCTGAAGAGGGAACGAGACGCTGCGTCGAACGCTTGGGGAATCCTTGGATGATGTCCGCGCGAAGCACAATATGTAAACTTCCGGCGCGCGCACGCGCGCGTGCGTGAGTGACAGACGCAGATCGGTGACGTCACGAACCAGTTGATAAAAGAGCGCCGGAACCCGGAAGCGGCAGCTTAGAGTTTGTCTGAAGCAAGCCCGGAAGGCGCGAGGAGCTGAGGCCAAAGACGCAGCGTCTCGTTCCCTCTTCAGGGAACTATGGTTACATACGTAACCTGAGACGTTCCCTTTCAAGGGAACTCGCGCTGCGTCGAACGCTTGGGGAACGATATACCAACGCCACCTCAGTGACGAAGGCCGACGAGTGTCTCGTAGCTCACTACGAGAGGACCCGTGTTCCCGGAGCGGAGTTGAGGTCAAGCTGGTAAAACCTCAGAAAAGTATGCGGGGAAGACCACCCCGCCGCATCACAAACATCAGATAACGACACACCAGATATAAGGGCCTAAGAGGCAGCCACGCTCCTAGTAGAGTGGGCCCGGACCCTCAGAGGCGAGGAGGATCCGGCCGACTCGTAAGCCAGGGTGATAGCCTCAACTATCCACCTGCTTAAAGTAGATTTGGATGCAGGGGCCCCCTTGGGGGTACCAAAGCAAACAAACAACTGGTCAGACTTACGCCAAGGGGCAGACCTATGGACATAAGTGTCCAGTGCTCGCACTGGACAGACCTTGTTTTTAAATTCCTGGTCCTGGTCACCGAAGGGGGGAGGGCAGAAGGCCTGCAGTACTATAGACCTGGCCACATGAGTGGGCACTTTGGGCACATAGCCTGGCCTGGGATGGAGGAAGGCTTTCACCATCCCAGGCGCAAACTCAAGGCAAGAGGGAGCTACAGAAAGCGCCTGTAGATCCCCAATTCTCTTTAGCGATGTTATAGCTAACAAGAATAAGGTTTTTAAAGTGAGGAACTTTAGTGGAACCTCATCCAACGGTTCAAAGGGTGCCTGGGACAACCCCTGGAGTACCAGGGATAAGTCCCAGGCAGGAACCTTGGTCTGGACTGCAGGCCTCTGCCTAATGGTACCACGGAGGAAGCGTGTGACGAGGGGGTCCCGGCCAATGGACACGCCACCCAGAGGTACGTGGTAAGCCGCAATGGCAGCCACGTAAACCTTCAGGGTGGACGGGGACAACCCTGCAGCGAATCTATCTTGCAGGAACTCTAGCACTTTGCCAATGTGACAGGTAACTGGGTTCACCTGCTTCTCGCTACACCAAGAAGTGAAAAGTCTCCACTTCAGGGCGTACAGCTTCCTCGTGGAGGGAGCTCTGGAGTGGAGGATGGTCTCAACAACCTCTGTCGAGAGACCAGAATCTATGAGCTGGGCCCCCTCAGAGGCCAAGCCCACAGTTTCCAAAGTTCTGGGCAGGGGTGAAGAATCGAGCCCGCTGCCTGAGACAGGAGGTCCACTCGAACTGGGATCTCCCAGGGGACCCCGTCCAGCAGGGAAACAAGATCCGCAAACCACACTCTGCCCGGCCAACGCGGAGCAACCAGTGTGAGACGGACCTTGTCCCAGCGAACTCTCTCCAGAACTCCCGGGAGCAGAGCAATCGGGGGAAATGCGTACAGACATAGCCTCGGCCATGTCTGGACCATGGCATCCAGCCCGAGTGGGGCTGGATGCAGGAGTGAATACCACAGAGGGCAATGCGTTGATTCTTCGGACGCGAACAGATCTACTTGTGCCCGGCCGAATCTGAACCAAATCTGCTCCACCACCTCTGGGTGGAGCCTCCATTCCCCGGGCCTCGGCCCCTGTCTCGACAGGACGTCTGCTCCCACATTCTGGGTCCCAGGGATGTGAACTGCCCGTAGATGGAGCAGTCTCCCTTGGGACCAGAGGAGGATCTGCTGCGCCAGTTTGTATAGTGGTCGCGAACGTAGACCCCCCTGACGATTTATATAGGAGACCACAGTGGTGCTGTCGGTCTGAACAACCACATAATGGCCCCTGAGGTCTGGGAGGAACGCTTGAAGCGCCCTCCAAACAGCCATCATCTCCAGCAGGTTTATGTGCCAGGACAACTGGTGTTTGTGCCACAGACCCTGGGCAGAGCGATCCCTCAGGACCGCTCCCCAACCTGTGAGGGAAGCATCCGTCGATAGCATGACGCGTCGACAAGGAGCTCCCAACGCAGGTCCTTGAGACAGAAACCAGGGTTTCTTCCACATATCCAAGGCACGTAGGCATCGCCGCGTGACCTTGATAGTGCGGAAAGGGTTGCCCCTCGGGGAAAACCCTCTGGTTCTGAGCCACCACTGTAATGGCCTCATGTGTAGCAGCCCGAACGGGATGACGCTGGAAGCTGCTGCCATGAGGCCCAGCACTCGCTGAAAGTGTTTTACAGTGATGGACTGGCCTATTTTGACTTTCTTCACGGTTGACAGAATCGAATCGATGCGGGCGGGGGATAGCCGCGCCGTCATCGAAACCGAGTCCCATATCACGCCTAGGAAGGTGGTTCTCTGAAGAGGAGAAAGCACACTCTTCTTTGCGTTCAACCTCAACCCCAGCACTCTCATGTGTGCGAGAACAACATCTCGATGCTGAACCGCTAACTGCGGCGACTGGGCAAGAATCAGCCAGTCGTCGATGTAATTCAAAACTCTTATGCCTTGGAGGCGCAACGGGGTTAGCGCTGCGTCCATGCATTTCGTGAAAGTGCGGGGTGATAAAGCCAGGCCGAATGGAAGTACTTGATATTGGTACGCCTTCCCCCCAAAGGCGAACCTGAGGTACTTCCTGTGCTGTGGAAGGATGGAAATATGAAAATATGCGTCCTTCAGATCGATAGTGACGAACCAGTCCTCGGACCTGATCTGTGCCACTATTTGTTTCAAAGTCAGCATCTTGAATTTTAGCTTCATGACCGAGCAATTCAGAAGGCGCAAATCCAGGATGGGCCGCAGTCCTCCATCCTTCTTTGGAACGAGGAAGTAGCGGCTGTAAAAGCCTGACTCCCTGTTTGAGAGGGGTACATGTTCTATGGCCCCTTTCCTCAGTAGAGAATCTACCTCCTGCTCCATTACCAGAGCCTGCTCAGGGTCCACCACCGTGGGTAGAACCCCATTGAACCTGGGCGGGCGAGACCCAAACTGGATCGAATACCTTTTCTTTATAATTCGCAGGACCCACTGAGAAACCTCTGGAAGACATGTCCATGCCGGAAGAAATTCTACTAGGGGAACCAGCCTCTCGAGGCTGGCCTCTGGTGTCTGTGTAGCACACCCGCCAGGGCCCGGTTTTCTGGGGAACACCTGGAGTGAATGCTCTAGGACCCTCCTTGGAGGGGGCGACCTCCTCAGTGCAACCGGTGTAACGGGCGGCAACTGAGGAGGGTCGCCTCCAAGAGGCCCGGCGCGTCTGGCGTCAGGACCTCTTCGAGGTAGCCTTCTTGGCGAGGATGACGGTCCTCAGACCCGTCCTCCTGCCCGAAGGCTGAGGCTGGGAGCGCCTGCCCGACCCCCCGGTTTTCTGGGGAGGTTGGCGGGTTGAGACGCTCTGCCTTTGAGCGGCCCGCTGCACATATGAGGAGGCCTGGGGCTGTGGCTGGCTCACAGCCCCAGGCTGAGGGCGGCGAGGCAGGAGTACATTGAACGCCACCTGCTGCTTTGCCGCCTCCTGGAACTTCTTGACGACCGTTTTCACCGAATCGCCGAAAAGCCCAGAAGGCGACAGAGGGGCGTTCAACATAAAATTTTTCTCCTTGTCCTTTAGAGACGTCAAATTTAACCACAGGTGCCTCTCCGTGGCCACACAGGCTGCCATGGAACGACCAATAGAGGCAGCCGTCTCCCTGGTGGCCCGTAGGGACAGATCTGTGGCTTTATGTAGCTCAGCCACAGCCTGTGGACCAATGCCTCCGCCCTCATCGAGGTCCCCCAATAATTCTGCTTGGTAAGCCTGAAGCAGGGCGGTGGTGTGAAGACACGCCGCTGCCTGGCTAGCTGAAGAATATGCTCTGCCCACATGAGCTGATGTAACCCGCATAGGTTTAGTGGGCAGCACCGGGACTTTAAGCGATGACACCGAGGGCGGAGAGAGGTGGCTCGCAAGCGCCTCCTCCACCTTCGGCATCGCGCCATAACCATACTCTCGCGCACCAACCAGAGTGGCATACATATTATTTTGTGGCGTAAACACTCTGGAGGTGGCTGGCCTCTTCCAGGATCTAGACACCTCAGTGTGCAGATCCGGGAAAAAAGGCAGGTCCCGGCGAGGGGGAGGGACCCGCGCTGGCAGAAATCGTTCATCCAACTTGCTTCTCTTTGGACGAACGACAGTGCTTTCCGCTGGCCACTCAATACTTAACGTGGCCACAGCGCGAGTCACCACCTCGAGCAATTCCTCATAAGCTGGGGAGGAGGTTGGCGAATCCTCACTCTCCGCGTCGACACTAGCAACGTCTAACTCCTTGGAGCTAGACAATTGCAGTGCCGGTGCTTCAGCTTGGTCGGAAGTAACCGCCCTCGAGCGTGCTTCCGAAACCATGCATGAAGCACTGGATCCACCGGGTAAGGGCTGAGATAGGGGAGCGCCCGTCTCAGACCCCGCCGTCAGGTCCATTTGCGAACCCCATGACCTAGATCGCCGCAGAGCCTCAGCTGCTGCGGGACCCGAGCCCTGGGGAACGCGAGCCTGGCCGGTCTCAGAATCAAAAACCGCCAGGCGTGAGCGGAGCACCCGCAGCGGTAGTTGGCTGCAGTGATCACAGTCAGCACTCACGAGCGCTGACCTAGCATGCTCCGCTCACAGACACATTACACATAACAAGTGCTCATCTCCCCCCGAGAGGAAACGAGGGCAAGGAGATGCGCACTGTTTAAATGCCTGGTTCGCCATAAACATAGATATTGTATATAAATATATATGGGAGATCCCTGATTTTTAAACTAGATCTGGGTTTTTCTCTCAAAATAACCAGCACACTCAACACACTCTCACACTGTGCTTGCGAAGACAAACAAAGCTGCCGCTTCCGGGTTCCGGCGCTCTTTTATCAACTGGTTCGTGACGTCACCGATCTGCGTCTGTCACTCACGCACGCGCGCGTGCGCGCGCCGGAAGTTTACATATTGTGCTTCGCGCGGACATCATCCAAGGATTCCCCAAGCGTTCGACGCAGCGCGAGTTCCCTTGAAAGGGAAATGAAAATTCTGTCATCGTTTACACACCCTCATTTCGTTCATCTGTGGAATGCAAATTAAGATCTTTTAAATGAAATCTGAGAGCTTTCTGTCCCTCCATTGCCATACACAACTGCCACTTTGACGCTTAGAAATCATAAAACTAATCCATATGACTTGAGAGGTTTAGTTCACATTTTCTGGAGACACAATCGCTTTATATGATGAACTGATTGATTTTAGGTTTTTATACACATACAAACATTGACAAGTGAACATAAAGAGAAGCTCAACCAAAACTCACAAGAACAAATGTCATTGCGAAAGCTCATATGTCTTGCGTAACAGGAGAATGAACTTCATTGGTTCTTGCACGTCAAAGAAAGTATACTTGAGCTTCCGTTTATCGCAACTGATGCGTGTTGATGAATGAAAGCCTCGCTTGAATCTGTTCATCATATAAAGTAATTGTGTCTTTGGTCTAAACCACTCAATTCATATGGATTAGTTTTACAATCTCGTTATTAAGTTTTTGAAGCGTCAAAGTGGCAGTTGTGTAGCTGTGAACAGAGGGACAGAAAGCTTCAGATTTCATCAATAAGATCTTCATTTGTGTTCCAAAGATGAACGAAAGTCGTACAGGTTTGAATCGACATCAGGGTGAGTAATTAATGACAGAATATTAATATTTGGGTGAACTAACCCTTCAAAAGCTTTGGAAACCTATTTGCAATAATACAGAGACATGCTATAATGCAAAACGAAGAAGAAATATTTAAGGTTTGGCCTTATTTCTAGATCACAAATTGAAATACATTTATGACATTGAGGGACAGACATTCTGAGATGCACAAAATGTATGTTCATTTTCAGTAATATCACCATTCTTAAGCTTGTTTATCAGTCATTTGTATACAATATATGCTATTCACACATCATTCTTTCAAAAAGGTCAATTGTCTGTATCTCAGATAGCACACATACTTCTGCAAGTCATCTGTTAAAGAGTTTCATCTGGAAATCATCTGCTGTGAACAAACATCTGAGAAATGTCTTTAAGATGTCCGTTTTACATACACTCTAAATCATGAACATCTTAAAGACATTTTCTAAATGTGCAGCAGATGAGCAAACACTCAAGATGTAAAACAGACGTCTCTAAGATGTATATGTGCTATCAGGGATCTTTATGAAGACAAGTTTCCTATCCTTTATTGGACAAATTCAGGAACCCTTACCCGTATCCGTCTCATAGCGGCCAGTATTTCAATCCTGCTTTTAGGTCGCACAATATCCAAGCTCCCAATGAACTGTGGCAGAAAAGGTTAAACAAGTGACATGATAAAACTGTATATAAAAAGTCAATGAATTGCATTCATGTCAATGCAACAGGTGTCAATGTCAATGATAAACCCGACATTATAGTGTCCATATAATACACAGTAATATAATAATTAGTCACAATGAGTTTTACAATCATTCAACATGGCAATTACATATTGATTATACAATCAGTTTAAATCATGCATAAGTCATTCTCATAACATTACATGATAACAAGTACACTAATATAAATTGTGAGTCATTTAATAAACAAGTGCATGTTTGCTTCTCAACATTTACCTTCACCTCGAATGTGAGCCCATGCTGGAATTGTCCTTCATTTTCAGCAGGAATCCTCTGATCCATCGAGTCGTCTACTAAATTATATTTACTCTTTTCCAGCATTGTGTCGCGCTAAGGAAATACCGCTGGATGCCTTTATTTACTCAAAACATGCTGAAGCCTCTTGGCTCCACTGATTTCTGATGTTCTCTCAGAAAGATGACGGCAGTCCTGACAATGTCCAAAGGCGAAGGCAGAGAGGGATTCAGTATCATATAGAGTAAATATGATGTCTGTGTTTGTTTCCTAGCCAAGCAGAAGGTTCAGCCTGTTAGTAAGTCTGGATTTACAGCATGATGATAAATATCCACCTGTCCCTGTTGGCGCAGATGGTCCCTTATCGGGAATATCTGGGTCGTACTATGGAGAAAATGCTTGTCTATTAATATTCAGCAGACATGGCATCGCCAATAGAAGGTTATCAAGCAACAATCTTAGTAATATTCATGAGACAAACGTTACCTAAGGGTTACCAAGCAAAGTCTGCATGATATCATTAATATTCAACATCTAATAACATTCGTAATTTCGCGTCAGTCATTTCATAAAGATTTGCATGAACCTTCACTATCAGGCTGTGAAATACTGGACTTTGGAAATACTTATGAAGTGCTGACATCTTGTGGCTGAACAGATGAACGCGAGTGATGTTTAAAATGCATAATCACAGTTCAGCCGAATACAGATATGTGATTCTTTAATTCTGTTAAACTGAAAATATTCTACTTAACAACAGGACTGAAATGAGAGATAGGAGCGCGCTGTCAATCAAATGCGCATGAAGTTCCTTACTATAACAGTGTAACCCCCCAACGCACACACATAAATATAAATATATAGAAATAAATAAATTTGATTACATATACAGTACATTAAGACCATACAGTTATTTTTTTTTACAAGGTATAAAATCCCGTAATGCTGCTTAAACAAAAGTTATAATTTGTAGTTTATATTTGGACACAGCATCATATGACAGTCTATGAAATGTTATCTTTTTAATGTTAACTTTTGGTTTAAATTGTGTTGAAACACATGATTTCAATTGATATATTTAGGCATACGTAATCTGCCATCAAAGGTTTTGATATGTTTTTGATTTGGAAATGAATGAAGCCGGATGCAAAAGCTGCATAACCTATATTTTATTTTTTTTAATCCATGAAAAAGATTGATGTTGTGAAATATTTTTATTTTTGTTTATTGTTTTGTTTCATATAATCATTTAGAAATCATTCTAATATGATGATTTGGTAAACATTTACAGAAAACATTTCTTATTATCAATGTTGACAGGTGAACTACAATAGGTTGAAGGCTCTCTTTTGAGCCGCCCTGGATAAATTGTTTTCAAGGTGGCATTGTTAGGCTTCTTCTCGCTCTAGACACAAAAACACATTGAACAGAGACAAAACAGGACCCTGACAGTTACAGCCTATGATGTAAACAGCTTGTCCTTTTTATGAAATTCCACCGTTTTGAATTCAAAATATGTGACCATGATTCGTGTCATTAAAAACGGAATGTGACATGGCAATAAACATTTTACGTTTGTGACATAGACATACGAACAAATAAGAGTGATTGTGTGCATATTTCAAAATAACATTATTTGCAATTACAGTAGTACCTCGGTTTACGAGCGACTTGGTATACGAGCAAATCAGTGTACGAGCATGGAGGGTCGAATCGGTGTACGAGGATTGTATCGGTGTACGAGCAAATTTTTCTCTCATCCACTCGCATTTTTGTCCTAACGCTCAGCATCGTCGCGGGCATTTTTACTGGAAATATCCTAATGACAGCCTCTCATAACACAGTCAGTTCCAACTCCTTTATCACCCCTTAAATAATTCATTCTCTCAGCCTCCCACTGTTTGGCTGCATCATTCACCACAGTGATACTTTTAGAAGTTACAACATGAATTAATTGTGATCGCTAATGTTCACGTAGTGAATGTGGTTCATGATTCATTTGTCATGAATTTCATTCAATTGTCTCCTAGTTCTGCCTGTCTGTGTGAGTGGGGGCGTGGTCACTGATCACCGACACCTGATTGTCATATCATTTGCCTCACTTCTCTCCACTCCGGAGCTCGCTGTGGTCGCGCGCGCGTCTCCCGGAGCTCGCGGTGGTCGCGCGGGCGTCTCTCGGAGCTCGCGCGCGCATCTCCCGTTCCACGACTTTCACTCTGGATTATCACTTCGTTTGTTTTCTGGACTATTATAATAAATTCACTCATTTGCACTTGAATCCAAGTTTTGTGTTTTCCTCCTCCCTCCTCTGTCTCTCATCTCCTTCATGCCAACAGACGCTGCTCAAAGTGAGTTACAGTAAATCGTCAAGTATTTTTAGAGTTTAATTGTCAATTACCAATTAGTATTTATGAGATCTTAATGTTTATCATTTTAACTGTAATTAATAGGGTAAAACAAAAACAAAATATTTAAAATGGGCATTTATGGTCGTGTGAAACGAATTAATTGATTTTTAATGCATTCTTATGGGGGAAATTGTTTTGGTGTACGAGCATTTTGGGATACGAGCTCGCTCTTTGAACGAATTAAACTCGTAAACCGAGGTATTACTGTAGTTTAAATTGATTAATTCATTAGACTCCGATAAAGTCTCCCTGTAGTCAATAACTTTATAGCTTAAATCTCATTTTTGATCACCAACATAATACAGTGGAACCCACTTATCTCGAGCTCGGTTATCTCGCCAACGCTGTTATGTCGACGTTTTTGAAGTGGAACCGCCAAACTCCCTATTTTTTTTAGCATTTTCTTATCGGTTATGTCGATTATTTTATGTAACCGAAACCCTGATATCTCGAGCACAAAAGAGGGACAAAGTCGCTACTTTACATCAGTTATCTCGATCCCCGTGATTAATGATAGTACAGAGTTCACTGTGCATGCACTGAGTTCGTGTTGCACGTGCATCACGGTCCATATAGTCGCTCACTCCAGTGACGCTTCACTCACTTTTGCGGCGCAGTGCCGTGCAGCCGCAAAACCATAGTAACCAAAACCAGCACAAAAGGAGCACAAACGAACAAGACTATTTTGCTTTCATTTTCCATTGGGTGGGGGCCAACTTCACGCTCGTTTTTCAGAACTGTGTCCAAGCGAAATGACTGTGTTATGAGTGAATGTGTTTATGTGTGTTGTGACTGTTTACGCTGTGAGCGAAATTGTGTTTGCAATGTTGGAGAATATAATTAAAGGTTTGTGTCGAGAATTGAAGTCGGTTTTTATTGTATACTGGTAAATCTAGTAACGGCTGTCAAATGGATGTTAAATGGAAATGAAAATGAAAGAAAACTCGAGGCGATTAAACTGGTCACACGGGTTTCACACTCTTCTCAAACATGTAAAGAGAATAAGTACAAACCAGGAAAAAGAAAACACTCAGACAAACATCACAAATAAAAGGAGGAAAACAGAAACAGTAGATTATACTATATAACAGTCAGCGGTAGAGCGGCCATCTCTCTGCTCACTCAAAAACACTCTCCTCCTCGCATGCGCGCGCTCACAACAGCATATGCCGTCTTAAAGGTATATTCCCAACATAAACATAAAGTAGCCGTTACAATCTCTGCTGTTAGTTGGTGAACATATGCCTTTTTTGTTAAGAAACATATACAGTGTGTGTACATTTTTATAGCATGCCGATCACTTCATCAAACAAATCGCCATATTGGCTTTTGGTTATCTAAGATCCTCGGTTATCTCGATGCTTTTTTGCAACCCCCGAGGCCGTCGACATAACTGGGTTCCACTGTATTATTAAATGTTTTTTTTTACTATGAAAAAATTTCTTCATGCCTTTAAATAACTTGACTACAACTCTATGCCTATAATATATAAAGCAGAAAGATGTTATCAAGAATGTAAATCCTTCCAAGGCCGTGACGATTATATTGAAGTTATGTTCGAATATAAATGATGAGATGGAGAGGCTTCTGTTGTTGTGGATAAAGGAGAAGCAGATCTCCCTTGATAGATATTTAATTAAATGGTTTGCACAAAGTGAAAGTGAGGGTAGTCGGGCGAAAAAAGGTAAGAAAAGTGATCAAAAGTAAAGAATACAAATCGAAAAAAATCTAAACAATCATGTATAATAGAAAAGTTATGTTAATTAAATTTTTTCCCCATTGTTACGGATCTGGAACGGATTAATTTGTTTTCCGTTATTTCTTATGGGAAAACGTGATTCGAGATACGAGCAACTCGACTTACGGTATTACGGTACTGTCCGTTATTGAGACTTGAGTAATTGCACATCAGGTTTATTTTAAATCATATTAAAAACACCACATATAAATTACATAAAAAACATTAAAAACTTGATTTGTACCACTGGCATTTTAATGAATTAATTCCTTTATTATTTAATAATAATAAATAATCCCATTCCCCCCCAAGCACAAAAGTGAAACTCTGCCTGTATGCGGCATAACACGACGAACATCACGTTTGCCAGTCTGTCAGAACCTTCACCATTTATAGAGAGGATATGACCGTAATGTTCTTTTTATGTTCTTTCTGCTCATAGGTCTATCTCTTAAGGTGTTGAGAGACTTGCGTCATCCCCCTGAACTGGATTGTGATGTGACTATAAATAATTGCAAATGTGTGCACTTCTTGACACACTATGTTTTTACGGTACTGACACAGGTGAGGAAATTCTGTCTCAGAACACACTGTACCTATTGATTTTTTATCTTATTACTTCAGGGGACTATGAAGCTTGTTGTTCCACTGTTATTTTTTTTTTTCTTCAAATAAGCCCCCTAATCCCAAGAAAGTAGGAAGAGATTGAAACGGAGTGAGAACACAGGAGAATCAGAATATGAAGGATGAATGGCAATGTTCCCTTGGAGATAATGCTAGCTTGATAACAGCATGATGCTGCTTGCAGCTAAATTAAACCAATAAGTTATAATTGTTGCTTTTTCTCTAAAGGCAACATATCCACCATGCATTAGAGGCTTACTCTGGGAAATTATTTACATTGTTAATTTTTTACTTGTTAGATTTTACTTGTTTTTACAATCATTTCAATGTTTATTTTAAATATCATTTTAGTCATTAGAAAATACATTTTTAATTATATTAATAAAACCCAACCCACAGTTGGTGTTTATATATAAATATTTAAGCTAATACTATATGAGTGTAAAGTTAGGGATTAAAATTAAACAGTAGTTTAAAAATCCTAGCTGGCCGACAGATTTATGAGCACTTCCTCTTCGTCAGCTCATAATGTGCATGGTTGATATTAAGAATGGTGATGTTACTGGAAATGATCCACAGTCATGGGCAACTAGAGTCGGAAAACAGTTGTCATTTCCCTGAAATCTGTCCATTCCAAATAAATCTTTCCTCTATTGTGTCTGCATGCTCAAGTGTGACTCCACCACCGTGTTCCATGAATAGCCCTGAGTTAAGAATATCTTATGCGGGGAGGTGAGTGTAGGATATGTCACCCTGAACAGTGACGGCAGTGACTAAACGGCAGTATTTACAGCAAATAGTTGCTGTAAGTCAGTCTGTTTTTCATTTCATCAGCACTTACAATAATCACACTGCTAAAATAATAAATGCACCACCTCCTCGTCTAACTTTAGAAGAAGAAGGAAATGTCCTGTTACTGGAAGAGAGAGGCCCAAGATCCATTTAGCATTAGCAGTGTGAACTTGTCTGGGGATCCATTGGCCTCCACAGTCCAGTGGTTTTATTATAGTAACATTTAAGCAAACTCAATACACATTTTTTGCAAATGTGATACTTGTTTCCAGAAAGTTCACTGAACAGCATTTATTTGCATTTGTTAAATTGATTTATTAAATATATTAAAGCATCAATTAAATGGAAATCTTTTGTACCCTAGGGGATAAACTTTTAAAGGCATTGAAATGGAGAGACTGTGGAGTGCATCAGGTGGTCCCATTTAACTGGCTGGTTGGTTCAGTGCTGGAATTTGCTTTGAAATAGAAAGTGCTAGCCAGGATAATTTCTCAGCTGTGTTTTATACAGTGGGCTTCAGAATGCACCTCTCTCCATTTCTGTAGGTCTCTGGAACTGTCAGTCAGCAGTCAATAAATCTACCTTTATCCCAGCCTTTGCTACTAACTCTGCTCTCAAAATCCTAGGTTTGACTGAGACATGGATTCGTCCTGAGGACAAAGCAACCCCCGCTGCTCTCTCTAACAACTTCTCTTTCTCTCACAGTCTAGGAGGGGGTTGGGGTACAGGTCTCTTCATTTCTAACAACTGCACATAGTCTACTCACTCTTCTTTATGCAAGTACAATTCATTGGAATTTCACTGCCGTAATCCACTTTGCTGTAATCTATTGCCCCGCAGGTCAGCTGGGCACCTTTGTTGAGGAGATGGATATGCTGCTGTCCTCATTTCCTGAGGATGGCACTCCGTTGGTCGTCTTTGGTGACTTCAACATAATTTGGAGAAGCCTGGCGCTACAGAGTTAGTCTCTCTCCTAGCCTCATTTGACCTCAATCGACTCATCCACTGGAGCCCACTCCACTCTGAAGTTGTATGTAGGAGACATTACAGCTTACCACGCACCTTTGGGTCGTTATTCTTTGAGGAGAAACCTGTTGGTGTCTGCATGGTACTTTGAGGATGAAGCCTGTAACTCATCCAAGGGTAGAGGAGTTACAGATTATTTGTTAAGAAGATTTGGCCGAGGCGTCCTTCAAACCCATTGAGTCTATGTCAGAGAAGTTCTAGACTCTTAAGATTGCCTTCCTGCTATCATATCTCTAAAGAGAGTAGAGAATTTTCAGGCTCTGTCAGTTCCTCTTTCATGTTTAGTGTTCCCTGTGTGGTTATGTGCTTTTGGTGCCGACTAATGTGACACGCTCTATAGCTTTTTAGGCCTTCTGTCCTCTACACTTTCAGACACTGGACCAGCAAACGTACAATGTCTGTTCAGAGCACTAGACTGCTATGCCCACTCTGCTGCCCAGCTGTTGGTATGCTTCAATTCACCCAAGTGGGGTTCCTCAGCATCTATGCAAAGAATTAGCAAATGGTAGGTTGAGGTAATTTTAATCTGGACATTCAAGCGCACTCAATTAGGCGTATGGTGACCACAAAGGCCTTGTATAAGGAAAGATATCAGACCAAGCTGTCAGGCTGACCTCCCAACCGAGAGATAGGGACAAGTGAGGTTTGGGTGGGGTAGTTGATTAGGTCAGGCAAATAAAATTTTTAATCCATTTGATGATCTTCGGTAATTTGTCCGGATCATAATCAATCAATCAGTTCTGGTTCTCAGCACTCGCGTAAGGTCCATGCAGTTTCCCTAGACATTACGTCCAGCCTCATGGCCAGACCAGTTACAGTCCGTAAAAGTTCACCGATCTGACCCCCGATGGAGCCCACTCTTCCCTGCGTATCCGCAGTCCGGACTGCGTTGTTACGGTTCAGTTCCTCAATCTGTATCACTCTCTGATCTAATTCCTTCAAACGGTCACACACAACCCCGAAGCATTCCTTAGTTTCCACAGACAGTGGCTGGGTGAATTTGCTTGCAGCTTTCTTACCAATCTTCCGATAGGTCAGGGCAATCCCAAAGCCAAAGAATAGGAACCCCGCCATCAATAATCCAATCATGTATAAATCTTCCGTATCCTCCATGGACAGAGCCTCCAGGCACAGAACTTGCCAGTTGTTCCATGCGTCCATCACGTACCCTGCAGCAAAGGTCCCGTCCGGGCAGGTGGGTTCTCCCGGGGCACCCTTCCTTTGTGAGAAAATCCTATCGATCACGCTGATTGACCAGTTAATCAATTCCATTTCAGTATTTTCAGGAGTCCAGCAAGCAGCGGGTCAGAGAGCAAAAAAAGACAAAATACCAAAGCGCCAGAGCACTGCGGGAGCAGAGAGAAAAAACGTCTGCACTGTGTGAGAGAGACAGATAAAAAGGGTCTGTCTCTCCAAGTCCAAGTCTATGGCCTAGACTTGGACACCTATGCTCGTCATGATTCACACTAGGACAGGGATTTGTCAGTATGACTGTAGTGGGTATTCACTTTTCCATAGCATCATCTCCAATGCAGTGTAGAAGTTACCTCAAAAGGAAAGCCTTGGTTATGACTGTAACCATGGTAAGGAATGAGATGCCTCACCTTCCCATACTTACTGCATGCCTGTGAGCCACTTACTTCAGCCAATCAGAAGCTGAAGATGTTTGCTCCGGATATCTTCAATAGCTTCCTGGTTACAACATCACACTCAACGGAATGGCATTCCAACTATCATTTGGTATGAACTGATTATGTCTAACCAAAATAACCAGTAACCAATGATTTCTGACATGTACTCGTGTACAGTCAGATGTTCTTTGACTCAAAATTCTTTATTGCCGTTTATGTGCAAGTAAATCAAATCAGTAACTAAACAGTCAATTTCACATTGTTTCTCTTCAGGCCAATTCACATTGCACACACAAATGAAAACAAATATTAACAAAAACCTTGGCTGAATTTTATTAGAAAGATATTCACATTGCCCCAACAGACACCGGCAAACACACCTTCAGTCAGGTGAAAACAAACCTTGACTAACGCTAACAAACAACAACTGGGGTAACGCATTGATCTAACAGTTTGTCTGTATGGTGTGAATTGGCCTTTAGTAGGATGAAAATAATATGTTATCTAAACTATGCCAAAATTATATATATATATCCTGCTCTGCAGCACCACGTCCCTTAAGAAGTCTATTCTACAGGTGTTGTTCATCAAATCAGATGAGAAGAGCCCGCCCTTATGGCCGCACAGCCAATCACGTCTTCTTGCTTGATTGACAGGTCAGACAGCCAATCAGCGCCAGCTGTCAGAGTGACAGTACAAGCGCCAGAGACGACAACCCTCGCAAGAAAGAAAAACAGAAAGAAAAACAGAAAGAAAACACTGCAAAAAAAAACCTTACGTCCTTAAGGACGTAACAAATATATTGAAATATTATTGCGTGTAAAAAATGTGTGATATAGCCCGCACCCTTATATCACCCGCCTTATATCACCTTTAAACATAAAAAAGGATTAAAATAATGGTGAATTTTCATGAGACTCTAAGAATATAGTCTTCACTACAAGCAATATTTCATAAGTTTTCCTTATTCATATCTTAATCGTGAGAATGATTGCATGTACTGTGGTCTTCATAGGGTTTTAAAGGGCAGCATGAAGGGGGCGCAGTGCAGGTGACTCAGAGTGGGCCGCTCAAGCGTCGCTGTTTCTTAGTGCCATCACAACAGAAGGTAAACAGGATCCTGCAGAGGCGTGGAGTGGGTGAGATGAGTGGAGCACCCAGTCGCTATGGAAACCAGCCTCATCTCCACAGAGCTTTCCTGGAAAAAACACCTCTGGTTGACTGTATTTTCTGGAAAAACGGAATTATCCTTTTATGCATGTGTATTTGAATGGAGTAGATTTAAAGTATTTTTATGAGCTTCATGAGAAAGGTGCCAGACATTGTGTGGTAGAGGTGACTAAGAGCCTCCATTAACCCATGTGAGTGAGATGTGTGGGAAGAGGAAGTGCAGAGGGGGGATGTATCTGACGTATTTCATTATGACCTTTCCTTTTATCACCACATAATATACAAAAAGCAAAATGGAATACAATGCTTTCCTGTAGCTCAAACAGTAGAGCATGGTGCTTGCAACACTACGGTCATGGGTTTGATTCTCATGGAAAGCAAGAACTGATAAGAATGTCAATGTGTTTTTTCTTTGGATAAAAGCATCTGTCAAACGCATAAAAAAGTGGGCTATGTGAGAAATGTCGGTTACATATTTTATTGTTTTACCTTAAAACTATCCATTTCCTTTTAGTTGCACATAAAATAAAAGGCGAAATGAAATAAAATGATATTATATAAGTATAATGTATTCGCATATTCTAAATTCAATAATGAATCATTCAAAAAAGATAAACTGCTAAAGACAAATGTTTGCACGTAAAAAATTTATTCAAGTTTAGTTTGTTTCATTCAAAGTTCAATAAATAACCCACAATTGCTTATCAAATATAAATAATACTATTTTCAATAAATACTCAATACAAAAACACACACAAATCCACATAAAACAAAAACAAATAGTTAACATAAATGTGCAAAAGACTTTTGGCTTTCACAGTTATCCAGTGCTACAGACTTGATCTTCCCGTGTGCTCCTGCTGTATTCACAGAATGAATGTTCTCTAATGCCCAAGACCTTCTCGTCTGGCTTTGAGTCTGTTCAGTCCTCCTGAACCCCAAGAGACTGGTTCACCGACCGTCAATTCACACAAATGCCCTGTTTATGTAGAGCAAGTTCTGCTGTCTTTCGAGTCGCCATGGGTAGTTTAACCCAAATGTTGTGTGATGAGTTCCTGGTAGACTGTTGACTTGAGGAAACGAGGGTAGCAGTCTTTCTCCATGAGGGTGTAAATTTTACTCTGGGCAAGGTTGAAGCAGGACAGGGTGGGTTGTTCCACATTATTCAAAGTGATGGTTTTAGTTTCGTGATCGAGATTGACCTGAAAATATGCAGAGAAACAATTTAGACTTTTTCAGTACATTTTCGAGTATGTGCGAGTCTTCTGCGCTGTTAAATTCTTAGGAAATTTACCTCTCTCGGTGCGTCAGAGCAGATGAACTCCTCATAGATTTTCCTGGCCTTGGAGCACAGCTTTGAGGAGCTCTTTGTGTTCCTGAAGTCCTCACAGGCCAAATAGAAAGCAATATTTTCTTCACTGTACTCAGATGACAGGAACGCCGTGAAAGCGCACAGTCCCTCTGCAGAGAAACATGAAAACATTAGATGACCTTGATAGCTTTCATCCAACGGCCAAAGAATTTTCTGCGTTTATATTGCGACACTGTAAAAAGTGGTAACCTGCAATTGTATAAACCTTAGAGCCATGTTTCCCTGATTTAACCCATTAAGTTTGTTTGGTATAAATGAAGTTTTAGGTTACTATTTTTCTCAGTGCACTGTTCACACTTATAGAAACTCACCTTTGTGAAGCAGGAGTTCGTGGAAAGACTGGCTCCATTTTTGTCTGTCTTCAAGTGTTATATTGTTAATTTTTTTGGAGTGCCCCATAATATTAAGCTCTTGCTTTAGCAGAAAATTTCCAAACCGAGTCTTGAGCTCCTTTGCCCTGTAAGGAACAAAATGACCATTCACGTCATTGGGAGAAAGTACTTGTAATTGATAAAAAACAGTTATTTTTTTCATACATGTTAAAAAATACATAATATTAACAATGAAAATTTTTGATTTACACTAGACTTAAACTAAGGTCTAGTTTAAAATTAAAGAATAACATTTGAGCTGTTCTCACTATTCTGGCTGTACGTTTTTTTCTTTTTTTACATGAATAAATAATAAACATACCTTTCCAGACAGGTGATTGGCAGATGCTCTAGTGCTCGGCACATGATAGCAGGTCCAAAGATTTTCTACTAAGCTCCAAAAGTGGCTTTCTGTTAGTTAATGTTGTCTGAGACTTTTGATTCTAACTAAATGTCAGCAACGCTGGGCTATTTATGCAGCTTCACCCTCCATGACATCACTTGACTCAGCCAATGAAACGCGAGCTGTGGAGGGAGGGGGTGTTTCTGCCCTTCAAGCAGCCTTTGGTCTCCAGTGAATCATTTCCCGTAGAAAGCAGTTCCTCACAGATTTATTGTTTTCTCCCATGTGTAGTCTCAGTTCGTTGCATAAAACACTGAAAATGAATGCAATGGCAAACTTTTATAAGATAGTACACCCAAAAAGGACGATTCTATCATAATTTACTCACCCCTATGTTGTTCCAAACCTCTATGAATGTATTCAATAAGAAATTGATGTTTCAGTGTTTATTGCATGCTTTAAAACATAATGAGAGTCTTTGACTTTTTCCACATGAGGGTGGGCAAACGATGACAGAATTTTCCTTTTTGGGTGGGCACAAGTGTAAACCACAGTGTTTACTTTTATTTGCATGTTTTATAAGTTGGTTATTTACTGTGACCATGAACAGCTAAGAATACTTTTATATATCAAAGAGATCAATTGTATTGATGCACATCTAAAGGGTGCCTACACAAAGTTTTTCTGAGATAACAATAGGCTTGGAAATGTATTTCAACCACATGTATGCGCAAATGGGGGCATTTTCTGCATACAGGAAGTGATGGGGGATTTCAGTTGAGACGTCTATGCAGACAGGAGGAAGCCCTCCCACGCGCCTCACAACCCCCGCTGATGTCACGGACTCACATTGTGTGAACCTGTCTAGCATTCGAGCGGAAGATCTTAAAAGCATTGACGTAAAAACAGTCAATACAGATGGGGAATATGTGGCGGTAGTCAGGGTAATTGAAAATGAATGTGTTCAGGTGATGCGCTAATTATGATTTCCTTTGTTCCAAATGTTGCTTTTTTTCTTCTTCTTTTTTAATCAAAGCAAAAGCAAAAGCTCATGTGATGTTTTTGTTTTATTATGCTCTTTTGAGTTGCATGTAAATCCAATATTTATCCTGCTGGGAGAAAATATGCTTCTTTATTGTGTTTTGATAAGCAATGACTATTATCCCAGAGGAAAATGTTACCGCATTTAAAAGGAAAAACCTCAGAGCTACAACAACAACAACGAAATAGCAGAAAACTTCAAAAGACAATATGTTTGACATATTAATGAGAACGAACTGGTTCTCTTCAAAACAGAAGTATTATTTAATGTAGATAAAACAACTTGAATACTTTAAGTTAAAGCATGAATGCTATTTTCAAACGTTCGATAAAGCACAAATAGATTTTCGAGGTATTGTAACAATTACCAATTTTTTCTGTGTGGATCTTTTCTCCCTTAATGTGATGTATATTGTTATGGAATTTTATAAATTATATGTTTTCTTTTTCCTTCTTATATATATTGTATTTTGTTTCTTGACATTATTGATTATTGTGTGACATTAATTGCATTTTTATTCTGTAGAACTAGTAAGTAAAATATAATAAGTCTGAAGAAATAAGTTTGAGGTATAGAGAGGGTAACGTGTTCGTGATAAGGAATGGAAATATGAGCAACTGAGAATACAAACTGAGCCTTTAGCCTTGACTAGAGATGTAAATACTGGAGCAGCCCTCCCTTCTTTGTCACACTGCAGGGCAGCTTCGGGTGTCTGTATGACTGTTGAGCTTTTCTTGCAAGAAAATAAACCTTTAGAAATTACAATTGGGATATTTGTCTCTTACTCAGAGTTGATAAAATATTTTGCCACCACAATATTCAAATGAAATGGCTTCATGAACAAGAAAAAACTGTAGAATTGATTGGATGGTGATTTGCTATTATTGTGATGTCACGTGATTGACAGTTTGTCTCGCCCACATGCCAGTAAATACATCATCAGAAGAGAGAAGAGGTCCAAAAGGGAGGACTTCGATTAAAGTTTACAAAGTTAAAACATAATGATGTGCACAGATAAATCATTTATAACAAATACAGTAATATAACGTAAAATAGAATTGTCCGTTTTAATTCCATGGTGAAATTTAAACAATAACATATTCTGTTTACTGGCTTTGTTATTGACTTCTCAGTGCCTGAAATTTGATTCCAGCAACTGTGAACTTTATTACATTAATTTGGTGGACAAAAATATGTTGTGCTCTGTTTACATGCTCAATCAAAGGTCAGTGTTTTTTGGGACAGAGTGTTACGGCTTGTATCTCTGGCCAGCTGTGGCATGTCTTATTGAGACACATCCCCATCTGTCCAGTG
Organism: Rhodeus uyekii; assembly: GCA_037043235.1. Lineage (NCBI taxonomy): Eukaryota > Metazoa > Chordata > Actinopteri > Cypriniformes > Acheilognathidae > Rhodeus > Rhodeus uyekii. Next base: position 3,450,458 of record JAWRVZ010000016.1, on the reverse strand, counting down.
TCACTTCAGTCTGGATATAAACATGTTTTCTTCGCCAGTGCCCAGGCAGAACATAATAATGCCCTGCAAAATCATGATGTGATAATATTGTGGTCAAAAATGAATTTCGATTGTCATTCAAGATACAAATTATGCACAATTAGTCCTAAACTGTCACCCTAAATGAGTTTCTTGTGGAATCACATTCACTCATATAATTGCAATAACTGCATAATTGCATCTAAAGTATCTAACGATTGCACTATGAAAAAAATGGCTGTCTTACATTTTTAAGTACAACTTAAATTGCCCTTAAAAATGAGTTAAACTTAATTTCATGAGTTAAAGCAATGCAAGAACATAATTTGTTATAAGTTATTGATCATATAATGTTCAATCATCATTTTTACTGTGTCTCATCATTTTGGCTCTGAGGTCATTTTTCAGGTGTCCTTGGAAATTTTCATAAAGATAAATTTTGTATTCAGTTCCATAGGTTCTTATTTAGCTGATTATTTGTATCTCTATCATACACACAGCTCAGCTTATTGTTGCTTATTGCTGCCGGAAAGCTGAATGCCCCTAGAGTTTGGTTTCCCGCAGCCTTAAACAATAGAAACAATTAACAAGAAATTGTGAACCGCAGAGGCGTTTCTATTTATACTGGAAGTTGACTAGTTCAGCTAATGGGAACAATTCAACTGCACAATATATAATCATGATGAACAGATACAGATGTGAAGGTCACATGCTGATTTTATATTTAGCCTATTTCTAGGTCACAGGTTTTATAATGACCGTTACTTTGTAAATAGCTCATCAATTTTGAATGAAATATCTGTTATGTGAGCTAAAAAGGATATGAAACATAATGCTGAACCAATGGTGCCAATATGTGAGTGAAAAAGGGTTTAAAGAGATCCATAATTAGGTCACATGAAGATCAATATGGAATAAAGAATCCTTGGGTGGTCATGTTATGAAACATATTATGTCTTTATAAGCCTGGCCCTGAGAATTATGAATAAACATATACCAAACCATTTTCCAATCTAATGACACTATATTAATAAATAAAAAAAAGTTGTATAATAGTCAGTACAGTGCTCTCTATGAAGGCAAGAAAATCACAGTCAAAGTGTCATGGTTTATGCAAGATTTAAATGAATTGTAGACGGCATGTTTTTAAAAATTGAGAAGGTTTTTTTTCTTCTGTACACTGTGAAGCATCTGATATGAATGCAATGTGTAGGCCTTGTGTTTTACACAAACAGTTGTCATTGTTTGAAGCACTTGTTGACTAAACAGATGATTAAACCACCTGATTCAACACATGATGGCACATTCAACAGAATTTCCCTTGGGAAAATATAATCACCACTCATCTTCTTTTCACAACAGATTAACAAATGGTTGCCAAATCTATGTCAGTCGAGCAGACCATTCTTCAGAAAATCTAAATTTAATCAGACAAAATCAATATCTGTCTGTATTGAATAAAGGTAGGGTAGGCAATTATTTGTTTCTTTTTGTTAAACTGGTTGAAACTCTCTTCACATCCTGATAGCAATCAATGCAATAATAATAGAAGAAGTATAAATATTACATTTGGCAGACGTTTTTTTATCCAAAGCGACTTATATTGCATTCAAGAAACACATTGAATCAGTTCTTGTTTTCTGTGGGATCGAACCCATGACTTTAGTATTGTAAACACCAATGCGCTACTGGAAAGCTTACTAATATTACAACTGTATTGTTAAACTGCATCTTTATTCAAACTCTAAATAAACATGATCTTTATTCCTGACTTCCATTTGTCCGCGCTTACACTTTTTGGCAGAAATTATTATAATTTTTTGTATTTTGCAATGCTTTCGGCTGTATATTTAGTCAAAGGAATGTTCCAAAAGTGTCATGCTGAGTAAGTGTAAAGCTCCAAATAATTGTTTTCTTACACTCATGCAATTTACACTTTTAAAAACACTCTTAAAAGACTCAAACTTGTAATTTACACTCTTGCATGTGCAAATTTAATTCAGTCTTGCAATCTTATGTACAATTCACACCACAAATCTTACTTTTCATGTGCATTTCCGTGTTTTGAAGGACTTTCAAAGCTAGCTTGCTATTGCCTATATATCCTCCTTTTTAAAATATCAAATTATTGAAAAACAACGATGGACAATGAACAAAGCTTTCTTAATTTCTCTGTATGTATTTAATGAGACAGATTTCATATCTTATTAGAACGACTAGCAAATGTATGAGGGTGCAGTTTATTTTTGCAAGTGTGATATTGGTTTTATATTAAGTTTAAACAACAAGTTAATATTGCATAACACATACATTTGACACAAATTGCCAGTAACTTTATTATTTTGTTATTTTTACTCTGAAATTGGTTTCAAAACCAGAACTAACTGTAACACATGTCTGAGCAATGCAGCAGTTCTGTTTTATTCCTGAACAAATCAGTGTTTTTTGAATGAATCAATTGAGTGAATAGTTCAAAAATGAACTCATAGTCACTTGTTCCTGAAAAAAAGCCCTATTTTTTTGTTGAAAAAATCCTAAGGATTTGTCATATTGTAACTCAATATGACAGATTATGATGAACAGGATGTATGTCAATGACATGTGATATCTGCGGGAATTGCCCATGGGATTCTTCAAGAGAATATTGGATTTGCCCAACATTCAAGATAACGGGAGTTTAACTGGAAGTAGTGCAGCCTAATGGGAATACGGCTGTCTTGAAGTCATCATAAACTGGCAAATGTCCCAGAAACTATTGCCATAGCAAATTTCAACTTTCCTGCTAGAAGTCTCCCAGAAGAAGTATTAAAATATGAAGGTTCAAAGGGTCTTGTTGCTAAAAATAAGAATCTCAATTTGTGCCACTGGAGGAACAGTAACAGATCAGATTAGTGCAGGAACTTAATCTGACTAAATTAACCTGACAAATGAGGTTACTTCAATGAAAGTCAATTTCGTTTGATAGTATGAACAGATTCTTGGGGTAAAATTGCACCTTTTTCAATGTATTTTGTTTTTACATGTGTTTTTTTTTTAATGGTATGTATCTTCCACTCCAAACATATTCTCAGTATGCCATTTTATGGCAATAGGGAATGCAGCTTGCATTCAAAATCATCTGACAGGTTTTCCAGTGAAGAACAGCGGGAGTCTTCGAATAAAACGGCGGTCTGCATTGAGTACATCAATCTTCCTCAGTTTTCTGCAGAATCAAGCACTCCCAGAGATCCCTGGAAACAGACCAACAAATGAGAATGGCCTCACCACAGGATGTTTTCATACAAAACGCATAATTGGGAACATTGTAAAACGTGTGCCATTTGAGGACTGATTTTTCTTTAAATGCTGAGATTGGCTTCAACACACAGCTAAAGCTGGTTTCACAGAAAAGTGTTGCATACTGTGATGATGAGATGCAGTTGTGATATCGTCACCTGGTCCGTGAGATAGAAGCTCAAGAGTACAACGTACAATTTTTACAGTCATTATTTTCACATCTGGACAATATTGCAGTTTATATTTAATTGTCTTTATCATTCGTTATGTTGTTTTGGTAAGATTGCATTAACTGGGGAATGAAGATGCTGTTTTGTATGTTTGGTGATAGGAGGACATATCAACGTGTTGATCAGTTTATCAATTCTGCTTTCAGTTTTCATTAAATGAGCACATTACACATTGGTTTCTTTATTATACCGTTTATTTGTAAGTGTGATGAACATGTTGTTTGCCTCTGTCATTTTGCCTCTGTCATTTTCTCTGGAGCATTTTCTTTTGGGTTAAATCGTGGATTTCCCAAAGGGGTGGGCGCTACTTTTTGGGCTTATGTAAAAGCCAGAAAAGAACCAACTCTTTTTCTTTTCTTTAACCATTGTATTGTCAGGGACAATTGGTTCTGTTCGTTCTTAGTTTCAATTTCATGGACTTCTAGTTTGTGTTCAGTAGCTCCTGTTCCAGCATCGCGGTTGTTGCCATGGACACTAATATAACTTGTCATTCATTTCAGCTCTGTTTACCACATATCCTGCAATATATACACTCACCTAAAGGATTACTAGGAACAGCATACTTATACTGTGTTTGACCCCCTTTCGCCTTCAGAACCGCCTTAATTCTACGTGGCATTGATTCAACAAGGTGCTGAAAGCATTCTTTAGAAATTGTTGGCTCATATTGATAGGATAACATCTTGCAGTTGATGGAGATTTGTGGGATGCACATCCAGGACACGAGGCTCCCGCTCCACCACATCCCAAAGATGCTCTTTTGGGTTGAGATCTGGTGACTGTGGGCCTAAAGTGTGCCAAGAAAACATGCTTCAGAACTTTTGAACTTTTAGAATGAAATCTACTGAATGTTTTATACATGATACCCCTGATGTTTTATTCTTATCCAAATTGAGGCAAAATAAGCATTATGGAGTGCCAAGCACTCCCATGTAAAGTATGTTTCCGTCATATTTGAAGCCGGAGGATGCTCTCTTGCAGAAATTCCAAAATAATCTCATAGAAGTAAAGTACAGAAAATCTCTAATGGATGAAACGTATGTATCACTGTAGCTGTATAAAAAGCAGAAACATTACGTTTTGACTGATAAAATGTCAAGAGAATAAACACATTTTATTCAATATTGTTTTTGTTTTTCAAGCCTTCTTGGTGTATTTTTATCACAGTGAATTATATGAATAATTCAGTGCAAATTGATATAGCCCTTTTACAGTATAAAACATATGTTATGATTTATTCTGAGAAAAAAAGCCTTATCAAATGTTAGAGTGGGTGGCTTTAAAAAAAGCTATTTTTGCAGTACCTAAACCAATCATAAAATTAAAAGATTAAATATTACAGAATTAAAATTAATGGTAATTGTTCAGCAGTGTTTTTTGATTTCTTAACCAATAAAAAGCAAGAGATTAGAAAAAAATAAAACCTGTCAGTTACACAAAGGTCAGAAAAAACCTCTCAGGTTACAACTGCAGTCATGGTGCAAGCTAACGGAGAGATTAAAACAACCATTCTACTTCTCTGCAAGAGTCTAGCTTTACTGCAATGGAGAAATTACAAGGGCTTGACAGACAGTGGTGCAGAACGCTAACAGTGAAATCTGGCTCATCAGTGAAGCCCTTTCTCTTTAATAACAGAGGAAACGCACTCTATAGATAAAAAGTGGGTCACCACAGTAATCGACTGAAAAACTGGGACAATATGTATAATATTTCCCAAGCTCAAAGAAAAACATAATATCTCAGCCAATAACTGCTGCACTAGTCTGATTTATTTGATAAATGAACAGTGATGACACATTATCTCCTAGCTAAATCCTGGAGAGGAAACTTGTATAATGCATTTCACATGAGGCCCAAACCCCAGCAATCAACTTTTTTCATTATTCATGACTGGAGGGAAAATAATTTTATATAAGAGGGAGTAAACTCGACCACAACCGCTGCTTTAATTCAAGCAAATTCTCCTTTATTCCCAGACTAAAGCAGTCCCCTCCCACCCCTATTCCTGCTCTCTCTTATTAGATAATAACCAATGGACAGTAATATCCAAAATCAAATATCCTAAATCAGTAATACCTCAGTTTAATTCATTCCAAGAGCGGCTCGTAACTCAAAACAATCTACACCAAAACAATTTTCCCCATAGGAATGCAATAAAAATCAATTGATTTGTTCCACATGACCAGAAATGCCCATTTTAAATGTTTTTTTGGTTTTACCCTATTAATTACAGTTAAAATTATAACCATCAAGATCTCATATAAATACTAAGTAATAATTGACAATTAAAAATTACTTCTTTGAGTAGCGTCGCTGCTGGTGTGAAGGAGACGAGAGGAAGGTTTTACTGCTTACAGGGAGAATTTCGTACTTTCTTTCTTACTCATCTTGAGGTCATTGTCTATATGCTGTACTGTACGTATATATTTCACTACGTGAACAATAGCGATCACAATTAATGTAACAACACGAGGTAAAATCGCTGTAAATCACTTATAAAAGTATCACTGTGGTGAATGATGCAACCAAACCGAGTGACGCTGAGAGAATGAATGAGTGAAGGGGTGATAGGCTTTGTGAGAGGCTGTCGTTACATTTCCGGTAAAAATGCACGCGAAGATGCTGAGCGTTGGGTCTTTTTTCACACAAAAAATATGCTTGGCGAGGGAAAAATTTTCTCGCACTTCGATACAATGCTCGTACACCGATTTGACTTTCCATACTCATACACTGATTTGCTCGTATACAAAGTCACTCGTAAACTGAGGTATTACCGTAGTAATGTTTCTAATTTTTGCTTGTTTCAAAACACCATACTGGATATAACCTACTAAGGTGACATATCCTTGGATAAACTCCTGAGATCCACCACATTGCCTTGCGACTTGCATAGAATGACTTGACAACTGAGCGTAGGCAATAGTTTTAATTTAGTGATTTAGTTTAGAAACTTGATTTAGTGTTCATTAATGTCTCTCTGGTAGACAGGAAGAAGCCGCCAAGCGGGCTTGCGGCTTTGGCATGAGAGCCGAGGAGCTATCAGGCACTGCCTGAGAAATTGGGGTGTAACAGTTCAAATTACTCATAGTCATGTTTGTGTCACAGTTTTGGTACAGTCAGTATGTGCTATGTTCAGTGAAAAAAGGACTACTGTACTGTCAAATAAAAATAAAGACAATAAGAACAAATAATCTAACTACAAGCAACAGCACAAATGCATACAATAAAGCAGAGCAAATAAAACAAACAGTGCTTTTCAAATACATAATTTGAATAAAGGAATCAATTGTAAAATTACATTTAATCTTTTACTGTATAAATTAAAGGTTACTCCTGTACAAAGTCCTGTACAAGTTACAAAACTGTTCAATCAGTGAGAGATTTCCTTGTCTTTTGTTGATTGATTCAAATAAAAAACACAGACAGCAGGAATATTAGGCTGCTGTCACTTTAAGACACAATGCACCGATCCAATACACTGATACTGTTAGATGTAGGTTTAGATACTGTTTAGATAGGTTCACTTCAAGATGTAACCTACTATGTTTGCTAGGATACTCACAAAGTGTGTATTTTTAGTATGAATTTGTTTGTTCAAGCACAAGACTTGAAACAGAACTCAGTTTTAGCATATAGAACTCGTATTGAACAAAGTTTACAAATAGAGACTGTTTTGGCCATGTTTTTTTATCATTACTGTTGTAATGTATTGGGAAGCCGGAATTCCCTTTTAAGGGAACTCGCGCTGCGTCTAGCACTGTGGGAACACCCCTGCGTGTATCCGTCCAATCGGGTGACGCGGATGACGTCAGAAGCGGGTGACGTCACGAACCAGGAATCTATAAATACTAGCCACACCAAACAGACTGCAGCTCCTGTCTCTTCAGTAGCGCTCTATGTGATCTGTTCGTCTTATTTGGTGTTGTTTGTCTATATATACAGCTCTGGAACAAATTAAGAGACCACTGCAATTATTTCTTAAATCAGCATCTCTACAAGTATGGAAGCCATTCCATTCCAATGTCTGTCTAATTCCAACACAGGCAGACCTCAATCTACTGAATGAGGTGCTGATTAGGTGATCACCTGAACCAAATCTTATTTAATAAGGAAAAGTATAAAAAATGGTTCCCTTAGTAGACTTTCTGGCAGCGTGGAAACTTCTACCGAATGTGTCTCGTTGGGTCCTGCGTACCATTCAATTTGGGTACACCATTCAGTTTCGGACCTCACCTCCGAGGTTCGCGGGAGTTCTGGTCACGGTGGCTCCCGAGCAGGCTCTGGTTCTGGAACAGGAAGTAGTGACACTGTTGGAGAAAGGGGCCATAGAACATGCTCCGCCCTCAGACAGACAGTCAGGTTTTTACAGCCAATACTTCTTGGTTCCCAAGAAGGATGGAGGTCTATGCCCCATCTTGGATCTGCGTTTACTCAACAAGGCAGTGTTGCAGCTCAAGTTCAAGATGCTCACTCTCAAGCAGATCGTTTCACAGATCAGGTCCGAGGACTGGTTTGTGACGTTAGATATGAAAAACGCGTATTTCCATATCTCCATCCTTCCTCAGCACAGGAGGTTCCTCAGGTTTGCCTTTGGGGACAAGGCATACCAATATCGAGTCCTCCCGTTCGGCCTAGCTTTATCTTTTCGGCCTACCCGCACCTTCACCAAATGTGCTCTCGCACCTCTCCGCCTGCAGGGCATCCGTATCCTCAATTATCTAGACGACTGGCTAATCTTGGCCCAGTCGAGGCAGCTGGCAGTTCGGCACCGTGATGCCGTTCTCGATCACATGAGGGTGCTGGGTTTATGGCTTAATGTCAAGAAGAGTGTTCTCTCCCCCCTTCAGACAACCACCTTTCGCGGGGTGGTCTGGGATTCTGTTTCAATGCGAGCGCTTCTGTCTCCCGCCCGCATCCAATCTATACTTTCAACCGTAAAGCAGATAAAGCTAGGCCAATCACGCACTGTGAAGCAGTTCCAGAGACTGCTGGGGCTCATGGCAGCAGCGTCCAACGTGATTACTTTTGGCCTGTTGCACATGAGACCCCTTCAGTGGTTGCTCAGAACCAGGGGTTTTTCCCGAGGGGCAACCCTTTTCGCATGATCAAGGTCACGCGGCGCTGCCTTCGTGCCTTGGCTATGTGGAAGAATCCCTGGTTCCTTTCCCAAGGTCCAGTGCTGGGAGCTCCCTGTCGTCGCCGAGTGCTTACGACAGATGCATCCCTCACGGGCTGGGGAGCAATTTTGGAGGGTCGTTCAGCGCAAGGTCTGTGGAGCGGACACCATCGTTCATGGCACATCAACTGTCTAGAGCTGATGGCGGTCTTTTTGGCCCTGAGGAGCTTCCTCCCAGACCTCAGGGACCATCATGTTCTTGTTCGGTCAGACAACACGTCGGTGGTCACCGATATAAACCATCAAGGGGGCCTGCGTTCACGCCTGTTGTACAAGCTAGCGCGTCAGATCCTCCTGTGGTCCCAGGGGAAGTTGCTGTCTTTCAAAGCGGTTTACATCCATCCCAGGGACTCAAAACGTGGGAGCAGACATCCTGTCGAGGCAGGGGCCGAGGCCCGGGGAATGGAGGCTCCACACCGAGGTGGTGGAGCAGATTTGGGAGAGGTTCGGCCGAGCTCAGGTGGATTTGTTCGCGTCTCGAGAGACCTCGCACTGTCCGCTCTGGTTCTCCCTGTCTCATCCAGCTCCTCTCGGACTGGATGCTATGTCTCAGGAGTGGCCGAGGCTACCGAGGAACTATGGAATCTGTGGGCTTGGCCTCTGAGGGGTTCTGGTCAACTCCTAAGTTCTGGTCTCTTTTCTGAGGTTGTTGAGACCATTCTCCACTCCAGAGCTCCCTCCACGAGGAAACTCTATGCCTTGAAGTGGAGACTCTTCACACTATGGTGTAATGAGCATCAGCTGGACCCAGTGGGTTGCCATGTTAGTTCGGTACTGGAGTTCCTGCAAGAGCTCTTCGTATCTGGGTTATCCCCTTCCACTTTGAAAGTGCCATTGCGGCCTACCATGTCCCTTTGGGGGGTCATCTCTGGGGAGACACCCACTTATTACTCGTTTCCTCCGTGGCACTCTGAGGCTTAGGCCTGCAGTTCACCCCAGGGTACCTTCTTGGGATCTGACTGTGGTGCTCCAATGTCTATCTCGAGCTCCTTTTGAGCCTATTAAAGGGGTGGCTCCAAAGTTCGTCACCCTCAAGACGTTATTTCTCCTGGCTATTTCTTCCCTGAAAAGAATAGGGGATATACAAGCTCTCTCAGTCACGCCCTTGTGTCTCGAGTTCGCTCCTGGGATGGTCAGAGCCTTCCTCCATCCTAGACCCGGGTATGTCCCTAAAGTGCCTACTTCTGTGGTTGCTCCTGTGGTGCTGCAGGCCTTCTGTCCTCCCCCCTTTCAAGAACCGGACCAGGAACAAAAGAATCTTCTCTGCCCTGTGCGGGCCTTGAATGCTTATGTCCACAGAGCTGCAATGTGGCGTAGATCGGATCAGCTATTTGTCTGTTTTGGCCCCCCCCCAAGAAAGGGGCGCCTGTCTCTAAGCAAAGAATGAGCAAGTGGATGGTCGAGGCCATCTCTCTCGCTTATGAGTCGGCCGGGCTGCCCATTCGACTCGAGGTATGGCCGCTTCCAAAGCTCTCGTTTCTGGGGCTTCCCTCTGTGATATCTGTGATGCGGCAGGCTGGTCCTCTCCGCACACCTATGTCAGGTTCTACAGTCTAGACATAATCTCCACTCCTGGGGCCTGGGTGTTGTCGTCCGAGGGCGATCACATCTGACAGGCTCTGGTTGCTATGGCAGCGTTGGTATTTCGTTCCCACAGCGCTAGACACAGCGCGAGTTCCCTTGAAAGGGAACGTCTCGGTTACGTATGTAACCTTAGTTCCCTGAATAGGGAACGAGACGCTGCGTCTCTCGGCCATACCTCCTTCGAGCCTGTCAACAGCGTCTACTTCAGAGACTTAGCTGCAGTCTGTTTGGCGTGGATAGTATTTATAGATTCCTGGTTCGTGACGTCACCCGCTTCTGACGTCATCCGCGTCACCCGATTGGTCAGATTTCATACGTGCTTCATAACGGATACACGCAGGGGCGTTCCCACAGCGCTAGACGCAGCGTCTCGTTCCCTATTCAGGGAACTAAGGTTACATACGTAACAGAGACGTTTGTCGACAGAAACATACATTAGTGGAACTTTGTTCGTCTCTTTTGTGTGTTGTTTTTTTCAACAAACCGTACTATAAAATGCATCAGCAGATTTAAGATGAACCACGGTGCAAGTGGTTGTTGAACCGCGAGTGGAGAATGATACAATAATCTTACAATAATCTTAGACAATCAAAACATTTACTAATACATTGTTCAAATTAAAAGTTGTATTTGTTAATATTAAAGGACCGTATTTTAAATCTTTATCATAAAGTTTATGAAAGCGTAAAAAAAACTACCAGTCATTCCTGCACTGGATTTATAAAGGATTGTGAATGTATTGATATCAGTACTCCTTTGATTTTAGCCACTATTAATGAGCAGTAATGTAATGGGCAGGTCACACAATGCTTAGACAATGAATTTTGAGAGGTTACACAAAACATAAATCAGTAATACAGAAACAAATGGCTCACTGTCAGTAGCCCCTCCCTCTCATGGATAAACTTCACCTTTTGTTTATGAAGACAAGAATCACTATGACTAATGTTGTTGTATTTGAACTCTGCACAGTTTATGCTACAAACACGAGTAGTATCTCAAAACACTTTAGCAACCATATATCAACACCCTGGAAATCAATCATATTTGTAGCATCAGAGGGGATTTTTCTAGGGACAATTTAAGCCCCTCAAATGTGTTATTGCACAACAGGTCTATATATAACTGCTCAAAACAACTTAAGTGAACACTTAAATCACACATTGGATCTCAATGAATGAAATATTCCATTTGAAAATTTGTATTTGTATACATTCTTTAATTTGTTAAGAGCAAAATTATGTCAATGGAAACACACTGGATTCAAAATCATACCAAAAATCAATCCAACTTGCATGAAGTTCCTCACAGCAACTAATAATGTAAGTCAATGTCAATGACTTGTCAATCACGACAATGTCTGGGCATGCTGATGAGATGGTGGATGGTGTCCTGAGGGATCTCCTCCCAGACCTAGATCAGGGCATCAGTGAGATCCTGAACCATCTGTGGCAACGAACTACTTGACAAGTTCTAGAGCAGGGGTGGACAAACTATTTGTCTCGCGGGCCACATTGGTTTCTTAAAATTGACAGAGGGGCCTGGGTGAGTGTGATGCGTGATTGTTAACGGGGGGGATGCGCGCCGTGCCGCGACTGTTGTTGACGGGGGGTGAGCGCGACGCGATTGTTGACGGGGGCGCGCCGACTCTCCCCCACAGCTTCAGCACCAATGCCGCTTACAGCCGCGACAGAATGACGACCCGGCTGCAGAGATGGTATTCATGACCTCAGACCTCAACTTCTGAATTTTTGCTCAAATGCAAAGTTAAGCCACATCCTACCCGCAGGGAGGTAGCATGTGGAATTTTCAATACTGTCAATACTATACAGAGACAACTGAATTCTGCCAGGGATACAGGCTCACCCACCCTCTAGATGGAAACCAGTACAGTCAGGAGCGCTGTCTTTAATGACAGGAATTTAAGCTCTAATGACTTCAGAGGGTCAAAAGGTGCATCGTGATGTGGGGCGATAGTGGCAACATACACTTCTAGCCTTCTCTCCAGCTTCTTCTTGCAGTAAGGGAATCATTGGCTTGTGCATGGAGGTCTGTGCGACCCTCCAAGGGTATTCCTCCCCAGACAATTACTAACCCACGGCATCTCCAGACTCTTTTATGTCTGTAAATTAGAGAAAATGGGGTGCCAGGACTGATTGGGTTGCAGGTAGTGCCTCATCCAACAGACAGTAACAAGGACCCTAACCAAACACAAAACTAAAGACAAATCAGTCAGGAAGAGTAAGGAGAGAGGACTTGTCTTTGGCCATCACCTCTCATCCTCAAATGCCCTCAAAGTAAACGGCATGGCATCAAAATAATTCCTTTTTAGTGGTTGTCTTGCTGTTGTTATTGAAACTGATTCACAATCACTTATGCTTTCTAATTGGAAACATGTATTTACCTGAAGGGCCAGTCACACAGCGAAAACGCATGAATCACGCACAAATTAGGCACAGATTTTCGTTTCTGCGCGGAGCATGCGTCGTATGCATAATTCGTCGGTGGAAGGAATGTGGACCGTCAGTGATTGTAAGTGGATGTGCGTCGAAGGCGGTTTGTGCATGATTTTGAGTTTTGAACGATTAAAAAATTTTGACATTTGAAATTTTTCAAAAATGCGTTATTCATGAGTCGGCGTGCGTAGTTTATGCATAGAGTATGCGTGACTATGCGCAGGACACGCGTTGGCCAACAGTGCTTATGCTTCGGAACTGGTTCAAAACCGCGCACGTCCTCGTCTGTCCACTGACGCCCCACCTTCATATCACGCATGAACCGCGCACATATCACTTTCATTCCACTGACAATGTGTACTCTGAAAGTGCTTGTACGTGGAACGTTTGCGAAGCGTGTGTGTTTGGACGCGCTCCGTCAGTGATTCATGCGTCGGGCGTGTGTTGAATGTTCGTGGAATACTTTGGTCAATTTCTCGACGCACAAACCCAATCTGTGCGTAATTTGTGAGTGATTCGTGCGTGATCGGCCCTTGAAATTTAACTGACTTTGTGTTACACTGTGATGACTAAGTGTTCCCTTAATTTTTACCTGCTTTATATATATATATATATATATATATATATATATATATATATATATATATATACACACGTACGACGCAAGCTCAATGAGAGTTCGGTAAAGTATTTTATACAGAATTGTTTAAAACTAAAATTGTTTAAACATTAACTAACAGTCAAGGAACTGAGCCAAAACGAGCACAGGAAAGCGAAACAGAAAGAGGCTATACAAACACATACACACACAAATATATAAATAAATAAATAAATAAATAAATAAATATATATATATATATATATATATATATATAATTCTTCAACCACTTAATATTTAGTAACATTGGTAGTAGCTGAAAAGCGTGACTAAACGGGGTGTTGTGACAAAACAGTTAAAGATCTAGACCAATAATTAAAAGGTCATGTTCACAATTTTGATCTTGATAAAGACAAACCCTCACTCTAGAGGGACTGTCCCTTTAATAAATGAACTTAAGTGTCCTTAGATGAACACATCTAAATTACTAAGTGATTTCGACACTGAGTAGTTCAGTTTTAAAATAATTAGTGAAATGTGAAACCTTTGTGATCAAAATAAGTCCACTTAATTGTATTAAAAGTGTATAAAAACGTACATTCTTAAAAGTATATTTACATTTTTTTACTTTCAAATAATAACACACAAAAATAATCAGTTCATTGAATCAGTTCATTCAATAGCAAACAATGCAAGATGCATGTTTTAAACCCCCCTTGTTGCTTAATTACTGTAATAAAGGCTACAGATGCCACATTAGAAAAATACACTTACATTACCTAAATAGATGAAGGGTGAGTTACAATAATTTGGCAGCCTTTGCCATGGTCCTCTGTTTTACAGCATCACATGGCATACATACTGTAACGTAAAAAAAATATGTATTTGATGCCATCTTCCCTTCTGTTTATGCATCTCTGATCAATTATATTCATTGACTACTTCCTCTCTCTTTTACTCTATACTGCTCTATGATCACAAATAGCAAATCTCACAGACAGGCACACACTCACTTTGAACAGAATAGTTATAAGACTTCAGTTGGATCAAATGCTTTAAACTGAACAAGAAGAGATGCATATCAAAAGTTTGATGGTAAGCGCTTTATGAAAGGCAGTTACAGTGAATTAAATATTTATATAGATGAAACACTGAAAAGAATAACCTGTGATTTTGTGTATTGCACTAACACAATTGAATATTTGCTGAAATGTTTGAAAAAAGTGCACTTTTGATGATCCACAGTGATATTAGTCCTAAGAGTTTTCAAATCAAATTACCAATTTATTGTGGAAATTGATGATAATAATAAAAACTTTAAAAATAACAAATTCTTCTTTACAGAGGAAGGCCCAGAAAACAAAATAGCCCAGGAAATGCATCCTTTTAATCATTCAATGGTTTTCCCTTCTGTCCCTAAGGAGAATATCCTGGTCACATCCCCCTATGTGAATTCCCTTTTGCGAAAGACGGGATGAATATTGTGCTTCGTCAAATAGGCTTAATGCAATATACCGCGTGAGATCCAGCAAAAGTGCTTTGACCTTATCTGAGTAATACACGAGAGTGAGAATGTGACAGACACCGTCCTGCCCACACTGTGTTATGTGTAGCGCAAATCTCAAGGGATTTCCTGAACCAAATTGTGTTTAACCAACAGCAGTTGAGGTGTAGCAGAGATGATTAATTTAGTTGACAACACAAAAGAAACAACTCAATGATAAGAGCCTTGAGTGATGCCTCCCTTGTAAACGAGAGTGAAAGCAAAACTGTGTTTGTCGTTTATGTGACATGTCACATCCTCCCTGTGGTTGCTGAAACTCCTTATGCTTGAAGAGATTATTCATAAAAATAACAAATAAAAGATGATATGGATGTCAAATGTCAATGCTGTGACTAACAATTACGGTTTGAAAGACAGTAAGCGAGTTCGTTGCAAAAGACAAACTTGCCCATCTGATGAAATGTTTATTCTCAAGACAAGGATGTTGTATAATTTAAAACATAATTAATAGTTTGGAGTCAGTATGATTTTTCTAGGTCTCTTTTGCTCAAAATGACTGCATTTAGTATGAAATGCATTTTGCATTCTTTATGAAAAATATGGTAAAAACAGTAATATTATGTTATATTACAATTTAAAATAATTGTTTTCTATATCAATATAGCTTAAAATGTATTTTATTCATATTTTCAGCATCATTACTACAGTCTTCAGTGTGACATTATCCTTCATGTCCATAATCATTCAGGAAATCAGCTCAAGAAACATGCTAGATTTTTTTTTCAGGATTTTTTGATTGATAAACAATTCAAACGAACATCATTTATTTGAAATATAAATATTTTTTAATATTACTAATGCCTTGACTGCCACTTAAAATGATACTTAATGCATACATGCTGAAGAAAAGCATTACTTAATAAGTAAAAAGCTTATTGACCCCAAACTTTTGAACAGTAGTGCATATTGGGGCAAGTTGTCACACATGTTGTATAATTTCATATACAATTACATTATTGTATTTTTTAAGTGTGTGAAATAATTAGTGTCTTTTGGCCATTTTACAGTCATAATGGAACTGTTTAAGTGTTATTTAGCCTTTGTGAAAAATGAAGTCAAAGTGTTAAAATATATATATTTTTCCAAATATGCCAAAAATGGGAGGAAAAGCTCAATTACCATGCTTTAAGAGAGCACAGCAGTGGGAACATGGTGTTATTTGAGTGGTCAATGTTCAATGTGTTTTTCAAGCAATGATCCTGCTTAATGTGCTGTAAATGCCTCTCAGGTTGTTCAGTACACTCAGTGATACATAATGAGAGAAAATCGTTCATTTTAAGTCTTGGTAGCCTGTTGAATCCACTAGAGAGCAGCAGAATGCAACTAGATGCAAAACCTTCAGAATTACTGTTGCACTCCAATATGGTTTGAATTGCATATAAACATTGGAATAATTACATTAGAAACTAAAATATCCATAACATTGTAGTTCCCATACACTTCAAACCCATGTCTCTAACTGACACAGACATCTTTGACACTTTAATCCCAAATGTGGTTAGCTTTAAGTAGAGAACAAGTAAGACAATATGAGATGGCATGGTTGAGTTAGAGAAATCCATGTTAATAAATGTAAAAAAAAAACTATTTGAAATGTCTTGCTTATAAATGTGAGAAGTCAGCCCAATTCATTATAGCTTGACAGCTCCATTGCTTTATCTTCAAGGAAGAGCAATCCGATGTAACGAGGAAAATCAGAAAACTTGGATTTAATGATTAGATCAGTGTACTTTATATTCATAGAGGTTCTGAAATGATCGCTGATGTAGACACAGCCCTTTTTCGGGGATCTTCACTCGATAGTGTGATTGGACAATTGTTGGACAACCAGTTTGGACACAATTGCTGGTTTTTGTACTACTGTTTTTTACTAAAAATTACAAGACCCTTTATGTTACTGGTACTCACTGCAGAGTCAAATGACGCCCAGCTCCCCCTCTCTAAATGGGATACAGAAGCCGGTTATATCAGAGACACTGGTGGCCGCTAAGCAAACTCGTGCAAACTTTGTAACATACAAAGAAACATGATTCAATGCCCTGCAGACAAAGTTCTTGTTGGTTTCTAATCAAAAAACTAATATCCAGATGCCGTCATACGCTGATGAGAAAATCGCTCCATGTTTTCCTCTCAATAATAAAATAAGCACACAACAAAAATGCTAGCAGTGTCTGTCAAAACTGTAAAGAAAGCATCTGATCAGAGCGATGTTATAGATGTTTGCACCAGCTCTGCAATTCACCAGTATCATGTCGATAGGTGATGTAATTAAAATAACACTGTTGTGAAGTTAGATTATAAAGTATATTTGAGACTATACTATTTCTGGCTATGTGAGACTATTAGCCCCTTACTTTGCATGACACATTGTCGTTACAGTAGCTCTTTCGGCATTAACCTGAACATTGCAAGCATTTGTTTCATGTCATAGAACAAAAGAGAGGCTCTCAGGAGCATGAGTAAAAGTCACATCCTTTGATTTTCCCGGCATAAACGGGAAACGAGAGTCTTTCACATAAATCATAAACTCTGCTGTGGTTAACGATGGAATGGAGTAAACCCAATAAACTGGAAATGTCAAAGCAAGCCTGATTTTCTAGAAACATTCGTGTGAAGTACACCGTCTTAAAAATAAAGTTACTTTTTTTACATCTGTGGTTCCAAAAGAAACTTTAACAAACTGGAACCAGTCTGGGATGTCACAGAAATATAGATAGCAGTGAATTAGATCATGCAATACGGAGTGAATTTGAATTTGTTTTGTAATATTCCTTACCCTTACGCATATTAATAAAGGGTCTCACACTATAGCTAAAGTTCAACTTGTTCAGTCAACTTGGTTCTGATTGTCTATTAACAATGACGAGCTAGTTGTGTAATTAGTCCTGGGAGATGTTGTCGCATCTTCACCTGCTGTGTTAAAGCTCTCGGCTAATGTGCATGTGCTCGATAATAATGCTAAGACAATGCAACGAAGCTCCTATGGCTGCAATAAACTGGACTTTAACTTTGCAGTTCTGACTTAGTCTAGAAAAAATGTGTTCAATGCATTTGGAAGTTGTTTATATTTCAATATAAACGCCTATATTTACATTGATACTATGCCGTAAGTGAGTGTATGTGTCAATGATGTGCTGGTGTGTGATGCAGAGAGAAGCGAGGAACAGCAGAATCCAAAGAAACATGTTTTTTTTACGACACATAGTAACGTCAACGACTGACAAAGACAAGGGAAACATGAGGGAGTTTTATACAAGACGGGTAACAGCTGACACGACTAAAAAGATGATTAACAAGACAGGTGAAACAAGGGCACAGAAGGATTCACAAACATGACCCAAAAGTGAAACATGACGAGACTGTGACAGTAAGCCCCCTCCCTCAAGGCATGACCTCACGTTGAATGGGACCATCTTGCGAAGGGGAGGGAGGGGGAACAGGAGGACAAGACAGACATGATATCAGACAGGACATGGTGCAGGAGGATCCAGGGGCCAAGCAGACGGGTGCTGGATCCAGGGTGGTCCCGGGGGCCTGGCTTTCCCTGGAGGCTCTGCCTCCTTTGCCCCAAGGTGACACTCTTACCCCCACCTTTTCATCTAGGTGGTACATGGGCAAGTGACAAGAGTTCATGGAGCAAGAGTTCACGGGACACCGGCAGGGACGCGGAGCACATGAGGTGCCGGCGGCGCCCCTTTCCTCCTCTTGCGTCGCTTACGACGTTTGCAGAGAGCATGGACTCGGTCGTGGACTGTGGAGTGGGACTGGCGATGTCCTCTGCGGGCTGATGGTAAAGGGTGAGCCGTTGCTCGCCAGCACCCACTCCACATAGGCAGGGAAATCCTCTGTTGGACCGCTCGCTGGAATCCACGCTTTGAATGAGTGGTTGAAGCTGACAAGCTGACTCACATCTGTATTGTGAGTCAAGCACGCTAGGTTGAGCGGTCCTTCTGCTGCAGCAGGAGCAGAGCGAGAGCTGGGAAATCCATTCCTAAAAAAAGTCAGTCGTTCTGTCAATGATGTGCTGGTGTGCTCCAAAGAATCGTGCTTTATTTATAAACGAAAAAAAAAAAAACTTTAAACATAGAACTGAAACGGCACCTCTAGTGCAAACATGGAGAAACACGGATGGGACCGGCAACCACACACAACAACACATAGTAATGTCAACGACTGACAAAGACAAGGGAAACACGAGAGGGTTTTATACGGGTAACAGCTGACACGACTAACAATATACAACATTAACAAGACAGGTGAAACAAGGACACAGAAGGATACACAGACAGGACCCAGAAGTGGAACATGACGAGACTGTGACAACAACACGGTGAGACAGTATGTGAAGGTTTAAGTTTACACCCAACTGCAGTAATTATTAACAGATTATAGTAAACACATTTTGCAATGAGGCCTACACTGTATACACTTTACATGCCATGATGACTAGCATTATTGGTTAAAAATTAAGTTAAAAATAATTCCTGCATTCAAATCTTTCATAATAAAATGACAAATGCAAGACCCTTTTTGAAATACAGTGGTACCTCGGTTTACGAGCGACTTGGTATACGAGAAAATCGGTGTACGAGCATGGAGGGTTGAATCGGTGTACGAGCTTTGTATCGGAGTGCGAGCAAATTTTTCCCTCACCCACGCGCATTTTTGTCCTAACGCATCTTCATCTTCACGGGCATTTTTACATGAAATATCCTAATGACAGCCTCTCATAACACAGTCACGCAGTCCCAACCTCTTTATCAAAGCATTCATTCTGTCAGCCTCGCTCTGTCAGCAGTTTAACTTCTCTCAGACTCTATTGTTCACATCTCCCGGCGCTCGCGTTGGTGTCTCGCGAGTCTCCCGGCGCTCGCGGTGGTATCGGGCGAGTCTCCCGGCGCTCGCGTTGGTGTCGCGCGAGTCTCCCGGCGCTCGCGTTGGTGTCGCGCGAGTCTCCCGGCGCTCGCGGTGGTGGCGCGCGAGTCTCCCGGCGCTCGCGGTGGTGGCGCGCGCGTCTCCCGTTCCACGACTTTCACTCTGGATTATCACTTTGTTTTCTGCACTATTATAATAAATTCACTCATTTGCACTTGAATCCAGGTTTTGTGTTTTCCCCCTCCCTCGTCTGTCTCTCATCTCCTTCATGCCAGCAGACGCTGCTCAAAGTGAGTTACAGTAAATTGTCAAGTATTTTTAGAGTTTAATTGTCTAAAGTTTAATTGTCTGTTTAAAGAGTATTTATATGAGATCTTAATGGTTATAATTTTGACTGTAATTAATAGGGTAAAATAAAAACTAAATATTTAAAATGGGCATTTATGGTCGTGTGGAACGAATTAATTGATTTTTAATGCATTCTTATGGGGGAATTGTTTTGGTGTACGAGCATTTTGGGATACGAGCTCGCTCTTGGAACGAATTAAACTCGGAAACCGAGGTATTACTGTACAATTAATCTTGTCATCATTCATAGATTTCACGTTAAAATATGTTATTGAATTGTTATTATTTGTTATATTTCTCAAGAAGAGGGAAAGCTGTGTGCAAGATGTCTTTCATAAAATTTGCACGCCCCACATGGTTTTACAGATGACATAATAAACATTATTGTCAAACATATGAGAGGAGTTGCTCCTTTAAACGATATGTTTCCTTTCAGGTTTATTTCTACATTTACATTTTACATTTATGCATTTAGCATCATTGCATTCAAGGAACACATTGAATCAGTTCTTGCTTTCCCTGTAATTGAACCCATGACCTTGACGTTGTAAGCACCAATGCGTTACTGATTGAGCTACAGGAAAGCTACAGGAAAGTTTCTTCCCTGTACTAGGCAGTATTTATGTTGGAATTTGCTTAGTATTATTTTGCACGGTGTTAGGCAAAATGTATGGTGGCATTAATGGTAAGTGATGCTCTAAAATGGTGTTTTAATTCTGGCACTTTATTTGAACTAAGTTGAACCATTTTTTTTTTTTAAGTTTAACACACAAATGGTAGAAGTTGTACTTATTTATTTACAAAGAACTATGATGTTGAACGCTCATAGTTTCTTTTGCACTTTAATTGAAGTGACTTGCTGCTTTAATTCAGTCCTCAAATGTCATTGGTTATCTCCCCTTTTCTGGTTAGTTGTGATTGGATGCCTGTTTCAAGATTAAACATTTTGAAACAGTTCTTTTTGGCTATAGATTTGCCATCATAGAAGTTGGAGTGCGCGTCTGACAGTCTTCCGTTTTTTTGTGATCTTAAAGAGACGTTTCTGTTTAAATAAATGCAATTCTAGTCAAGAGAAAGAGACGGAAACAGCAGTTGTGAGCGGGTTGCCAAGCTTACGCTCCGCCATTGCATCCAATCAGCTACTGTAACGCTAACCGCCTCCTAATGGTTAGCATGGGACAATGATAACACGACACTGTTATTTTTAAAAGAATCGAAAGGAACTACAATAATCTTTCTTCTGACTTTGATAACTCACCCGAAAAGATGTGTTGGTGTGCTCAAACTCGAGTTGATTGAATCTGCACTCCTCATCTCCACTGTTTACGTAAAGCAGAGTTTCACAGTCTGAACATTATCATCTAGATATAATCAAGGTCATCATAGATCAATATGAAAACATTTTTTTGATCTTTTATAAATGTAGTTAAGTAATTAATGACAGCATTTTCTTTTTTGGGTGAACTATCCCTTTAAGAATGTGGAAGCCTAAATGGTTCTTCGATGACAAATGTTAAGGTTCCCTTTTGGAATCTTTATTCTTATAATGACATGGACCGTAAACCCTTGTGAAAATAAGTTCACATTAGAACATTCTAAAAATAATCTTTCTTGCTGAAATAGTATACTTTAAAAGTATGTAATATGTAATATTTTCAAACACGTTCACATTAATTGTTCACAATACATGTTCATTGCAATGAAAATTTGATTTTAAATTAAATAAATTATTTTTTTACATTTATGTAAAATGCAATTAGCTGAACTTTTTCACACACTTAAGATGGATTTTAGTACATCTTTTTATGTACTAAATTTAATAATTTCTGTTGTCTCTGAAATATTGTTATATGTAATGACAGGCATTTAAGGTAAATTTAAATATATTTTAATATCTTTTCTCTTTGTAATGATTAAGTTGCAATTTATTTAAAATATATAAACATTAAATGTAATATCAAATATCTACAATAAGAATGGAGTACTTGCATGCAACACAACTAAATATGTTCAGTTCTATAAAGCACAAGATTATTAAAACAGAATGTATTTTGAAGTAAAACCTTTAATTTGACATTACAAAGTACACATTTTAAAGTGTACTACATTAAATTTAGAAACAGTCCTGAAAGTGCACTCTCTCAAGTGCACACTTAAGTGATCTTTTATTAATTTTGGACAAGTACATAGAATCAGATAAAGAGTAAGAATATTTGCCTTGCTGTCTTCGGGTAGGGCTGAAGTTTGAGATCTGGCACAAACCCAATCTCCCCCCAGACTGCTGAGCTGTGGTAAAGACGTTTGCAGTATAGTGTTTGGATAAGTGAATCCTTGAATAAGTCTTCTCTTGAACCTTGATGGGCAATTAATCTATAAACGACTTAAAAGAAGAAGACTAAAAAAAATCTATAAACAGTCCTCAAAAACATCTAATTCCCCAAACGTTCCATTTGGTTCAAACAGGATCTCCTAACATGCTGTGCTACTTCCTAGCTTAGTTTTGTCTTCTTCAGTTTGCCTTTCTTTTCCAAGGTGCTCTGCTGCTAACATTAAAGTCCCTTTTTCCATCTATAGTTTTGCATGAAACATAAAAATCCCATGTACAAAAGACAGAGAACTTCAATTAGAGCCTGAAATCAGTTGAATCATACAAATAATATATATATATTATAAATATAATATATATATATATATATTTTAAGTATTTTATCCACGTTATTATTATTATTATTATTTTGTTAAATAACAAAGCATGTATTTTTTTCTGTTAAAATAGCAGAAAAAAATAGCATATAGCAGTCTTGTGTTGTCACATCCGGGTTCCTTTATGTATCTTCCAGGTCCTGCACGCCCCCGTCTGTCTAATCACTGCCCAAGTCCCGTCAGCTGTTCCCAATCCCGTGTTTGTCATTTAAAACCCTCCTGTGCTCATTGTCTTTGTCAGTTGTTAACGTTATCGGTGTCTGCTCCTTGGTCTCCATGTGTATTCGTAGTTCTCCAGGGATTTGCACTAGAAGCCATTTTCTGTTCCATATTTAGATAGTGATGGGCAAAGCGAGGCTTCATGAAACACTGAAACACTTGAATCAAATGTGCCGTATTGTTTCGAGGCTTCGAAACTCTATACCGACACCCGTCTCCACGGCGACATCTAGTGGTCAATTGCACATGTCTGAAACTTTAACAACAATCCATTAAAAAAAAATAAAAATGTTGTTTGTGTTAGTGGCGAGTTTTCTCTCTCTTTCTCTCGCTCTCTCTCTCTCTCTCTCTCTCTCTCTCTCTCTCTCTCTCTCTCTCTCTCTATATATATATATATATATATATATATATATATATATATATATATATATATATGTATATGTATATATATATATAGATCTATCTATGAATCTATATATTTATGAAAGTATATATATATCTATTAATCTACATATTAATATTTGAATCTATATAAATGTATATATCTATGAATCTATATATATATATATATATATATATATATATATATATATATATATATATATTTGAATCTATCTATTTATGAAATTCTACATGTCTAACTGCTGTGCTATCTGTCAATATCTAACTAAACCTATATGAATGTGTCACTATATCTATCTATCTGTCACTGTCTGTAGTCTATCAGTAAATATGTTTAATTTAAATGTAGCCTAAATATAACTAACCAAGTCGCACAATAAATGTCACTACAAAAACACACGAGGTGAAGGTTTATTAACTCCTCTTTTAAACTTTGTTTGAGTTGAGACAGATGTGCGATTGTGTGGTTTGTTCCCGCCCCTGTCAATCAAACGCAGACTCGGCAAGCACCGCCTGTCGAAACTTGTGAAACACGCAGACGATTCGTTTAGCCAAAGTCACGTGACATTGTTGTTTTGAATCACAGTTTCGGTTCAGTGTTTCGAAACATCTACGCTTCGGGATCTCGACACTGTGTCGAAACGCAGGTTTCGCGCCAGCCATCCCTATATTTAGAGTGTTTTTGTTTCGCGTTTATTTTCACTCAAAAGCACTTTAGTGTTGGAGGACAAGTTGCACTAGTGGACATCTGTGGACATGAGATTGTTTTGGGCGAACCTGTGAGCATCAGTTTTGATGTAAGGAAGTGATCAACCAATCTGCAGAAATATTACCATAGTAATTTTTACGGGTTACTGCCACTGTTTTGGCAGGAGAGGGAGCCTAGAAAATAGCAAGGATCAATGAGTGTATTCACACAAAATGATTTACACTCTGATGTTATTTCCCACTGTTGGAGGTTCCAAGATAATAGTGTTTGGCAGCACAGACAGGGGCTTTGCAGAACAAAAGTGTATGGAGATCAAAGTTGGAGCAGAAAGGTAGAAGGTAAAGGGGCCAGGTCTATAGTGGTTTGTGGAGCAGCCTCACACTTTGGTCGGTCCCTGGACCAGGAGGATATTCAGGGTTGAGAATGCAGGGGAGAAGAGTGGGAGCTGGCTGAGGGCCTGCTCCAGTGACCTTGAGGCCCAACAGGCCATACTTGCTCAACTGGAAGTTTGGATGGCATCAGACTGTAAATAAATGTATAGGTTTTATAGTTGACCTTTATTTAACTGCACAAAAATTTGCCCATTTCGTCCCATTCGGTTGGCGCCAGTGTTAGATTTAGGAGACTTGCTCCTTTGGCCAGAAGATTGTGCCGTTGATTCCTCAGAGTCTAATGAAATATTATCGGGCGGGAAGAGCTCGATTTGTGACATTATGGGGACTCCGATCAAGGAGGAGAGAGATCACTATTTATAAGCTTTCTCTTAATGATCGCCTGGATTATCTGAACTTGCTCCAAAAAGTGCACATTCAACAAAATCTTTGCATTGATTATGTGTTCAAACTAATCACTTGCTTCTTTCTTCACCACAATGGAAACCCCCCAAAATCACTACACTCTTCCCAGCTTAAGTGATCATTATACACAAATAAGCCCCTGTTTTCTCATTTTTGCTCAGTCAAATACAATAACACTTAATTTCAAAATATACTCTCCCCATCCAGGTCCATTCAGGGAACTAGAAATCCTTAGCCCAAAATTATTAAAATTATTAATGTAATCCCAAAACAAACACACTAATTTAACACTGGCGGCATGTAATGAAATTAGCTTGTGACAAAAAATAATAATCAAGAAACGCTGCAGTCGCTCATTTTAATTAAGCAGAATGAGCTAGCTGCATGAAAATTTCTGTTTTGAATGACACAGTTTTTATTGTGTATATAAAGACTATTTTCTTCAAACCTGTGATAACTCCAAGCAGACATCTGATTTCCCCTTGTCTAACTGGTAGATGAAGCCCATATGAACACATAAAAGACCCATAAACCCGTTCACACACTAATCAGATTTCCTCTCATCTGATAGTCACTGACAATTATATGACTTCTGTTTTATAGAGCATCATTAAAGAGAATTTTAATTCAGCACTGAATACCAATAACATCTTTGTCTGAATGATCAGATGCATTTTGACGTTCGCAGTAGGTTTATTCTCCATTACATTGTACACATTAACTGTTACATTATGTTTCATAGTGGGTGGTGCAAAGAACAATTTGCCCCGAAGCAGCAGATGAACTTGCTGTGTGTCCCACAATGCAAACAAAATGAGTGAATCACTGTTGCTTGAAATGCAGATTGTTCAACAGCCATTACTGCAGTGCAAAACATTTAACATTATAAAACAAGAAATACATAAAGTAAGAATCAGTAGAGAAATAATGCCATAAGCAAAAAAAAAGAAAAGAAAAAAAAGTGAAATTTATAAAACCTTTAATATGTGTGCCTTGACTCAGAATTTGGAAAGTCATACCGAACAAAACCATTAAAGAGTGATTTTCTACTGATTGCATTAATAATGCTGTAAAAAATGAACATAAAATCAACAGTAAATTATTGCCAGTAAGCTTCTGTATTTTATACCGCAGTAAAATTACTGTAATGCTAACTTTTATAACTTTTAACATACTGCTATTGCTTCACATCAACAGCTTTATTCATGTTTTACAAATCATATCTGAACTTTAATAAAAAGTACAGATTTATCAGCATATTAATCATATTTCAACAATGAACAAAACATAATTATGGCCATACCAGTAAAATCACAGTAACACATTGTTGTAAAATAACACATTGTCAGTGGAAAATAAATGCAAATATAAAAATAAAAGTTTGAGCTAATTAATTAGTAACAAATACATATGTCGCCTTAACTTTTAAAACCTGTCACGAACTGAGCTGGCGTGCGATGCGATGCGGAAAGATGAGGAGACACGAAGAACACTGCGGAGAACACTTTAATAAACAAAGAGGGCATCCACACCGACACGGAACGAAATCACAATATTAACAAGAGACAAGGACTAGGGAGAACATGGGAGGTTAAGTAGACAGAATAACAAGAATCACCTTACTGGCAAACAAGGAGGAGTGGCTGACATTACAGAGGACGGGAACACAGAAGGGACACATGAAGTGAAACAAAAACAAGACCCAGACAGGAACACGTGTTACAAAACCACATGCTGTAAAAAAAAAAGTGATTGTAATTACTCATCCCACCTTTCTCATGATTGTCCAGCCGGTCTGCCAGCACCACTACAGGAGGAAAATGCTTGTAGAACAGCTTAAATAGGAAATGAGCACCTACTCCGAAATAAAAAACAAATATTTATTAACTGAAAACATATTTATACCTTGCAAACAACAACTTTATCAAGCAAAAAAGACGATGACGTGTTTTGAAGTATACCTACCAATTTAACATACTCCCAGGACTATTATTGTAACTGATGGTACTCACAGGCAGAAATCCAAGTGTGTCTTTATTACGACGCTGTGGGAGGAAAAGGTCAGTTAGCACAGCTTTAAGTCAGAAAATGAGGGCAAGCTTCTTGAGGAAACTTATTAACTTAAACATAGCTTTACATCTTGTAAATAATATCAGAATAAAACATATAAAGAAATTTTACCTATCATACTCTTCCTTCTTCACGATGAGTCTGTTACAGAGCCGTGGCATTGTGTGGTTGTTTTTGTTTTTGGTCATTTAGATTTACACTAGGTTGTATATTTTCCCAGAATGGATTGAAAATCTATGGTAAAATACTGTACACAGCTTATGCAGTAGAAAATGGTTAAGAATACAGTAATAATGCTGTGAAAATGTCAAAATCTACATTACCATACTGTACACAGCTTATACAGTAGGAAACCATTAAGAATGATCATAATACTCTGAAAACGATAAAATCTACAGTGATAGAGACGATATTTTGCATATATATTATTTTCTTATTTTTACCTATATTCTTTTCTGTGTCTTATTTTCATATGTTCATTTCCTTTTTCTTATTTGAATGATTTGTAAAGAGTGATTTATAATCAAGAGATTTTTATTAGTTAATGCCTTTCTTTCCTTTTCTGTATTTTTCCATAGATTAATGATGAATATTGTCAGCACGTCTCACCAGATGGAACATATTATCAGAATGTTTTGAGAGTCTTTCTGTTGATAGTTGGAGCCAGAGCCGAGTTCAGCCTTGGAGAAACTTTGTATCTGTATGTGTGTGTGTGTGTTAATATGGTCTTATTGGTGAGGTGATTAACTGGCACCATAAGGAGATGGAATGACTTGTTGTACAAGCCACGTGGAAGATCACTAACCCATCAACTCAAAGATATGCTTCAGACTGTCTGCTCTTGTGTGGAATATTGCTTGTTTTGTTTATCTTTCTTTCTTAGCCAATCAGAATCATTTAACCATCATCATCGACGTAGTTAGTAGCCCCTGTTAGAGTAAAGTGGGACGACCTACAAACTTCTTGGGAGACCTGAAGCTTCTGCTGATGAAACTGCAAACTAAACTTCACTAACATTTCTTCTACTGATTGCACTTCTGACTCCTGGTCTTCATTCAACAGATCTGGTCCTCGGGTCTTAACTGTAAATCCCCAACAACAGTAGCATACTGTACTCAGATTCTACAGTAGGGATTTGTTGAGAATGCAGTATTATTACTCTAATATTGTTGTGGTTTGAGGTGTTGCATTTTTCTCTTCACACTTCTCAAAGGTCTTTGATTCCAGAAACAGCCTTTCATGCCAGAACATGATGGCTGGAGAAGCTCTGCAAAGACAATACTCTCCACAGAGACAACTGTCTCCACAGAGAGATCTATCCATCCAGAGAGAACTTTCTATTTTTGTACATTCACATTATATACCATGTGCTATAGATAGCTATAGAAGTTCTTGAGCATATATGAAGTACTGCAGGCCCTAGGTTTTCATTCTCCAGCAAGGGCCCGTAATATGTTATACTCAGCACCTGAGTCAGCTCAATGTTAAAGCACACAGACAGAAATAATTGTGTATGAGCATATGGCTAAATTATGCTTGAATAACTTATTTTCTAAATAAAAATCTTCTTCAATGTCAACAAATCATTTACAGTGAACAGTTTGATTGATATTTAGTGAAATCAATGACCAAATGAAGAAAGCAAGAAAAAAGGATTACTTTTAAATGAGCTACTTGACCATCAGCCTAAAGCGCAGCCTGAGTCAGTGATGTGAACCTTTGCTTTCTAATTTAAACAGAAAATTCTCAGCAGGGATGAAAATGGGTCGGAAAGTGCTTCTTCATTAAACTGGGAAACATTAATGTCAGTCTGACTGTCAAAAGCGTTCAGTAATTGTAATAGCTAAGAATCTGAGCTGTATAATTAATACATATACTCAACCTGCACTGGACCAATAAGCATGATGGGTGTTGGCGCAGTGCATTTTCACCTTATAATTCACCTTAATGTTAACATAATGCTTCCATGCACATCCATCTCTCTCTGTGACAAATGTGAGTGCTAGTTCTCTGATTTATGACTATAATTAAGACATCTAGCGACTGATTTTGAATAACAAGTAAACAGGCGCATGCTTCTAAAGTTGATGACTGACTTTTCATTCACTATCAGTTTTACTGTTTATTTAGTTCATACTAACTCCTCACCTTAAGCATCACAAATACAAAGTTCTGTCATGAAATTCCTCATGATGCAGGGTTCATAACTCTATATACTGACTAAACAGGGCTAATTGGCGTGAGAGTGCAATTCCAAAAATGTGCTGATGGAAGTGGAAAGTTCTGCACGTGACGACACGGAAATTAAATAACACAGACGAAGACGGATAATTTTCATAATAACCAACGCAATCTACC
Source organism: Rhodeus uyekii (assembly GCA_037043235.1). Taxonomy (NCBI): domain Eukaryota; kingdom Metazoa; phylum Chordata; class Actinopteri; order Cypriniformes; family Acheilognathidae; genus Rhodeus; species Rhodeus uyekii. The sequence continues at coordinate 3,421,075 of JAWRVZ010000016.1, read as the reverse complement.
AAGAGCAGCACAACTTAGCATCTGGTTTAAAGGACAGCTTAAAACAGCTTAAAACACGGTGCAATTTTGGCCATGTGAGACAAATTTTGCAAATCATAAAGGATTCCTCTGAAGCCTGTGATCATTAGTTTGACATATTTATGTTTATACAATCTGACAAGCAAAAATCTGTCGGTTTTCTTTGATGCTGCTCAGGCTCGCATTCCTCAAGGCTCAGGTCGCGCTGCTGCTGAGTCTTAGTGATTATCTATGTCTTGGGGTTCGCAGATGGATCTGTTAGCAGGTCTTGAGTTGGGCTTGTCTCTATCTCAGTCTTTACTGGTGGATGTTGTTAGCGTCAACGCTGGAGAGGAGGATTCGCCACCCTCCGCCCCAGCCTATGAGCAGCCTGACTTGTGCAAGGTTGTTTATTGACTAGCCTGCTGAGACCAGGGACGTTTGTCCTAGAAAAAGTAAATTGGATGAATGATACCTGCCTGCACAAGTCTTTCCCCAGCGTCAGGCATTACCTTTCTTCCCAGACCTCTACTGTTGAGGTCTTTGAAGAAGACCACCCTCCCAGAATGTGCATACCCCCCGATCATCTATGTATGCTACCCTTGTGCTATACCTGCGTGTATGGGGCGATGCCGAAGGTTGATGAGGCTCTCACAGGTTATCTTGTGCCTCAGTTGGTGTCATCCCTGAAAGCTTTGGCGCTGCCCACCAAATAAAGTGCAGAGCATATTCAGCCTCTATTCAGGCTGCAGAATGTTTGCACACCACTGCACTGCTGTAGGCCTACCAGGCGGAAGTGCTTGGGGACCTCGATGAGGGTGGTGACATCAGGCCAGAGGCAGTAGCTGACAGCTTTCTCCATGGCACCTGTTACCTCCGGGCACCACCTCCATAATCAAAAGGTTTCAGGATGCCACCATTAAGGGCCGCTCGGAGGGAGTGTGTTGGAACCCACGACCCCCAAAAAAATGGAGGGTTGGGCTGACACTCTCAAACTCAGCCCTCTGGAGAGAGGACAGATTCAACGGCTCAAGAACGCAGAGAGCAAGAGGTCCTGATGCCCCGTGCGGCAGGCCTCACATAGGCGATCTTCCCCAGGTGCTGCCCCTGAGTTGGGTTGCTCTGGGGGAGTTGCCCTGTCCGAGGAGGGTGCTAGAGCATTCAACCCAGGTGTTCCACAAGAAACCGGGCCCTGCGGTGAACACTCTTCAAGTACCAGAGGACAGCCTCTAGAGGCTGGTTCCCTCAGTAGAGTTTCTGGTCGCATGGTCACACCTACCAGATATCTCTCAATGGCTCCTACATACAGTATCATGAGGATACTCTATTCAGTTCAGGGCTCCTCCGCCCAGTTTCTCAGGATCCTACCCACCGTGGTGGCCTTGGTCATAGAAAAGGAAGTAGATACACTGCTGAGAAAGGGGCCCTAGAATATATACCGCTCTTGGACAGAGACTCAAAGACAACTACTTTCACATCTCCATCCTTCCACAACACAAGAAGTTACTCATGTTCGCCTTTGTGAGGGCAAGTACCGGGTACTTCCTTTTAGCCTAGCTCTGTCACTGAATGGACACACTGAATGGACACAGCGTTATCCTCTGTTTATGTTGTTCTCGCTCATGAAAGAGCTGGGGTTGAGGATGAACGTGAAGAAGAGTGTGCTTTCTCCTTTAAGAGGACCACCTTCCTAGAAGTTGTGTGGGATTCTGTGTTGATGTTGGTATGGCTATCCCCATCTGATGGCATCCATGCGCACAATGCAATCCTTTCAGCCACCAAGAGCATAAAATTAGGCCAGTCACTCACTGTCAAACACTTCCAGAGAGTGTTGGGTTTCATAGCAGCTGCTTCCAGTGTGATTCCGCTTGGACTGCTGTACATGAGACCGTACAGTGGTGGCTCAGAACAAGAGGGCTTTCCCCGAGCGGCAATCCCTTCCTCACTATCAAAGTCACGAGGCGATGCCTTTGCGCCTTGGGGATGTGGAAGAATCGCTGGTTTCTGTCTCAAGGTCCTGTATTGAGAACTCTTTGTCGACGCGTAATGCTATCGACGGATGCATCCCTTATGGGCTGGGGAGCAATCCTGAGGGACCACTCCTCTCAAGGTCTGTGGAGCGGACACCACCTATTCTGACATATAAAACCTGCTAGAGATGCTGGCTACAAGCGTTCCTCCAAGAGCTTTGTGGCAACTCTTGTGGAAACTCTTCACTTCTTGGTATAGTGAGAAGCAAGTGAACCCACTTTCCTGTCAGATTGGCAACATGCTGGAGTTCCTGCAAGAAAGATTTGCTGCAGGGCTGTCCTTGTCCACCTTGAAGGTTTACGTTGCTGCCATAGCCACTTACCACATACCTCTGAGTGGCCTGTGTATTTGGAAGGGACCCACTTGTCACACGTTTCCTCTGTGATACTCTAAGGCTGAGACCTGCAGCACAGACCAAGGTTCTGGCCTGGGACCTCTCCCTGGTTCTCCACGGCTTTTCCCAAGCCCCCATTAAGTTCCTCTCTCTGAAAACTCTCTAGGGTCTGTGCTCACTCCACTAGGAGCATGGCTGCCAGTAAGGCTTTTCTTGCAGGGGTCTCCCTAGCTGACGTTTGTGCTGCTGTTAGTCCTCCCCGCACACATTCTAGAGCAGGGGTCGGGAACCTATGGCTCGCGAGCCATATATGGCTCTTTTGACGCCGCCGCTCCCTGTCGACAAATCGATCGCTTCGCTACTTCTGCGTTCGGAGGACAGGCAGATCGCGCCGCCACATCACCCCCCCCCCCTCAGACAAAAAGGTTCCCGACCCCTGTTCTAGAGGTTCAACCATTTAGACCTCGACTCCACTCTGAGGACAATGGTGCTCTTGTAGTGAGCTGCAACACATCTGTGGCCACATCACTGAGGTGGCGCTGCTACATCGTTCCCCCAGCGTTTCGGTGCAGCGCAAGTTCCCTTGAAAGGAAACGTCTCAGGTTATGTATGTAACCATAGCTCCCTTACAGGGAAAGAGACGCTGCGTCTTTTACCTGAGGTCTTTTTGCACCTCCGGGCTTGCTTCAGACACTTTCTAAGCTGCGGCTTCTGGGTTCCGGCACCCTTTTATGATCCTTGTTCATGACGTCATCGACCCATAACGTGCAGTCACACACATCGTTCGATTGATTTCACAGTGTTTCACGAGACTACATGCCAAGGCAGTTCTCCAGCGTATCGATGCAGCGTCTCATTCCCTCTCAGGGAATTATGGTTTCATATGAAATCTGATACGTTTTCATTATTTAAAATAAAGGTGAAATTAAATGTAAATATTAGATGAAAAACTTACAAATAAATATATTTATTAAAAAATAAATCATTGAAAATTGTAAAGCTAGGCTTGAAAACAAACTGAAATAAGTTTAAGGTACGAAAAAAAACTATAAAAAATAATCTACATAAAACTTAAAAATAAAGATTAAAATTGTAAATATAAAAGAAAACTGTATTAAAAATCTGAATAATTACTATAATTGTATATAATGGGTCAGAGGTTTGAATCTCAAGGACCAGAATGTCTTAGACACTCTTCTGAGTAACAAACACCCTAGCAACATAACAACATAAATCTTTAGTTAATATAAATGTATTAACATTGGACCTAATTAATAAAAACACTGTCATAATTATTCTACCAAATAAATGATCCATTTGCACAGAGAGCACACAAGCTGAGGTAAGGGTACCCACTGGGAACTGTAAAGTAACACAATTATTATGCATGTGTGTAATGTGTCATCTTAAGGGTGCAGCTCATTGAGTGGAGCTGTAGTCGTATTTCTCTCTGTGCTTTATAGCCGCCATGAAATGCAGGTTGTAAATGCATCGCAAATGAGGCTCCACACTAAAACGAAGTCTTTTTTTCATAGGACAAACAAGGGTGTCTGAGCGTCTTGTCAGTTGTAGGGTGGGTTATGGGAGTCTAGATGAGATCATGTCACCTTGAATCTATCACTGTGTGAATTGCCCTCTACATAGGATAATGTGACACAGGCTTAGCTGATTCTGTTTTGACAAATTGATGGAAAATCACATATTATTGAAGACCACTTCTAGGTGATGTTTATGGTGGAGGGTCACCAAATATGATGAAAAATCTGTGCTTTGAACTTTCTCTCATGAAAAAAGATTTCAGTTAGTCAATAAACTCAATATGTCCAGCATCTGTCATGAGTTCAAGACGACGATGAAGAATTCCAAAATACTTTAATGAAAATCCAAACAATAATAATCCACCTAAAGGCTTGAGTCAAAACAGCAGTGTTACCACACACATGTAGAGAACACAATCAACAACCGATAAACTGATGAGTGAACAGGGAGAAGTAAATACACATACGGTGATAAACAAATGACAAACAGTTGTGGTGATCAGTGTCTATGGTTATAAATGAATGGCGGGCGAAACTGAAACAAAGGAACATGTGACTGAATGAAAAGAAAATATTAGTCCTAGCGCTGTGACAGCATAATTTTATTAAATTGTCCCTGTTATGCTATTTTAAAGGCTCCTGACTTTTTGGGAGGTCTCCTACAATATGTTTACATGCATCCAAGGTCAAAACAACACTTTAACATTCTCATAACATGGTAGAATAACCTCTTTTCTCACAGTGTTTGAAAGGATCTGTCAGGGTTCTGCCACGTTCGGTCTAGTAATTTGTCTAGTAATTTGTGTGTGCGCAGCTTCGAGTGCTCGAGTCGCGTGCACTCTTGTCTGTGTAACATCTTGTGTGCGGGTTATGATGTCCGATCCCCAGATGGTCTTGTTCGGTCTTGGTTTGGAGTCAGGGTTCGGACATTCATGACCCGTGTGTTCGTCATTGTCGTGAGCGCGTGAGATGAGTGGTTGCTCGTTCTCACACACTCTGCGTTATGTGAGTGGGCACGGTTTCAAGTTGTGCTTGTACCGCGCTCTCTCGTGTCCTTGTGCAGTGTTGTAAGCACGCGATTCGTGTTTATTTCGGCCGCGTGCTTTCATGGTGTGTTTTGGTGTTGTGCGAACAGTTTGGTTGTCACTAGCTGTGTGTCGTCTTTTGTCTATTGTGAACATGCACCGATGCGTGTCCACATTGGCTGCGTGTTCATGTCTAGTCTTTGTGTTCTCCTCCCTCCTCGTTTCCTTGTCATTATTTTGATTTGTCCCAGCTGTGTTCCAATCAATTACCCTCCTGGGTGTATTTAATTCCCTCATGTTTGCTGTCCTGTGCTGCTTCATTATCGTCTGTCCTGATGTCTAGTCGAGTCCTAGTTGTTTTCTAGTTGAATCCTAGTTAATTCTAGTGAATCCTAGTCTAGTCCTTGTCTGTTTTTCCCCCCTTGGGGTGGTCTTGTTTTTTTATTTTTTTATTTCTGTCAATAAATTATCTTCCCCCTTGCGATTGGGTCCTTGCATCCTTCCCGAATCCCTGACAGTATCCTATCAAGGATTCTATCTTTGAAATCCCTCCTTTCTGAGAGCCTACTCTGATTGCACTCACGGCACAATATGCCATTATGCAAATTTTTTACAAACCTACATAGATTTGTGCAGGAAATGAGACTGGAATTACTATTCAATCATTTCAGACAATTCAGAATCGGTTCAGTTTATTTTACAAGAAACTAACTTTATTTGCAATGCACTTTGATCTTTGAAATGTTGCTGACCTTTTACAAACAGCTCTGTTACACACTACATGAAATGTAATATCTGAAAGAGCATAACAGGACTATGTCAAATCACATAGAGATGTTTGATTAGTTTAAAAAAAAAAGTCAAGTGTGTGAAAATCTCTTCTCCCCTTCATTTGCTACACCACTTCTACATTGATAAAATATTAAACTTATTGGTAGCATCTAATTTAAATGGTTTATTCAAGTCAAAAGTATTAATTACACTGAATTAATGTAAATAAGTAAACTCATCCCAGAAAACATTTTATGGGTTAGATCAAGTGCAACGAGCTCTTTAAGGTAACTAGAAGGTTTCCACTTTTTACAGTGTGGCATTTGCAGTTAATTATTAATTATTTTGAATCATTTCGTTTTTCAGGGTTAGTATTGTCATAAAAATTAAATCAAAATAATAATTGAAATGGACGAGTGTTCGCTTGTGCGCTACTCGAGCTGTGCCTGCACTTGTCCACGCGTATTGTCGGGTAGCATGCGATTCATAGTTACATCGGATGTGTGCTTTCATGTTAAGTTTTGCCTTGTGCTGTGTTGTGCGAAGCTTGTGTTTTCACTGGCTGCACATTTTCATGTCGTCTTGTTTTGTGTGAGCACGCGACTTTTGAGTGTTTTCATTGGATGCGTGTTTACGTTATGTTTTTGTCTGAACGCATGGCTTGTCTTGTGCCATGTGCGTGTGTAACCCCGCCGTCTTTTCCCGCGTTATTGGTTTGATTTGCCCCACCTGTTCTCCCTCATTTACCTTCCTTGTTCTCCCTGTGTGTGCTGTCCTGTGCTGGTTTGTCGTCGAAAGTGTCCTTTGTTGCTGTCGCTATTTCTTGTGAATTTCTTGTGGGTGGTTTCTGTTCGAGTTTTTGTTTTCTCTTATCAAATAAAATCCCATATTTCCATCTTTGGGTCCTCATCTCATCCCTTCATCCCCCACACCAGACAAATGTGTTTCTAAGCCAGTATCACAAGACATTAATACAAAATAGCTGTGTAAAATCATCCATTTTCAATTAGAATGAACTATTCTATAAGTAGTCTTTTCAGTATTCAGTATTTATAGTCAACACTTCTCTTACAGCGCCCACCATCTTGGATTCGTTTTGCTCCCTTAGCTTGCAGTGTATTCTGGGAGTGGATCTGTGAACATGTGAAGTTGCCTTGGAATTCAACCAAAATCAGGCATGTCTAGAGGCAGTGTAATATGCTTTACAATTATGCTGCCTACATTTTTGGAACAGTCTCCTCATCAGGTGTGCGCCTGTGAGGAGGCAGCTCACTAGATTTTGGAACAGTGTGGCGATGCCAAAACAGTTTTCAAAAAATCGTGCCGGTGAACAAGCCAAGGGTGATAAAGGCAAGAAGAAACCATAGCTATGATAGTCACGTTAGATAATCATGCCATTAAATCAGATGACTGAACTAATTTGTAAATAATATACACAACTCAGGCATATCCGAATTTGTAAATAATATACACAACTCAGGCATATCCGAGTTTTGGCTAGTTTTACAATATGCCTAATTAGGAAAATAAATCACAGGAATAACAGCTGTGCCGGGAGACATTTTTTCAAGTGGCAAAGCATGGCAAAATGGCTCACTGCTGTCTCTCAAGACAAATTTGTCTCAATTTCTCCATCAAAGCCTAAAAGCGTCATGACAGTCCTATTAGAGGACCGCCCTCAATATCAATGACTGTGCATGTGGAGCGAGAAAGAGCATCAGAAGAAGACTTGCGAACATCTGAATTAAGAGTAATGAGGACCGAACCAGATGGTGACATCTTTTCATCTCAAAACTCCATCAGTGTGGGCAAACTCCACTTTTAGAAAGAAGACTATATTACACACATTATCCAATGGACACTGTAGGTCCATTCTTCAACATGTAACTCTATATTTCGCATCAAGATTTCAGTTAAATGAGGTGTCATACTGATAATGTTTGAGATGGTTTTGGGGGAGATTTATACTTTGGTAGACACCAAGGTTCATTCAACCAAATTTCTAAGTGAATTAACAGTGACAGACTGGCAGGAGACATGATCGATTTTGTCATTAATTTTAACCAGAGCTTGGTGAGGGGGTTCTCACTTTCATCTGAATACTCTGAGGGGAGCTTTGAACCCAGGATACCTTGAGAGCGACTCAGCCTTTTTCAACAATCAAACCTTTTAGTCATTCAAAATGTCTTTGCAACCCTTTGCGAAAACAACTTAATTGTAGTTAACATTTAATCATTTAGCAGACCCTTTTTTTCCCAAAGCGACTTACAAATGAGGAGAACAATAGAAGCAATCAAACCATTTGGGCAACAACATGTGAGTGCTGTGACAAGCCCCAGTTAGTCTAGTATAGATTTAAAAGAAAAATTAGAATAATTGTATTAAATAATCCTATAATTGCATTTAATTGAATCGTTAATCAAATCACACTGAATTTTAATGTGAATTGTCTCGTCTCAAATCATTCAGAATTGGTCAAAATCATTCTTAAATCAAATCAAAGTCTTCTGAATCTGAAACGAATCAATTCACTTTCTTCTAAAGAATACACAGCCTTAGTATAAAACAAATCCAATGCATATTAAAATTATCATAGATAATAAAAGATTGGTCTGTTAGTAAAAATGTGAGTAAAACAGAGTGCACATATACTGTACAAAAATGTTTTTGTGAATGCTGTGAACTAATTTTTATGAGATCATTCATCAAATTTGAATTGAACAACCAATTTGTGTGCTTCAGTGGTTGGGATTATGATAACAACTAGTAAAAAATTTCTGTTTCACATAAAACTACTGTATGGTTTCAATAGCGAATACAGTGCACCAGTTATTTAGACCACTTTTACAATACTTTTGAAGAAAGTATCTATAGGCTTTTCAGAGCTTAATTTTTTAAATTGAGGGTTGATTTGATGGAAAGCTCAGTGTTATTTCTCATCTTCTAGGGCCCAGCGCATTACTTTCCTCCTGCCCAAGGTGCTCTTGACCTGTGTCTGACCTCTCCAGACACAAATGATTTTGGTTATTGTACAAACATGTTTTCTGGTGTTACAAACTGTAACATCTTTTACTTGATATTTATTTTCCTAAACTGTAGGTTTTAAACTACAGTGGTACCTCGAGATACGAAATTAATCCGTTCCGAGGCGGCCTTCGTATAATGAGTTTTTCGTATCTTGGAACACATTTTACATGTAAAATGGCTAATCCGTTCCAAGCCCTCCAAAAACACCCCATTAAATTTCATAATAAAGCTAAATTGACCTTTAAACAATGAAATAACGTAAAATGTCGAAAATAGCACTGGCCTTGTGAGCGATTGCTGTCTCCGTTACTGTATCGCCAGCGAGGAACAGCCGTTCCATCTCATCGTGCACATGGCTCCTCTTGCTGGACAAAATAGTGATGCCCTTCGATGTTGTAGTTGCTTTGATGGCATCCTTCTGTTTAAGGATGGTGCCTATTGTCGACGGATTACGGCTGTATTCCTTTGCAATCACACTCAATCGCATACCAGCATCGTAGCTTCGAGCTAAAGCACGCCAGCACGTACATATAGAAGATGCATGATGGGAGGGATGCTGTCCAATTAGAGTGAAGGATCTCATGGCTTGGCTAGCATCAGGAACCAATGGGAGAGCAGGAGGATGGTGGCGAGTCTACTATAACTAAGATGATGGCGTGCGGCGCAAGTTTCAAAATTGTTATGGGGCGAATCTCTGACTTTCAGAAACCTTTCGTATCTTGAAAACTTTTCGTAAAAATTTTCGTCTTTGCTTTCGTAACTTGGATTTTTCGTAAGTTGAGCCTTTCGTATCTTGAGGTACTACTGTACTTTTATTTGTAGATAATATGGAAATAATACATCCAAAAATGGTGTGTCAAACTTTGAGACGAAGCATTACAGATGATGAAAGAGAATTTGTTCCTGTCTTTCCACTCGAATGACACTCGATCCCTCACCTTGTTGCATTGTTTGTTTCCACATTACCATCAGCTATGGTGCAGTAAATTGTGTGATTATTTATCACCAAGTTTTGAAAGCTATGACTTCCAATGTCTCGGTGGACTGCACAGATGCTGATGTGGACATTTTTTACATGTCCCTTAATTGCAAATCTGTCCCCTCTTGTTTCCTTTAGGTGTACATGTGTGGATGTCTGATTTATGTAGTGGTGTTTGTGTGTGGTTATTTTTTAATGGGTTTTTCATAAACTAAGATTCCCCGAGGCTTCAGCTGTTGAGCATTTAAATCCCCTACAGTTTTACGCTACCCTGATAACATATAACACTGCTGCTGCGGTTTTACTCCTTTCAAATTATCTTTAATAAGATTATTAAATAGTCTCTTCTTGGTTTTAGAGCACTGCTCAAAAGCATTGCTTATTTTTTATTCAATTCTAAGCTTGTCTTTTATCTTTTGTTCTATTCAGCATTATTGTTGAGTATAATAACTGCACTAGTCAAAGGAAGCTGCATAATTCCTCTGGTGGAGGTTCTAATAGTATGCTGTTTGATGGGGCATGAGCGTGCATTTGCATAATGCTCTGTTGGTGTGAGTAATGCGTAAATAACAGCCTTTTGCTTGGTTTTTGTCATTACTTTCACTATTGTATCACTCTAAAGAAGAAAGAAAAGAGATGAGGATGAGCTTCATGCTGGACTGAATTTTCTTAAGGATGCTTTTACAATTGTTCTGAATTCACATTCATACATGGCAAAGCAGCAGATGGATTTGTCTGGACACACTTTGATTAAAGTTTCTCTTGACCTTAAAAACCTTTGTTAAATGCTTGAGCACGATTTTGTGAGTGTGATACAGTTTTCAATTACAATTCCATTAACAAGGGGGAAAAAATATGCTAGCATCGATCATCAAAACGTCTTAAGAGAAATTCAGTCATTTTAAAAGGAATCCGCACATTCTCGAGTTTCACGAATGGGTGAAAAAGTTTGCAATACATGCAGATTTCACTCCTGCTCAAGTTGGTCGTGCAGATTTGCCGCGCTGACAAACAGAAAGCTGCTTGGTTTGAAAGTGACTTCTGTCAGGGTTCTGCCTCATTCTGTCTGGTATATCTCTTGGTTTTGTGGCAGAGCTCTGACACTACCGTAATGTCTCGAGTTTTGCGTGTGTGCACGCGGCTTCAAGTGCTCGAGTCGCGTGCACGCTTGTCTGTGTAACGTCTTGTGTGTGGGTTATAGTGTCCGATCCCCAGACGGTCTTGTCTAGTTTCGGTTTGTGTCGGGGTTCGGACATTACTGACCCGTGTGTTCATCCTTGTTGTGAGCGCACGAGAACAGGTGTTTGCTTGTTCTCGCGAGCTTTGTTATGTGAGTGAGCGCGATTTTGGGCTTGCTTGATTCCACGTCCCCTCATGTTTGTGTGCAGTGTTGTAAGCACGCTAAGCATGTCAGCAAGCGTGCTTTCATGTTGTGTTTTCTCGTTACGCGGAGTTTAGTTGTCTCCAGCTGCGCATCGTCTTTGTTTAACGTGAACATGCAGTGATGCGCGTCCGCATTGGCTGCATGTTCATGTCTTGTCTGTTACCCCGCCCATCTTGTTTCATTGTCATTAGTTTAATTTGTCCCAGCTGGTTCCCGATCATTTTCCCTTCCTCCTGTGTGTATTTAATCTCCTTATATTTGCTGTTTTGTGTTGCGTCGTTGTCGTTCCTGTCCTGTTTTGCTGCCTGTCAGTTCCTGTCCTGCCTGTTCTCCCAGTTTAGTTTAGTTTAGTTATTCAGTTAGTAAGTCATTCTTGTGTTTTCCCCTACTGGGTAGAATTTTTGTTTGCATTTTATTTTATGTTTAATAAAAAGCCCTTCCACCTGCAATATTGAGTCCTCACTCTTTCTCTCACCCCCAACCCTGACAACTTCTGTGTAGGCTGTGCTAAAATACTAAAAATAGACTCAAGACAATGGATTCTTACTATATCATCCACAGTGAACGATCCAAGGCATGTGACTGTCTTTGGGGAAATTTCGTCTTGTTGGATGAGTGGGTGTTGGTGAACAACAGATTGGTGTTCACCATCTGGCCTGCTGACAAACTTCTGGTGATGTCAAGTGCATGTCTTGTTTAACTTGTCTTTCATCGTCTCCATTTTGCCTTAGTTTCAGTTTGTTCATCCATTGTCATTGTTTAATTAGTTACACACCTGTTTTTAGTTTGGCTAATTATTCCCTGAGTATTTAAACTCTACATTTTGTCACTTCTTTGTTCACTCTTTGTTTCCATGGTTGTTTTATATGCTGTTTTCTAGTAATCTCCTGAGTGTTCCCTGTTGGAGTTGGATTTATTAAAGATAGTTTTTCTGTGTTACAGTCACATTATAAATGAAGACTAAAGTTCCTGCTAATATGTTTAAATCAAAATCTTTCATTGTTTCCCTCTTCAAGGTTGCTGAACATAAGTTACTCCTCTAAGGTGATGGCACCTCACCCTCACTTCTTCACTAGCATACAATGCCAGAGGAATGTTCTTTCAAACCTAACAATAGTACTCGTCTATTTCACTTCAAGGACTCCAAGTCTTGGCCATTATTTTTCTCTGTGCCACATTAATGTGCCAGAAATGAATATGTGGTTCACAGCAAGGGCGCTACTAAAACACCCCAGGTATTGCTGCCTGTCTGCTGCGTACGTGTGTTTGTGAGTTTGTACACCTGCTGATCCTTACGTTTTCTTGTCTCCGTACGTGTGATAATTACAGGGCATCCCTAACATTTCTTTAGGCAATGGTGTTATTTAAGGATATGACAGAATTACTCAATACTTAAAACATTTTTCATGTGTTCCTGTTTTTACATGTCTTTTGTATTGATCATTGAGGCTTTAGCTCTTTTACATCTTATCTGTTCATTAACACCAGCCCATACTTCCTGCCTCTCAGGGCAGCATTGAAACCCCAGCAACAGGGAGAAAACCCACTGAATAGATTTGTTTCAGCCCCTCCATGTAAAAGCAAGCGGCGATGCATCTTTCAAAATGTAAAAACGTGGTCTTTTTAAATAGTATTTTTGATGTCCTTCACCTTCATCTGCTTTTTTTTTTCTTTGAGTGAAGATGCAGCCTTGTAATACACACGCATTAAGAGCTGAGATTCAGATCCCCATATATTTCAGATCTTATAAAAAACTATATGCACAAGTACATATAATTGCCACATCATTTTGACATTTCATATTTCATGGAGGAGTCTTTGTACTGAACCAGACTCTAGAGTGAAAATGAGAGAGAGACTTCATTTTAATGCAATCTATGTTTGGGTGAAGCTAAAACCCGTCAAGATGATGCCAGGCTACTATTTCACACCAAAATCAAAAGAAAAGAATAAGACATCATATTTTGCATTATAAAAATAAAATGTATTTTTCTTTTCATTGTGACTTTATGCAATCATATTCTCATTCATAATTTGAAGAATTCATATTTCTCATTATGCACAAAAAATAATTAATTGAGTGGTGAAATGAGACCTGAACATATTTTTTTGTCAAATTTAATTTCTTTTTGCTATATTGCTACATTTCCCACCTCAGAAGGATAATGAAAGGCTAAAATGCATATTTTGGATACAATTAAGAGTCTTTATACAGAATTAATGAACAACATTGCCATTTGTCATGAACGTGAGTACAGATCTGTGGGCCTTGAATGGGATTATTTTTGTCGCTCCGCAAACATTGTCTGAGGTTTTCTCTCTGATCGCTATGCATATTTAATTATATTGTGATATTAGCATAATGTTAGGTCTATTTTTAAGTCTTTCATCTTTATAACTAATTGGTACATGTTTGTTATTTTCTCACAATTTTTGACATTATTTTTGGAGACCATAGTCTCCATTTTGTTCCTGTGGGTTTTACTGGTGTTGTTATTCAGATGAACCTGTGTCCATCTGCATTTATATGGTCTGAGCTGTAAGTTTAGTGTCTCACCGTTTCTTCACTCTGTATTTTCTTTTCTCTGTTTAAAAAAAGTATAAAACTGTCAGTCCTGTACAAAAGACATGAGCGTTCCTTCATCTCTGAGATGAGAAGAGCAAACATCTGTAAATGTTTTTACATTTTGATAAACTTCAAGTAAGTTTTTTCAGAATACACTGTAATCATTCATTTCCATTGAACCTTTGTTAGTGGTTCTCAAATGGTGTGCTTTAGGATCCATTTTTTACTATGGACATCAAGAGGTGGCCCAATGTAATAATAAAATTGTTTATACTAAAAAGAAAATAAAAATGTCCTAATACGTAAACAATTTAAATAAATAAAATGTTCCAGAACATAATGCTAGTTATCACATGACAAACACTGAATATAATTCTGTAGAGCTGTACAAATCTGCTACCTATTCTTTAACATATGCAAACCTTGTTGATAATTTATTTCCTTTCGACTGTCCTCACTAATGGTCTTGATTTGATCCATCTGTTGGTGTAAAGTCTAGTGGATTTGGTGAAATTAAATAATGCTTTTCACTTAAAATCAGACAAAAAATGTGCACTGTGCTTAATGTGGTTTGATTCAATTCACAAGTATAATTATCATGTTGAAATCAAATTGACTACATCAAGTTCAAGCTCATTTTAAGGGTTCAGGTAATAATATACAGTGGAGTCCACTTCTCTTGACCTCAGTTAACTCGCCAATCCTATTATGTCGATGTTTTTGAAGTGGAACCGCCAAACTCCCTATTTGTCTTAGCATTTTCTTATGGGTTTTGTCGATTATTTCATGTAGCCGAACCCTAATATCTCGAGCACAAAAGAGGGACAAATTCGTGCACTGAGTTTGCATGCGCTGAGTTTGCGTTGCACGTGGATCGCAGTCCATGTGGTCGCTCTGTCAGTGACGCTTCTCTCACAGCGCCGTGCAGCACTCTCTGAAGTGAAAGCACATATCGTTCTTACGATTCTCAACGAACAGTGAGTGCTGCCATGGGTCCCACCCACATCACAAAGCCTCATCCCATTCTGTGTGCACATAAAGCCCGTCTTCTCTGATTTGATTGGTTTTCTCAACGAGCGGTTACCGACCAATGAGTATGAGGCTTAGATGAACACACACACACACACACCTGCTTCTGTTCTGATGTGAGCTCTGCTCAGCGCCGCTGCGGATTGAAGAACCCGGTTGTTAAAAGACGGGATGAAGCCGAATTTGTTGAGAAAGCACATTAGACAGGCAGACCACAAGAAAGTATGCAATCTAGTACAGCGTGATGACCTCACGAATATGTTGGAGAGTATGATTAAAGATTTGTATGGAGAATCGAAGGTGTTTTTTATTGTATACTGGTAAATCTCTGCTGTTAGTTGGTGCACATATGCCTTTTGTTGTTAGCAAACATATACAGTGTATGCACATTTTTATAGCACGCCGATCGCTTCATCAAATAAATCGCCATATTGGCTGTTGTTTATCTCGATGCTTTTTTGCAACCCCCGAGGCCGTCGACATAACTGGATTCCACTGTAGCTCCTTACAGGAACACATACAACTATTTACTACGTATAATGTGTCAATTATATAGTACATAGGTTAAGTAACGGTACACTTAAATGTCTATTAACTCTCATTAGAGTGTTAGTGGAGAGTTTGTAGACTGGTAGAAATAGGTTTAGAATAAGTTGACATTTTGTTTCTTATAGCTAGTAGAATGTACAGTAGAATAAAATAATAAAATTGTTAAATAGGCTCTGTTTTGTCAGCATAAAAAGTTATTGATATTTGGCCAAGTCAATAGGGGCGTTGTTGTGGGTATCCACGAAAGTTGCGATTTGCCTTTATCTACCTCCAATGAGCAGAATGTGCTTTCATGCTGGTTATGTTGGGCTGGATGAGAAGTAGATGCTGTATGTTAAGTACCTTCCATAGATATCCTCCACAGACTGACTCAAACTGGCCAGAATCAAAATTATATTTAAACATTTTTGGATGACGCAGATGAGTTACTATGAATCATACCTGTAATCATTGCAGGAATTTATCATTATAACGGGTTCTGTTCCAAGCCAATATGTGCTCCTTAAAACATATGCCTCTGAGCGCATCCTGCAAATGGACTACTACAGATACACCAGGTCTATTGTTACTATTGTTTATTTTGGGATTTTTTTTGTGTCTGGTTAACTTGGAATGAGACTGCCACGATTTGTTCATATTGAACATGATGGTCTAAAAAGTCCCATTAATTTACAAAGGGTTCAACTAATTTTACTACTAAATGATATTTTATAGCTGAATTGAACTAATTTCCTAATTGATGAACTTTACAGTTATTGAATCAACAGTAAACATACTTCAGCGGAACAATGACACTATTTTCTTTTTAGATTAGATAATTATAATTTTCCTGTTTATTAGTATAAAGCTGCTTTGAAATCAGTAATGTATCTTCTATATAAAAGGCTGAAGGTGACTGATATGACTTGAGCAGAAACGTGCCAAAAGTAGCCTACAATTTACATGCTATAAACACAGCTAGTTTGAACTTTACAGTAGCATGTACATGTGTACTTAAAGTGTTTTTTATTACTCCCCGCCTCTTCACGAAAATGAAACATCATGTGGAGGGAGTTGCGTTGTAGGAAACAATATCCCATTCAGTGTCTTTAGATGCATGCATCAGATTTCAGCAAATGTAATAGGTAATTGTTTTTCTTTATTGTGACGTATCTGAGTTTAACGGATTATGGAAAAAGCAAACATTTAAGAGCAGGAATGTTTTGATAATGAGATGTGTGTGTTGCTCTCAAAAGTGAAGGCGGATGAATGCCTTGAAAGTCTTGCAAAGTTCACCAAAGATGCCACAGTTATGACCTTCAGGTTGAATTAAACATTATGATATCAAATACATTTTAAGTAAACCTTATGAACGAATGAATTGATCACAATGCTATCTATCTAACATACATTTAGGAAATAAATAAATGTTCATCTGATACTGACTTTAAAGCGTTATTGATCTTGACGCACACTTTTTAAGATTTGGTGACTTTAAAATATTAATATGCAGTGATGCAGTTTCCAAACACAACTTTTTCTCCTCAAAGTATTTCATTCTTTAATAGGCCCTTTTCCTTCATTTATATCTGGGAACATATATCACCCTGACACTTCTGACTTCGTGCCTTTTTTAAAACAATTAATTTAAATGTAAAACATGCTGTTTGTATATTTAAGTCAAAATCAAAGTTTAAATTGCATTCATAATGTTTTTTGAAGAAATTAAGTGCCATTTTATTGTACAAAAGCACAATACATCACTTTCAATTCCTGAACTTCCACTATATGAAAGTCATTGGGAACCAACATGGTTTGGTTATTATAATTCTTCAAACTATCTTGTTCCGCAAAAGGAAGTAAATCATCCAATCTTGTAATATATGAGAGTGAGAAAAAGGGTGAACTATCCCTTTAAATAATGGTTTCTGATGACAAGGGCATGTCACACCACCTGGCCATGTGGACGGACAATTGCCAAACTGACTATAGCTTCGACCAAATGATAGATGAATGTGCGGCAAAATACCATAAGGTTTGATTGGATGCATGGCCTCTGACATCAACAAAAAGATACTTTGCATTTTATTATTTGCATTCTGTGTTTTTCCTCCCTGCTGACTGTGACCCTGTCAGATCAGACTTGAAAACCCACTGCACTTTTATGTTTTCTTTCAGCATTTTAGTATGGCTGAATTTCTGCATGTACCCACAGTGAACCACACTGACCCACGGGAAATCTGGTCACCTTATGTGGCAACACCTTGCGAATCACGCTTGTCTGCTAGAGAGAAACATGGGGAGATTTACTTCACAATGCTGCTGTCAATCACGACGCAGCACTCTGGAGCAGCAGATGGTTTCACAGAACCAAAAACAAATTCATCTGAACCCCAGCAACCGAGGTAAATAGCTCACTCGCTTTGAACAGACTCCTGCAGTCGTGGAGAAGGATGTCTGATAATGGGCTCTGTCCAGGGTGCCAGCCTTTCGAGCACCGCATGTCTCCATCTCCTCAGTGCTCATCCATCACACCGGGAGCAATGACGGAGTGGAGGACTGAGGGAGGTCACTCTCCTCATAGTTATTCGTCTGCTGATAAGTGCCAGCTCTTGTCTCTTGAGGACCGTGCATTTAGGGCACTAAATTTGCCACAAAGAAAGTAGGAGGAGACCATATGCCGTCCGTCTTTAGGGGTTGTTAAGAGCCTCTTCACACGCTAAGATATGATGAAATGTTGAAGGATGAGTCGGAATACGTCATGCGAATCAGGCAGGAAATAATGTTTATTAATGACCATGTGATTGATGTTTCAGAACGCAAATCTGATTTTGGAGTGCATTTTAAAATGAATCTCGAGAATGCAAAGAAATTGAATGTCGCTAAGACAAGTGCTCTCCATTGACAGATCAATACATATTTATGCATTTCAGCAAACGTTTGAATTCATTTAAATATTCTGTGTACATCTGAAGCCATTACTAGTTTGTTCGCTTCACCTGATGTCTTTATTCAAAATCTGAATTTCATCTGAATAGCAGCACCTTTGCTGTCTGTGCCAGTGGAAATTTTAATAGTGAACTTACAGGCCTATATTTAAAATACATTCCCTGTATTACTTTTTTTTTCCCAAATAGGGGATGAATTATTACTTTTGTCTTGGTCATGTGTATCTATATATATATATATATATATATATATGTGTGTGTGTGTGTGTGTGTGTGTAAGTGTTTTTTAAAGTTATTATTAGTTAGTTTACTTAAAAAACAACCAAACAAAAAACACTACATTCAGATTAATGACTTTAATGAGAATACAATACAGAATACAAATTATTTAAGATGTTTTACTCTTTTTGAAAGAAATCTCTAATGCTCATCAAAGTTGCATTTATTTTGGGATGAAAACAGTAAAAAGAGTAATATTGTGAAATATTATTACAATTTCAAATAACTGTTTTCTATTTAAATACTTCAACACGTAATTTATTGATGCGATGCAAAGCTGAATTTTCAGCATCATTAGTCCTGTCTTCACTGTATAATTCTCCTTTGGAAATCATTATAATATTGCTGTTTGAGATTTTTATTATTATTATCAATGTTGAAAATTATTTGTTTAAATAAAAAATAAATAAAAAACTTTCCAGCTTAAATTTTAAATACTATACACACTCACACACACACACACACACATATATATATATATATATATATATATATATATATATATATATATATATATATATATATATATATATGTGTGTGTGTGTGTGTGTGTGCGTGTGCGTGTGCGTGTGTGTAATAATTTATTTATTTTTGAGGTGAAATATGACCTTGATATGGAAGCATGTTTCCGCCATGGAATAAAAAAATTAAGTGTGACTTTATAGTTAGAACTCCGTTATATAAACTTGTAATTCTGACTATTTTATCACAATTGCAAGTTTATATCTTGTAATTCTGACTTTATTGCTTGGCAGGACTTACATTAAGCCAGAATTAGGCCTTAGTTCAATTCGGATATGTAGGTAGCTGTCACGGATCCAGCCACACCCCTCGCACCAGACTCATTCACTTCTCACTCACGATCCCAATCACCAGAATACTGAACACCTGCACCTGCCTAGTCAGCATTCCTTTAATACAAGCTTCACCCTGCAAATCACTGTCCGGTCTCGTCACTGACTGCCAGACTCTCATGCCAGCGACAACCCGTGTTGACGCCGTCACTACCGACCCCGATTGTCCAGGATCTCCTTCCGTGAACCTTCAGGCATTCTTCCCGTGATCTCCAGCCCAGTATTGTCCACTTCCCATCAGATAAGCCTCTCTGCCGCTACCAGTTCTTCTCTACACCTTCAGTCACCAGCTACTTGCTCTGAGTTTGCTTTATTCAATAAACATCATCACCACTCACGTCTGTGTCCGATTGTTTATCTTGACAGAAGACCGGACCACCCAGCAGACCCAGGCGGTAACTGGCGAAGCATCCGCCGCGGAGAGTAATCCACTTCTCGATGTCATGCAGGCTTTCCACCATGTCCTTCAAAACTTTGCCTCTACATCTGCCTCACCCAGTCCCATGGCCCGGCCAGCGCCCTTCAGTGGTAAGGCGGAGGAATGCGATGGTTTCCTATTACAATGTAAACTGTATTTTGAAATCAATCCCCGACAGTTTGAAACTGAACAAGCCAAGATTGCATTCGTCATATCCCTCCTCACCGGCCGCGCGCTTCAGTGGGCGCGCGCGATCTGGGACTCTAACGGCCCTGTCACGCAATCATTACCTGCATTTCTCCATCATTTCAAGGAAGTTTTCGGCCATGCAGCTGATACTGTATCCACCAACGATCAACTCCTCCGTTTACGACAAGGAACCCAGTCAATCCAAGATTATTCCTTGCATTTTCGCACCCTAGCGGCCTCTAGTGGCTGGAATGAGGCGGCACTACTGGCTGTTTACCGTCAAGGACTTCAACCCAACATCCGTGCTCAACTTGCCATTTATGATGACCGTTATGGCCTGGAAAAGTTCATTCAAAAATCCATTCTAGTGTCCCAAAACCTCACAGTCTGTTCTCCAGAAACCCCGATGTCGCATTCCCCGTCTCCACTGAAAGAGCCTAAACCTCCAGCACCAGAGCCCATGCAGGTCGATCACTACCGCCTATCACCATCAGAGCGAGAGAGACGTATCCGATTGCACTTGTGTCTATACTGTGGTGGTGAGGGCCATCTCCGAGCTCAATGCCTGACCCGACCACCACGCCCAGGGGTGAGTACAATCCACACGGCATCCATAATCCACAAAATGTCTTTAACAAAGGTTTTAGTGACTTCTGCTAATCTCTCTGTTCCAGCCACGGCGTTGATGGATTCAGGCTCAGCTGGCAATTTCATCTCCACCAACCTTCTGAATAAACTGAAAGCCCACAAAGCCCTTCTTGACCACCCCTTTCGTGCTCATAACATCCTTGGAAAACCCCTGGGCCGCGGGTGCATTCGGTACGTCTCGTCTCCTATCCACCTGCAAATTGGATGGCTCCATCATGAGGAACTCACCTTCCTGGTGCTGGAGGGATCCACTACTGACATTGTCCTGGGGCGCCCGTGGATGTCCAAACACTCTCCTCTGGTTAACTGGAACTCAGGTGAAGTCTTAAAATGGAGCCCATTCTGTCTTCAACAATGTCTCTCTACTGTTCAAAGGAACCCTACACCTGCTGACCAACCTGACATGGTAACTGAGATACCACTCGCCTCCACATCCATCGAGAGTCCCCATAACCCATCATGTCAAGACATCCCCATTGAATACCGGGCGTTCCAGGACGTGTTCAGCAAACGGCTAGCTACAGAACTTCCACCTCACCGGCCATGGGACTGTGCACTCGACCTGCTGCCTGGGGCAACGTTTCCCCGCGGACGCATCTACTCCTTGTCCATCCCGGAGCAACAGGCCATGGATGAGTATATAAAGGAGGCTCTACGTCAGAAGTTTATCCGTCCATCTACTTCCCCTGCCGCATCAAGTTTTTTCTTCGTGGGCAAAAAGGACGGAGGCTTGAGGCCCTGTATTGATTACCGGCACCTAAACTCGCTCACCATCAGGTTCCGATACCCGCTACCCCTGGTCCCCGCTGCTCTGGAACAGCTGCGGGGGGCTCGCATCTTCACGAAGCTGGACCTACGAAGTGCGTATAATCTAATCCGAATACGTGAAGGAGACGAGTGGAAGACCGCGTTCATCACGCCCTCTGGCCATTATGAATACCTCGTCATGCCGTTTGGTCTGTCAAATGCTCCAGCTGTGTTCCAGGGATTCATGAACGAGGTATTCAGAGATTTCCTCAACATCTTTGTTATTGTCTACCTCGATGACATCCTCGTTTACTCCAAAGACATCTCCGAACACCATCGACACGTCAAGCAGGTCCTAGCTAAGCTTCGAGAACACCATCTCTTCTTGAAATTAGAGAAGTGCGAGTTCCTCCGCAGCAGCATCCAATTCCTTGGCTATATCATCAACCAGAGCGGCGTCAAGATGGACCAGGGGAAAGTGAAAGCGGTGCAGAACTGGCCACAACCTACCACAATCAAAGAATTACAGCGTTTCCTGGGATTTGCCAACTTTTACAGGCGGTTCATCCGGAATTTCAGTATAATCAGTGCACCCTTGACATCATTACTGCAACATGGGCCCAAGTCTCTGTCCTGGACACCTGAAGCCACCAAGGCCTTCCAAACCCTTAAGGCAGCCTTTTGCACGGCTCCTACCCTCACTCATCCGGATCCCCAGTTACCGTTCATAGTCGAGGTCGACGCGTCCTGCACCGGGGTAGGAGCCGTGCTGTCACAGCGGCAGGGTGAGCCTCCAAGACTCCATCCATGTGCCTACTTTTCCAAAAAGCTATCCCCGGCGGAGCGGAACTATGACATTGGGAATCGCGAGTTGCTTGCCATAAAGTTGGCATTGGAAGAGTGGAGGCATTGGCTGGAGGGGGCTAACCATCCATTCCAGGTGATAACCGATCATCGAAACCTAGAGTACCTGCGGGAAGCAAAAAGGCTCAATCCACGCCAGGCTCGTTGGGCACTCTTCTTCACGAGGTTTAATTTCACCGTGACGTATAGACCTGGGGACAAGAACCAGAAAGCCGATGCTCTCTCTCGCCAGTTCACCCCTGACAATAACCCACAACCGCCTGAACCCGTGCTCCCTCCAGCCTTGATTGTTAGTCCCATCCAATGGACAATAGACCACCAGATCGCCGAAGCAACTCGCGAAGAACCAGCTCCGCCGGGGGTCCCTGAGGGGCAGCTCTACGTACCATCTCGACTCCGCCTGCCCCTCATGGATCAAGTTCACACCTCTCCGGGCTCTGGACACCCAGGCAGCCAGCGAACCCTCTCGCTCCTACAAGATCGCTATTGGTGGCCCAGAATGGACCGCGATGTCTCCCAGTATGTCAGAGGATGCTCAGTCTGCGCCACCACCAAATCACCACGCCATCTTCCAGAAGGCAAACTCCAACCCCTGCCGATACCCCGCCGACCCTGGTCACACATTGCAGTGGATTTCATGACCGATTTACCACCATCTGACGGCAAGACATGCATCCTTGTAGTGGTAGATCGGTTTTCTAAAGCTTGCAAATTGATACCCCTCAAGGGCCTCCCCACGGCTTTGGAAACGGCGGAAACCTTGTTTCACCAAGTCTTCCGACACTTTGGCCTCCCGGAAGATATCGTTTCCGACCGAGGACCCCAATTCATTTCCAGAGTCTGGAAGTCATTTTTTCACCTTCTCGGAGTCTCCGTTAGTCTGAGTTCAGGTTACCATCCCCAGACCAATGGCCAGACTGAGCGGAAGATCCAGGAAATTGGGAGATATCTGAGATCCTACTGTGGCCACCAACAAGACACCTGGAACCGGTTTCTTCCGTGGGCTGAATACGCCCAAAACTCACTAAGGCAAGAGTCCACACACCTCACACCGTTTCAGTGCATGTTTGGTTTTCAGCCACCGTTATTCCCTTGGACAGGAGAGCCCACGGAAGTCCCAGCTGTCCATCACTGGTTCCAGGAGAGCGAGAGGGTATGGGATTCAGCTCACGTTCATCTGCAAAGGGCAGTCCGTAGGCAGAAGATCCAAGCTGACCGCCGACGCCTTCCCACACCACGGTACTATCCCGGTCAACTCGTCTGGCTATCAACGAGGGACATTCGCCTACGGCTGCCCTGTCGCAAGCTGAGTCCCCGCTTCATAGGTCCTTTCAAAGTGGTGAGGCAGATCAACGAGGTCACTTACCGTCTTCAGTTACCCACACATTACCGAATTTCCCCGTCATTCCATGTGTCTCTCCTCAAGCCCTTCACTAAACCTCTGTTTCCCTCATCCACAGAGTCTGGTGTTGAGGCTGTACCTCCTCCTCCTGTTGACCCGGCGGACCAGAACATTTACAAAGTTTCTTCCATCTTGGACTCTCGACGACGGGCCGGCACACTGCAGTACCTCGTAGATTGGGAAGGTTTCGGTCCCGAAGAACGCTCTTGGGTCAACCACGATGACATCCTAGATCCAGAGCTCCTGCAAGAATTCCACACCAACAACCCCAACCGTCCAGCCCCCCGGGGTCGAGGCCGGCCCCGTCGTCGTCCGCCGCGGTCCTCAGGAGCTGCCCGTGGAGGAGGGGGTACTGTCACGGATCCAGCCACACCCCTCGCACCAGACTCATTCACTTCTCACTCACGATCCCAATCACCAGAATACTGAACACCTGCACCTGCCTAGTCAGCATTCCTTTAATACAAGCTTCACCCTGCAAATCACTGTCCGGTCTCGTCACTGACTGCCAGACTCTCATGCCAGCGACAACCCGTGTTGACGCCGTCACTACCGACCCCGATTGTCCAGGATCTCCTTCCGTGAACCTTCAGGCATTCTTCCCGTGATCTCCAGCCCAGTATTGTCCACTTCCCATCAGATAAGCCTCTCTGCCGCTACCAGTTCTTCTCTACACCTTCAGTCACCAGCTACTTGCTCTGAGTTTGCTTTATTCAATAAACATCATCACCACTCACGTCTGTGTCCGATTGTTTATCATGACAGTAGCTTTTATAAATTAAATAAAAAAACATTATTGGTGTGAATCTTGAGACAAAACAATGGGATAGACATATTTTAAGATATTTCAGTGCAAGTTGCTTTCAGTGAAGAGCTCAAACATGCATTTTAGACTGTGAAACATTTCACAGTTCTGACAAATTATAACTCACAATTGTGACTTTATATTATTATATCCGAATTGAGTTAGTAGACATGTTTGTGCAATGCTACTTACGGTCATTTATGCATTTCTACTTACGGAATGTGTTAAGGGGACCATCAAATGAAAGTGAAACCTTTCATTTTTTATTCCCTGGTGGAAGCAAGCTTGAAACTAATGAGCGAATAGAAAGATTTGTACTTGTTGTTAAATACATTCTTAAAATGTTTCATTGCAGAGTTGGTATCCAGCCAAGCCCAATCAGTGTGCCACAAAAACATAACAAAAGATTTTTTTTCTTTTTACTAGGTCTTTTTTGCCTATTTTATTTATTTCAAATATGGCAGAATTGATAAAATTGTGCAAAACTCGGTTTAATCTCAACTACTATTTGAACCAAAGACATCAAATATATACCATGTCTATGAACAGTAATGACTTCATATCAAACAGCAACAGTTAAATTAACTTCTCAGCGAGTAAAGCAAAACATCAATGGCAAAAATAAATAGATTTCCTTTCTAACTACAAAGTTTCGCAGCTTCGTACTCTTTATAGAACGGTTGTTTGGCACTAAAAGTCTGCAGTGTGGTGAGTATTCTCTGTACCTCGGCGCTGGAGAGTTTGAGTCTATGTCGGAGTAGGCAGGAGAACAGATCTAATGGCAGTGGTCCAGGAGGAGACAGTCTATTGACCCGGAATCGGATCTCCATTAGCTGCTGCAGGGCAGAGTCTTGAGATCCCTGAGTATATGGATAGTCCAACTGTAAGATCAGGTCCTGGATAGCCTCGGGGTCAAAGTGCATACTGTAGCCAAACAGCTGCATGCTGTTGATCTTCATGTATCCAAAGTTCTGAGAGGAATCCATAGCTTCTAGAGGCTCGAAGTAGACCGTATCGTTCCCCTGAGAGGACTCGGTCCGAATGCGGCTTCTCAGGTAGAAGTGGACAGTCTCAAAAAAGCTCTTCCATCGGTTGCCTAAAGTCAAGGTCCAATTGAAGCAATCCAAAGGAATATCCAGCTTGGTTTTCTCCCAGTCCGGGTAGCCGTTTTGACTGATGGGCATAGTCCAGCTTTCTGAATGGCTCCCGCCAAAAGGGTTGACATAGACGGACAGTGCAGGCTCTAAGGTGGAGTTCTTGGTCATGCAGATCTGCAGTGAGATGCCCAGGAGCATATGCACACGGTTGGATTTGAACTTGTTGCTCTTTAGCGTAAGCAGCATCCTCTTTCTCCAAGATGGGTCGAACCAAACATTGAGGCGTACGTCGTTGCTGACGAAGATTGCGTGCGTGGTGATGCGGACGTCTCTGTGTTGCAGTAGGTAGCGCAGCTCCAGGTCTTGTAGGTCCGTCTCAAAGCCCAGGTAGTGGTCTGTGGGGTTGGGTACGGCGTATTTACAAACTCCATGACTGAGAACATAACCTGGGTTGCAGCTGGAGCAGCGAGTGCGGTTGTCCACAGAGCAGGAAGCGCAACGGTGGCCGTCACCCACTTCACAAGGGACAACACCTTGGCACGAGGGGTTCTCGTACGGACAGGTACATGTCCGTAGTTCCTCTGCGTAAAATCCCAGTTGGTTATTCTCACTGCAGTACAGGATGGACAGGGTGAACTGTAGCCAATAGCCCAAGGGCCTGGGAAAAACAACAGTAGAAAGTTACATTTTATAGCTTGTAGTGTGTGCAAATAATTGTGAAGGTTAGAAGGTAATGATTCACAACAAAAGTGACTGCCAATTGACAGTTTTGTTCAACAACAGTACTAATTGGTTTCTAACCTTCAGCTCTACTAATATCTGCCTTTAAAAGCACTGGTCGGACAAAAGTAATCCATTAGTGCAGCAGTTGCCTCAGAGGCTGTAGTGGGTGGTTAAACAATAGATTAGTCATTAGTCTTTTACACTCGCTTGGAGATGACGCTTGGCTAAACAATTGCACTTTCAAATCAAAATTCAGTAGTGTAATAATCAGTCAAAGTGTTTTCACAATCCCAGAGGTAAATTATATTGCTCAGAGGTTACCCTTTCAAAGCTCAATAGACTTGATTGAGATTTCACTTATGTTTAATTTATGCATCATCAACAAATTACAGAAAAATATTGACCCAAAAGAAACCATTCTTGGTTTTAAAACTTTCTGATCCCTAGGGACCGCAAATATTTATTGACTCATTCCTTTTTTTATGTTAACTATCCATTACAATCTCCATTTGTGGTCCTTTTAATTGCATTAATGTATAGGAGAATAGATGTTGAAGGGAACTTATTTGTGATTCTCCATGGGATAGGATAGAAAGCATACAATTTCAGCTAAAACCAAATGAATCTGTAACTTTTTCTGAGTTTAATGATGCACAAACATTCAAAATTCCTTGTAGACTAAAACTTTCCAGCTTTTTCATGTAGCTTAATTTGCATAGCTTGCATAATTATATCACAACAAAATAGGATTCATGGGTTTAATGTGTGCCCATAAATACATTTTACCTCTCCCTTAGAGACACTATTTTGGGCTGCATGGAGCATCTCTTGCTGAGGCTGAAGAGCTTGTTAGCAGTTCGTCGAGTCTTGGAAAGCAGGAGGCTAACGCGGCTTTCTAGCTGCCTGTAGCGTTGCTGTAGAGCGCTGTCTGTCCTCCACAATTTCTGGATTCTTGATGAATTGAGAGCGCTTTGTGTTGGTAATTTACCTACGAAGCTCTGGAACTCATCTGATAAAAAATGGAAATGTGAATTAAAACAGCATTTTTGTGAAGATTTTTCAAATTCAGTACCCACGCTATGTGCTTAGCCATTATCGTATAGGCTAGTCACCACCTAAATGTTACCATGAAATAAAAACTGACCATTCTTAGTTCTTTTTATGGAATAAATCACAGTATTTAGTGTAAATGATTTATCTGTACACATCATTATTTATTTAGTTTCTTATTCATGTGGCCTCATAATCATTGATCAAAGTAACTTCCCCTCCCTCTTCTTAACTTCACAGCTCATCTCTTCTCTTTTCTGATGACGTATTGACTGGGGTGAGGGCAGGACAACCTGTCACTCACATGACAACACAGTAATGGCAAACCACAATCATCCAATAAAATCCCCATCACGCCCTACATTTTTACTTGCTTCACTCACATATCCATCACAGTAAGGAGGAAAAAAACTATTGCAATAACTCTTTGTACGTGCTAAATGTGACGGGGCCTGCCAGGGTGTGGGATTGCAGACAATATTAAATGTTCCTGAAAGTTCAGCCATCAGAACACAACAAAATTATCACCACACACACATCTTAACTATACCACAGTGGGGAAAGTATACCCTGAACCAACTAAAGAGAAAGAACATAATTTGTGCTCAAAATTAGTAAGGATCAATTCCCAAAAGCACAAACTTAAAATAAACTGTAATTACAGTACATGCACAGGGTGTACAATGTTAAATGCAATTAGAAAATGTTTATTTTTTAAATGTGTTTTTGTAAAGTCATCATTTTGTTAGAATACTGCTATTTGAAAGGCTTACTTTGAATTATTTTTAGTAGATCACACATGAGACATGCTCCAAGTAGTTTTTCACACATTTTTAAAATGCTGTTTTCCGTGATGTGTGTGGATATTTTGCCATACGGTGGCATCATGAAAGCGATTTGTACATGGCAACAATTATTTTTAAATACACAGTGTCTATTTGAACACAGGTACAAATAGCTTCTCCCACACAGGGTAACTATTTGTACTCATGGTCTTGTGAAACTGTAGATATTTTTTGTAGAAGTTTGTTGTTGCTGCAGTGGTGTGGAGAGTAAAGATGGAACAAATATACTTTTATGTGTGAGTGACATGAGCTCAGATCTGCCTTTTAGCTCTGTGAGTTTGAGCTGAAAAAATAAACCCATTAAAATCCAGACATGCTGCCTACATCTCATTAAGAGCATTCCCATCCATATTTGTGAATTATTTTTCTTCTTTCCCTTCTAAAACAACGGTAAGCCTTTGCTTTGTGATGTTTGTTGACATTTTGTGTTCATTCCGGTATGAGAGTTGATCTTGTAATTGTTGCACCTAGTCTGTGATTAGCTGTGTATTTTACTTTTACAGAATTATAGTTTATTACATGGCTTTTTGGAATACTTGATTCTGATTTTTCATCCAGGTAACTGAAATAGTCTCACTCTCTCTAGTTTCATACAAGCACTGTCATCTTGAATTTAATTTATGGACTTTAGTGAAAATGACCTCTAAATGCTTTAATATTTATATTACTGTAACAGTGTTTGTCTGGTTGCTTGGCTGATTGTTTTTATTAATATTTTTAATTAAATGAAAAGCTTTTATAGTTTTTTTTCAGGTTTCATTTTAGTTTAATATTTTATAATTTTGACATTTTAGCTTTTCATTTTTATTTAAAGGGGACTTATTATGTCCCCTTTATTACAAGATGTAAAATAAGTCTCTGATGTCCCCAAAGTGTGTAAACCTATGCAAAGTTTTTGTGTAGAATACCACATAGACAATTTTTTTAAAATATCAAGTCAAAATGAACAGATTTTGGTGTGTGCAAAAACACCCAGATTTTTGTGCAACTTGTATGTACATATTTGTATTTTTGAGAGAATAATGTCTATGCGTGGTTATTGAAAAAGCTAAAACTTTAAGTCACTGAAATAAGGCCAAAAAACACATACTAAATATGTGTTCACAATTTTGTGGCCACTCAACTTTGTAGCCAAGAGTTTTTGATTCAAAATAATGTGAAAATCATCCTGCCAACTCGTTCACATAAAGCATCATATTTATTTATATTTTACAAGTATTTTTTTGTTTACAAAACCGGTATGTGAGAAGGCGGGAATGATCCTGAATAATGCTGTGAACTACACCTCAGAAGACAATGACCCGCATGGTTGATAATATCAACAATGGTAACAGTAATAAATTGGATGATGTTCAGTCAGCCATCAGTATTCAAAAAAATAAAAAATATTAAATTTTTTTTAGAGAACTACTGTATGAGCTTGTGAATTTTTGGTGAAATTTCCAAGGAATTAGAGCTGCAGCTAATGATTATTATTTTTAGTTTTGTTTATTTCTTTTGCCAATTAATCTGTCGATTTAATTTTTGGTTCGTCAACTAATCTAACGATTATTTTTCCAATTGATCTAATGGTTGTTGATGTTGTTTTTATTA
The DNA here is from genome assembly GCA_037043235.1 of Rhodeus uyekii. Taxonomy (NCBI): domain Eukaryota; kingdom Metazoa; phylum Chordata; class Actinopteri; order Cypriniformes; family Acheilognathidae; genus Rhodeus; species Rhodeus uyekii. The sequence continues at coordinate 3,391,404 of JAWRVZ010000016.1, read as the reverse complement.
ATCCTTTTTAATTTCATTAATCCTTTGGCTATCTTTCCAATTAATAAGTTTTTCAATTATTAATATCTTTCCATCCATTTGCATTTTAAACTTTTATTAAATCTTTTTTTTTAATGTTCAACTTAGTTAAATTAAAACTCAAACACCATTTTAGAGCATCACATTCCATTAATGCCACATAAATTCACCATGCAAAAAATACTAAGCAAAGTAAAACATAAATACTGCAATAATAATTAAAAGGCAACATGTAGTTTAATGGGGCAAGCCCTCTATCAGTAAGAAAAAATGCCGTGTGGCGCGGACAAACGGTGACATTGTTCTATGAAAGAAATCTTGCACCAATCTAGCTATATATAACAAATTATTATTATTATTAATAATAATAATAATAATTAATATAACAAATAATAATAATAATTCAATAACATTTTTTAACATGAAATGTATGAATGATGACAATATTAATTGTATTTCTGAAAGGGTTGTGTATTTGTCATTTTATTTTAAACAAATTATACTATTCATCATGAAATGTAAGATGTATCTAGGCTAGTGTAAGCCTAATTAGGAAATGTGTTTACTATAATCTGTTATTAATTACCGCAGTTGGGAGTATGATTTACTTAATTGACTTAGTAAATGAAAATGCCTTAGTGTTTCTCTGCAAACGTTCACATACACTCACTTACAACGTAGTATCAATGTACATATAGGCGTTTATTTTGAAACTCTACATGTGCATAAATAACTTCTAAAGACGGGAAAATGCATTGAGAGCATCGTTGCCAGACTAACGTTGAAGTGCAAAGTTAAAGTCTAGTTTATTGTATCATATTATAATTGAGCGCATGCGCACTGGCCGAGAGCTTTAACACAGCAAGTAAAGACGCAACAGCGACTCCCAGAACTCACTCTAACACTTACAGCTCATCGTTTTGAGGTTTTACAGAGCGTAAGTGCCATTTTATTTGTCTTTTCTTAAAGTATTCCCACACTGATAATCGTGGTCTGGCTTTATGTGATAGATTCATGCTCTGGAGCAGAAGTTATTTATGCTGCAATTATTCAAAATGAAGTAAATAATGCGATGCGTCGACGCGTTGCTCCAGCACTACAAGGAAGGAAGTCTTAATGGTTAAGCTAGTTAAGCAGGCTCACAGCTAATGGGGACGCCAGCATCTCATACATATGTAGAGGGGAGACAAAAACTGCTCCAAATAAGATAAAATAATGTTTTGGCACCTGAGTCTTGAAATTCTTGGTTCTCCTGCCTCCAGGCCTCCCTCATACGCTCCAGGTAGCTTTCCTGGGAACGGATATCAGCCTCAGGGCAGTTACACTGGGGAAACTCCTTGCTGCATTGGCACCAGCAGTCATTGTCTTTACACACAAATTGGCCTTCAGCATTGCAGCCTATGTAGCCTAGGGCAGCCTGAACAAAGCTGCTACTTAAATAACTAGGCAGAATAGCCTGAAGCCCTAGAAGGAGAAATTCAGAAGTATGAGCTCGACCACACACAACTTTGCTTTTACATGGCTGAGAGTCAAAAGGGCCTCATTCTCATCAGTTGCTAAATCTTTTAATCTAATTAGCAAGTACAGTCAACTATCAACATTCAAGTTTTGTGTATAATTAGCAGGCTAATTAGACAACCGCGGCATCAACACTTTGATCATGTTGCTACCATGGCTCATCACACAACCACAACCTCTGGAAAACACTAGAAATAAGGATGAGGGGAAGTGTTTTAAGAGGAAGTGTGGGATTGTGTATCTCCCTACCTTGCAACTGAACTTTGTTCTCCTGGCTGTGAACAAGAACAGAGCTGACAGAGTCAAGGTTGTCATAGTTACTGCAGCCCAAAGGGCCAGTCCTGGTCTCAGTTACCTGGAGAAATAGAGAGGAACAAAAATGAATTATTGGCTTTGTCTTATGAATTATGAATTATTATGATTGAAGCAAGTGGTGAGTATCAAATACACCTGACCAGAGTGGATCATACACCTTTTGGATGATGGATTTCCAATGAAAAATAAATGCTGTATCACCGTTGCCACAGTTTTGTACTTTGTTCAGCATAGGGTTAAGGCTGATAATAACATATATTCCACATCTTAGAATCATTTATGAAGGGCCATGTGAGAGTGAAGCATGAAACTTTGAATATTTTACTATAACAAAGACAACAACTATTTTATACATGAGCATAAGTATTTTTTTTTAAATGTCCTAATATTTCCAGGTTCTCCATGACGGTGTTCTGAGTCTGTTTTCTGTCTTTACATATTATCTAAGTTTAGTAACAAAAAATATTAAACAAAATCAGCACTTTCTGCACTTGCAAAAGCAACGATAACTATGTAGGTCTACTTCTGTTTGTGTAATGATGCAAGAGTTGGTTGCATCTGGTTCTAATTTATCATGAAACTAATTAGGTTACCATCACTGTATTTAATTAACATTTTTATTATCTTTGTGCAGCCCAGAGTGCACTGTTTGTCTCTTTTATTCTGCTGTGGCATAAAGCTATGGATTTTATCCAGCAAAATAAAGTTAAAGCTGAGATATTCATCATTTTCGGAAAAAAAGCTATAAAAAGTATTCAAACGACATGAAGTCAAGGGCAAGAATCAGCAGAGTGTGAGTGAAACAGAGAGAGAAAAATCACAACTTCATTACACCCACAGCAGGCTCTTACGCTTCTGTTAATGCTGCTGGAGGGAGATTCATTAAATCCTAAAAATTCTCTCTGAGGTCCGAGCCAGCTTATTGTCCTAGGAAAGGCCAAATACACAATAGGCCTGTTGTTGCACTCTGCATCTAATTGTACATCAAAGAAGTAAATGAGAAATGTCATATTCTGGACCTGGTAAATGACAAAAATTTAATGTCTGTTGTGAATATGGAGGAAGGAGATATTTTACTTGTGTATTCTCTATAAAAACAAATGGCTTCACATATAAGCCATATGACTTCATATATATATATATATATATATATATATATATATATATACAAATACAGTAATCCCTCGTCACTTCGCGGTTCAAGATTCGTGGCCTCAGTGCATTGCAGATTTTTCTAAAATATTTATTGAAAATAAAAATTCTAAAATACCGCCATATCGGCAGCTGTATTGTGGAAAGCAGCGTTGCTTCATTGTGATGAGAGAGAAACGGTTTCCCAGGATGCCAAACAAAGAGAAAAACTCTCTCAGAGTCTTTGTACACGCCCACAGCACTCAGACAAGACACGTGATTGGTTCCCGCACAAGATTGACGAATGAGAGCACGAATGGATGTATCCCGTGAGCTGATTGGCTGATCCTACTTCGCGGATTTTCACCTATTGCGGGGGGTTCCGGTCCACATTAACTGCAATAAATGAGGGATCACTGTATATATATACACACACATACTCACGGTGCTCATCTAAACTACTGACGGCAATGCTGAAATGTGTGAGACTGATGAATAAGATCAGCAGATCACTATTCTTTCACATTCTTCATTGTCCATCATTTTACTTTATGTAATACAATATTCAAATTAAATTACATAAAGTGCATACATACATATTGCATTGACCCTCATTCTCTTCTACACTGTGTGCATTACTGTTTACTGCATAGGCACGTAACGCACATTAATTCATTCAAATATTTTAAAACACTGGAAGAGCACCAGCGCACACGAGCAAATCTTTTTAACAGTCAAATTAATTTAAAAATGTAAACTCAACAGGTATGAAATATGATCAGTAAGAAAAAAAACACTGTTAATGAGAAGACGAGTGCTGGACTGCAGCAGGAGAGAGAGGATATATATTATGTATTATTCAGAATGCAGTTGGAAAGAAAATATATTTAAAGAAACATTTCAGCATGTTCAAGATAAATCATGTTAATGCAGAGAACATGATTCATTGTTTTAATGAATTGACAGCTATTAAATGTAATAATCTGTGTTCTCGTGTATCTAGCTGCGCTGAACGCTGTAACCAGAAATTCAGAATTGTAATAAGTAGAATTCTGAAGTAGTTGTACAAGTACAGTAATACCGCAAGATACACGCGTCCCTACATACGAGTTTTGCAAAAAGCGAGCAAGCCTTCCGGCAGATTTTTGCTTCTAGATACGAGTAAATTTTCCAGATACGATCACACGTACTGACGCCGATGCCAACGCTCGTTCATTTCATGTGCTCGCTGACTTCTGTATGCATCTGAGCTGATTTTCTCTCTATTTTGTTCAGTATTCTTCATAATAGTGATGAGTTCTAAGAAAGTGAGTAGTAAGGATGGTAGTGCGAAGAAGAAACACATGATGACCATGGAAATTAAGCAAGAAATTGTGGATAAATATGAGTGCGGTGCCGCGTGAGTCATCCAGCACGCACTTATGATCGCAGTACATCCACCATATGTACCATCCTAAAGCAGAAGGATGTTATTAAGAATGGTAATCCTTCCAAGGGCGTGGCGATTATATCAAAGTTATATTCGAATATAAATGAAGAGATGGAAAGGCTTCTGTTGTTGTGGATAAAGGAGAAGCAGATGTCCCTCCATAGATATTTCGTTAAAAGGTCTGCGCAAAGTGAAAGTGAAAGTGAGGGTAGTCAGGCGAAAAAAGGGTAAGAAAAGTGATCAAAAGTAAAGAATACAAATCGAAAAAATAATATCTGGCAGGTAACTGGGTTCAGCCGCTTTTCGCAACACCAAGAAGTGAAAATCTTCCACTTCTGAGCATACAGTTTCCTCGTGGACGGGGCTCTGGAGTGGAGAATTGTCTCTACAACCTCGGTTGAGAGACCAGACTCTATGAGCTGGGCCCCCTCAGGGGCCAGACCCATAGTTTCCACAGTTCTGGGTGAGGATGTAAAATCCTCCCGTGAGCCTGGGACAGGAGGTCCCTCCTGACCGGAATCTCCCACGGAGTGCCGTCTAGGAGGGACACCAGGTCCGAAAACCACACCCTGCCCGGCCAGCGCGGGGCAACTAGAGTGAGACGGACCTTCTCCCGTCGAACTTTCTCCAGAACCCCTGGAAGCAGAGCTACGGGGGGAAAGGCATATAGGGGTAGATTTGGCCACCCCTGCCTCATGGCATCCAGGCCGAGAGGCGCTGGAAGATAAAGGGAGAACCAGAGTGGGCAGTGAGTCGTCTCTCGAGACGCAAACAGATCCACTTGAGCCTGGCCGAATCTCTCCCAATTCTGCTCCATCACCTGAGTGAGGAGTCGCCACTCCCCGGGCCTCGGCCCCTGCCTCGACAGGAAGTCTGCCCCCAGGTTCTGGGCCCCCGGGATATATCGCTCGAAGAGAGAGCAGTTCCCTTTGGGCCCAGAGGAGGATCCTGATCGCCAACTTGGAAAGTCAACGAGAACGGAAACCCCCTGGTGGTTCAAGTAGGAGACCACCAACATATTGTCAGTCCGGACTACTACATGATGGCCTCTGAGGTCGGGGAAGAACGCCCATAGCGCCATCATTTCCAAGGCGTTGATATGTCAGGAGAGATGTGCCTGTCCCATGGACCTTGGGCCGTTCGAGCCGTCCGCATGCTATGTAAGCGAGAGTGACATCTCGATGCCAGAATGCTACCTGCCGTGACTGAGAAAAGGATCAACAGATCGTTGATGAGACACAGCCCAAAATCGTGGAGCTAGGGAAGCTAGTGAAGCTGAACAACAGCATGACGTCCCTAATGTCTGGGAGAAAAGTCCAACAGACCTTATACTGAGCGATCCCTCAGGACCGCCCAAAACCCATGAGAGAAGTATCTGTCGACAGCATACGCAGTGACAGAGTGCTCTCAGTGTGGGCCTTTTATGGGACGAGAACCAGAATTGCTCCCACATACCTGAGGTGCGTAGGCATTGCCTCGTGACCTTGATAGTGTGGAAGCGGTTTCCTCTGGGAAAACCTTCTGGTTCTGAACCACCACTGAAGGGGCCACATGTACAGACGACCGAGTGGACCGCACTGGAAGCTGTTACCATGATGCCCAGCAGTCTCGACTGCTCAGTGAGTGATTGGTCTAGCTTTTGCTATTGACTGCTGGTGGGATGATGTCGATGAGCACGGGTGAAAGCCGTGCTGGCAACGACACAGAATCCCAACAACGCTTCGGAAGGTGGCTCCCAAATGAGGATACAACACCTTCCTACTTGCGTACAGTCTGAGCCCCAGCTCCTTCCAGTGAGCAAGAACGACATCTCGATGCCAAACTGCTACCAGAATCAACCAAACATTGATGAAATCTGCTGAAATCAGAAACCTTTGAAGGTGCCGGGTAAAAGCTAGACTGAACAGAAGAACCAGACCGAAGCCCGTAAACTCTGGCTGGGAACTCCAGCTGAGCGTTCACTTCTGTTCCATAACCAGAGCCTGCTTGGGGGATATTGTAATAATATCCAGATACCCTGGATATTATTGCAGGACCCATTGGGACAAAACCGTACTCCAATAAGGTAACCAGCCTCTCGAGGCTGGCCTCTGGTATTTCTCAAACATCCGCTCCAGGGCCCTGCTTGCAGGGGAAACCTGGAGTGAGCGCTCTAAGACCCTCCTCAGAGGAAGCGACCTCCAAAGTGCCACCAGAAGTATGGGTGGCGACTAGAGAGTCCCGCCTCGGACCGGAGTGCCTGGCTCCCTCGGGATACCAACGCAGCACAGTGTCCAACAAAACCTCCCCATGGGAACGGTTCCGAGCCACTAGTGAAGGGAACACAAGTACAGGTGATTGAGTGCATAGCACTGGAAACTCTGCCTTGACGCCCAGCAGCCTCAGCTGCTCAGTGAGTGACTGGCCATTCCTAAAACGTGCATGACCTGGTTCCCTCGGGACACCAGGCACGCAGTTAATCGTTAAAGGGTGCTTGCCCAGGCAGTCCCCTAGGAGACTGCCAGGTGAGAGTGGAGCGACAGCGAGCACAGTGCGCTCACGCACTGGCTACGCATGCCCCAATCGCTGGTGAGGAAGATCCTCATCAATGTGACACTTACAACATCCAGTTCCTCAGAACTGGATAGCTGCAGTATCATGGTCGAGACAGCCGCTGAGCCTCAGCAACAGCGGGACCGGAACCACGGGGACCGCGAGCTTGAGCGACTTCCTCAAAAGACGCCAGGCGGGATCGCCATGCACGTAGGACCTCCTCATCAGCGGCCGATACTAACAACGTCCAGTTCCTCTGAGCTGGATAGCTGAAGTATCACCTCGTCAGGGTCGGAAGAAACCGCCACAGGGCGTGCTTCCGGTTCCTGAACGAGGCCAGACCTGCCAGGTAAGGGTGGAGAAAAGGCCAAGCCCGTCTCCGACCCCTCTGACAAGTCCATCTGCAACCCCCATGATCGCAGCCGCCGCTGGGCCTCAGCCGCAGCGGGACCGGAACCACGAGGAACGCTAGCCTGGGCGGTTTCCTCGAAAACCACCAGGCTGGATCGGAGCGTTCGCAAACTCATTTGCAAAACAATCTGCACAATCAGTACCCTCGAGCGCTGATCGTGCATGCTCCTCACCCATTTACCTCGGTGCTGGAAAAAGTGTGTTCAACCGGGTCTCAAACCCCGGTTTCCAGCATGATAGGCTAACACAATATCCACTGTACCACAGCAGTTATTAACATACTGATGGCACAAAGTAAATACAACACCTAACTCCTCAGAGCCGGGTTGTTGTTGTTCAAGTTGGAAGAAACCGCACAGGGCGTGCTTCCGGACCTTGAGAAGTCCCCGCGATAGGGATCGCCGCTGAGCCTCAGCTGCAGCAGGACCTAAACCGCGAGTCTGAACAGTCTCCTCGAAGACTGTCAGACAGGAATGGCAACCTACACAGTCGACGCCCTCGAGCGCTTACCATGTAAGATTAGCCCTCCCCCGCACCTTCCAGTGAGCGAGAACGACACCTCGATGCCGAACTGCTAACTGTCATGACTGAGCCATGATGAGGCTCAGAACATGGATATCTTGAAGGCGCAGTGCCCAAGCCTTAGTGAAGGTGCAGTTGGTAAGTTTGCCATATCTGCGCACTTTTCTCAATCACACGTGAAATCCCTTTTCTTTTAAACTAGACTCGGGGCACGCGTACCAGCAAATACATACACACACACACACACGTTGAGCTTAGAGCGCTGTGAAGACACTGAAAGCTAACCCACTTCCGGGTCGTGACGTGCCTTTATACTCCTTGGTCATGACGTGATGACGTCATCTCGGCGACGTACACGCCCGCACGTTGGTTTTATTGTGCTTCAAGAGACATATACACTGAAGGGTTCCCAATCGCCTTGACAGGGAATTACAGTTTTTCTAAACGAAAAAGGTACAAAAAGTGATCAAAAGGAAATTGGAAAACAAATTGGAAAAAATCAAAACAATACTATAAAATAGAAAAGTTAAAAAAAATGTACTTTAAGTTATGTTAATTTATGTAGTGTTCGTGTAAGGTACGATACGTAATCAAGTGCCTTCGTACCAACCCTTCCTCCCTCCTCCACACCTGCCTCTACTGTCTGTAAAAACTCATAATTAAAGCAAGATTTTATTTGATATCACACAAGTATCACACTGTATACATGTACTATAATTGTGTGTGTATGTGTGTGTTTATACCATTAAAAAAACAAAATTAAAAATAGATTTTTTTCCATTGTTACGGATCTGGAACGGATTAATTTGTTTTCTATTATTTCTTATGGGAAAACATGATTCGACATATGAACAATTCGAGTTTATAATGTCAGCAGTTTTACCATATCAGTGGATGATTAAGTTGATTGATCGGAACCAACTTTTCTAAGCACAGCTTGAGCAGAACATTTCACAGTGGTAAGTAATCTGCATTGTACTCTCCTAGGTTTATGAAGCTGTACTCTTCGAAATGTGCTCCAAGACAATTTTTGGGTTATATTGCTCAGGAGCAAACAAAGCAGTTTAGCTCTCGCTTCATGAAGCCCCATATCTTTTTTCTTTGCATATGCCTTTGGTCTGCATTACACTAGTATTTCACATTGTGACATAGACTTTTGTGAAAGACTAATCGAGGAGTTTTAGACAGGTCTGTTAGGTAGAATAAATCCCTTTGAATGCTAAATATTTTCTGGTGAACTAAAAGACAGTTTGGTAGTGAAAATGATTTCTACCATCTAAATGATGTGTCCCATGATAACCCATGGCATCCCATGATCATGTTTAATTTAGGTGCCAGAAACAAGCATCCTGTGCAAATTAATGTTCTTTGGCCTTCTTTTTTTCCACTTTACTGAAGAGTTGAAAACTGTGAATAATTTGACTGTGGTTAAAGCCTCTTTCCAAAAACTGGATTTATAGCTTTGATTAATACAAAGCTAGAGCAGGTATTTCACCCCTACTTTTATTGTCTGTGTTAAAATTAAAAACTAATTCAAACAGAGAGAAATCACCACCTGATAAGTGAATCAATAACCTTAATGAATAATACATACCATTAAAAAACTATTATTGCTCATAGACAAATCATTATTCTTCTGAGAACATTTAACTCCATTAATTAGTGTTGAGAAAATTGTTCAAACCACCAATGAGGTTAGTTACTGATGCCATCTGTGACTATACTGAAGACCTAGGCCAATAGATTCAGCAGTGGTGCATAATAATCAAACCTCTAATTTATGCTCTCAAACACCCTTCGAAAACTGTCCTCCCTCACCTACTCATCCGTAAGAGAAGCACTGAAGAATCATCCAACTAGCTCCATTTAACACCTCGGCTAACCTTATAATATATCTTCCATACATCTGTTTTCTTGCCTCTGGGCTCACTTCATGCTAGATACAACTAATGAGTTGAATTAGTCAATGCAGAAAGGAAACTAAATGGAAGAGCCAGGCTGATCCATCACCGGGATGCATGTTGTGACTAACACCGACAGGCGCTTTGTCCTCATTAATAACAACTTAGCCCAGGATCCTCTTTGAAAACGGGTTCAGACCCCAAAACAGTTTGCCTGACTGAGACTGCAAATGACTGAATGTGGCAGGACAGAGTTGGAATTCCTTTGAATGGAAAACTGCTACATGGGATTAAGTTGCAGCTTTACTGATGACTGCTTGAGATTTATTCAAAGGAAACCTTGGGTCATTCATATCTAAAGCACCTCAAGTGTTTCAGCATGGATTTATATTTAAAGGCTGTACTTGGCACTTTAAACAAAGCCTGAGCAAATGAGATCAGTGTGGAGTCTATCACGAACACCGCAGGCACAAGGTTATGCTGCTGATAACTGCGTTTTGAATAATGAACTCACCTTCGAGATGGTAATAATTATATGCAGGAGGAAGACGTTTGCACGTATGTATCGCCTGTGGTTCTATGCATGAATCCAACATAAATTCACATTGAACATCACTCCCGGTAAGATGAGTTTTAAGTTGCAACTAACTTGACGCTTTCAAACGAGAGACTTTTGCAAAATATGAATCGTTCAAGAAAAATATCTTCTCTGAATATTGTAAGGAATTTACCATTTCCAGTTCTAATTATGATTCCTTAATGGCAGTAATGATAATGATTCTTTTAGTAATGACCTTTTAACAGTGTTTCCAATATTTTCTGTGTAAAGTAAAGCTAAAGCCTGCTCAAAAAGTTGTAATGCGCCAACGGTCAGAACTTTATATCTATTTTCTCACTAATCCGTGCTCACATACTGTATTTTAATATAATACATGGCCGAATGTTCAATAAGGCATGGAAAGAGTATGATATAGTATGATATATGATATAGGATTTCCTGTAGCTCAACCAGTAGAGCATTGGAGCTTACAATGCCAAGGTCATGGGTTCGGTCCCAGGGAAAGCAAGAACTGATTCAATGTGTTTCTTGAATGGAGTGTAAGTCGCTTTGGATAAAAGTGCCTGCCAAATGCATTAATGTAAAATGTAAATATAGACTGGTGTTAAAAGTCACATCATGGGCTGTCACCATCCAATAAAAAATTGGAGTGTGCTTCAAACACGGGTCAGGATTGAAGTTTTCCATAGCATCATTCCAAGACGCAATATTGTGTGACATGGAACAGAACAGTTCATGTAATACATAACAAATATACTATTAGTTGTGCTGCATTTCTGATTCACATAAAATAACCAATTCAAAAGAGTCCTATGTTTCTAATTCAGAATTGACTTTTACTTGACTTTTCCTGTTTAGTATCATTCGGTTTTTCATTCAGGAAAGAGACTACAGTTGTTGTTCCCTGTCAAGGGAACTCACGCTGCATCAAAACAATATAGTAATGCTTGTCTAGTGTGATTGTCTTGTTAAGCACAATAGAATCGATCAATATAGAGTGAATGCACGTCGAGGGATGATGACGTCATGAACCAGGAGAATAAAGGAGTGCCAGAAGCCGGGAGCAGCAGTCTTCAGTAAGCACTAGAGTGAAACAATGAGTGTGTTTATGCTGGCTGTGTGTGTGAATGTTTAACAGATTGTTTCAGGTTAGGTATGTAACCTTCGGGTCAGGTATGTAACGTTAGGGGAACAATATGTCAACGCCACCTCAGTGATGCCGGCCGCAGGTGTGTTGCAGCTCACTATGAGAGCACCCTCATCCCCGGAGCGGAGAAGAGGTCAAGCTGGTAGAACCTCTGGAATATGTGCATGGAGGACTAGCCCGCTGCAGCACAAGGGAAGCAAGCAAGGGAATTCCTGCAAGAAAGCCGTAGAGGCAGCCACGCTCCTAGCGGAGTGGGCACGGACCTTCACAGAGAAGGAAATCCGTCAGAATCCTAAGCAAGATAGATAGCCTCAGCATCTATCTGTTCAAAGCACTTTAGATGTCGGGGCCCATTCGAGAGTCCCGGCAGAAGAACAGCTGGTCAGACCTACGCCACAGAGAGACCTAGTGGACATAAGGGTCCAGTGCTCACACTGGAATGACTTCTTGAATCCTGGCCATGAAGAAAGAGGGGGATACCGCAGAGAACAGCGGGAAGTTCCCCAATTTTCCCCTGGCCTCGGCACCTGCCTCGACAGGATGCCTACTCCCATATGATAGGTGACCACCGCCGTGATACCGGATTATGGACAAAAAGTTGATGGCCCCTCGCCAGTGTGAGGTCTGACACACTTGGTGTCAGGACCTCTGCTCATAGCCTTCTTAGCAGAGGAGGCGGTCCTCAAATCTGGCCTCATGCCAGAGGGCTGAGCCTGAGAGCGTCGGCCTGATCCCCCGGTTTTTAGGGAAGGGTATGGGGTATTGACACTTCGCTTGGGCGGAGTTACCCCTAAGGATCACTCCCCACCCGTAAAGGATGTATCCGTTGTGACACGGAGCTCCGATACAGGTCCTAAGACCAGGGTTCCTACACTATAGAAGGTGCGTAGGTATGCCTCGTGACCTTGATAGTACAAAGCTGGGGTTACTCCTCTGAGAAACCCCCCTCTTTGGCTCTGGCCACCACTGCTGGGTAACAACACTCTCCCCACCTGTAAAGGACGCACCCGTCACGACACAGAGATACGATACGGCCACTGCTGGGGTCCAGTTACAGCAAGCCGACTGACTTACCAACACTGGGAGTCGCTGCACTGTGACCCAGCACTGTGAGAGTGCTAGCAGTAGGTGCCTGACCCATTGTAATCTCTTGACGGCTGAAAGGGTGGCATCGATGCGCATGGGGGTAACCGTGCTGACATCGACACAGAGGAAACACACTCCTCTAAGTCCAGCCTCAACCCCAACATTTCAAAAGAGCAAGAAGAGAACCACTAGCCTGGCGATTGGGGAGAAGGCCAGTCGTCAAAGGATGTTCTTAGAACGCGCTGTGTCACAGCAAAGGGTGAAATGTGGGGTGACAGAGCCAGGCCAAAGAAGAAGCCTCCGAAACAGGAACACCTTCCCCCCAGTGGTGAACCTACGGAGCTTCATGGATGGGGATGTGAGAATGAGCATCTTAAATAGAAGGTGAAAAACCACTCCTCAGACCTGGTTTAGACACGATCTTGCATCACTATGTACTTGAAAAAGACATAGATCTCACTGGGCCGTAAAGCCCATCCACTTGGAACATAGAAGAGACGGCTGGACATCCAGACCCTCTGACCGAGAAAGGTGCATGTTCTATGGCCCCCTTTCCTCAGCAGAGTATACTTCAAGTTACATGACCAGAGCCTGCGGCTGCGGCTGGATGCTTCCTGAACGCCACCTGCTGTACAAAGCCCCCTGAAACCTCTCAACGACAGATCCTCAGACCGAGTCGCCAAATCTGCAGACTTTCTTTTTTTTTAATGCTTAGTGTGAGACAACGCTATTCACAACCTCAACAAGCTCCTCATAGGCCTGGGAGGTAGATGGCGAAAATTCTTCTCCAGCCTCGACACTAGCACGTCCAACTCCTCAGAGCTGGATTGTTGTAGCGTCAGTGTGCTCCTACCTGGTCAGAAGAAACCGCTCTAGAACGTGCCTCTGGATCCAGACGTAGGAACAGATCTGCCGGGTAAGGGCTGAGATAAAGCAGAGCCCGTCTCAAACCCCGCTGCCAGATCCAAATGTTTTTATATTGTGCGAATCCCAGAACAAAGATCGCTGCTTAGCCTTCGGCAACAGCAGGATCCAAGCCCTGAGAACGCAACCCTGGGAGCAGAGCAATGCAGCGTACAGCCAGTGTCCTCAAGCATTGACTGCTCTGCTACAAACAAGTTATAAGAGGTGTAAGTTATAAGAGGTGCAATATAAGAGGTGTGTAGCCCTGCCAGCTCTAGTGAGGGGAGGGGAAGTGTTGGTTCGCCATATAAAGGTGTGGAAGTCCCTGTCTTTTTAAACTAGCTAGGGAAAGATATTTTTTTGTTTCACACACACAGATCAACCAGCTCCCCACAAACACGACCGACACAGAGCTTTGCTGAAGACACGGTTTCTGGCATTCTTTTATGATCCTGGATCATGACGTCACCAACCCGTGATGAACACCCACACCCCACACCTTCACAATATGCATGGATGCAGTGCTCTTCTGCTGCGCTTACAAGATATCCGTGTTTTTGAACCTTATCAATGGTTTATTGCTTCTACTTTAGTCTCGGCAATTAGCGGTATGACATGGAGATGTTGTTTTGTTCACTTGAAGGAGCTGGGGCTGAGACTGAATGCAAAGAAGAGTGTGCTTGGAACCAATCGAGGAGATTCTGTCAAGTTTCAGACTTTAAATGTATCCCTCCACGTCCTTGCATCCCATAAGCTTAGGAGATCTTCAAGCACACTATCTTGGGCTCACCCTTCATACTGCCGGAATTCTCTCCTCCCTTCATAACCAGGAAATTATCTTCTGTGTCCAGTGTGAGCAGTGTGAGCACTGGACGTCTATGTCCACAGAGCCGAGGCCCTGTGGCACAAACCAGATCAACTGTTTGGCTGCACTCTACTAGGAACATAGCAGCATCTAATGCTCTTTTAGCAGGAGTATCTCTTTCTGAATTTTTTGATGCGGCAGACTGGTCCTCCCCGCATACCTTTACCAGGATGCACAAGCTAGACTTGAGTTTTGCTCCGGAAACATTTGTTCTACATTTCACTCGGCAGGCCTTCGTCACTGTAGTGTTGTTGGCATACTCGTTCCCATTGTATTTTGGCACACCTTTATCCTCCTAGTTCATGATGTCATCATCCCTCAACTTGCATTCACACTCAATCGATCGATTCTATTGTGATTCATGAGACATTATAAAGCATTAAAGCTAAAGCATTTCCAGAGCATTTTGACACAGCGTATAGAATTATTATTATTTTTTTAATTGTACTGATTCTGAATTAGGGGCAATTATTGTTTGTGTGTAGCCATTTGCATCCTGAATTCTACAGCAGTTCTTCAATGCAATGACCACAGCTGACACATCATCCGAAGGTTTAAAGAGACTAACATATATTCACCATTTAAAGCACGCTATAAATACAGAACCCTTCAAGTTGATATTGTTCCCTCTAAGTTGCATGTCAAATTAGAAATGTGTGGTGAAAGCCATTTGATTGTAATCTAGTAAATGAGAAATAATTGCTGTGCTCGGTCAACCGCTATTGTAGTTAGAAATTCTAAGAAGTTAGAATATTTTAATGGTTGCAGACCAAACAGCTCAGTACAAGAGGCAAAGTAAATTATGTGTTAAAGAAGATTGGCTTGATTAAATGGTTGAAATTATGGATGATATGCACATCAGAGTAACAAAACTTAGACATTTACATTTACATACCCACCACAGGTGTAGCTTAAAAAATTCAAAATACCTCAGTTTTTATATCGATCTGTGTGTGTGTCTGTGTGTGTGGCAGGGATTGGAGGTTCAGGGATGTTTAGATAACTATAAAAGAATTCACATTATAACGTGTATTTAAAATATTTAGAAAATAGATATCAGTTTGTTTTAATATTATATATGAGTTGAATTGCTTGGTAGTTTTCATATTAAATCATTATGTTTATAAAGAATTGCAGAGATTTTTAAAATAATGTTTTAATAGAATTTCTTGGTAGAGACTGTTTTCTCAGGTAACCTAAAATGTGCTCCATTTAGTGCCATTTGAATTAAAAGCCATCACTAACCATTGTTCAGTGGTTTTCATTTTTAATTGCTCCTTGAAGACTTATTTTAATTGTCACAATTGTGTTTGGTTGTCAACATCTGAGTTGTGTTCATTCTGTTTCCCCCTGTGCTTCTTTGTTTTCATTTTAGTCACCTGTGTCCCATAATCACCCTATTAGTCCCGTCAGCTGTGTCTCATCTCCCTATTAGTTTGGTGTGTATTTAAGCCTGTTTAGTCCTGTCAATGTTGCATGTACACTGTAATGTTGTCTTTATGTAAACGATCATGTAATCTTGACTAAACAGTTGCATTTTGATCCCTAAATTCAAATAATAAGTTAGTTTAACTTATTTAATTGCAAAATACATAAACTTAAGTTACTTCTGAGAGCAGATATGTGATGTTTATCCTAGTCAAACTTTGCCACTGTTGCTATTAATCAGCATTTTTTTTTCTCTCTCATGGTTTTGTTTCATATTTGCCTTGTGAGGTGTGAACATATTTTTGTGTGCGAGAAAGAACATGGTAGCTTCTTCTAAAACCAGCTAGTGATTTATTTTTCCCGGTCAAAATTTTCCATTAAATAACGACAACTTTTTAATATAAAAACATTACCAACTTCTTGTACAAATTTTGTCTTCAAATGAACAACTTTTATCCAAAACTTGCATCCAAAGTTGGGTTAGTGATATGTTTTGAGAATGGAAACAGTCTTTGTGCTACAGACTATATCAGGAGAATAGTGTCTGAATTAATAAAATATTCATATTAAAAGTAGTCAGAAAGTACCTGACCTGCAATATTTTGAAGTACGTATACAAAGTACACATTATTATCCCATGGGAGAGGATTTTTAAATAACATGGAAGTAAAGCACTGCAAATTCTCAAATGCCAAAATGGTAGCATGTTTGGATTGCATTAATATAGATTCTATTATTATATCTATATTATAGAACATATACTTATTATATTGGTCACAAAAATAAAAGTTCTCCTTCAAATAACCTACTTTAACAGTGTGCGATTTTGCAAGAAAACTAGAAGAAGAATATTATGGCAGCAGCAACAGTGTCCATTTTGCAAATATTGATAATTAATTTAAAAATGTATGATTTCAAGCAAGTGTAGTTATCATTTGCATCACACACACATATGCATAAAACCACTTTGACAAGGTTGGTTGTATCTATCAGAAAAAAAAATAATAATTTCATGTGGACCTTGATATTTATAGAACTGTTTGGTTGTCAGTGCATGAACAGGTTTAATCAAAGCTGTCAAAAGGTTAATCGATATTTTATTCTTTAACAAGCAGGATTGTGTGTATGATCGGTACACTACTAATATATATTTTTTTAATCAATAGCCAATACGTGTAGATTGTTCAATACATGAAAAGTAGTATTCAATTTTTTTTTTTGCTATGGTTATCACTGTCAATCATAACATTTCCAAATTCAATCCCACATTTAAATATTGTTGTCAATCCATAAACTTGGATTGCAGTGAGTATCTATTAGCATCAGACTAAAAAAAAATTGATTAAAAAAGTGAATGGCTTTTTAAATGGGCAGAAAGTGATCAAAGTGTGGCCACTATTAGCTATGATGGTCATAAGTAAAAATTGCCTTTATACAGTAAGCAAAACTAATTTTACGTCATCAGAAAATAATCACAATAATATTGTTAAAATACAATGCATTAGTCCTATATTCTACATTGAAGCATGATAGATTTTTTGCATTTATTTACCCCTGATTGAGTGCCATCACAATTAAAAACCTCATTGGTTCCATGGGGGTCATACCTTAATGGCAGTGGAGGCGATCTGGAGGTGATGGAGCTTACGGAGTGTGCTGTCTCTGTCGATGAAATAGGATGCAGCCAGTTGGTGAAGGGCTTCGAGGGTCAGCGATCCAGCTGTAACATTGAAGGCAGCGCCATTCTGCTGACCTCTGCTAAGCTTGCTTTTGTCCACGAAAATGGTCAAGGACTCCTCGCCTGATCAAAAGCCAGACAGAAATGATCATCTCAGCTGGAGAAGCTAATCAACTCTAATCATCTACAGCATGAGCTCGCCCTGTCTTTGCCTGTCGGGGGCCCACAAAGCCATGGAGCTCTTCCCCATCTGACGTGTCAGCTCTCATTACACGCATAGTACAGATGAGAGTATCCTTCATCTCTGAGTGAGAATGATCCAATGAAAATCAATTGACTCAGCTGGTGGGTTTGTTTGGAGAGAATAAACGCCTAGAAAAAAATGATGGAGTCAAAAGGTGTCCTGTGGAGCATTAGACCGACCTTCAAATGATCCCCACTTTCAGCCTCAGTCACGGTACAAAAGCAGTTTATTTATGGAGCGAGATATTGACGAATGAGAATATATCTTTTGAAGAGCTGTGTACTGTAAACAATCTCTCAGTAGGGAATGTATAAAAGACTGTGCAGAACCGACGGACTACTGCTCTGCTGTATATCTTCAAATGAGGATGAGTTTGAAGAGAGCTGAACACAAGCTAAACAAACAGGGGTGTACCTTTCCACACTCTTCATCTCTGGAAACTGACATGGCAGTAATCCATTTTACCTTTGTAATAATGCATTTTTTATACATCACAGCATAAAACATTCAAAGAAAAAAGGGAAGGGGAACCGTTTTGACAGTGAAAAGTGGAAAATGCTGCACTTTTGAAGCACATTTTGATGTGGATGCTAAGGGTCATGTTACTCAACAGCATCTCAACATACGTCATGGGTAATTGCTTTTTGTCAAATATATGGTTCCATGCACACCTGGCATTAACATGCATTTTCCTTGGTTGAATCACAATCAGCACACTTATCCACATCCACACTCAAAAGCCAGATATGAGTCAGATTGTGATTGGATCATTGTGAGCGCGTTTGGAGATGGTCTGAAATGGATTCATTTACTGTAAATGAAGGTGTAAATGCAAATCCATTTTCATTATCCGCCAGCAGGGATAAAAGTAATATGTGATGAGGTAAAAAAAAAAAAAAAAAATGAGGTAAAAAAAAAAAAAAAAATTCACATTCAACCACTTTTGTTCTCACTTAATTTAATAAACAATTTCCCATTATTTATTGAATTATTTCACCGAATTACACATGGAATCTGCTATTTCTTCACTTCTATCCCCTGATGTCTAACTAACTGAAAGGCTTTGCAAAAAAGAAAAGAGGTTATTAAACTCAATGTGTTTAAAATTTGATAAACAAGTCTAAAAATTATGAAATTATACAGTAAGAAACATGTTATTGCCAGGTATACAGAAATTATATATTGGTTATTATTACTGTGACTTCCATTACATTGGATTAAAAGTATGTGTTGTGTTGGCTAATTTATAGTCGCTGAATTACCTACAACAATAGCCTAAAACAATAACTAAATATCCTTTTGGCTTTTAGTTATATACATTCTGTAATTTGTTAAGATCAAAATTAAGTGACAACAGGCAATGGAAAAACATTGAGGGCTGGATTCAAAATTATACCAAAATCTTTGTCAAATAAATAAATGTAAAAAATATTTACAGGAGGATCCTTGCAACAGCAATAATGTAAGTCAGTCGTGTGTTTGGCCCCCACATGCCTTTATGCAATCACTACAATGCCTGGGCTCCTGATGAGAGGGTGGATGTTGTCCAGTGGGATCTCCTCCAGACCTGGATCAGGGCATCAGAGAGATCTTGGACAGTCTGGGGTGCTACTTGGAGGCTTCAGATCCTCTGATACATAATTTCCCAGGGGTTCTCACTGGTTTTAGGTCGGGAGAATGTGAGGGCCAGTCAATGACATTCATCATCTAAAAACTGCCTACACACTCTAGCCACATGAGGCTGTGCATTATCTTGCACCAGTAGGGTGGCTCTGAGGATTTCATCCTGGTACCTAATAATAATAGCAGTAAAGGAACCATTGGCTAGCATGTGGTTGTCTGTGTGACCCTCCAAGGATATTCCTCCCCGTTACTGACCCACTGTCAAAACCGGTCATACTGGATGATGTTGCACACAGCATAACGTTCCCCAAAGCATCTTCAGACTCTTTCACTTCTGTCACATGTGCTGAGTGTAAACCTGCTCTCATCTGTGAACAGGATGGGATTCTAATGCGAGACTTGAATTCTGGTGTTCTCTGGCAAAATCCAGTCGATCTGCACAGTGCTGGGTTGTGAGCAGCCTCTAGTGCTCCCACTAGAGGATGTTGGGTCCTCATTAAGTCTGATTCTAACAGTTTGGTCAGAAACATTCACACCAGTGGCCTGCTGGAAATCATTTTGTAGGGTTCTAGCAGTGCTCCTCCCGTTCCTCCTCACACAAAGGAGCAGATATCGATCCTTCTGCTGGGTTGCTGCCCTTCTATGTTCATGTTCAGCTCTCCTAATGTAACAGACTGTTTCCATGTCTCTACTCCATGGTTTTGAAACTCTGCTGGGAGACATACCAAACTTCCTTGTGACAGCATGTATGGATGTGCCATCCTTGAGGAGCAGGACTGTCTGTGTAACCTAATTGGGTTCCAGGTACTGCCTCATGTTACAAACATTGACAAGGATGCTAACAGAACACAAAACTAAAGACAAATCAGTCAGGAAGAATGAGGAAAGAATAACTGTCTATGGCCACCACCTGCACTTTTTTGGGGTTGTCTTGTATTTGCATCAAATAAGGTGATAAACTTATTCACATTCATTTATGCTTCATAATTGAACAGACTGATATCCCTAAAGTGTAACTAATTGGTGTTATACTGTGATGATTAAATGTTCCATATTTTTTTTTAAGCAGTGTATAATATTAACTATAATTACATATATTAACTATAATATATTATTAATAGAAACTGTGTGTCATGGTTACAGTGTGTAGAAGAGCATGAAGATTTTACTGTATTTTAATGAAAACCAGAGGAAGCGGGTAAACAACAGCATTGCACGGACATGTACGGAAAAGGACTGAGGGAAAACACAGGGATTAAATACACAGGGGAGGATAAGGGAACGAGACACAGGTGACAAGACAAAGAAGGTGATAGATGATGAGACAGCTGTTGATGATAACAACAGCAGACAACATGGGGAACCAGGAAGAAAACTTGACAAAACAGATCTCTAACAATGGTGTCAAGATAGAGAAATTTGTGTGATTCTAGAAGGTGCAAGAACTGTATATTTCAGAAGCAGAGAAATTAGTTAGCAAAATTACAACATTTTAAAGGCAAGCATTTTTATTATGACTAACATGCACTGATGAATCAAGCCAAGACCAGAATTGTGCTTTAATAAAATAAAAAAATTAATTCTGAGTTAATTGTCTGACCCATTTTGTTAATCCAGGAGCTTGAGTTGTGAGTGTCATATCCATTAGATAACACTAACCCCAGTGTTCAATAATGCATTATGTCACGTCAACCTCTACTAAGACTAAATAAGGATGACCTTGAAAACTCAAGCACAAGACAGGAATGAAAATCTATTTTGCAGGGATAATAACTAGCTCACAGATAAAATGGTTTTCTTACCTCCCAGAGTAGCAGAGAGCAGGAAATGAGTCCCGTATTTCTTAATGATGGTGTCAGTAATTTTCTGCAGGCTTGGCCTTCTCCCCAGAAGTCTGATGTTATGGATAAAGTCTGGGTCAAAGGGCACGGCCACCCCATTGCCTTCTTGTCTCTCTGCAGCAAGGCTGTTGACCTTCCATCGGCCAAACTCCCTGTGAGTTCATAATCATTTACGTGAGATGTCGTATGAGCCGATATTGCACCACAAGTCATCAGAACATACCTCACATTAGTCCTTACAGTCACATTCATGTCGCCCTCTTACATGTTCAGCTTAATCTGGCTATTCTCCACAGTTGTTTGTTTGTTCTATTCCTATTCCAAAAAGCTCTTTTGAGCTCAACAGTAAAGCTTTGACAGTAGGTGGCTTTTCATTGTTTAGGGCTTGAAGAGCCTCTGTGGGGTGCCAGGTGCACAATCTGAACACATTTTTACAAAGCACTGAGGATGTAATCCCTTAAGATCCTCCTTTAAATTCTGTTTGGTGCCTCTGCATTTCGAATTGTGCATATTAGTACCTTGAACAATCCTTCTTGTTGTTCAAGGTAAAGCTGTACTTGTAAACCTCTGTTCAACTGCTCTAACGAAATACCGAGGTGGCACAGTGTGTTATAATGTTGGCTAATTTCCTTTCAGAAAAATTATCTGATTACGCCCTCACACAGGATAACAGTAATCGCTTCCTCGAATAAAGGAAGTAAACTAAAATGCATACTGGACACCTGTCATGATAAACAATCGGACACAGACGTGAGTGGTGATGATGTTTATTGAATAAAGCAAACTCAGAGCAAGTAGCTGGTGACTGAAGGTGTAGAGAAGAACTGGTAGCGGCAGAGAGACTTATCTGATGGGAAGTGGACAATACTGGGCTGGAGATCACGGGAAGAATGCCTGAAGGTTCACGGAAGGAGATCCTGGACAATCGGGGTCGGTAATGACGGCGTCAACACGGGTTGTCGCTGGCATGAGAGTCTGGCAGTCAGTGACGAGACCGGACAGTGATTTGCAGGGTGAAGCTTGTATTTAAGGAATGCTGACTAGGCAGGTGCAGGTGTTCAGTATTCTGGTGATTGGGATCGTGAGTGAGAAGTGAATGAGTCTGGTGCGAGGGGTGTGGCTGGATCCGTGACAGTACCCCCTCCTCCACGGGCAGCTCCTGAGGACCGCGGCGGACGACGACGGGGCCGGCCTCGACCCCGGGGGGCTGGACGGTTGGGGTTGTTGGTGTGGAATTCTTGCAGGAGCTCTGGATCTAGGATGTCATCGTGGTTGACCCAAGAGCGTTCTTCGGGACCGAAACCTTCCCAATCTACGAGGTACTGCAGTGTGCCGGCCCGTCGTCGAGAGTCCAAGATGGAAGAAACTTTGTAAATGTTCTGGTCCGCCGGGTCAACAGGAGGAGGAGGTACAGCCTCAACACCAGACTCTGTGGATGAGGGAAACAGAGGTTTAGTGAAGGGCTTGAGGAGAGACACATGGAATGACGGGGAAATTCGGTAATGTGTGGGTAACTGAAGACGGTAAGTGACCTCGTTGATCTGCCTCACCACTTTGAAAGGACCTATGAAGCGGGGACTCAGCTTGCGACAGGGCAGCCGTAGGCGAATGTCCCTCGTTGATAGCCAGACGAGTTGACCGGGATAGTACCGTGGTGTGGGAAGGCGTCGGCGGTCAGCTTGGATCTTCTGCCTACGGACTGCCCTTTGCAGATGAACGTGAGCTGAATCCCATACCCTCTCGCTCTCCTGGAACCAGTGATGGACAGCTGGGACTTCCGTGGGCTCTCCTGTCCAAGGGAATAACGGTGGCTGAAAACCAAACATGCACTGAAACGGTGTGAGGTGTGTGGACTCTTGCCTTAGTGAGTTTTGGGCGTATTCAGCCCACGGAAGAAACCGGTTCCAGGTGTCTTGTTGGTGGCCACAGTAGGATCTCAGATATCTCCCAATTTCCTGGATCTTCCGCTCAGTCTGGCCATTGGTCTGGGGATGGTAACCTGAACTCAGACTAACGGAGACTCCGAGAAGGTGAAAAAATGACTTCCAGACTCTGGAAATGAATTGGGGTCCTCGGTCGGAAACGATATCTTCCGGGAGGCCAAAGTGTCGGAAGACTTGGTGAAACAAGGTTTCCGCCGTTTCCAAAGCCGTGGGGAGGCCCTTGAGGGGTATCAATTTGCAAGCTTTAGAAAACCGATCTACCACTACAAGGATGCATGTCTTGCCGTCAGATGGTGGTAAATCGGTCATGAAATCCACTGCAATGTGTGACCAGGGTCGGCGGGGTATCGGCAGGGGTTGGAGTTTGCCTTCTGGAAGATGGCGTGGTGATTTGGTGGTGGCGCAGACTGAGCATCCTCTGACATACTGGGAGACATCGCGGTCCATTCTGGGCCACCAATAGCGATCTTGTAGGAGCGAGAGGGTTCGCTGGCTGCCTGGGTGTCCAGAGCCCGGAGACGTGTGAACTTGATCCATGAGGGGCAGGCGGAGTCGAGATGGTACGTAGAGCTGCCCCTCAGGGACCCCCGGCGGAGCTGGTTCTTCGCGAGTTGCTTCGGCGATCTGGTGGTCTATTGTCCATTGGATGGGACTAACAATCAAGGCTGGAGGGAGCACGGGTTCAGGCGGTTGTGGGTTATTGTCAGGGGTGAACTGGCGCGAGAGAGCATCGGCTTTCTGGTTCTTGTCCCCAGGTCTATACGTCACGGTGAAATTAAACCTCGTGAAGAAGAGTGCCCAACGAGCCTGCCGTGGATTGAGCCTTTTTGCTTCCCGCAGGTACTCTAGGTTTCGATGATCGGTTATCACCTGGAATGGATGGTTAGCCCCCTCCAGCCAATGCCTCCACTCTTCCAATGCCAACTTTATGGCAAGCAACTCGCGATTCCCAATGTCATAGTTCCGCTCCGCCGGGGATAGCTTTTTGGAAAAGTAGGCACATGGATGGAGTCTTGGAGGCTCACCCTGCCGCTGTGACAGCACGGCTCCTACCCCGGTGCAGGACGCGTCGACCTCGACTATGAACGGTAACTGGGGATCCGGATGAGTGAGGGTAGGAGCCGTGCAAAAGGCTGCCTTAAGGGTTTGGAAGGCCTTGGTGGCTTCAGGTGTCCAGGACAGAGACTTGGGCCCATGTTGCAGTAATGATGTCAAGGGTGCACTGATTATACTGAAATTCCGGATGAACCGCCTGTAAAAGTTGGCAAATCCCAGGAAACGCTGTAATTCTTTGATTGTGGTAGGTTGTGGCCAGTTCTGCACCGCTTTCACTTTCCCCTGGTCCATCTTGACGCCGCTCTGGTTGATGATATAGCCAAGGAATTGGATGCCGTGTGGATTGTACTCACCCCTGGGCGTGGTGGTCGGGTCAGGCATTGAGCTCGGAGATGGCCCTCACCACCACAGTATAGACACAAGTGCAATCGGATACGTCTCTCTCGCTCTGATGGTGATAGGCGGTAGTGATCGACCTGCATGGGCTCTGGTGCTGGAGGTTTAGGCTCTTTCAGTGGAGACGGGGAATGCGACATCGGGGTTTCTGGAGAACAGACTGTGAGGTTTTGGGACACTAGAATGGATTTTTGAATGAACTTTTCCAGGCCATAACGGTCATCATAAATGGCAAGTTGAGCACGGATGTTGGGTTGAAGTCCTTGACGGTAAACAGCCAGTAGTGCCGCCTCATTCCAGCCACTAGAGGCCGCTAGGGTGCGAAAATGCAAGGAATAATCTTGGATTGACTGGGTTCCTTGTCGTAAACGGAGGAGTTGATCGTTGGTGGATACAGTATCAGCTGCATGGCCGAAAACTTCCTTGAAATGATGGAGAAATGCAGGTAATGATTGCGTGACAGGGCCGTTAGAGTCCCAGATCGCGCGCGCCCACTGAAGCGCGCGGCCGGTGAGGAGGGATATGACGAATGCAATCTTGGCTTGTTCAGTTTCAAACTGTCGGGGATTGATTTCAAAATACAGTTTACATTGTAATAGGAAACCATCGCATTCCTCCGCCTTACCACTGAAGGGCGCTGGCCGGGCCATGGGACTGGGTGAGGCAGATGTAGAGGCAAAGTTTTGAAGGACATGGTGGAAAGCCTGCATGACATCGAGAAGTGGATTACTCTCCGCGGCGGATGCTTCGCCAGTTACCGCCTGGGTCTGCTGGGTGGTCCGGTCTTCTGTCATGATAAACAATCGGACACAGACGTGAGTGGTGATGATGTTTATTGAATAAAGCAAACTCAGAGCAAGTAGCTGGTGACTGAAGGTGTAGAGAAGAACTGGTAGCGGCAGAGAGGCTTATCTGATGGGAAGTGGACAATACTGGGCTGGAGATCACGGGAAGAATGCCTGAAGGTTCACGGAAGGAGATCCTGGACAATCGGGGTCGGTAATGACGGCGTCAACACGGGTTGTCGCTGGCATGAGAGTCTGGCAGTCAGTGACGAGACCGGACAGTGATTTGCAGGGTGAAGCTTGTATTTAAGGAATGCTGACTAGGCAGGTGCAGGTGTTCAGTATTCTGGTGATTGGGATCGTGAGTGAGAAGTGAATGAGTCTGGTGCGAGGGGTGTGGCTGGATCCGTGACAACACCCACTACACCATGAAATAGGTGTTGTGCCTGGAGAATTTAATATACTTTCTTTCCATTTAAATACACTGGCATATATTATCACACAGCGAGAGAGCTCTGTTTCAAAGTTTAGTCATCCAACATTCTGTTCTAATCCGGTCTGACAGAATTTGTAGCATTCCCTGAAGCTAAAGCTCAGATGGTAGATCTTCAAACAAAGCATCCCACTCGTGCCTCCCTAAAAGCTTTTGCAAAATTTGAGAGAGATTGTTAAACTTTTTTGGAAATATTAAACTTTCTTTGTGTGTGGAAGTGACACACTCATCACATCACAAAGCATCATATTCCAACTTCATGAAATTCTATCTGTAAGAGATGCGGTAAACAGAGTGTGTTTTGACTTATGGGGACATATAATGTTTACATGCAGTTTAATATAATTATGCAAGGGGTCAAGTTTTGTCTCTGTTAACACTGTCCAATTTGCCCTCACTCATATAGCCCATATCCATTTTTGACTGGTTGCATATATTGGCAAAGTTGGAATGTGAATGTCTGTGAATGCAACAGATTATTGCAGCACCCTTCTGGCCAGACTTTCTTCTAGTGCAATCAAACCCCTGCAAATGATCCAGAACGCAATGAACACCAAAGGGCCCAAGTCACTCCACTCTTCATCTCTCTGCGCTGGCTCCCACTTGCAGCTCGCATCAAATTTAAAGCACTGATCTCAGAGCCCTCATACTTCCACTCGCTACTTCAAATCTACACACCTACCAGAAACCTTCGATCGATCAACGAGCGACAACTAGTGGTACCTTCACAGAGAGGCAAAAAAAAATCACTCTCAAGAAAATTTTCATTCACCGTTCCTTGCTGGTGGAACAATCTCCCTGCCCTCATCCGGAAAGACCCTAAAAACCCTTTTTCGTGAACACCTAACATAAAACACACCACCTCTTAAAAAAAAAATCCTTCCTCTATTCTCCAGGCTTGTATTTGTATGTGTGATGTTCAAAACTTTCTATTGTAAGCACTCTTATGTACTTTTGCATCTTCATGATGAATCGCTTTCTGTTTTCCTCAAATTTCCTCAAAAGTCCCTTGGATAAAAGCGTCTGCTAAATGAATAAATGTAAATGTAAATGTACATACATCCCAGCTTTGACGTTTAGATCCAAAGATATAATAAGAGCAATATTCAGCAAGGATCAATTAAATCTAAACATTAAATCAAACATAACAGTAAATACATGTTACAAAAGGTATGTATACTATAAATTCTGTCTTTTCAATTTCCTGTTCATCAAAGAATCCTGAAAATGGTCATTTGGTTTTCACAAAAATATTAAGCATCACTGATGATAATCAGAAACATTTATTGAGCAGCAAATCATCATATTGGAATGATTTCTGAAGGATCATGTGACACTGAAGACTGCAGTAATGATGCTGAAAATCATATTTGCATCACAGCACTTAATTACATTTTTTAAATCTATTCAAATAGAAACCAGTTATTTTACATTGTAATAATATTTTACACCATTTCCTCCTGTTTTTGATCAAATAAATGCAGCCTTAGTGAGCAGAAGAGATCTAGCTGAACCCAAACTATCAATCTGTCTATGCACAAGTCTTTTCATGCATCACATACTATATTGTAAAAGATCACTTAATATCAGTGTGTCAAATAACAACAAATTAGATTTACATCCAGTAAGTTTTGCCTTATGGGAAATATCTCATGATTTATGTACAAATGAAGTCACTGTTATCCAAGCAGTGAACAAATTGCACAGCAAGCAAAAAACCATGCCTCTTCTTCTAAGGTTCCACTAGAGCACACCATTAGATCAATATTTATTATTTTCCTCTCATCCTATTTCCCACATTCCCTATCTCGATTACAAGGTTATTAGTCTCCATGCCGGAGAAAACACAGGAGGTTCCCCTGCCTTGGTTGAAGAAATCTCTCTTTGGAGATTAGCAATTAAACCAAGCCCTCTGTACTAGTGACAGAGTTTAAAACTCATGGGAACCAATCCAATCACTCACATGAAGAGCCCTATCCAGAGAACAATCATGAAGGGAATGGAGGACGTTATTATCACCAATCAGCCCAACGAGGGATGGTGTAAGTATCAGATGAGGTGCCTGATGAGCACTAGCGTTGAGAATCTAAGCCACTGATCACCACCGACAAACCAGAGAGGGCAAAACGCTCCTTTGCTGAAGAGCTCTCTGAAAGCCTGCGGTGGAGACCTGAGGGCAACATGTAATCAAAAGCCACAAGCTATTTTATAATCAGAAGCAGAAACCAGAGGTGCAAATGAAGATGAGATCAAGAGGGAAATGATGCTAATAATACTCTAGAGTTCTGCAAGGCTTTGTGAAAGCTGTGGAGGTGTGTTTATGCATTGCTACTTATTGTTGGGAGAAGGTATTTATTGGTGATTTATGAGCGCTATCCTGAGTGTAAGGGACTTAACAGTTTTTCAGATGGGATGTAACATAAAATTGCATTTCGACATGTCTGAATTTAGTTTAAGCTAATATCTGAGCCAATAGAACAAATACATCAGCAAACATTTTGAATGGTTTCACACAACTACTCCACAAATGGCGTAACATTTTACGGTGCTTTTTCTTTTCACGAGAGAGAACAAATGGCAAGCTATGATTGGTTGCATGGCTTTACAGTTTCCAGGAAGCAGGTGCACAGAAAGTCATGTTTGCATGACACAGGATTGCTAAAATAAGCACTTTTGAGGAGGAACGTATCGCTGTATTTACCAGTGTTGGTATCAAATCTATGAAAAATGCTCTGTTTTATATGAAAAACGTATAAGCAAACAAAAAGAAGATAAAAATTACAATAAATACCAGATACAATACCCTTGAGCAGACTTTATTTTCTTTGTTTCATCTTTTAAATAATCAGAATGTATTAGAATCTATGATTGTAACGTCTGAACACTTTTTTTGATGAGCCTGCCTCTGAACAATTTGTAAAAAATCTGTCAGTTCATACAGTTCATGTTTTTAAGTGGGCAGTTTTTGGCCAGAATATCCTGTGTGGGGGGGAAAGCAAATCCCATTTACTTAACCATGAATTAAGAGAAATATCCTCTAGATTTAGTATTTTTAGAATGAAAAACCCTCCATTGAAAATATATATGCACAGATGTTTAAATTCAGATGCC
Organism: Rhodeus uyekii; assembly: GCA_037043235.1. NCBI lineage: Eukaryota > Metazoa > Chordata > Actinopteri > Cypriniformes > Acheilognathidae > Rhodeus > Rhodeus uyekii. The sequence continues at coordinate 3,362,469 of JAWRVZ010000016.1, read as the reverse complement.
ATTTCATCCACATCACCCACTTTCATAAAGAGTCACCCTATCCACTTTTATCCTGCAATAAAACATAAATTTCAATTGAAAAAAAATTGGGGAAATCATTAATAGGAGTGTTGAGTGTGTTGAGTAAAGAAACATGGCAGAGGAGGCTGTCCTTCTTTGGTATATCAACAAATCATTGAAGAGACATGAATTATGTGATATTAGTTTGAACTGCTACAGCTGATGTACAAACTATGCATTGGAGAGTAGAGATCACAAACAAATTTACCAAAATACATTTCAAACAATAGCCACATATTAAAAATGCAGGAAGACCCCAAGCCAAAGTCAGATTTATCAAGGTACAGCAATCAGCTTCACCAAACGGCAGAATGTGCTCTTTAAACAGACATTTAAAAAGGACAGAGGAATGGATTTTTTCTTCAAGTAATAGGCTAGGTGAGTGAAGAGAAGATATTAAACGTAATTTCTGGAGGAGTATGCCCATCTGAACTTCTAATTAATACCAAGGTATAAAAACAGCCTCTTACCGTATATAACTTTCTGTTGTTAGTTCGTTTCGTATCCCTCCTCCTCTTTGTATATTTTACTTATGTAATAGGGGGTCAATCTGAGCTTAAGTAGAATATCCTCTCTGAGCCCCCAAGCCAAGTCTGTCTATGATTATATGGGCATACAATCTCATGAAACGAAATTTATATTGTATTACTGTATATGGTGTTTTCATAAAATGTTCTACTTAAAAGTGACCCATTTGGAGAGGATCTGACCACTAACATTTTGCATCTCTATTTTAAAACCCAGCCGCTGCCACTGCTTGATACACAGTGATACAAACAGTAACGATGGCGTCGTAAATGTAAACTTTGTTAATGAGCACCTATCGAAGACCAAAGGCTGGCATTATGGAAATGTGTAACAAAACTACGTAGGTTCATGAAGGAAGTAAGACTGCAATTACTGGCGACACGTTTCAAGCTGTTCAGGTTCTTTCTTTTGGGAGACAATAACACATGTATCGTGCACTTTCATCTTTGAAACTTTGCAGACCTTCTACATTCACATACTACACACTACTTGAAAGATAATATCTGAAAAAGCAAAACAGAGAGGCATGTTAAACATTCAAAAGTGCCAGGAAGTGGTTTGGCATCAATGACATCAAATTCATTGGCTCTGTCTTGTCTGGTGATGGATTGTGACATGTAGATTGGTGCATCTTTTGGAATGAGTGACTGTGGATATAGATGGAATGATTTTTTAATGAACAAAAAAGAAAAAGTTGGATTCTGCATTCACATCACTTGAAATTTCACTGGCGAATAAGAAATATAGACCACCTGAAGTCCTCAGTGTTCATTCATTATGTATAGAACGAGCAATATAAAAAAAATGAATAAGGTAAGAATATGTAACAAGCCTTTTTAGTGAAAAGTGTAAACCTTACAAGATTTGAATCTGACTCTGGCCTCAGCGACAGTTCACACAACCAAATACATTTCGAGAGTAGCTAATCACTGATTTCATTCTTTCCCTTTACTATATTTCAGACCTGTCGTACCTGTATATTTTGTATCTGGTTGTGAAGCCGTGTTGGTATCGCTCGGCGAACTCAATGAATTCCTGAGAGCGGTGGAAAGGACCTTTATCGGACAGGAGCCATCCGAGGGGTTCCGCGGAGCCCACGTACACAGCCAGAGAGATGAGCACACAACCCCAGCGGAGACAGATCACCATCCCCTCCCATAAGAGCATCAGGTCAGGCGGTCTAGGACCAACGCTCCGAGCCCACATACTTCAGCCATACATGCTTCCTCCTCTCAAATCCCCTTTGTGTCCTGCAACTCAGAATAATATGTTTTCAAACCGCGCTCTCAAGTTAACATCACCCTCAGACAGATTTCAGAAAAAGAGGCACTACCTGACATGAGTTACACTTCGAGACACTGAAGAAATGATAAAAGACAACACTTGGAAATCCTCCGAGCACCTGTTCGCAATCCGCAGGAGGTCTAAATTATCTCGGTAAATTGTTTTCTCATATCAGTGGAAAGCAGGTGCGCGCGCCTTCGTAAATCCGCGCTCGCGCGCAATGGAAGAAGTTGACGCACATCTGACAGAGATAGAAAGAGAGAGAAAGCGCTCTACTGAAACTGCTTTTCGGAGGAATAAAAGTGAAATTTCTTAAGATCCCTCTGTTCTCTCGGGGGTAGCAGGTTGGATGTTCTCTCTCTCGGATCAGCTGTGAAATAGGATGGAGCATGAATACTGGTTTCCCCACGAGTGCATTTCCTGCCTTAACACTTTCACACTGAGCAATACATATAAAGAATAACTCTTATGCCCCCATCCTTTCTCCGTTTCTCTCTCCCCGTATGCCCCTCCTTCTGCGCATTCATTTCTTTTTTGCTGGAGAATGTGCCCTGAAAAAGAAAAGTACCTCCATGTTATTATATTTTTCTGCAGCTTACAGAAGTTTAAAAAGGTAAGCGACTTGCTTTGGGGAACTTATTGTACCAGGTGTTACATTAGATTTCATGTTCTGTTTGGGGTTTGAGAAGCATTAGCTGTTTAAATAGCTCAAATATAAAAAGATTCAAATATAAATACTATTCGATTTGTTAAGAAAGGATGGAGAATTGTTCCATATTCACAAAGAGACTATATCAGTCATGCATGGGATATCTATAAAGTGTTGGAATTTCATCATACTTTTTTGATCTAATGTTTTAGATTATTAATTTAAAATGTATTGACTTCCAAACGTGTGATACATTTTAGATACAGTAACCATAAATCGTCTGGTATTTATTTACATTTTAAGTGATACCATAAGTATTATCCCAAAAGTCTAAAACCTGTAGAATTATTCTTTTGATTTTTTTAAAATCTTTTCAAAGGCCTACTTTTTATATATATATACATATACATTTTAAGTGATACCATAAGTATTATCCCAAAAGTCTAAAACCTGTAGAATTATTCTTTTGATTTTTTTTAAAATCTTTTCAATAATCAATAATCAATAATATATATATAAGTAGGCCTATATATTAGTCTTATATTAGACTAAATTAATCGCATCTAACATATATGTGTTTTTGTATACGTGTGTGTGTGTGTGTGTGTGTGTGTGTGTATATGCACATATAATTATTATTAGTAATATTATCTATAATTATTTATATTCATGTATTTATTTTTCCTATTTATTCTGATGTATTATTTCAACAACAGCTGGTAAGGTGGATAAGCCAGAGACATTTGACATTTGTTCTAATCACCTACAGACTATGTTGACTCAGTCCTCTTTATTTCTGAGTTATTTGGGAAGGAATGGGGACAGGATATGGATTTTTGAATCTTCAAAAATGTTCTTGTGAAAATTATTGTAATTATTGTTAAAATCTCCATGAAATGAAATATTTCATAACTTTGTCATTTTACTCTCACTTTTTGGTACAATTTAATGCATCCTTTGCTGATCTTTTTCACCCCAAACTTTTTAACGGTAGTTTGTATACTAATGAATTATAGTTCGAGGAGGATGGCATGTGTGCTAATGTAATGTCATCATTTAAATTAAACATAGATCCAATGATTTTTTTCTGTTAACAACATTCATCTCTGATTCATTTCAAAGTGGAAAATTTTCCATTTGAAAAATCAATGGAAGGCAAAGTTGTGGAACATGTTTTGTGCCATGTCTGAAAAATCTGTGAACTATAGCTTAGTGTGACCTAAAACTCCAAGAGAAGCTCAAACCAATTACAAAAGCAATTATAACATTAATTAAAGTGAAATTAAAAATACTCTGGACACTTCTCCATGAACACCTTAAAAGTGATCTCTGCTTTTTGGAAAGTTGCACACATTTAATCTTTACAGACAATTCATTACCCCCAAGCTTTTGAAGATAATTTCAGATGTAATGAAAGTCTGTCAGCAGAGGCAGAACATCAAATGATTGCTGTGTGTCTGACATTATTTCTGTGAGGAGCAGAGTTGAGGAGGGGAAATGAGTTTTCCTTGAGGCTAAAGACTGTTATAGTTTCCAGTGTTCTGGCTCTTTGTTGTCTGTTTACACAGTAATTGAAATGTTCCTAAACCTTTGCCTTGCCTTAGTCTTCCCCTTTTCCCCGTTTCCCATTCCCTCTGTCTATTCATTTCACTCTCTGTTCCTCTCCTTACCCTCTACTCCCCGTTCTTTCCCGGCTCTTTGTTGCTCTGCTTCTTTCGTTGTTTTCCTCCAGCTGCCAGCAGAGCTGAGGGATTCAGGCACTGTATCTTATTTGTGTGGTAATCATCTCCTGCACCTCAGTAGCTCAACCGGCACAGATGAACAGGTCGCAGAGGTATACGTCCTCCATTATGGAAGGAAGTCCGCCCACCTCCCTCCTCCTTTAAACCAAGCCAAAAGAATGTGGAGATGTATGTATCCTTCTACCTCCAGGAAACGGGCTTGTTGGTTTGGGTCGCTGCATAGATATATAGATATATCTATGGCCATAGAAAATTATTCTCTCCTTATTCTTCTTGAAGGTATGGTTTGTTTCTCAGCCAGAGATGGCAGAAATAAAGTATTTAGTTACAAATTACGTAAGTAATTAAAATGTATTCGGTGTTTAATAGGAAGCCAGTGCAGGTTTGACAGAACTGGGCTAATATGCTCATACTTCCTGGTTCTAGTAAGAACTTGAGCTGCTGCATTTTGGACCAGCTGGAATTTGTTTATTAAGTGTGCAGGGCAACCACCTAGTAGAGCATTACAATAATCTAGCCTTGAACTCGTGAACGCATGAACTAACTTTTGCGCGTTGGTCTTTGAGAGCATATGTCGCAATTTAGATGTATTTTTAAGATGGAAGAATGCCATTTTACAGATGCTAGAAACATGGCTTTCAAATGAAAGATTGGTATCAAAGAGCACACCAACAAAAGCACAATTAATCTACAGGATAATATAAAGAAAGAGGCGAAGGTCTCAAGAAGTGAAGAGAGCGGCGTCCATGAGAGACAGTGAGAATGAGAGAGAGAGAGAGAGATTGCCGTTGTTGCTACCGACACCTAGTGAAGTCACACCATTCCCACTAATAAAGGATTCCCGCTCAATGCCAACTTGAGACATCAAAAAATATGTTACCGGTACACAGAAACCGTAACTATGTCTTTTGTCTACTTCCTGTTTCCTCCCATGATCTCCTATGTGTTTCTATTAACCTGTTACGTCATCAGTAACCTTATTAGTCTTGTCACCTGTAGCTATTTGCACTAATTTTTAGTGAATTCAGTGAATAATGTCTACTTTAAAGCTGTTTTACTGCGCACAAAAGTAGCTTTTTTTACTTGTGTCTGACTTTGTTTTCTGACCTTGTTCATTCACTGCTATAGAAGTTGAATCAACTATGCTGACTTCATCATCTGAGAAACCAAGAAATGTGGAAATGATCAATATGTGATGTTCTTAAAGCTAGCTAAAAACTGTGAAAGGCTATTTGATAACCCTGTTCGTATTTTATATGTATGTGGACCTATTAAGTGTCACAGTCTTGTCGTGTCTGTCACATCCGGGTTCCCTTGTGTATCTTCCCAGTCCTGTGTCTAATCATGTCCCAAGTTGCGTCACCTAGTCCTCATTTCCTTGTTTCCCTTGTCCTTGTCGGTGATTGTCAGTGTTTTATGGATGTCCTGTGTGTGTGGATGTTCTCCGTGTTCTCTGTTCTCAGTATTTTGGTTTTGAGTTAGAGAATAAAGTCTAAGTGTGCTGCAGAGCTGCCTCCTCGTCCTTTCCGCATCATACATCGTCATCCGTGTGACATTAAGCGTCTTGTTGAAACTTATTATTTTGTAAGAATAAAGTGACTTATTTGAAAAATGATTAAAAATGATTTAATTACATATTCTATTTTATTTATTGTTGTTAAGGAAAATACAAATGACAAAATACTGAAAAGTAATTAAATATGTATTTTAAATGTATTTAATTAAAATACCACCCATCTCTGCTCGCAGCACGGTTTCAAGAGCATGGAGGAGATACTGGGAGACAAGCTTTTACGTGAGGAGAACTGGAAGGGAACATAGAAGTGTAACAACCCATTACCAGGACCAGTATCTGCTCCTTTGTGTGAGGAGCACTGCAACAACCCTACAAAATGACCTCCAGCAGGCTGATGGTGTGCAAGTTTCTGAGCAAACTATCAGAATCAGACTTCATGAGGGTGGCATGAGGACCCAACTGGCTAGAGTGTGTTGGCAGTTTTTAGATGATGTTCTCCAGACTTGAATCCAATTGAGAACCTCTGGGACATTATGTATCATAGCATCCAGCAGCACAAACTTTCCAGGAGCTCACTGATGCCCTGATCCAGTTGCTGTGATGAACTTCATGAAAGTTGTATCCAGAGCTCAAGTCAAATATGCCTGCACATCAAAAACATCAAGACTTTTTGGTATTAGTGTTATGACATCACACAAAACACAAGAACCAATTTCGATATTACTGAATTTTATTCCCTCTCAGGGGAACTCGAGCTGTGTCGAAATGCTGAGGGTACACCTCTGCTTAATTATGTTGTGAAGCACATTTGAAATCAGTCCATGACAGAACGATGTCACAATCAGGAAACTATAAAGTACACCAGGAACAAACAGCATGCTAGCTTCTGAATCTTCAGTGAGTGCTTTGTGTTATCATTTGTCCATTTGGTCTTTGTCTGTCAAGATAATACTGCAGCAATCTCTGTTTGTTAGGAGTTGAAACACCATTGTAAAAAGTCATAAAAAAATAAATATATGGGTGAGTGTGTGGGTCAGTGTGTTCCACTATGTCCTTGTTTTATTACAGGTGGTGATTCACACAAACTATGCGTTGTTTGTCTGGGAGCAGAGCACGGTGAATAGTTACAAATAAGAATGCTTCATTACCGCTGACTGCTCTTCAAGGAGAGTACTGCGGCTTGTGTCTCTCAAGGTTCGGTTCTTTCACCCAGGATGAAGCACCAGTCTGGCACCAGTCACTAGCTATCTGGCTCCATGGAGCTGGAAATGGTCAGCATTGAAACAGGAGACACAGAGGACTCACCACCTCTGACTCCTGCGTATAAGAGGTGCTTATAGAGGGTGAGTATTGTGCAGTGGCCAGGCTTAATGTAGCTCCCCCCAAGTGATTTCACGAGCACAAGTATTCTCTGATGACTGACGCTTTATTTTCAGGTTCATCACAAGGACAACCATCCAAAAGATGCCGTGAGAACTAAATACACAAAATAAAGTTAAAATAAAGTACATAAAATAAATAAATATTGTCTATTTACATTTTCCAAACAAATATAAGTTCGATTGAACAGCATAATAACAATCATTCAGATATCAATCATTTCCACATGGCAACACAATCACATTGAAATCACACACAATATAAATGAAATATAAATGAAAAACTCACTTCATTGGCTGCTTAACACCAAAAGAGAGCTAAATCTTGCAACGAAGGTCCTTTCAACTTCAGATGATTACATATAAACAATAAACATGTGCAGCTCTTGAACTTGCCGCGTGCTGCCGATCTCTTTCTAGCAGTCACTGTATACTCTTCATAATAAAAGTCTTAACTCAAACAGCTCTAAACAGTTTCAAAATAAAAGTATACAAAATATTTAAATGATAAAATAAACATAACAAATCAATTGACTTCTCTGTCAGTTACACTCCCACCAAAGCACTTTCTTGTGATTTTTGTAACTCAAGATAACTTTTAATCAAAATTATGATGGATTAATGTAAGGAATGGTAGACAGTAAACTCTTAATCTGCTTCCACGAGTGTAACTATTTTCTGAATAGGCCTTTCAAGGTAAGTTGGTTTAGAAACACGTTTGCCCTTTTTATCTAACGTTGCATCACTGATCAATAGCTTCACTGTTCTCACACAGCCATCTGTACTACTGTGCACCTCTGTTACCTTAGCTAACTTCCACTGACTACGTGGAGCCATGTCATCTTTCAGAATGACAATATCATTGACCTTTGCATTCCTACGATGTTTGTGCCATTTCTGTCTCTGCTGCAGGTTTAGAAGATATTCTTTTCTCCATCTTGACCAGAACACATTAGCTAAGTACTGCACCTTACGCCATCTCTTGCGAAGGTAAAGGTCTTCCTTGACAAACTCTCCAGGTGGAGGTAAAATTACTGAAGACTTCATTGTCAAGATATGGTTAGGAGTAAGCGGCTGCGGGCCAGATGGATCATACAGATACTCTGTGGTTAAGGGTCTGCTATTCACGATAGCCATGACTTCATATAAAAATGTTCTTAGAGAAGCACTATCAAGTCTTTGAGCTGATTGATCCTGAATGGATGTCAATACACTTCTTATTGTCCGAATTTGCCTCTCCCAAACGCCACCCATGTGACTGGCTGAAGGAGTGTTCATGATGAACTCACAGCCAAATTCCTTTAAGCGTTCTTGATTCATGTCTTTCATAGCTTCAGCAAATTCTCGTCTTGCACCAGCGAAATTAGTACCCCGATCAGATCTAAGTTGACGCACAGGTCCACGTATGGCAATGAAAGCACGTAAAGCATTAATGAATGCATCAGTGGACAAATCATCAAGCATTTCTGTATGTACAGCCCTAGAACACATACATGTAAATAGAAGTCCATAACGCTTCAACTCCTTTCTTCCTTCTTTAACACAGAAAGGACCGAAACAGTCCATCCCACAATATGTGAAAGGAGGGGTTGTCTCCATACGTTCCTGAGGAAGATTCGCCATCCTTTGCTCTTCGGTGCATCTTCTGAGTTTTCTGCACCTTGTGCATTTGTAGATATGTGAAGACACTGCTTTGCTACATCCCAGAATCCAGAAACCACTTGATCGCAGTGCATTTGTAGTCATTCCTCTTCCTTGATGATGCACTTGCTCATGATAATGTTTAATGAGTAACGCTGATATATGACTTTGTCGTGGGAGAATTGCTGGGTGTTTCACATGTGGATGTAACGCAGCATGTGCTAAGCGACCTCCTACCCTGAGGATACCATGCTCATCTAAGAAGGGATTCAGGCGATGCAGCTTGTTTGTGCTGTTGTTGGACTCAATCTCTTTCTGTTTATGGAGTCTTTGAATCTCATCACAAAAAACTGATTGCTGAACCATTTTGATAATGGTAAGCTCTGCATCCTTTCTTTCTTCAATGCTAGTGGCATCATTGACCCTTGGACTTAGACCCTTGACTTCCCTGGCACGTCGCTGAAGTCTTGCAATTGCCTTTACCACCCTTGCCCAATCTGAAAACTTGTGAAGTCGATCAAGCAATGATCTTTCTTCCTTAGCTTGGGTTGTGTGAACTTGAACTTTTCGTAACTCTGGGTCATTGTCTAAGATCTCTCCCACCTTAACATCTCTTGGCAGTTCATCTTGCCACAGAAACTTTGGTCCAGTAAACCAGTTGGAGGATATGAGCTCTTTCGCTGTAAGGCCTCTGGATGCATAATCAGCAGGGTTCTTTTCAGAGGTCACATATCTCCATTGTTTAGTATCTGTACTTTGTTTAATGCGTTGAACACGGTTTGCTACAAACACATGAAATCTTTTTGCGTCATTGTTAATGTACCCAAGGACAACCTTTGAATCTGTCCAGAAGTACTCTTCTAGATTGTCTATCTCTAACTCATTCCTGAGCAAGTCACTTATTTGCACAGCAACTACTGCCGCTGATAACTCTAGTCTTGGTATGGTCGTAACCTTAGTAGGAGAAACTCTGGCTTTGCCCATAATCAAGGAACAATGAACATCTCCTGATGCTTCAATGGCTCTGAGATATATGCATTCTCCATATCCTGACGCACTAGCATCGGAGAAATGATGAAGCTCATAACGCTGGACTTCCTTAAAGAACGAGGGAAGATAACATCGCTGTATCTTCACATCAGCCAAGTTTCGCAGCTCTGAAAGCCAACCTTCCCACTTTGTCAGCAAGTCGTCATTAAGTGGTTCATCCCAGCCAACCTTATCTTGACACATCTGCTGTAGTATTTGCTTACCAACAAGGATGAAGGGTGCTGCAAAGCCGAGTGGGTCATATATAGAAGCCACAGTAGACAAGACTCCTCTTCTAGTTAGTGGTTGTTCCTTAACGAACACTCTGAACTGGAAGCTATCAGATCTGATGCACCATTTCACACCAAGTGCCCTTTCCATGTGAATTTCACCCAAAGTTAAGTCAAGGTCCACAGCACTCTGAGCACATTCTTCCTGAGGAATTGATGCTTTCACTTCTTGATTGTTTGACACAAATTTATGTAAACAAAGCTTTCCTGTGCTACAAAGTTCTCTTGCTTCCTTTATTAACTTGATAGCTTCATCTACTGTTGAGACACTTGTCAATCCATCGTCAACATAGAAATTCCTTTCTATGAATCGAACGGAGGCTTCACTGAAACAACCACGACCCTGAGCAGCAATATGCTTGAGGCCATAGTTGGCACATCCAGGTGATGAGGCTGCACCAAAAAGGTGAACTTTCATCCAATAGACCTGTGGCTGGGATTCTAGATCTCCTTTTTCCCACCAGAGAAACCGCAGATAGTCTTGATCCTCTTCCTTCACGTGAAATTGGTGAAACATGCGCTCTATATCACACATGATTGCTATCGGACCTTTGCGGAAACGACAGAGAACCCCTATAAGTGTGTTTGTTAACTCTGGACCAATTAGCAAATGGTCATTGAGGGATGCACCTTGGAACTTTGCTGAGCAATCAAAAACTACACGGATCTTCCCAGGTTTCTGAGGATGATAAACACCGTGATGGGGAATGTACCAAGCAGGATTCTTGTCAGTTTTATCCGCTGGGACCTTTTCAGCATCTCCTCGAGCAATTGTCTCACTCATAAAGCCTACATAATCTTTGCAGTATTTCTCATCTCTTTTCAGCCTTTTTTCTAAGCATTTGAGCCGATGAATAGCACATCCTTTATTATTAGGCAAGTTTGGTCTGTCTTCTTTGAAAGGCAAAGGCATTTCAAAATGACCATCTTCCTTGTGTCTGATGCCTGCTTCCAATTTTGACAGAAAACGTAAATCTTCTTGAGAAATACGACTATCTTCTGCTACTTTCTCATTGAAGTCCGACTCAAGAGCTTTGATGACATTCAGTGGAGTGATTACTTCCTTGATCTGTGTTCTACAAATGTACTTAACTTCACTTGTAAGATTGAGAGAAGACTGCAGGTTTGGTAGCACTTGCTTCACTATAATTCGATGACTCACTCCAATGGCATCCCCGTAGTCTAAAGAGGAATTGCCACAGCCAACAATGCTCCAGCCTAGATCTGTTCTTTGAGCAAATGGTTGATTTTCTTTACCAGAAACAATCTCTCTAGGAAGGAGAGCTTGAGGGCAGTTGTAACCAATCAGAAGGCCAACATCACAAACTTGTTGCGGAGCAATCTTCTCAGCTATATGCATTAGATGAGGCCATGCTCTTGCAGTTTTGGGTGTAGGAATGTGAGTTCTGTTTGCAGGAATGAACTCTCTTGAATAAGTTACTGGCAAAGAGATCTTCTTATCTGAATAAAATCCTCTAACCATTAGACCGGTTACCTTCTGGCATGGAACAACTGTGCTTTTGGATACCATCGTTGAGAGCTTCAGCTGCACAGATTCTTTCTTTGTATCAAGAGCTTCAGCTATCTCTTCCAGGATGAAGGTAGTATCGCTCTGGGTATCAAGAAGTGCATATACCAGAACTTCATGACTTGGTTCACTGGTAGCTGAGACCCATACTGGAACAACTGTAGAGGTATGAGTACCATTTACATCTTGTACTACTCGGTTGGATACTGCATCTCCTGCGGTACCTTTACTTAGTGTCAACTCTTGGTTTCTTTCTTTCAAACGTTCTTTTGACTGGCTTGACTGTGAAGACCCCTTTGTTTCTTTAGTACGATCTTCATGTAAACATGACGGGTGCTTCTTCTGACACTTCTCACAGACACTTCTGTCTTCACAGTTCTTTGAGCGATGACCAGGTTTCAAACATCCAAAGCATAGCTTATTCATTTGAACAAACTTGACTCGCTCTGTAACATTCTTCTCCATAAACTTCCAACATTTGAGAATACCATGTCCTGATCGCTCACAGAAGGCACATTTTGCAACTTCTTTCTCACAGGACTGTACTGTCAACACTTTTGCTCTAGTGTCTTGATATCGTGATACCTTTCCTTTCCCGATCTCATGAGACTTCAGTGCATGAAGTGATGTCACTGGGTTGCAAGCTATCTTAGCCTCTCGTGTCAGAAACTTTACAAACTGACTGAAGTTAGGAAATGTCTTAGTTTCTTCTTCCGTTTCTATGACCTGACGATTCCACATTGAAGCCAACCAATCAGGAAGCTTAGAAAGAATTTTCTGGTTCTCGTTACAATCATTGAGAACTTCAAGGCCTTTAATCTGAGACATGGCTGCTTCACAACCTCTGAGGAAGTCTGTAAATTCTCTCAGCTCAACGCTGTCCTTGGAACCAATCTTTGGCCATGAATTAAGCTTGTCTCTGAAGGCTTTAGCAATGACAAATGGGTTTCCATACCTTTCTTCTAGTACACTCCATGCTGCATGATATGCAGCTTCCGTGCCCAGCAGGAAGTAACTTTCAATGGCCGCCTTAGCTGGTCCTTCCACATACTTGCGTAAGTAGTAAAGCTTCTCATTAACTGGTATGTTTTTCCTGTCAATCAGGGTTTGAAATGAGATTTTCCAATCACTAAATTTGAGAGAGTCTCCATAGAACGTTGCAGGTTCGGGTATAGGAAGACGACTTGAGCTGATAGACTCTGCTAACATCCTAACAAGGTCTGCCGTACTGTCTTCTTGATATGGTTTTGTCACACTTTTCTGTGGTGGTATGCTTTCTAACCTTGAGCTGCTTAACTTTGGTGCATGCTTCTTTTTTAGAGATGTCAACTCATGAAGTAACTCTCTTGTTTCTTCCTTTGAGTCTTCGTTCTGCTCGTAGACTTGCATTCTTGCCTTTGCAGCATTCAACCTTTTTAATGTCTCCAAGCGCTCAAGCTCTCTGCGTTTGTCTTCCAATGCCTTTCGTCTAGCAGCATTTTCAGCTTCAATCTTAACACGTACCTTAGCTTCTTCTTCTTCTCTTTCCAGTCGTCGCTTCAGTGATTCAGCTTCTTGTTCTGCTATTCTCCTTTTATCTTCAGCTTCAAGTCTTTGGAGCTCTTCCAACTCTTGCTCTTGTTGCTGTAATATTTCTAAAGTTGCTTCAGTTGCAGCGATTTCTGCAGCAGCTTCTTGTTTTTTAGCAGACGATAAACTTGAACCTCTGGAGCTCACTCTTGAATTGTGCATAGACTGAGAAGAAGACCTGGAACATCCATGACTTGATCTGGAGACTATGGATGAGAACACTGAACCTGTATCAATGCAGCTTGCCTCTGGTCTATGAGGATCCTGACTCTCAACTTCTTCACCTAAACGACTCATGGCTGACTCAACTAGCATTTTTGTGACTTCTCCACAAGCGTCTACTCTCCGACGAGTATCACTATCTGGACTGACATTTTGTCGCAATTCTTCATAAGCAACATTTACGTTGTCTGAAGCTCCACTTACTGCATCTATGAGGCTGTGCAGCATGTCACTAGAGAGATGGCCCATTAGTCTTTTTCTAACATCTCTAGCAAGAGTCTTCCATTTCTCATAAGAGCTTTGAAAGCACTTTTGAAGTTTATTCAGCTTTTCACTATGTAATTCTTCACCTTTCTCTGTAAACTTGCGCACTCTTTGAGTTCTTCGTGGCTCTTGTTCTATTGTGTCATCAACATCTACTACCTGTGTCTCTACACATTCTTGGGATTTTAGATACTCAGTTATATTTTCTTTGTCACTCTTAGCAGACTGACCACCTTCTGCCATTTTATGTATTTCTTATTACACTGATAAACTGTAAATGTAACGTGAATTGTAATGAACACAGATATTTTCTAAATATGTTTCTTAGATTACTAACTTTAGTCAAAGTAATATTCTACAGTTCAATTAACCTGTATATTAAACTTAATAGAACCAACAGAAATTCAAAACACTTAAATCAAATTATTTGTAAGCTTGCACTTTGCTATTCTTCACAATTACTGTCTTACTTTCAGTTTGATACTTGCATCAAAGAAGAATTAACTTAAAGCACATACATAACACCAGCACTATAATGAACACTTAAAGAGTCTCTTTTCAGCAAATGGCAAAAATAAGTCCACTTCAAGCACCTTAACTTGAACTTGGTTGTGCTTATCTTCTTATCGGCCTTAACTTGACAATGCTGTTAAACTCTGTGCATGTACAACTTCTTGGTTACCGGTGTACTGCTTGTAGCATCCAGAATGATGGAGCTTGGCTTTAACTTGACACTCCGTCGACCGTTGGTTGGAAACGTTCCTTCTTCTACCCACGAAGAGCAGATGAATTCTCACTGTAGCTCCCCCCAAGTGATTTCACGAGCACAAGTATTCTCTGATGACTGACGCTTTATTTTCAGGTTCATCACAAGGACAACCATCCAAAAGATGCCGTGAGAACTAAATACACAAAATAAAGTTAAAATAAAGTACATAAAATAAATAAATATTGTCTATTTACATTTTCCAAACAAATATAAGTTCGATTGAACAGCATAATAACAATCATTCAGATATCAATCATTTCCACATGGCAACACAATCACATTGAAATCACACACAATATAAATGAAATATAAATGAAAAACTCACTTCATTGGCTGCTTAACACCAAAAGAGAGCTAAATCTTGCAACGAAGGTCCTTTCAACTTCAGATGATTACATATAAACAATAAACATGTGCAGCTCTTGAACTTGCCGCATGCTGCCGATCTCTTTCTAGCAAAGTCACTGTATACTCTTCATAATAAAAGTCTTAACTCAAACAGCTCTAAACAGTTTCAAAATAAAAGTATACAAAATATTTAAATGATAAAATAAACATAACAAATCAATTGACTTCTCTGTCAGTTACACTTAACATCAACTGGTCAGCAGCAAAAAAATCAAGCTAGGTGAAAGATCTGTGCCTAGCAGGTAACAGCCTCTCTCCATTGTGGGTTGCCATTGTTTCCTGACCTCCAGACGAAGGTGTCAAGATCGTGGAAGAAGCCTGTTTCCTATAATGTGTTCAGCCCACAAACATATAATCATTCTAACATTCTGGGACTGAAGCACTATAGTTACATCCAGAGTTGTGGAAACTGAGGGCCTAGTCCCTGAGGAGGCTTAGCTCATAGATTCAGATCTCTCAACTGAGGTTGTTGAGACCAAACTCCACTCCAGAGATCCCTCCATAAGGAAATTAATGCCTCGAAATGGAGAGTCTTCAATTTGTGGTGCGTTGAGCACTGTTGGTACAGTGTTGAAATTCCTGCTGGAGTGTTTCTTTGAAGGGTTATCTCCCTCCTCTCTGTTGTATGTTGTCGTCGTCTTAGCTGCTAATCACATTCCTCTGGGAGGTGTGTCTTTAGGGAGAATCCCACTGGCTACTTGTTTCCTCCATGGCACCTTGAGGTTAAGACCTGCACTACGGACGAGGGTGCTGCATGGGATTTAGCCCTCGTCTTTGAAGGCCTTACTCTGGCTCTGAGAGAGTAATAGGCTTCGAGCCTATTGAAGAGATTCCCGAGAAGTTCATCACACTAAAAATTGTCAGGGTTCTGCCACATTCGGTCTAGTAATCTCTTGTTGTTGTGGCAGAGCTCTGACACTACCGTAATGTCTCGAGTTTTGTGTGTGTCTTCGAGTGTTTGAGTCGCGTGCACGCTTGTCTGTGTAACATCTTGTGTGTGGGTTATAGTGTCCGATCCCCAGACGGTCTTGTCTAGTTTCGGTTTGTGTCGGGGTTCGGACATTCATGACCCGTGTGTTCGCCCTTGTTGTGAGCGCACGAGAACAGGTGTTTGCTTGTTGGTTTTGGGCTTGCTTGATTCCGTATCCCCTCATGTCTGTGTGCAGTGTTGTAAGCATGCAGTTCATGTTTACATCGGCCGCGTGCTTTCATGTTGTGTTTACTTGTCACGCTGAGTTTGGTTGTCACCAGCTGCACGTCATGTTTGTTTAATGTGAACATTCAGCGATGCATGTCCACATTGGCTGCGTGTTTATGTCTTGTCTGTTACCCCACCCATCTTGTTTTATTGTCATTAGTTTGATTTATCCCAGCTGTTTTCCAATCAATTATCTTCCCTCCTGTGTGTACTGTCTTGTGCTGTTTCGTCGTCATTTCATGGCTGTACATTCGGTGTTGTTAGTCCAGTGTTCAGTCGTGATCTAGTCTAGTTTTGTTCATGTCCGAGTTCGTGTCAACCCTGTCTTGTTTTTCTAGTCAAGTCTTGTTTTTCCCCCTCGGGATGTTTTTTGTTCTGTTTTATTTTTGCTTGTTATAATAAATCCCCATCGTCTTGCATCCTTGAGTCCTCACTTCCTGCTACCTGAAAAAAAATGGTGATCTTAAAAGAAAAGGGAATAAAACAACAGTAAAAAGAAACTGAATTAAATATCATGAAAAATGTGAAGAAATAATGTGTTAATTATACATTTTTAAAAGATACTCTGTACAGCAGCAGTGGGTAAAAGATCAGAGTGAGGCAGTGTTTCCTTGGAGCTCCTGTGTTCCCATTGAGCTCCCGAAGTGCAGAGTGAATGTGTTTCTAATGATTCAAAAAGAAGGTGATTTTTTTTTAACAATGACAATAACATTGTTAAACAATGACATTGTTTAGTTCACAATTATGAACAGGTCTGACATTTGCATTGAAAATGTTAATTGTAACTTGATTCTTTCCCAAAGTGACGGGTCTGAAATCGTAAAGACAATGCAAAATGATCTACAGTAAAGTGCTTTAAAATCAGCAGACTTTGACCTCTGAATCGGTATGATAGTTTTTTCTTATTTACACTGAAGTAACGATATGGCTCTGCTTTATTATTAAACCAAAGATTATAGCTGGCTTTCACTGCTTCTATGAGATTAAAGGAACAGTAATTTTAGAGGTTGCAGAGAAGTAATTACTTCCAAAGTGCTGTTATGAATGCAGTGGTCTTTACTTATGTCACAGATGTCAAGTCAGAGATCTCTCTGAATCATCATGATCAGCTGTGATTTTACTATTTTGGAGGCGCAAAGTTAAGTTTTGCTTTTGAATGTCTGTACACATGTACACTCATACATTCATACAGAAAAAGAATATAAAATGTAAGCATTTTACAAATGAACACGTTTTTACATTAAAAAAAATCTAATTGTAACGGTGGTCTGCAGCATTCAGAGAGCATTCAACGACAGAGTTCAAAAGTCTTTATTTAGAATACCAAACACATAATCATGACAGTGCTATTAGTTAGAGGGGGAAGCTCTTCATTTGGTGTTAGATGTGACGGCACTGCAGTTCTGGTGTGACACTGCGTCTTTTTAAAGATGTCACTTCACCTGTGTGTTTCTGGTTTCGGTCGTTACCTGACCCCCCCTGTCAAGCCGCTGCCTGGGCTTAAAGCAGGCTGAGGTGGCTTTTGTGGTGCTGCAGTCGAGACTCCAATTCCTCTAAAGTAGTGAATTTACTAGCTAGACCGCGTTTGCCCTGCAGGCCATGGACCTCCTCTAATTATACCAGGCCAAGGCACTTAAAGATCAATACTAGGGTTGTTCTGAGCCAGGGCTGAAACAGGATCTGCGCACACTGTCGGACTTACCTTATATACGCCGGAAGTTACTGCATACTAAGTTACTAAGTCCACTTTGGTTGTCTGGGAATGCCATCTCTCGCTGAACCTGCAGATATGAGGGAGACAGTTTTCTCAACCATTCGATTTCCTGGACTGGCCTGTTTGGCAACATGGTTAACATGAAAGACATGGTAGTTCTCAGCTGTACAAAAGCAGATGAAGGCAATCATCCAGCAAAAGTCACCCCCCTGCAGCTTCTACCTCTGGTCCCTCATGAACTCAGCAGCAGCCTCCACCAAGGCCACTATGTGCAGCCTATCCCAGCCCCTGCCCGATCCTCCGAGCATTTGGTAAAGCGGCGGGCAATGGAGTGAACAAAATAGATTGTCTCACTCCCTGCCATGAGTTTTACTTGTGTTCCCCAGTTCTGTTTCTGTTCTGTAACCAAATTCTTAAAATGTTCTCTGTTTCTGGTCCTAAGAATGGTAATGTGCAATGCTATGCGGATTCTAGTCTTGTTTGGTTGTGTTTCTCTGGATTCGGACACCCATGCTCCATGTGTTCTGTCTTCTGTGCAAGTGCACAAGACTAGTGTTCGCTAGTGCTCATGCGCTCTGTCCTGTCATGCGAGCACGCATGGTTCCGAGTCTTGCTTGGGCTGCGTGCTCTATTGTCCTTTTGAATATTCTCAATGGCTGTATGTTCACGTCATGTTTTGTTCATGTCATATTCATCTCATGTCACTAGCACATGGCTTGGCACGTGTGTTTCTTATGGCATGTGCTCTCCTGTCTATTGTGAAATCCTGCTTTTTTTCCCTGTTGTGTAGTCTAGTCAAGTCAATCCGAGTCTAGCCAAGTCAAGTCTTAGGGTTGTTTTTGTTTGAGTTTTTGTTTATTATTTCTTATAAATATTATTATTATTCCCTTCATCACCATACCTGACACCTGGAAGCAGCCCTTGTTCCAATAACAGAACAGTTTTGACATCCTCAAATATCTGGATGACTGGCTCACACTAGCTCACTCACAAGAGCTGATGCTCCTGGTGCTCCAGTACCTCAGACATCTGAGGCTTAGGGTCAACTGGGAAAAGAGCAAACTCTCCTCCATGGAGAGAATCTCTTTTTTTGGTATGGAGTTGAACTCGTTCAAACTGACACCATTCCTCACTCCTCACATTGCTGAACTGCCTAAAGTTACTCAAGGGCAAGACGAGATGTGTGTGGCAACACAGTGTCACCATACCTTCAGCTTGTGGTCAGACCTTGCGTTTCTATGGGCAGGACTTTCTACAGACAGTCTACACTTCAGGCAGAGTGGAGACTCCATTCCCAGATTGTTCAGCTGATCTAGAAACGTTTCAGAGTTGTTTGCCTCTCTGGACACAGATCCCACTGCCAGTTGTTTTATTCCCTGACTGAGGGAAATCTTTGGAGCCCATGAGGGACGAGGGACGCCTATGTCTGGTAGTAGAACCTGTTCGTTGAGTGGTGCTCTTCTCACCGAGAAAATATGTCTGATTAGGGCCATACATGCCATCCTGAAAGAAGGGCTGAAGTGAAAGCCACACATCATGATGAAGTAGATGGTAAATCTGTGGGTCAAATGTTACAGTCCCTTTTTTTCTTCTGGTTAAATCAGTTGACAAAAGTACTTTGAAGCATTTCTGTGTGCTGCATTCAAAAACTGACTTTGTATCCTCCTCTCTCTCACCTTGTACTCTCTTGGGACCTCTCCTTGGTGTTAACAGACTTGCAGAGAGTGCCCTTTGAAACACTGCAGTCAATGGACCTTAAATTATTGGTGTTTAAAATAATACTTCTGATTGTGCTGGCTTCTGTTAAGACGACAGGTGACCTGCAAATCATGCCTGGAATTTGGACCGACCAACATAATCCTGAGACCCAGGCCCGGACATGTGCCCAAGGTTTCCACCATTACCTTTTGGAACCAGGTGGCGTATCTGAAAATGCTGCACCTAGAGGAGTCAAAGCCAGCCCTTTGCTCTGTCCCATTCGTGCTAGTGCACCGACCAAACGCAGAGCTTCAGGACCTCATACCAGCTCATTGTCCACTATAGAGAATGTTTCTAAGCAGATTTTGGCCTGCTGGATAGTGGATGGCACCACTTAGGATGCATGGATGCCCACCAGACCCAAGGCAAGCCATGCCTGGAACACTCTACCAGTAGTATTGCTTCTTCCTGGGAGCTGGTAGAGCTGCGGGCTGGGCGACACTTAACACATTTGCAGGATTTTATAATCTCTGTATTGAGCCAGTGTCCTCCCATAAACTTGCCACCAGTACCTAGTATTGGTGAGGGACACGCTCTGTGTCTTGCTTGCTGCACCATTCCCCTCCTAAGAGCTAGATACATGCACTTATCTTTCTCCTCAGGTGAGTTACCCAGCTAGCAAACCCTGGTTGGAGTTCCTCCAGCACCCTGCAAAGTCAGACATGATGGAGATGTCCGACATTAGGCATGACACTCATAGGAACACATGTGCTAGGCTAGGTGCTCATATGTGTATTCTTCCACGGTATGATTCCCATCTCGATAAGCCCATGCTTTGCCAGTGTTATCCAATATTCTCAATGTATGGGTCAGAGGGAACAGCATTGACTGACTTTCTTTGCGTAAAGCCCTGTCCCATCTTCTGCTCTGGTGTGGGGGGATTAGATAGCTAATGTGGAGAGATGAAAGGGGCAGCAGCTGTGGTGGTTTGGTAGGGATCCCAATTCATCAGTTGTTCTGACATAATGTCGAATGTGACTTATTGAAAAGAGAACATCTTGGTTACTTTTTAACCCCTGTTCCCCAAACAAGGGAATGGGAAAGGAGACGTTACATACCTTCACCAGAATTGCTCCACCACCGTTGAGTGGCCAGATCTCTGGCTTGACTACTCAGTGCAAAACTTGAAGTATGCTTCACGGGGTGGGTGATGCAATGGCAATGTGCACTGGCTCTTTTTGTTTACACTCCAAGGTGATTGGGCTCTTAGGCGAGACCCCAATTTGTCAGTTGTCCATTCTCTCCTTTAGCAAATGGGTATTACAATAGTAATCTAGGTATTTTAGGAAATGCCAAAATGTTGAACTATGTTGGTAACGATGGATCTTGCAATCACAGTTAGCTAACAATGCTTCAGGAAATGCAACCCCCAGTTGCTGAAGGAGTTAACTTGATGTTAGTCTGTGAACATCTTTCCCTCAACATGAAAAATTCTCCCTTTTTCCACTTGAGCTTTGTCCTCATAAATGCTGAACAATCAAAGGGAGAGGAAATCATTTTCCAGCCCTCTGTCTTGACTTGGCTCATTAGCGCTGCTGAACAGAAACATCACAATATGTATCAAGGCTCTGACACTGCACTGTTTCTCGGTTACTGTTTCTGCAGTGTCTTATGTCTTGAGTCACATTTTCACAGTAAAGGATCAACCTAAAACATTTAAACAGAGGACCAAAACACAAGAGCACGTACAATCTACCTTTTTTCTCTTCTGCTATATCACTTGACAAAGTGATTTGAAGCATTTCAGTCTGCAGCATTCGAAAACGAACTTTGTTGTGGAGTCTGATATTGCTGATCTGGTGATCTGATTATGAGATCTGATGCAATTCTTTCAGGTATATGTGGCTTGCAGTATCCATGTGTTACAGTACTGTAGGGTCTTTCTGTTTACAGAGTGAATGGATTTGGTTGTTTACCTTAAAAAGTTGTCTCTAGATTCTTCGATTACTTACAACTGCACAGCAAATTAAACCCCAGACAACATGCTGGGCTACCATATCGATTTGCTTACTCAGCCTCTGTTCGACGAGCAAAATGAACACAGAAAAGCCTGGAGGAAAAAATTGAGTATTAAAAATTAATACCTTCAAATAGAATTATCTTTCTGGAATACAATGGATTTGATCGAATTCTGCGTCTTGCCTGTCGCATATGAAATCGCTGGCAACTCCTGACCTTGATCTGTTGAGGTGAGAGGACTGCCATCTCTCAAAATAAGCGGTGGAATTTTACACATCCTGTAATGCAAAACAATTTCATCCACATGAACATTGCTTCTGGCTATATTGAGTAACAGGGCCATGCAGCTATTGTCATTACATGTTAGGGTAAATATCAAGAGTCTCCACATGGCATTAATAGCAAAATATTTAGAAAGTATTAGTAAAGCAGTCTCTTTAGGCTTCTCATGGGTCAGCATTCAGTCATGGTGTTTAATCATGTCTCACGGCATTATGAGTCAGTCACCCACACCATTGCTAATGTATGAACAGTTTCTTATAATGCAGTTGAATACAAACTAAAATATAGGAGAGGTCAGGGCTACACTTTTTATTCCGATTAATGTTTTCAGGGTATGTTTTTTTGAAATACATTCTGTGTAAACTCATAGGCCTTCCTCAAAGTCTTAAACCATTTCCAATGTCCGCTCAGAAAAAAAGGCGTCACTGCGTGATACACTGTATGTCTCCACTTATTTAAAACAGGAGATGATTTTAGAATTCATCTCCAAAAAAAAAAAAAAAATCCTAAATTTAACACAGGTAAAGTATTTTGTTAATTTATTAAATATGACATATAAAGTGAATACACTACAAATATTTTTTTCAGACAAATTTCAGGATTTTTAACACCTTTTTTTGCCAAACATTTCTGAAGCCTGTTCGAAACAACCCAAAAACGATGCAAATTCAACAATTGAATTTAAAAGGCATTATCAATTTTAAAAAACTTTCAAAATTCAAAAGACATTCAAAATTTAAAATTTAATTCTGAATTTCATAGAAACAGAGAGCATTTCCGGTCTTTGAAAAAAAAGATATAGCTGATGTGCATTCATTTTTATACAAAATAATATTTAGCTAATTTATATACTTAACTCTTATAACTATATATTTAAGGATGCATTTGATATGAAATCCAACATGTAGAGTTTTAATCTATTATGAAACTGTAATCTCACATTGTGATTTGAATTAAATCACAGCCCATATGTTACAATGCTTAGTATTCATCACACACACAGCCATATTCTTCTTCATATCAACCCTGACCACATTGTAGAATGGCCGTTGACTTTCCCAAGGGACATGTCTACCTCAAGATAACAACTTCATGTAAATGCATTTATGTCAAAATAGAGGTCAACATGTAACACAAGAATGATTTACAGCTCAATGTCACTAGAGGGAATAGTCATCTGAAATTCTCAAGGCAATACTTCTTGGATAGATTCACAGCCTGTTCTAACCGCTATTGCGTGATTTTCTTTTTTCTAAGTTATGGTTAACAAAAATATGAGGACAACCTGTTTGATGACCACCATTATTTTTTCTTTGCCTCAGGGTGTTTCTAAAACAATTTGGCTTCTGCATGCTGGATAATTATTGGAAATAGTAGTTTTCTCGTCATGTTCATAATGTTTTGCACTGGAATACTGCCAAGTCCCAGTTCTTTAATTATAGTTCCATGGGTTGTTATTAACCTTCAACAGGTCAAGCATTACTGCCGCAGTGTGTGCACGACTGAAAATGAACACTCTACTCTTAACATCTCACATATTCCTTATAGATGCCTATGGGATTTCTTACATTAATGTTCTTTATTCTAGGATCTTTTTGCATGTGCTTTCTAATGATACAGCATTAGTTGAGACATCTGGAATTTAATGTGACTGTTTTATACAATCATGTACTTCACAGAACATGGCCCTTCATTTCAGTTGTGAATGGTCTTTGGAGGCAACTAGAAAAGAAATGAAAAAGCATGCTGTGCCTGAAATCTGTTACTTGATTACTTTAGATTCAGAATATGCTTTTTATTAACAGCAACATACTGTAGAGCGATTGAGAGACAGGCCCCCTGGAGCAGGTTGAGGTTAAGGGCCCATGTGAGGGCAACACAAAAAAAAAAGAAAAAAAGAAATTTCAGTTTTGTAGTCTCTTATTTTTAGCTGTATTTTTTCAGTACTAGGTACTGTAGATGCCAGGCATATCCAAGATAAAGCCTTGTGGAGTTTTTATATCAGCATGAATGCTTTTAATTTTGTGATGAAACAAATCATATAACTTATGTTAACACAGGGCTCGACAGTGTGAGCATTTCATTCAATTTTGTGTATTTATGCACAAACATATTTGGGATCATATGTGTGAATGAAAAAGATACTTCCCAAGACGGGCACGTTGACATAATTACACTTTTTCTTGAGTGCACACAGAAATCTTCTCACAGTTTTTGCGAGTTCTCTTTTGATGTCTTGAATTTTTAAACTGGAGATACTCAAATGAGTTTAGTTTGAACACAGATAGCAACATGTGCTGTTCAGGTATCACATCAACACCCAAGTCACGACAGAGTAAATGGCTGCTCATTTTACAGAAAACAGGACTCATATTGAATTTTTTTTTTACAAAGAGTGACTGTCTTGTCCATTTCTTTTTTAGATCAGTACATTTTTTATATTATGTAATACTGAACATACACTCACCTAAAGGATTATTATGAGCACCATATTAATACTGTGTTTGACCCCCTTTCACCTTCAGAACTGCCTTAATTCTACGTGGCATTGATTCAACATTCTTTAGAAATGTTGGCCCATATTGATAGGAGCATCTTGCAGTTGATGAAGATTTGGAATGAAGCTCCCGTTCCACCACATCCCAAAGATGTTCTATTGGGTTGAGATCTGGTGACTGTGGGGCGATTTTAGTACAGTGAACTCATTGTCATGTTCAAGAAACCAATGTGAAATGATTCGAGCTTTGTGACATGGTGCATTATCCTGCTGGAAGTAGCATCAGAGGATGGGTTCATGGTGGTCATAAAGGGATGGACATGGTCAGAAACAATGCTCAGGTGGGCCGTGGCATTTACACGATGCCCAATTTGCACTAAGGGGCCTAAAGTGTGCCAAGAAAACATTGCCCACACCATTACACCACCACCCCCAGCCTGTGGTAAAAAGGCATGATGGATCCATGTTCTCATTCTGTTTATGCCAAATTCTGACTCTACCATCTGAATGTCTCAACAGAAATCGAGACAGCCAGAGATACATCCATGTTAGATCCGAGTCACTAAAGACCCAAATATGTGATCATGTGATAATGATTGTCAAAACAGTCATACATTTAAGAAACATGTATACTCTAAATGGTGTATGCTAATAGGTCCTTACAAGTAATCTGCAAAGCAATCATATCATTACTTCATGGCACCATCTGATTGGCCTCTGCTGATTCTGCTGCCGATGAGATTTAAATAGTTTGGTTCAGGTTCACTGTAGACTAGACCTAATCTCAGAATTCCTCTGAAACCCTGCATCTCTCTCACCTCCACCTGCCTAGATCTGTTATGGGATTTATACATGTCCATTCATGCAGCTGCATCATATCTTACATGCTCACAGCAATGTATCTGTGTACAGTCATGATAGTATATGCATACGGAAATTTACAAATTGACCCTTTTAACATTTCTGGGATTAGAATTTGTCTTTGATTGACAAAGTTCTATAGTGGCTAATATAAAATGTCAGCAATGGTGTTTTTTTTTTTGTTTTTTTTGCTTTGAGATCTAGTAAAATAGCAAAATAAAAAAATCCATAACAACTTTTACATGATAAAAAAAAAAACACACACATCCATGCCTGATTAGTTATTAGTATTTTGTGGTTGCCCTGGATACATTAGTATTTACAATAAAAATGCATTGTGCTCACATGTTTTTACCTGTAGATGTGACTGAGAGATCAGAATACGACCAACGACACCTGAATTTGCACTGATTGGATCACTGACTGCTGTTAATACAAGGTGTAAAGGGTCTTTGTGTTAGCAATCCAGATGCCTAAACCATTAAGCTACCACATGCTATTTGTACTTCAATGGGTTCTGAGCAAACCCCCTCTAGCAAATTGACATGTGCAGCTTTGATTTCCCTCCATTTGTTTGAGGCGTTGTTATAAATGTGTGCTGTTTATCTGTGCTTGCATTTATTTATCATGGGTGGGATGATTTGAAACACATGGCAGAGGATCCATTGAGTCCCATTTGATAATGGACTAAGTAGGATTTTTTTCCACTGCTAATGCATTTTTAATGGAAGCAAATTTAAGAATGGGTGGAGAGGTTAGCCTGAACCTTTCAAAACTATGGAACAAACACAATAATGGAGAATCAGCGGTGCTAAATGCAAATCATTTTTGATGTTGTTCAACCACTGTAGGCTTCACTTCCAGTAGAATAATCATTGTGTGTGAAACAAACCATTGCCAGATGTTTTTTTTTTAGCACAGACATTACAAATAATGGAACGCAAAACTGTAGTTATTTTTTATTTGTTGTTTGTTTAGGGGATTTTTTTCATTATTATTGGTTGTTCAGAAATATATTGGTGTCAAAATTAGTTTGAGATTTTAGTCATGTTATCATCTGTATCCTGTAGCTTTCCTGTAGCTCAGTCAGTAGAGCATTGGTGTTTACAACACCAAGGTCATGGGTTCAAACCCAGGGAAAGCAAGAACTGATTCAATGTGTTCCTTGAATACAATGTAAGTTGCTTTGGATAAAAGCGTCTGCCGAATGCAGAAATGTAATGATTGCAATAATTCTGGAAATGTGCTGTTTTAAAGTCAAGATTCACTTCTTTTCTTAAAGCATGTCACTGGTCTTGCTGTGAATTGTTTATCGGTGCATTTAAAAAAAAAAGTTTTTTGAGCATCAAAACTTTATAACTTGTTCTACCTGTGATATGAATCACTTATCTCTGCTGACATGTGCAAAGCAATGCCGCAGTTAAAACAATCGCATTCAGATCTACCTCCATTCCAGTGTTTCTTTTCACAATCCAATAAATGTCTGATGTATACAATCAAGTTTTGTCCTACTTTTTTTTTCTTGTTCGATAGGCGTTTCAGTCTAAAAAAAGAATTTATACAAAAAAAAAAAAAAATAGCGAGCAACATGGACTTCTTTATTGGCACTCTTGTTTTTTTTATTAATCGTTAAAGTGAGACTACTGCCAAAGTATTGAGTTCACTTAACTGGATTTCCATATAGGAAATTAGAAAACATTTTAGCTTCAAACATTTCTCACAGCTTTTGGACTCTGGCTGTGTTAGTCAAGAGTATCAAGATTTTCATGAAACATCTTCAGGTCCTTTATTTAGGCACTCACCAAATCAATTAATGCACTTTCACAGAATGACTAGAACACCAACAGAGCTGGAAGAAAAAACATACAAAGACTTGAAAAACAGCCCGGCTTTACTGAAAATCCTGCTAGGCTTATTCAGAAACTCATGGATCTTTTCTCAGCAGGTGGGTTTCACTGAGTAGTAGATACAAGAGCACTGGTCGTAGTACCTTGCTGTGCTGGGAACAGTTTATTCTCTGCTGGATTTAAATTATAAAATGCTTTAGTTTAGTTTTTGCCAGCAAGACCGCAGTAGAATTTAGGAAATGCACCTAATAATAAGATGAGGATTACTGTCTGAGTTAAAGAACCAACAAGCCAGCCGTACAATTATTATGAAGGTAAAAATGTCTTATCACATGACGTCATATAAGCAGTAAGTTCATTTACTTGCAGGCATGTTCTCACTTGAAAATTCTGAAGGACACAACAAAGCAGAGTCATATTAGCCTAAACTGAAGCATTTGCTGTATTAAAGAGATCAGGAAACTCTTCATAACTTTAAGAATAATCAGCAAATTAGTATGTTTCTTATAGTGCTGACATTACAATATAAGCATGAGGAATTGTCATTTAGGAGTGAACTATTCCTTAATGTCATTCCAAAAACACATGATTATCTTCTGAAACAGGACCATTTTGAAGAAGGTACTCTTGATATGTTCCATCCATTTATAATGAATGGGGACTGGCAATGAGGCTGTCCAGGTTCATGCAGAAAGCAGTTATGAAAGTATCATAAAAGTACAGTGTGACCAAAGTAGTTTAGATCAAGTACAGAAATGTTAATCCAGATGCACTTAATCAACAGCTGGTGACGAAAGCCTGAAGCCACTTTCATCTGGGCCAAAAAGTTCAACATGAACACATTGCAAAGACTACAACTATAGGCTAACTAGCACGTCTTTGTCACGGAAACGGGTGTGTGTGATGCAGATCAATGAGAAAGGATCTCAACGAAAGCAGGCTTTATTAGAAAATGGCACAACAAAAGTGTGGTGCAAACCTGAAAATACTTGGCAAGAAAACAAGACCTGAGACGACATCCACACACCACGAAGCAACGTCACGCAACTTCAAAGACTGACCAAGACAAGGGAGCACAGGAGGGGATATATAGACGAACACATGATTGGAACAGCTGACAAGACTTGGGCAGTGATTAGATGCAGACAGGAGCGTGCAGGACCTGGAAGATACATAAAAGAATTCGGATGTGACAGATGCGACAGGACAAGAGAGTGACAGTTAAATAAAAATATTCTATAACAACAAGGGCTATAAAACTACAAACTGTAAAGAAAGCAGTGGTTGCTAACTATTTTCACATCAATCTCGCTCACCACAGATGGATTCAATGAAAACACACCCCAAAAACGAACAGATGTTCAACGGCCAACCTTTAACATGATGTCTCACGGCCTTAATATTAGTCTGATATTAGTCAGATTATATCAATAAATCATTTGATCCAGTTCACAAAAACTGATTTGAACAATTAATTCAGACATGAAATCTGCTTCAAGGAGAAGTGCGATGTCAAGATTATAATTGGATAAAGACGTAAATTTGTATCTACTCCTAAAACAAAACTATACTATACCTTGGAACTAGGTGGACAAAGTTGTACAGATAATACTTTTAAGGTGCTTTTTCAAGCTCCTTGAAGCTACAAAGCTCCAGACCCCAATGATTTTAACTGCGTGGACAAGAGCAGCCAATACAAAATTTCTCCTTTTGTGTTCCATGGAAGACAGTAGGTCATGCGGGTTTAGAACAACGAAGGGTGTGTAAAGGCCGGTTTGCACAGAACGGGTTTTTTTCACTGTTTTTCATTGTAAGCGTGTTAGATCATTGCGCTTATGAGTGGAACGTGCATTACGCAGCATTTTAAAAATGAAGTTCTCATTTTCAAATAACACGTTTCTATATCTTGCGAGTTGTTTTCACTTCATTAACAAGAATCACTTTCAAAAATCGTGTTCTTTGTTACAAGGGGGCTTTCACACTTGGTTCATTTGGAGCATTTGTTTTGGAACCAAACACATTTTCTCCTTTAGATTGGTCTGCAACAATTAAACAGTCTGAGATAAATAAGGTGGTCTCAATCTCAACTCTGGAGCTGTTTGGTTGTGGTGAGAAAGCAATCTGACCCAACGGACAAAAAACAACAACAAGTGGAATCATAATTCATTATGGGATGAAAGCAGTGTCTGATTCTGTGGGTAAGCACATTGCTCATCACAGTTGAAAACCAAAGAGCGCTTCATCTTAAAAAGTTGTCTAATTGCTTGTCTCCCAAAAGAGGTGCATTGCAGGAATGCTGTCCAGACAAAGCTTTGATTTACTAATCAATTATACAATAAAATGATCGCCACATTCATATTACTGTGTGCATGTGTGTAACAACAGCTGCATGTAAAGCCACAATAAGCCCATTTGACAATTTCTTGGTCTATCTTGGTGAGATATGTTTTGAGGAAGATAAACAGGTGTCAGTGAGCCAATGTTGTAATGGTAAGTGAGAGGACAGTTTTACTCATGTGACCCTAATAAAAGACATTTTGGTACGCTTTTAAATGTTCACTTGTGAAAGCAAACCAAAGCAAGAAGAAAACATTTGTTTTCAACATTGTAACAATTTAAGTTTAGTTTGAGGTACAAAAATGCATAAAAACACCTTAAATGATGATATATTGTTAACTTCTAGGTGTACAGCTCCTTATGTCTCTTTATTCTTCCTTGAAATTCTGACAGTAATGAAGCAAGATTATTTTGAAATATATCAGTGTAATCGTTTTAGGTCACACTACCCAACTACTCATGGGGAAATAAATTGAAGCAATTCATTTAAACCTCAACACAGCTAATTACCTAGATGTCATAATGATGCAGAATGACTCATATATTTCCTGCACCGAGTGAAATGACGGAATGAAAAATGCTGCAAAACAAATCATCCTTGCTTCTTTATCATGCAGCCCCATAACTCAGGTGAAGCGATAAAAACCTCACTCTCACATTCTCTATAAAACTCCCATCATTGGGCTGGCCCACAGCCATTAAATAAAGCAAACAAAAACGTGCCCCATTGCTGAAAACTCCCGAATAACAGTGTCCTGGGAATGAGAAAAAATATGATTCTATGGTGGCTTGTGAGTTGAGTGACCAGTTCTTTAGCATTTAAAGTATGGCACTTCTATGCCACTTGGATCACCAAAAAATGATAAATGATAATTGTCGAAACGGTTTTATGAACACTTTACCCATTTTCCATTAATCAAAAAACAGGTAATTTTGCTCTGATTCTAAAAAAAAAATCACACTATTGGTTGAGCAAATGATGTAATTCTGTCTCTGTTATCTCTGTCCATTAAGATGCATTATTCTATGCAGTATTTTAACAGCAATATTACATACTTCAACTTGGAAAAACATATCTAAAGGGTTAGTCCTGCCCTCAGCCCTCAAGCCATCCTTGGTGTATATGACTTTCAGCCAAACACAATCGAGTTCAAATAAACAATATTCTTCTTCTGGGAATGAATGAAACCATTTTTTGAAGCCCAAAAGCGCATCTATCACAAAGTGGGCCAATAAAGGCCGTCTGAAGCAAAGTAATGCATTTTTGTCCGAAAAATATCCATATTTATAATTATATAGACTATAATCGTTGGCTTCCGGTAACGGCTGTATGAGAGTCTAGTTTCAGTGGAAGAGTGACCTCTGACATGACATTTATTTTCAATATTACTCCGATTATGTTTGGTTTAAAAAAAGGGTCATATTTTTATTTTTGGGTGAACTAACCCTAAAGTAACAGATACATGAATATCTCTGATAGTAAATGCAATTCTGGCTGATTGAAAAGACTGCTTCTCATTACTGAAATTCCGAATTCATCATTATTACTGTAGTCGGAAACGAACAAACATGCAATCAAGGTCTATTGTCGTAACTTACAATGATAAATGATTAGCAATGAAACCTTTTTAGTTATTACCTTTTGTTCAAGGCCCGTTTCCTGTTGATTAATCATTAGTTATTACAAAAGCAGAACGAGAGATAGAGAGAGAGGAATAGAGAGAAAAGATAAATCTGCAGGCTCTCATAAAAAAAAAAACATCTTTGCCAGAAGCGCTGCATAACTTTTGTGTAACTGTCATTTTAGACTCTGAAAAAGAAAACTTTAAGATGAATCAAGAGAGATCTTTCATTTAAAAAGAAGAGAAAAGCAAGTGCTGCGCTGTCAAATGAATTAGAAAATTTGACAACAAGAACAAAGGTAAAAGCAGAGAGCCACCCCCAGGGGTCGGCACACATCAGTTCCTTCACTGCACTCGCTGGTGTTCTAGCGCAGGTGTTCCATAGGCAGACTGCCAGCGGTACTTCAGTCAACTGAGCTGCATTAATGATGGGGTTACACTCAACCCACTCTTTTGGATGCTTTCGACAGATCTGAAAATAAAAGAGAAAAAAAAGCTGGTAAATTTCAGTCACATTTGCCTTTGTTTGGTAAATTTCCATGAGTGAAAGTCATTACAATAGAAATCCACACTTTCCAGAATTTATTGTGAGGCAACACATTTCCCAATACGATTTGTTAAACGTACGTACAAATTTGCCATATTTACCAATAAAAAGCTGCCTATTTTGGAAGGGAACTCTGAATAAGCTTGCTACATTATTGCCGTAATGATGGACCAAAGACATTATATGCCTGAAATATTATGCACATTTATTCCAATGTGACCAAGATTTCTGTCTGTCAAAAAAATAATTGTTGTTCTTATGAACATTTTGGCATGAGCTCCAAACAAAATCATAACTTAGGTTATGTGAATATACTGTTTGTGCAGCCAACAAATTTACCCATTTGTTTTAGACCAGGGATTTTGACACCACTACAGTCTTCAAAGAGATTGTGAAATAGTAGGCTAATATATGTCACGTTTCAGGAAGCGAGGACTCACTTTGTTGGGTGGAAGGTGTTTATTTAATGAAAAACAAAAGACAAACTGAAACAGCCCTGAGGGAGGAAACCGAAACTGGACTGGACTGGTCTGTACTCGACAGGGCTGGGTTGGGTAGATTCGACAAGACAAAGCACAAGAAACGACAACGAAGCGACCCAGGACAGCAAATGTAAATGGATTAATTAGACACAGGAGGAAGGGTAATCGAGTAGGAAACAGCTGGAGAAAATCAAAGTTAAACAGGGGAACAAGGTGGGCGGGGTTACACAATGACAACACACAAACACGCAGCCAATGTGAACGCGCATCGCCGCATGTTCGCATAAAACAGGAGACAAGTTGCACTCGACACAAAAAACACAACATGAAAGCACGTGGCCGATGTAAACACGAACCGCATGCTTACAACACTGCACACAGACATGAGAGAGCGCGGTTTGAGAAAAGCCGAAACCATGTCCACCCACAAAGCGTAGAGCGCACAAGAACAAGCAACCACTTGTCTTGTGCGCTCATGACAAGGACGAACACGCGGGTCATGAATGTCCGAACCCCGACAGAAAACCGAAACTGAACAAGACCAGTCTGGGGATCGGACATCATATCCCACACATAAGATGTTACACAGACAAGAGAGCGTATGACTCGAGACTCTGGAAGCCGCGCGCTTACACAAAACACGAGACAATACGATAGTGTCTGAGCTCTGCCACAAAACCAAGAAATGACCGAATGTGGCAGAACCCTGACAAATATATGTATACTTAAGCAATCTTCTGTATCAAGTGTTCTGTATTTCCTAATAGTAGCATGTAATCATGTTGATGTTTTCAGAAACATTTATAGAACAGTCCAGTAAATATAAAAGTAATATTGGCCAAATGCGGCAGTCACTTTGTCTATTGTTGCAACATAAATGCAAACAGTTCCAAATAAAAGACAGCAGAGCCCTAGTGTGTCTCCAAGCAACACACAACAGTGGTGTTTACTGAATCAGTCAATTGAGTGAATAATGCAATGACTCCATAAATTGTTTTATTCCTGAATGAAACTGGGTTTTTGAAGGAATAGTTTGAATGAACTATTCAATGACTCACTCATAAACTCCATCACTTGTAACATGCAGAGAGAGTCACTGAAAAGTCTGCACAGACTGATAATCTCAAACGCAAATACAGACAAGTGAATTCCCACTATATGCATTGATCTGCTTACACTACAAGACCACTGATGTGATTGATTCTAGTTTTGATCATTTACTCCCGTGATGTTCTTTTTTCCCTGTTGGACTGAAATAAAATAATTGTATTTAAGAGTGTATGTTAATTGACTGATGTATTTAATTCCTGACTCTTTATAGAAAAAAAACTGACCATTACATTAACAGCCAGAGATACACTTTTGTTCTCTGAGCTGCTTCCTGCCTACCTATAGAGAAATTGCAGTTCTCAAGAAAAACAATTTCAGGAGTCATTAGTTCACAAAGCATCCGAAGCAATATGGATGAGGGAAAGATAAATTGCTCAACTAATAAAAGTCTGTATTTACAAATAACTATGCCAACTAGATATAGTTAAAATTCATGAATGCAAAAACTCATGGTTGTAACAGTGTGACTGCAATCAACGGAGAACATCACTTTGGTAGCAACTCTTAGATAATTTCAGTTTGAGACCCTTGAGACCATTATGTTGTCCACAAAACAGGCCTTTTTATGATAAGACCACTTGAGAGCAACTGGCCACCATAGAGTTCACACAGAGAGTTCTGTATGTTTGAAACTGTGAATGACTTTGAATCTACATACTGTATAGATGTTAACCAACAACATCCTTCCAAACTTTGGTCCAACTTCCCCATTGGGTGTTTACACCTTTTGAACTGTTGCTTAGGCTCATATGTTACATCTTCAGAGGCTGTGTGTCTATAATATATATGTTTATATGTTTTATATAGTGCTTTCTCCTTTAGAGTCAAACAATAATCTTAAACCTTGCTTAATGCAGGCAACAACAAATCAAAGTTTCCTGCGTTGCTAATTGAAAAATCATTGAACAAGACTTTATTAGCTTCAGAGTTTATTAGCTGGAGACATATTTACTGAGCAACAAATCCTCGCACAAAGAAGTTTGTGTATTATATAAATACTGATTTTTATCACTTTCAGTTGTGTCAGAGGTTAAAGAAAGAAAAAAAACAGCACTTTATAGACTGCACGTGGACTGCATTAAGACGAATATACCTCTGATGCTGAGAAAAACAAAAGAGCAACAAAACCGTATATATTTTGAGTTTTTAAACTAAAGGATCAATTTGTAACCCTCTTTCAGAAATAAATGAAACTGGGTGGAATTCTATATTGTGCTGCATATATTGTGTTTCGGAATCTCACTGCGGCAGCGAAGGGACTTAAACACAGTAGGTCATATTGCATTTCATCCATCATCTTTTGGTGTTATTGACGATTTGGCGGGGTCTTATCACAGTGCCCAGACTATTGTTCGGTGCAGAGACAATCACTGTAATCTGCCCTGATAATCTCAGTGCCTGCATAAACCTTTTTCCTCTGTCTAAGCCTGAGAAACCCAAGATACTGTGTTCTGCTTGTGGAAATCCTCCGGGGCATTTGAAATATTCTCCTGTGCATACTTAGCATCAGAGACTGTACAAAAATAAACCTGAGCGAGTTGGATCAGATTCTTATAAATGCGACTCAGGGATGTGCTGTACATTTACTGACTGCTGTTCATGTTTTCTAACTGCTATTGTCTTCACTCCCTTATTTATTTAGTTGACTGTCCAAGATGCTTTGTCATAGTACTCCCACAAAAGCACTGACACACTTTTACTTTATTTATACAGAAGGATCCAGGAAGCGACCAATTTAGTTTGATAAATTCGTAATTCTTTTTCGGATTCTGTCAGTACGTTAGGCACAGGAAACCTGATATTATTGTAACATATGATCAATGGAAAAAATCGTTTTTTTAACATTTTTTTAACGTATTTTTACTGCTTTGTCGCTAACTTGCTACTGAATCAATTTTCTTTTAGAACCTGACTTCCTTTCAATAGGGTAATTTGGTGAATACTGTGAGCCCAATTGAATTCTTGCTATTGTATCCTACAGCTCTGCTTTGAAGGCCTCTCAGCTCTTTCATTACCCTTTAGATCCACTTTATGGGTCACTCAGTTAAGTTCTGGACAAATGTTGTGGTGTCACTTTAAGATAGCTTAAAGTTTTTTGAGGTAAGCACTTCTGTGAAGGAAAAAAGCTGCCCTTTAACAGGCATATGAAATGTTCTGTCCCCACATACAGTAAATTTATTTCTTGTCTTTGTCCTTCCATTTTGAAAAAATAAATAAAAATGCTTTGTCTTTACTGATTGTAACGAGGACTCAGGCAGGTTAAGATCCATTTGCAGTTTAATGATAACAACAGAGAGTGGTACAAAACAGGCTGAGGTCGAAATACCAGGCAAACAGCAATATCCAAGGCAGGGCAGAGAGAATGGTCAAAAACAGGCAGAAGGTCAGGGTATGCAGCAAACGGTCAGAATCCGGAGAACAGGCAAACAACAAACAGGAGGCAGGCGGAACAGGATCGTGAACGAGGAACAAGGCAGTCAATACACAGGCAAGGTAAACAGGTGAAGATAACGCTCAGAATTGTGGCCGGGGCAAACAAAACTTCGCACGGATCTGCTGGGTAGCCAGGGTTAAATAGTCTGTGGGAATATGTAACAGGTGTGGTGTAATCAGTCCAGGAAAGTGAGTGTATGGGAATTGTAGTCCAAGTGAATTAGAACTCCGGAGAGTGCGACCTCCGGTGGTCGCTGGTGGGAACCTCATTGGCATTTGTGACAGAGCCCCCCCCCTGCGAGCGGCTCCTGACGCGAGAGCACATCCGACGTCGGGGTCTTCCTCGTGGTCGAGGGGCCGGTTTTTCCGGGTGAGTGCTATGGAAATCATTGATGAGATTGGGGTCCAGGATGTCATCAGTGTTGACCCAGGATCTTTCCTCCGGGCCGTACCCCTCCCAGTCCACCAGATACTGGATCTGGCGCCCCCGACGTCTGGAATCTAGCAAACCTCGCACTTGAAATGCCTCCTCGCCTTCCACGATTAAGGGTGGGGGGCCTGGGTCACTGCCTTCTGGTTCCACCCTCGGACCACCGGCCGGTTTCAGTAGGGATACATGGAATGTAGGAGAGATGCGGTAAGTGGCAGGAAGTTCAAGACGATAAGACACTGGATTAACTTGTTTAGAAATCTTGAATGGACCCACATACCTGGGACTGAGTTTCTTGCATGGTAGCCGTAGGCGTAGATCCCTAGTTGACAGCCAAACCCATTGTCCCGGTGTGTAGTTCGGTTGAGGACGTCGGTGACGGTCTGCTTGGGCTTTGGTCCTGTTCACTGCTCGTTGGAGATGGACGTGTGCTTGATTCCATACCGCGTCGCTTCGTTTAAACCAGTCATTGATGGCTGGCACCTCGGACGGTTCACCTGACCATGGAAACAGCGGTGGTTGGAATCCCAGAACACACTGAAAGGGTGTGAGGTTGGTGGCAGGTTTGCGGATGGAATTCTGAGCATACTCGGCCCAGGGGAGGAATCGACTCCAGTCATTTTGGTTCTGTTGGCAGTATATACGGAGGAATTTGGTGATTTCTTGATTCAGACGTTCGGTTTGTCCATTGGATTGGGGGTGATATCCTGAGGTGAGGCTTATATTGACATTGAGCAATCGGAAGAAGGCGGTCCACACCCTGGATGTGAATTGGGGGCCTCGATCTGAGACAATATCCTCGGGTAGTCCGTAGTAGCGAAACACATAATGGAGCAAGTGCTCGGCTGTTTCCAGAGCTGAGGGAAGCTTAGGCAGAGATATTAGACGGCAAGCCTTGGAAAATCGATCAATGATAGTGATGATGGTGGTGTTACCTTGAGAGACTGGCAGGTCGGTGATGAAATCGATGGCTATGTGGGACCATGGTCGCTGTGGGATGGGCAGTGGTTGCAATAGTCCTGCGGGTAGTTGTCGGGGTGTCTTAGCGGCTGCACATGTCTGACAAGCATTTACAAAGTTAGTGGTGTCTACCTGTACTGTGTCCCACCAGAATCGGTTTCGGATCAGACGTATTGTAGCTGCAATCCCTGGGTGACCCGAGCTGGTGGACGAGTGTACCCAACGCATTACCTTTTCCCTGAGTTGCGGAGGCACAAGAGTCCGATCTACCGGACATTCTGCCGGGGGTGGGTCTTGTGCATGTGTTCGGGTGACCTCAGTCATGATATCCCACTGAACTGGTGCCAGAATGAGTGAGGTTGGGATGATGGGGTCTGGGTGGGGGTTCAGATGGGTGAAATCGTGCTGTCGTGAGAGTGCGTCTGCCTTGGTGTTCTTTGAGCCTGGGATGTATGTGATGGAGAAGTCGAACCGAGTAAAGAATAATGCCCATCTAGCCTGCCGTGGGTTGAGTCTTTTGGCTGATCGTAGGTATTCCAAGTTGCGGTGATCGGTCAATACTAGGAATGGATGTCTCGCCCCCTCTAGCCAGTGTCGCCATTCTTCGAATGCTGCTTTCATTGCTAATAGTTCTCGATTGCCCACATCATAATTCTGTTCGGCGGGTGACAGTTTTCTAGAGTGATAGGCACAAGGAAAGAGTTTGGGTGGCGTACCGTGCCGTTGTGACAGAATAGCTCCGATTCCAGTGTTGGATGCATCAACTTCTACTATGAAGGGTATGCTGGGGTCAGGATGATGCAAGATGGGGGCAGATGTGAACCTCTTCTTCAATTCTTCGAACGCCTGGATAGAGTCAGAACCCCATTGGAGTTTGGGGGTACCTCGTTTGGTCATGGCTGTAAGCGGGGCGGCAACGGAGCTGAAATTTCGGATGAATCGTCGGTAGAAGTTAGAGAAACCAAGAAATCTCTGTAGCTCCTTTATGGTAGTGGGTTGAGGCCAGTTCAGGACAGCTTGCACTTTCCTTTCATCCATAGCGACTCCTTCCGGACTTATGATGTACCCAAGGAAGGATATTGATGACTGATGGAACTCACACTTCTCAGCCTTGGCGTAGAGTTGATGTTTGATGAGACGTTGTAGAACTGTGCGTACCTGCTGGATGTGTTCCTCCATAGAATCTGAGTAGATCAGAATGTCGTCGATATATACGACTAGGCCCTGGTTCAGCATATCTCGGAATATGTCATTGATGAACGATTGGAACACTGAAGGGCTATTGGAGAGTCCGAAGGGCATCACTAGATATTCGTAATGACCATTGTTGGTGGAGAAAGCCGTCTTCCATTCGTCTCCTTCTCGGATACGGATCAGGTTGTATGCGGAGCGAAGATCTAACTTGGTGAAGACCTTGGCGGTCCTTAACTGTTCCAATGCAGCAGGGACCAGTGGAAGGGGGTACCTGAATTTCACCGTTATCTCATTAAGCCCACGATAGTCAATACAGGGCCGAAGACCCCCATCCTTTTTCCCCACAAAGAAGAAACCTGCAGCTGCAGGAGAGGTAGAGGGTCGAATGAACCCCTTCTCCAGTTCCTCTTTGATGTATGCCTTCATGGCTTTATCCTCAGGTTCAGACAGTGGGAAGATGCGGCCTCTGGGAGGTGATGTACCGGGTTGTAAGTCAATGGCACAGTCGTTGGCTCGGTGAGGTGGTAATTCTGATGCTTTGATCTTGCTGAAGGCCTCCTGGAGATCAGCATATGCCCCCGGAATGCCGAGCACGGTGGTAGAGGTGTTGGCCATGACTGTCGTTCTGATGGGTGTGAGACGGTTGCTAGTAAGACATTTAGTCTGACAGTCAGAGCTCCATCGGGTTATTTCTCTCTCTTGCCAGGAGATTTGTGGATCATGGACCTGTAGCCATGGGAAGCCCAGAATGATAGGGTTGTGTGGGGAGTGAATGACGAAGAGGCGGATGATTTCGGTGTGTAAGGCACCCACTTGAAGTTCTAGGTCGGTGGTGGTGTGTAGTACACGACCAGTCCCCAGAGGTCGTCCATCTAGCGCTGCCACTGCCAAGGGAGATTTGCACGGGATTAGTGGGATGCGGTATTGACGCACCAATTCCTCATCAATAAAATTTCCTGCGGCCCCCGAGTCTATCAGTGCTTTAGATTGGATGGTTTGTGCTTGATGGATAATGGTAACTGGTAGATCGAAGCACTTATTGCGAAAAGAAGCAGAAATGAGTAAACTCACCCTATAAGATCGTCGTGACGGGCGTGTGGGACACTCGTTCCTCAGGTGACCGGCCAGGCCACAATAGAGGCAGAGGTGATTCCTGAATCGGCGTTCTCTCTCTTCCGGAGTAAGGTGAGTTTGTCCCACTTGCATGGGTTCTACGTTGTCACTGTGAGACGGAAGTTGAACGGCGGAGGTCACTTGGTGGGCTCTTCGTGAGCGGATCAGACTGTCGATGCGAATAGCCAGCTCTATGAATTGGTCTAGATCTTTGTCTTCGTCTCGGCATGCCAGCTCAGACTGCAACTCGGGATTCAGACCTTGGCGGAACAGTACTTTTAATGTGTCTTCTACCCAAGTTGTTTGTGCAGCGAGTGTACGGAACGTCAGAGCGAATTCCATGGCGGTGCTGTTGCCTTGCCGCAGCGTTAGCAGCTGTTCCCCAGCGCTTCTACCGACTGCTGTATGATCAAAAACAGTTCTCATACGTTGGATAAAGTTATCATATGAGGTTAGATCTGACATTTGATTATACCACACAGCCGTTGCCCAGTCCAGAGCCTTCCCAGTGAGTAATGAGCAAATAAGTGAGATCTTGCTCTGGTCAGTAGCGTAACGGGTAGGTTGTTGGGCCAGGAACAGTGAGCATTGCATGAGAAAGCCTTTGCATTTGGTTGAAGTACCATCAAACTTTTCCGGGAATGCAAGATGGGGATTACTATGCGTGGATTCAGCATTCATCGGCATGACAACCGGGTTCGAAGAACTCTCTGATGCGTTAGACGCTGCAATGGGTTGCTGAAGGCTACGCACTGCCTGTATCAGTTCCTCTGTCATGGAAGTCAATTTTACCAGCTGCTGTTGATGACTCACCAGCTGGTTTGCCTGGGCTGATAGCTCGTTGGACAAGTGTTGAACTACCGCTGGATCTGTAGGTGGCGAAGTTTTCTGTAACGAGGACTCAGGCAGGTTAAGATCCATTTGCAGTTTAATGATAACAACAGAGAGTGGTACAAAACAGGCTGAGGTCGAAATACCAGGCAAACAGCAATATCCAAGGCAGGGCAGAGAGAATGGTCAAAAACAGGCAGAAGGTCAGGGTATGCAGCAAACGGTCAGAATCCGGAGAACAGGCAAACAACAAACAGGAGGCAGGCGGAACAGGATCGTGAACGAGGAACAAGGCAGTCAATACACAGGCAAGGTAAACAGGTGAAGATAACGCTCAGAATTGTGGCCGGGGCAAACAAAACTTCGCACGGATCTGCTGGGTAGCCAGGGTTAAATAGTCTGTGGGAATATGTAACAGGTGTGGTGTAATCAGTCCAGGAAAGTGAGTGTATGGGAATTGTAGTCCAAGTGAATTAGAACTCCGGAGAGTGCGACCTCCGGTGGTCGCTGGTGGGAACCTCATTGGCATTTGTGACACTGATGTTGTTTGGTGTTGCTTGAGACCAGTTAGAGGACATTTTCACAATAATCTAAAGGTATTAGAGAATTCGATTATAATACTCTGAAGATATTTATGCAAAAAATACTTAAGTCGACATAATTAGTATGATTGTGTATTTACAAGCAATGGTAAGAATTACATCGAACTGATGATGGATTTTACGAGAGATATTCCTAGTTTTACTATCTAATGTATCTAATGTAATTTATGTATCTACATTATATACGTACCAATCTAAGTGAACCTTTTTTATGGTCGTTATTGTTGAACACTCCTGGAGACTAGCTCACAATTTGATGGCAGATGGCATTGTAATCTTTTGCAATAATGCAACTTTAAATTAAATTGTGTGCCTGAAGAGAAAGTTCTGCCTCAGAGAAAGTTCTGTGTAATTTCCCTGTGAGCTCTTTGAAATTCATTTTAGACTCTTAAATTAAAAAAATGCCAATGTAGCAGTTTTTTTTTCATAATGCTGGAGTCACATGCTTAACTATAATCTATCTCCTTTGGATTTGGAAAGGATTATCTTATTTCGTTTTATTCAAAGCCATCTATAGAGAACTTCCCAGCCTGACAGACAGGATGCTTCCTTCAGAGGCACTATCACCGTTTGAGGTAAACACGAAGACGACTGATGTAAAGTACCTTAATTCCACTCTCAGGACACATGCACACAAGACTACATGTCCACAAATTCATACCCATTACATAGAGAGAGTGAAGCAGGCATAAATCTGGTGAAGCTGATGAGGGTGAGTGATGATTGGAAATGGTGTGCATTTAATGACCAAGGAGGATCATGGGAATTGCAGTGCTGAGGTGACTGTCACCTTTACACACAAGGAAAGGTTTACATAATGTACAGCATGCTAAATTAGCATAGTGCCAAATGGGAGTAAAAATCAAGGCAAGTAAATAAAACGTCTGAAAACTTAAATGGCAAGAACTAGTCTGACTCTAGCTGTCTTTGTATCTGACATGCCAGCAATTACAATCAAAGAGTACAGTACAGTACACATACTTTACTAAATGTTCAGTAACTGTCACCATTAGAAGTTTATTTGTATGTTTTGACCTTTATAAAACTCTGTGACAACACACATTGAGCCTCTGAAATACAAAACTGAGCAAATCAAATATATTTAACTTTATTTTGATAGTCCACTTTATACATTCTACTGACTATAAGATTGCAACTACATGTCAACTTATTCTACTAACCTGAAAGTCTACCAACAGTCTACTACAATCTACTCTTGCTGTCAGTGACACAGGTGATGTTATCAACGCGGCTGATGTGTGTAAAACACGGAGACACACAGAAGACGGAGATAACTAGATAAACTCAAAATGAACTTTAATTACAAACAATAAACAAAAAGGCACGCAAGGGTGCAAAACAGAAACTCAGAGGGAGAACACGGAGCAGACATCCACAACCCTCTTGCCAACCAATAACATTCAAAGACTGACAAAGACATGATGGAACAGGAGGATTAAATACATGAGGAGATTACAGACAGGTGGCGAACTAAATGGGTAATCAAAAACTAATAAGACAGCTACGGCAACACATGAGGGACAAACAGGAGGATCAAGACCAAACTGTGACAGTCGCTCCCCCTCCCGGAAGGCACGTCCTCGCGCCTAAACCGTTCAACAGCGGAGGGAGGGAGGGGGACCAGGGGGAGGACAGAACAAAACAAACAACACATCCTAACATGGGTCGGAGGGTGGGCACCCTGGAGACAAGGATACACAGAGTCATGGAGGTCTCCAGGGTGGTGCCGGGGCTACAGAGCACCAGGGTGGTGCAGGCGGGGCAAGGGGCCAGGCACCGAATCGTGTCCAAGGAGGTGCTGGGGGAACTAGGGGCCAGTCCAGGGAGAGAGTCCAGGGTGGTGTAGGTAACACAGGGTGATGGGCAGTGCGTGTAGTCCAGGGCGGACTTTTCCCCACCCACCCTCAAAGTCACGCTCTCACCCCCCACAAAAAGATTTTTGAGAGGCCTCCCCGGGATGCCGACGGGAGGCCTAGATGGTACTTGGGGGAGGTGCAGGAACTGGAGAGGCGCCGGCAGGGCATCTGGGAGGTCTGGGAGGTCTGGGTGGTCTTGGCGGTCTTGGAGGTCGGGGAGGGTTGGCTGGACCAGCGGCGGGACAGGCCACGGCGGATCGGATCGGGATACATTTTGGTGATGGTAAAACTTTTCAAGGACTTTTCACGAAGTCTCAAATGCTCACCAACACTGCATTTATTTGAGCTTTATTTTAGCTGTTTTCTATTTAAATATATTTTCAAATGTGATTTCAGCACCATTACTCCAGCTTTCAGTGTCAAATGATCCTTCAGAAATCATCTTAATGACTTAATGTCAAAAACAGTGGCTCAATATTTTTGTGGAAAACCATGATTCTTTTTTTCAGGATTCTTTGAGGAATAGAAAGTTCAAAAGAACAACATTTATTGGAAATTTAAATCTTTTGTATCATTTGTACCAACTACATTACTTCTGCTTTTGATCGATTTAATGCCTCGTTGATGTCTTTCAAAATAAAATCTTGCTGGCGCCAAACAGCAGTGAACTATATAATTACATATATTTACAGCTATATAATGTATTTTTTTATACATTATATAAATATAAATATATATATATATATATATATATATATAGTGCAAAATACTGTTTCGTGGTTTTCTGAATTCACTTGGCAAAAAGTAATACCCAGTTTACTTCTTTAGCAAGAAATACAATAATTTGATGATATTACAATTGCCTTTATAACAGGTTTAGACCCATGCAAATAACTATAAGATTAGTATAATGTTTCATTCAGTTGAAAGGTCATCATGTCTGGACAAAAGTCACTGAGGTGAAGCTGAATTTGGCTCTGCATACTTGGTAGAAAATTAAATGAAAA
Organism: Rhodeus uyekii; assembly: GCA_037043235.1. Classification (NCBI taxonomy): domain Eukaryota; kingdom Metazoa; phylum Chordata; class Actinopteri; order Cypriniformes; family Acheilognathidae; genus Rhodeus; species Rhodeus uyekii. The sequence goes on along the minus strand of JAWRVZ010000016.1, from coordinate 3,318,930 downwards.
GCAATATTATCTAAAGGTTACAAACTGCAAAACCATGGCATCTAACAGACATGTTTTTCTGCCTCAAAGCCTTTGACTAATAAAGTCTCATCAGACACATGAATTTTACTGCCATCTGCTTCACCATGTCAGTGTGGCAGTAAAAACAGACCCCCTTCCGTCTCATAAATATGCTGCCGAGTTATCATCACAGAGGGATTTAGTGTGAACAAATGAGATTTGACTTGGACCAGAGCCTTATCTGAAAGTAAGACTGTTGATGCACCTACTGACATCATATCAGTGCTGGCGGAGGGGGATCTCATTAAAGACCAGCCCCTTGAAAGTCTTTTTTAACACAAGATCAGGGCTGCCAAGTGACTGTTCTGAAAAGAATAGATTGTGAAGTCCATTGTGTGGGAATCAAAGATGTCCTTGTTGACGCAAATTCTCTTTTGTCGTTTTTCCCCCCTGAGGCATGCATATTAAAGTCAATTAAGCATACTTTTCAAAGTTAATTTAATCTATAGTCACCACAGCTTCATAAAATACAATTATACTATTAGGACAAAAAGTAAGAGAGGCGTTGAATATAGTGAATGCTTTAACACTATTCTGACCAATTAGCATCCAATTGAGAAGCATCTCTTATATATTTAAAGACGAAAATGAATCAATTTTTGGAGGTGTGTTGAAGTAGGTTTTGGTTTTTGGTTTTGCGCACATATAGACCAAAAATGCCAACTGCACTGCCAATCCTTGGCCTACTTTTCTTAAAGTTGCAATGTCTTCTGAGTATTAATGGCCCTATGATTGATGCACCTATCAGTCACACCAACATTCAAGTAGGCCATTGCACACGTTTGCCCTTCATCTGTCACGGAGCTGGTGTGATTAGGTCTCCTGGAACAGGGAGGGGATTTGGTTCCTGTCATACTGAGGGGGATTCTTCCCTAGAGGATGAATTCCCCCAAGAAAATGAATTTACAGCAGCTGAACTTTACACAGTAAAATGCATCAAAAGAAAAAAATGTTATTTTATGTTTTAGAACTGTTTATTGTGGCAACAAACATTGGATATACAAGACGCAGCGGTTTGTTAAAAATGATTAATCCATCAAAATCCTTAAAGAGCAAAGTTACACTTGAAATCTGCCACACAAAAAAAACTTCAAAGAACTGACCATTTAATGTGGATTTGAAAAGAAAAAAACCCACAAAAAACCCAACATAGTCAATTGACTTAAATTAAATTTACACAGAATAAAGGCCCACTGAAGTGCCTTGAAATGCATAGCATTATTCAATGTGTTGATGTAGTTTTCACTAAAACAGGAAGAGAGGGCGGGACCTACAGAACAGAACCCCTTTTTAAAAATAGCCAGAAGCATTTGGTTTATATCACAGGTCGGCCAGAGCCGTTGAGTTCAGTAAATCTGCAGTTTCCTCCTAATCTTTAACAGTCTCTCCTCCTAATTCTATTTATATATCGCTTTAAAATATAGCATTCAGAATTAATAATAACATGTCTGTGAACCAGAGTGGACCAGAGTTTGTAGGACGTGTGACAATAACTAGAAACCAGACTTCATTCGCCTCGATGGAAAGCATATTTACAGCGTCTGAACCGTGTGAATGTTTGGGGGGACACTTCAGATACTAAAGAGCATTTGACTGGATAGAAAATCTGATGAGAAGCTGAAGTGCAGAGTGTTGTCATCAAAATCATTGATCCATATTTGAGAGACTGTAAGTTTTATATCTTCTAAATTTGAATGTTGTCATTGTTTTGGAGCTCACCAGATTAACGATAACAGTAAGACTAATATATTCATACTAAAACCAAAAACTCCATTTCATAGGGTCTTTAAAAAATGGTGACAGAAAACATCTAAACATATACACTTTGCTTTCTTATATATAATTATTCAGTTTAGAGTCAGTAAGAGTTTTGAAAGTTTTGATTTAATGCTTTTATTAATGATGTAAAATTACATTAAATTTGCTGTAAAAATGATAGTAAAGAAATTAATCATTCTAATATGAAAATGAGTAATGATGCTGAAAATTCAGCTTTGCATTACAGGAATAAATTACATTTTGAAATGCATAAAAAAACACTTATCATGACATAGTAATGGATGTGACAGTTTTAATCGTATTTGGATTAGATATGCCATGCTGCTGCTGTTGTTTCTGCATGTAAGACATGCTGCGGCTGCACAAATAGCAAACATGATATTACATGTAGCAAATCTGTACAGTTGAAGCTGGGGAAGGTAGAGGGTTAGTGAAAACACTGACCAAGTATTTGAATGCTGAACAGTGAGCTCATTCAGCTGCTCTATGGAGAACAAAGTGATTGCTAGCATTTAGGGACCTTTCAGCCAGAGCCATTGAGAATAATCTAACAGAACTTCACATGTTTTACTGTATTTTCTCTCTCTCTGAAGTAACACTATTTTGATTGTTCCTTCTTTAACATTATGTTTACTATAAGTAATGTGTTGTACCTATGTGTCATGATGTGATTGTCCTTCAATTGTACTGAATATAAGTACCGGTATATTTGCAACTACCTGCTAACTTATTCTAACCCTGTATAGTTGCATCATTAATTAAATTCAATAGAATGTGTTAAGGGATCATTAAAATAAAGTGAAACTTTCTTTCAAAATCCTTTTTTTAAACCTAAAATCAAACAGTTTTCATTTGCACAATTAAAAACTTCACTTGGCTACTTAATATTATTAATTACCTGTGAATCAGCAATATCAAACACATTAGAAATGTGAAAGACATTAATTAATTGAACGTGATGCATAAACAATTTACACTCCAATTTTATTGGTATGACATAGTGCTTAAACCTCTGGTTAGGTGCACCGAGTTGACCCACAACCTATTAACATTGTATCCTTCAGCAAGACACTTGACCTTAAATTACCATATATTTATTGGTTTAAAAAGATTTTTTAATCACTTCTTAGCCTCGTACAGCTGGTTTACAGATGTGTCATTAACTCATGACATTTGAACATGATGGTGGAACATAATTAAATGTAAGAGAGTACGATTTAATAGCAAGTAATAGCAAGATTTTACCAAATCCCTCCATACCCTGTTCAGCCAATTCAATTATATACAGTAATCAGTTTATCTATTTTTTTAAATACAGTTCTTAACTCAGTGTTCTTTGAAAGGTTATATGATGTTGTCTTAATCTGTCAGATGATTTTCTAAACTCAAAGCCTGTGAGGTAACCATGACTTGTGATGGTTTCTCCTCAATAAAATCCTGGAAGACTGTGGCTCTGCAGGCAACGTTTATGAGGCTGTAAAAGCTGCCATCTGTCATAGAGGTATGAAATGATCCTCTTTGGTGTGTTCTTCACATACCTTCCTGAATCTCTGAAATTAAAATAAGGTTCAGCTTCACTGTATCTTATTAGTTGTCTCTCCAAGATATCTATCTTTATTCCTACTTTAAAAAGGAGAACTCTCTTGAAAGGAAATAGACATATACTGTAGCAAAGACTTGATATTGCTTTAATGAGCATTCCTTTCCTCCAAATACCTGTTTTTTTTTTCCAGCTGTTAATAAACTCATGCTTGCTCTGAAATACAGGGGTGATATTTTTCAGTATGAGGAACCATTGTTTTAACCACACAGGCATGCTACTTAGATTCAATATGTTTTGTGCAAGAAGTAAAATCATAAAGTTAAAAATAAGGCATATTTCCCCATACAGTTCCACAACAGAAACACAAGATGTGTATTTCTATTTATATCAAGATTTTTTCTTTGTCAATACATTTTAAAACATGAAAATTATGTGGTAGAACATTGTGAATTATGGCTTTACATTTTTTTTTATCTTTAAAACTGACAGTTTAATCTGATTCACTGAAATGAATCGAATTTAACCGCTAAAGGCACAGTCAAATTAGTAAAACTAATGCTAAATTTTTTTAAGCCCAATTTAAACCACAATTTGCAAGTCAGTAAGCTCGCCAAAAGGTTAGGCTGTGATCAGGGGCAAATCAGAGGGAGATCAGCACTTTGGCAATCTTCATGTGTGAACTTCTCAGGGATGCATTAAATCGATATTTCACATGCTAAGATCTATCAATTATATCAATACATAAAGCCACTGTTTGGTGCAGGATGATGAAGGTGAAGAGACGATGATGAACAGAAATTTTCACTTTATTAAGTCAAAAACAAAACAAGACTTTAAAAATTAAATTAAAATATAAAAGAAGCACACTTGTGCATCATGTGTAACTATAGTTCCCTGAGAGGGAACGAGACGTTGCATCAAAATGCAAGGGGAACATGTAGTCTCGTGAAGGACTGTACAATTGATCGAACAATTGTGTGGATGATCGTCGCAGGTCAGTGACACATGATCCAGGATCGTAAAAGGACACTGGACACCAGAAGCGGCAGCACAGAGAGTGTCTGAAGCAAGCCCAGAGGCGCAAGGAGCTGAGGCAAAAGACGCAGCGTCTCATTCCCTCTCAGGGAACTATAGTTACACATGTAACCTGAGACGTTCCCTTTCAAAGGAACTCGCACTGCATTGAAATGCTAGGGGAACGATGTTGACGCAGGCCGGTGGTATGTAGCAGCTCACTATGGTCAAGCTGGAAGAACCTCTGGAATGTGTGTGGGGAGGACCAGCACAAACGAGGGAGACCCTTTAGAGGCAGCCACGCTTCTAGTGGAGTGGGCACGGATGCTCAGAGAAGAAGAATATCCGGCCAACTTGCAAGCCAGGGAGATAGCATCGGCTATCTATCTACTCAAAGTATGTTGAAATGCCAAGGCCCACTCAAGGGTCCCGAGCAGAAGAGCAGCTGGTAGGTCCAAGGTCTATGCCACAGACCTTGTTCTGGGCAGGGAAAAGCTATACAGCCTCCATGACGGAAGTATCCCTTTTCTAGGGGAATTTGAAGAATTCAAAGATATGTGCTAGGTCCAAACCCACCGAGCCCAGAGATGTGGCAAAAGGCTGGATGCCTTTTGCCACATTATGGGTCCCCAGGAAGAGAACTGCTCAGGGAAGGAGCAGTCTCCCTGGGACCACAGGACCCATTGCGAGACGTGTGGTGGGTGTAAACACCTGGCTAGAAACTCTCCAGTGTTTGGTGTTTGTCCCGACTTCATCAAACAACTGGTCAACAAGTTGGATCAACACACGCGGTGAGTCATGTCATCTTCTCTCAAAATTGTCACTTGCACTGCCTGCTTCATGCATAGTCTTTCTGTCTCTGTCAGCTGTGAAGGCTTCACATGTCATAAATGTAGGGACATAGGCTGACAGAGAAGGTTTCAGAATTAGAGACACGCATCCAAACTTTAATCGAGGATAGTAAGAATGCAAGGGCTTTAGATACTACTTTGGATGCGACTAGCTTAGCAAACCCTGTACATTGTTCGGTTCCGGCTGTAGAGCCCGTGCAGCAGGGCAACTGGGTGACTGTGAGACGGCATAATCGCGGGTCAAAAAACCACTGTTCCATTCCGATCAGAACATCAAACAGGTTCTCCCCACTCAGTGACGCACCCACTGAGAAACCTGTTGAAAGTGCCCTAGTAATTGGCGATTCTATTACTCGGAATGTGAAAATAGAGACTCCAGCCACCATAGTCACATGTTTGCCGGGAGCCAGAGCGCCTGACGTCAAAGCAAATTTAAAAGTGCTGGCTAAAGCTAATCGTAAATATTCTAAGATTGTTATTCACGTCGGCGCTAATGATGTCCGACTTCGTCAGTCGGAGATCACTAAAAGTAATATTAAAGAGGTGTGTGAACTCGCAAGTACGATGTCAGGCACCGTAATTTGCTCTGGCCCTCTTCCTATGTGCAGGAGTGATGAGATGCTTAGCAGATTATCCTCACTCAATGGCTGGATGTCTAAGTGGTGCCCGCGGAATAACATAGGGTTTATAGACAATTGGAAAAGTTTTTGGGGCAGACCTGACCTGTTGAAAAGAGATGGTATTCATCCCACCTGGGATGGTGCCGCTCTTCTCTCTAATAATTTGGCATATAGTCTTAGAGCTAAACTGGGCTTGGGTTACTGAATATACGATCCCTTTCCTCAAAAGCACTTATTGTAAATGATATGATTACAGATCATAAACTAGATGTGCTGTGTTTGACAGAAACTTGGCTAAAACCAGACGATTATATTACTTTAAATGAGTCCACCCCTCAAGATTACTGTTATAAACATGAGCCTCGTCTGAAAGGTAAAGGAGGAGGTGTTGCTGTAATTTATAGTAACACGATCAGTACTGCTCAAAGGTCTAATTTGAAATATAATTCTTTTGAAGTGATGGTCCTCAATGTAAAATTATCTAGTGCAAGTAATAATTCCTGTTTAACTTTTGTGCTAGCTATTCTATACAGGCCACCAGGGCACCATACAGACTTTATCAAAGAATTTGCTGATTTTCTCTCAGGATTAGTAATGTCTGCAGATAAAGTCATAATCGTCGGTGATTTTAACATCCATGTAGATAATGAAAAAGACGCATTGGGAGTGGCATTTAGAGACATTTTAAACTCTATTGGAGTTACACAACATGTATCAGGACCCACTCATTCTCGTAATCATACTTTAGATCTAATATTGTCATATGGGATCAATGTTGATACTGTTCAAATTCTGCAGCAGAGCGATGACATCTCAGATCATTACTTAGTTGCGTGTAGATTACCTTTAGCCAAAGTCGAAAAACTAACTCCCTGTTATAAATATAGTAGAACTATCACTCCTAACACAAAATATAGCTTTATAAATAATCTTCCCGATCAGTTTCATCTACTTAACATCCCAGATAGCCTAGAAGAACTTGATGTTGCAACAGAAACTATAAACTCTCTCTTTTCCAGCACTTTAGACACTGTTGCTCCGTTACGCTTAAAGAAGATTAAAGAAAATAGTCCAACACCGTGGTACAACGAGCACACCCGGGCTCTCAAGAGAGCAGCCAGAAAAATGGAGCGGAGCTGGAAAAAAATTAAGCTAGAGGTTTTTCGCATTTCATGGAAAGACAGCTCTATTGCATTCAGAAAGGCCTTAAGATCAGCTAGATCTACTTACTTTTCTACCCTCTTAGAAGAAAACAAATACAACCCTAGGTATTTATTTGATACAGTGACTAAATTAACAAGAAATAAAGCCTCAACCCCAGATGCTTTAAATCAGCACAGCACTAATGACTTCATGGACTTCTTTACTTGCAAAATTAATAATATTAGAGAGAAAATAATAAACATGCAACAGTCTACTACAATATTCCAAAATACAGTACATTTTAGTGTCCCTGAAGAAAAATTCCAATCCTTCATTGCTATTGGGGAGGAAGAATTGTCTAAACTCGTTAAATCATCAAAATCAACAACATGTATGCTAGACCCAATACCGACTAAGCTACTGAAAGAGATGCTTCCAGAAATCATAGATCCTATTCTTAATATAATTAATTCTTCTTTGTCATTAGGATACGTACCAAAAACCTTTAAGCTGGCTGTAATTAAACCGCTTATTAAAAAACCACAACTTGATCCTACAGAATTAGTTAATTACAGGCTGATATCGAATCTACCTTTCTTGTCAAAGATTCTAGAAAAGGCAATATCTTTACAACTATGTTCCTTTCTAGAAAGAAACAGCATCTACGAGGATTTCCAGTCAGGATTTAGACCATATCATAGTACTGAGACTGCTCTCATTAGAGTTACAAATGATTTGCTCTTATCATCCGATCGTGGTTGTATCTCTCTGTTAGTGTTACTGGACCTTAGTGCTGCATTTGATACAATTGACCACAAAATCCTTCTGAATAGACTTGAAAATTATGTTGGCATTAGTGGAGTTGCATTAGCCTGGTTCAAGTCATACTTATCTGAGCGTTATCAGTTTGTAGCAGTAAATGAGGAGATGTCATATCGGTCACGGGTTCAGTATGGAGTTCCTCAAGGTTCAGTACTAGGACCATTGCTTTTCACCCTGTACATGCTTCCTTTGGGTGCAGTTATTAGGAAGCATGGCATTAGCTTTCATTGTTACGCTGATGATACTCAGCTCTATATTTCTTCTCATCCTGATGAAACGAACAAATTCACTAAATTAACAGAATGCATAACCGATATAAAAAATTGGATGACTAATAACTTTCTACTGCTAAATTCTGAAAAAAACAGAGATTCTAATTATTAGACCAAAAAGTTCAGCACATAATAATCTAGACTACTGCCTAACACTCGATGGCTGCTCTGTCAAGTCTTCGTCGTCAGTTAGAAACCTGGGTGTGCTCTTTGATACCAATCTTTCATTTGAAAGCCATGTTTCTAGCATCTGTAAAACGGCGTTCTTCCATCTTAAAAATATATCTAAATTGCGACATATGCTAAGACAAATGCAGAAAAGTTAGTTCATGCGTTCATGAGTTCAAGGCTAGATTATTGTAATGCTTTACTAGGTGGTTGCCCTGCACGCTTAATAAACAAATTCCAGCTGGTCCAAAATGCAGCAGCTCGAGTTCTTACTAGAACCAGGAAGTATGAGCATATTAGCCCAGTTCTGTCAAACCTGCACTGGCTTCCTATTAAACACCGAATACATTTTAAAATCTTGCTAATTACTTACAAAGCATTAAATGGTTTAGCTCCACAGTACTTGAGCGATCTCTTAACACATTATAGTCCTTCACGTCTATTGCAATCCCAAAATACTGACCAGCTTATAATACCTAGAATATCAAAGTCAACTGCTGGCGGGCGATCCTTTTCCTATTTAGCTCCTAAACTCTGGAACAGTCTTCCTATTACAGTTCGGGAAGCAGACACACTCTGTCAGTTTAAATGTAGACTAAAAACACATCTTTTCAACCTGGCATACACATAACACATTATACATACATTTTTAATCCAAATCATGTAAAATGATTGTTAGGCTGCATAATTTAGATAAGCCGGAACCGGGAACATTCCCATAACACCTGATGTACTCGATACATCAGAAGAAGAATGGCATCTACGCTGATATTGGTCTCTGTTTATTCCGAGGTTACCGTGGGCAGCTGGATCCGGGCCGTATCCAGATCAGATGAAGGACCTGGACACGAGCACAGCACTGCCCTGGGGTGTCTGCGGAGACCGTGACTCTACTGGACCCTCCCCTGTGACGATCATGAACCCATCTCTAACCGGGCCATATTGGACTTCATATTGGACTTGAATTGTTGTATAATAATATTGCACGGTTTGGCTGTTGGCCAGAGGAGAACTGGTCCCCCAACTGAGCCTGGTTTCTCCCAAGGTTTTTTCTCCATTCTATTCTTCATTCATTACGTCACCTGCCGGAGTTTTGGTTCCTTGCCGCTGTCGCCTATGGCTTGCTCAGTTGGGGAAACTTAACACTTAAAATTCATCAATTGTATTGATTCGCCTGCTCTTTTGGGGCTTCTGTTCAGCCAAACAAACTTTGTTTATATTGTTTTTCCTGTAAAGCTGCTTTGAAACAGTCTACATTGTAAAAAGCGCTATATAAATAAAGGTGACTTGACTTGACTTGACAGGGGAAACAGCCTCCAAAGCTGACCTCAGGTGTCTGAGGCGCACTCACCCCAGGGCCCAGTTTCTTGACGTATGCCTGAAGTGAATGTTCTAAGATCCTCCGTGGAGGGGAGAGGGGAAAGTTTCAAGAGTGCAAGAACGACATCTCAATGTTGAACCGTTAGCATGGCAACTGGGGAGATTAGAGATGTTCTTTAGAACACATATGCCTTTGGAACACAGCGGGGATAGCGCTTCTTCCAAACAGTGCGGGGAAAGTGTAGGGTGACAGAACTAGGCCAAAGAGGAAGTTCCTGATACAGGTAAATTCCGAACCTGTGGAGCTTCCTGAATGGAGATGTGGGAATGAGTGTCTTCAGGTAGAAGTTGACAAACCAGTCCTCAGATCTGATTTGAGACACAATTACTAAGCGATTCACATTACTGAGCGATTGAGAAGACGCAGATCTCCCTGAGCCGCCGCCAAAACAGATGGCTGTATAGCCGGAACCTCTGTCCGAGATGGGTAAATGTTCTTTGGCCCCTTGCCTCAGCAGAATGTATTTCTTGTTTTTTTGGGGGGTAGCGGGTGGTGACGTCTTTTGAGCAACTCTAAGGGAGGAGCTGTGAGGCTGCGGCTGGATCAACCAGCTTCACACAAACACAGCAGGCACATAGCTTTGCTGAAGACACTCAAAGCTGCCGCTTCCGGTTTCCGGCAGACTTTTAGGGGTCCTGGATCCGGCACACTCATAGGGTCCTCTATCATGATGTCACCGACCTGCGACAATTATTCACATAGTCATTTGATCGATTTTACAGTGCTTCACGAGACTACACGTTCCTCTAGCGTTTCGACACAGTGTCCCCTCAGGGAACTATGGTTACATAGAGTTAAAGTCCTTGAAAAGAAATTCGGAGAACAAGGAGAACAAGGAGATACATGACACATAACACTCAACATTGGAAACATCTGACAAAGACAAAGGGATACAAGACGGCTTTTATACAAGAGGTGACGAGACTAACGAGGGGATGCAACAGGGGAGGGAAATGACACAGGGAAGCAAACGGAAGGACACTGTGCCAATGTGGACACACGACATGACTGTGACAGCCACTTTATGAAGACTCAAACCTACAAAAACATAAAAAGGCAAAAAAACAAAAACATTACATATTATTATTATTATTTTTTTGCTTGTTTTTTTTACAAGCAAAATGGCACATGGCAGTTGCTTCAATGCATTTAGGGGTTGGTCCTGGTCAAGACAATCTCCTGAACTCAAAACTGAATGTCAGAATGGGAAAGAAATGTGATTTAAGGTTGTTGGTGCCAGGCGGGCCGGTCTGAGTATTTTCACAATCTGCTCAGTTACTGGTATTTTCACACACAACCATTTCTAGGGTTTACAAAGAATGGTGTAAAAAGAGAGTCCTGTGGGCGAAAATGCCTTGTTGATGCTAGAGGTCAGAGGAGAATGGGCCGACTAATTCAAGCTGATAAGAGCAACTTTGACTGAAAAATCCTCTCGTTACAACTGAGGTATGCAGCAAAGCATTTGTGAAGCCGTGAACACGCACAACCTTGAGACAGATAGAAGAATCCAACAGGTACCACTAATCTCCACAACAAATAGGAAAAAATAGAAAAAAGAGGCTACAATTTGCACGAGCTCACCAAAATTGGACAGTTGAAGACTGGAAAAATGATGAGTCTCGATTTCTGTTGAGACATTCAGATGTAGAGTCAGAATTTGGCATAAACAGAATGAGAACATGGATCCATCATGCCTTGTTACCGATGTGCAGGCTGGTGGTGGTGGTGGTGTTATGGTGTGGGGGATGTTTTCTTGGCTCACTTTAGGCCCCTTAGTGCCAATTGGGCATTGTTTAAATGCCATGGCCGGAAGCAATGGCACCCTGTAGCATACGTTTGGTTGCTCACAAAAGCTAAGCGGGGTTGCGTGTGGTTATTTCCTAGATGGGAGACCTGATTGCTGCTGGTGAGCGTTCTGGCGCAATATAGCTGCCGTCGCATCATCCAGGTAGATGCTGCACTCTAGTGGTGGTTAAGGAGATTCCCCCTGTCCATGTAAGCGCTTTGAGATACTTTGATTAAAAAGCGCTATATAAATATTATTATTATTATTATTATTATGGCCTACCTGAGCATTGTTTCTGACCTTGTCCATCCCTTTATGACCACCATGTACCCATCCTCTGATGCTGCTTCCAGCAGGATAATGCACCATGTCACAAACCTTGAATCATTTCAAATTGGTTTCTTGAACATGACAATGAGTTCACTGTACTAAAATGGCCCCACAGTCACCAGATCTCAACCCAATAGAGCATCTTTGGGATGTGGTGGAACAGGAGCTTCGTGCCCTGGATGTGCATCCCACAAATCTCCATCAACTGCAAGATGTTATCCTATCAATATGGGCCAACATTTCTAAAGAATGCTTTCAGCACCTTGTTGAATCAATTCCATGTAGAATTAAGGCAGTTCTGAAGGCGAAAGGGGTCAAACACAGTATTAGTATGATGTTCCTAATAATCCTTTAGATGAGTGTATGTATATATATATATATATATATATATATATATATATATATATATATATATATATATATATATATATACAGGGGTGCACATAACTTTTTCAGTGAGTTACTCAGGAGAGTACCAGGAGATTGTGTTTGGTACTCACATATGTAGCATTGTCTTAATAAGTGCAGTCTTTCTCACTGTCCTCCTCCGTGTTGCCATCACTGTCCTCTACACTGTCGTCTCCACTGTCCTCTGCGGCGCGATCGACCTGTCCTTCGCGAACGCGGAAGTAGCGGAGCAATCGATCTGTCGACGGGGGGCGGCATCAAAAGAGCCATATATGGCTCGCGAGCCATAGGTTTCCGACCCCTGGCGTGAGCGATGCTCTGCATGATCCGCGTGCCCCCTTCACGTGAATGATATGCACTTCAGTGCGCTCATCGTTAACTTTTCGGCTCAGGCTCCAGTTGGCGTTTCTTTGAAGGTGGTGAAACGCCAAAAAAGCTACTTAATGTCTGTTGCTTTTTGGACATCTCTTACTGTAAGGTTGTGTACGATGAGATGAGAAGATCGGTTAAGTACGCAAAGGCGCTTAGTGACTCAAGTGGGTCTACGCATTTATGATTTTTGTTGCGCATGCGTACCTGCGTACCAGTTATGTGCACCCGTGTGTATATATATATATATATATATACATATATATATATATATATATATATATATATATATATATATATATATATATATCGACCTCGGTTTTCTCGCCAACCCGGTTATGTCAACGTTTTTGAAGTGGAACCACCAAACTCCCTATTTTTCTTAGCGTTTTCTTATCGGTTACGTCGATTATTTTATGTTGCCGAACCCTGATATCTCGAGCTCAAAAGAGGGACAAAGTCGCCACTTAACATCGGTTATCTCGATCCCCGTGATTAATGATAGTACAGAGTTCACTGTGCATGCACTGAGTTCGCGTTGCACACTCATGACGGTCTGTATAGTCGCTCACTCCAATGACACTTCACTCAGTCTTGTGGCACAGTGCCGTGCAGCCGCGAAACCATAATAAGCATGTGTGCAATACTTATCTGTGCACAATTAGAACTGTGTCCAAGCAAATTGTGTTTATGTGTGTTGTCACTGTGTTTACGCTGTGAATGAAATTGTGTTTGCATATAATAAAATGTAATTTTATAATTCAATATAACATTAACATTCAATATAATTAAATGTTTGTATCAAGAATCGAATGTAGTTTTCATAGTATACTCGTAAATCTTGCACCGGCTGTCAGAGTGGTTGATGACTGCCAAGATGACAAGGTTTATAGATGGGTTTAACACTCTTCTCAAACATGTACAAACCAGGAAAAAGAAAACACTCAAATCAAACATCACAAATAAAAGAAGGAAAATAGAAACAATAGATTATGCTATATAACAGTCAGAGGTAGAGCGGCCAAATCTCTCCTCACTCAAAAACACTCTCCTCCCGGTGCGCGCTCGCTCACACCAGAACAGCGTGCACAGAACTACATAAAGAGATCTTCAAGGTATATTCCCAAAATAAACATAAAGTAGCCATTACAATCTCTGGTGTTAGTTGGTGCACATATGCCTTTTGTTGTGAGCAAACATATACGAAGTATGTACATTTTTTTAGCATGCAGATCGCTTCATCAAACAAATCACCATTTTGGCTTTTGGTTATCTCGATCCTCGGTTATCTCAACGCTTTTTTGTAACCCCCGAGGCCGTCGACATAAACGGGTTACATTGTGTATATATATATATATATATATATATATATATATATATAGAGAGAGAGAGAGAGAGAGAGAGAGAGAGATAGACAGATTAGGTCAAAAAGGAAAATTAGTTGTATACATCCAATCTTATACATAAAATCCAATTTTAAAAGTATTTTATTTTATTTATAGTTTTATGTTTATTTATTAATAACGTTTCCATATTTATCTACTTTTACTTTTCTCTCTGCAACATGGAAGAACTATCTCTTTGAAAGAGGAAAGATACAATTCTCCAACACTCATCAAGCTTACGATTGTGTACGAAATCACAAATTAAATCTGACAACTGTCTTATATGTCTTGTTTCTCATAAAGAGGTTGAGCATTTAAAAAGGAGATTATTTTTCAGGCTAGACCAGCCAATGCGCATGTGAAATTCTGAGCAATCAGATCACAACCAGTTATAACTCAGCCTCAGTTATAACTACAGCTGCAGTGGCCAGTTGGAAATTGGCACTTTTATATAGAAAGTTGGAATGTTTCTGGGACTTATATTGCTAGTTGCAGTTGCTGACATTCATAAGTAATTTAATTCAAGTCAAGTGTAAGGCCCGCTCGGTCGGTCCAACGATGGTTTCCGAGGAGCAGGGGTCTCATTCATAAAGCGTGCGTACGCACAAAACAGGGCTGGAAACGTACACGAAAAGGTTGTGATCTATAAAAAACAAACTTGATGGGAGAATGTGCAGACCTTGAAGCATACTTTGAGCTGTGCGTTCGCACATTCTGGAGACAAAGAGAATTGGTGAACCAGATGGTTAAATTTTGTTTATTTTTTGGCGTATGCCATTTTTGACTTTTAGGCGTACGTAAACGCTTAGTAGGGATCCTAAGCACAGTTTTATAAATGAGACCCCAGGTGAAGGATTACTTCTTACGATCTTTTCATTGTGGCAAATTCCCACTTTGTTCTCTGTCTGACCTCATATTTATCATGTCCTGGACTTTTAGTGAGATTTATTTTAGGGAGAGAAGAGGGGAAAACAGAGAAATGCAAAAGTGAGATTGTGGTGTGAACTGCCCAGTGTGCATCTCGGTAAGGTCCTCCTGTAATTTAATTGTGAGGATGAGGTGGTTTCTGATCAGTGGGGTGCGTCTTGATAACAGTTTGGTGTGATGCGTCTCGGGCCACCTTGTCTGCCTTACACAAGTCAATCACCCAAATTTATATATTGCTTCAAAGCAGCTTTACAGAGATAACAGGACAATAATGCAACAAATATGTTGTTTTGGCTGTAGAAGACCAGGTCAATCAATAATATTAATGAATATTAAGTGTCCGCAACAGTGGGAATTGAACCCAAAATCCTTTAGGTGACAGCATGAAGAAGAAAATAAAGCCTTGGGACAAACCAGGCTCAGTCGGGGGAGCAGGTGTCTCAGTTCTCAGCATTTCAGGTCAGAGGTCAGAGGTCAGATTGAGATTGGGACATTCAAAATATTGAATCCAGTTCCATCTGGTTAAATATCGAAATCATCATGCCAGTAGGAAGGGGGATTTTGTTGAGGATATGTTCCATTGGCTGTACATGAGTCTAGTAGAGTCACGATTCCTGCTGACACTTCAGGACTGTGCTGTGGTCGTGTCTAGGTGCAGGTCCTTCATATGATCTGGATACGGCCCGGATCCAGCTGACTACGATCAACCTCTGGATAAACAGAGAGACTAATATCAGCATAGATACCATTATGCTCATGATGTAATGAGTACATCAGGTGTAATGGGAAGTGTTCCCGGTTTTGACACTACTATTCACTGTACGATGTGACACTGTAGTAGTTGGTTGCATGGTTATAATTCTCCTTAATATTATAAATTTTGCAAGTAAAGAAGTTGATAGAATCATTACTGATGTGCTGTTGTTGAAGCTTTATTTCTCATTAATTTAGCCATTGTATCATACATTTCATTATTTTCTTCTAAGAGGGTTCAAAAACAAACAGATCAAGCTGTTTTTAATGCCTTTCTGAACGTAATAGTGCTGTCTGTCCACGAAATGTGAAAACCTCTCGCTTTGTTTTCCTCCAAATACATTAAAAAAATTTCTGGCTGTTCATTTGATCGTCTAAATTTGCTCGTTGTACCATGGCATTGGACTATATTCTTAAATCTTATTTAAGTGCAAAGGATCAACTGAGGTTAAAGTGCTGGAAAAGAGAGAGTTAATAGTTCCTGTTGCATAATCAAGTTCTTCTCTCCCGATGCATTCCTATTGGGATGTAAGCATTTAATTCACATAATTTTGCCGATCATATTGCTGAGACCTCTCTGTGGTTGTTTCTGGTATATAGAGAGCACCCTTCGAGCCGCTGGAGTCGGTTACAATCCTATCTCTAAAGACAGTGCTCCTAACACTGTTCACTTTCTTCAAGAGGGTGGGGGACCAGCAGACACTTTAAGTCAGTACCTTCCTTAGGGAACATGACACTTAATAATAATAATAATAATAATAATCAGTTACATTTATATAGCGCTTTTCCAGAGCTCAAAGCGCTTGGGAGGGGGGGGGGGGGATCTCCTCAACCGCCAGTGTGCAGCATCCACTTGGATGATGCGACGGCAACCTGTGCCAGAACGCTCACCACACACCAGCTAAGGAGAGGAGACAGAGCAATGAAGCCAATTAGTGTAAGGGGGTGATTGGGAGGCCATGATGGACAAAGGCCAATGGGCAGATTTGGCCAGGGATGCCGGGGTTACACCCTACTCTTGCGAAGGACATCCTGGGATTTTTAATGACCACAGAGAGTCAGGACCTCAGTTTAACATCTCATCCGAAGGACGGTGCTTGTTGCAGTACAGTGTCCCCGTCACTATACTGGGGCGTTAGGACCCACACAGACCACAGGGTGAGCACCCCCTTCTGGCCTCCTAACACCACTTCCAGCAGCAACCTAGTCATTCTCAGGAGGTCTCCCATCCAGGTACAAACCAGGCTCAACCCTGCTTAGCTTCAGTGGGCAACCAGTCTTAGGCTACAGGGTGATATGGCTGCTGGTTGCACTTAAGTAGCTGAATAACTGTCCTGTATGTTCCACACATCACTACTCCCTTTAGGGACCAGGTGGTGAACTTGCAAGTGCTGCTCCTGGAGGAGGCAGACCCAGCCCTCACCTTGCTGTGTGTCTGAAATCTGCTGTTTGTACATTGTGTATACGTGGAGCCCAGTGCAGCTCTTTGACTGCTTTGGAGGCGAGCAGAAGGGAAAGGTTCCAAACAGAGGTTTGCCCGCTGGATAGTGGATGCCATTTCATTGGCGTAACAGTCCACAACACATTTGTGAGATTCTAAAATCTCCAAGTGAAGTCAGTTTCTCCTTGTGTGCTGTGTACTAACAGGTAATTTGCAGGAAGGCTGGCTTGGTGTCTAGCTTGCAGCTCTAGTATCCTTCGGTGGTCAGACACGATGGAGGTGTCTGACAGCAGGCCCAGTACTCATGTGCATATGCTGTGATTCCTCCTCAGTGTAATCCCATATGTGTATTGCCCACAATATGGCTTCCCTGTTGGTAAACCCGTGTCTTTGCATGTTGAGTTCTGTTGTACTCCGTCTCTGTATCATTAGCAAAGTAGCTATTTTCAATGGTCAGTCCAAATGTGTAGCCACTACACATTATCTCCCTTTTGATAGGATATGGTCTCATATTTATCATGTAAACTATAAATAACTGGCCTTATAAACTACCTTTCTTTTATTTTGAAAATACTAAAGTGGCCAAGAGGTTGTCACAGCAATGGACAACCTTTATCCAAAACAATCCTTTATCCAAAACAACTTACAATTTGAGGAATACAGAAAGCGATTGGTCCTGGGGATACAAAAGTACATAAAAGTGCTTGCAATACAAAGTTTAAAACACTACATAAACAAGTAGTAAAAGCATGGGAAATAGAGGGAGAAAGATTATTGTTTATTTTTTTTAGGTGAGGTGTGGTGTGTGTCATGTTAGGTGCTCATGGAAGAGATGTGTTTTCAGTAGTCTTTAAAACCTTGACAAGGAATATGCATTCCGGATGAGGCCAGGGAGATTGTTCCACCAGCAGGGGGGCGGTGAATGAAAATGTTCTTGAGAGTGATCTTTTGCCTCTCTGTGATGGAACCACGAGTCGTCCATCATTGATCGATCGAAGGTTTCTGGTAAGTGTGTAGATTTGTAGCAGTGAATGGAAGTATGAAGGTGCTGAGCTTGTGTAAGTTCTGCATGCAAGAGTCAGTGGTTTGAACTTGATGCGTGCTGCAAGTGTAGAGAGATGAAGAGTTATGTGACATGAGTCCTTTTGGGTTCGTTGAAGAACAGACGAGCTGCGGCGTTCTGAATCAGTTGCAGGGGTTTGATCGCACTAGCAGGAAATCCGACCAAAAGAGCACTGCAGTAATCAAGTCTGGAAATAACCATGACCTGTACCAGAAGTTGTTTTGCTTGCTCAGTTAGGAATGGCCGGATCCTCCTTATGTTGTGAATTGACGTCCACACATGTGGACTGAGCCACATATGGAAGCTCTGTACAGTAGATCCTACCTAACAAGGGAGGAGCTACTACTGATGCAAAGACTGGGCAAATTGCAGAACTCTCCAGGAATAGACACAGGTTTACCAAAAGTGAAATTATATGGACAATATGTACAATACATACAGTATACATACAGTATATAGGATTACAGAGGGGAATTACAGTATATGGGCCCAGTACATCTAGCCCATTTCAAGGGCTGACTGGCAGGACATGCACATGAGTACTAGGCCTGGCATCGGACACGTCTACTGCATCTGACTGCTGAAGGACACTGGAGGAACTCAATTCAGGGTTTGTCAAGTGGGGAACTCACCTGAAGAATAAGTAGGCACTCGTATGTAACTGCAAACAAGACACAGAGCCAGCCTTCCTGCACATTGCATGTTATTACTCAACACACAGGAAAGAACTAGCTCAGCTCGGAGATTGTAGAATCTCACAAATGTGTTGGGTGTCACCCAGCCCACAGCTTTGCTGATGTCTGCCAGAGAAGCCTCTGAAATTTGCTTCAGTACAACCGCTGTGTTTCGCCTTAACATATTCAGGCAGTTGAGTATCTACCATGCACTCTTGGTGAGACTGCGCATACACAAAGATGTGGTCAACTTTTTTACCAGTTGACCTAAATCCCTAGATGGACGAGTTGCCTCATCACCAGGTCCTTGTGTTCCCACAACTGATCCCAAAAGTGAGCTAGTAAGAGGCAGTCATTGAGGATGTAAATGCCCACCTTTCTGAATGGGGTAAAGGCATTGAGGATTAAAGGAACGCAAAGCATAGGAACAGCCTTTGTTGAGGTTTGAATCGAGATGTTAAAGTATGCATCCTTCAGTTCGATCAATGCAAACCAATCCTGGGAGCAAATGCAGATGAGGATGCATCTCTACAAGAGCATCTTGAACAGTAGCTTGTGAAGGGCCTGATTCAAGAGACATAGGACCAAGATTGGCCATAACCCCCTTGGGTACAATTAATTACTCTATTACCTCCTCCTTCTCTAATCTATGCAAGCAGGACAGGGGTGTCCTTGCCTGCCACAAAGGTAAACAGGACACCGTTGAACTTGGGGGGATGCCTATCAAATGGAATTGCATAGCCGAGTCTGACTGTCTGAATTACCCAACAGGTCAGAGTGGGTAGCACTAACCAGGCTACCAAGCTCTGCACAAGTATCACCAAAGGGAAAACAGACATACACATGGAGGGGCAGCATGGAGTAAAGCACAAAATTACTGAGGGACTGGATAGGGAGGTGTGAGGAGGCATTGTGTCCTCTAAATGCAAACGCCCTGCCCATGGAAAATTAAGGATCGGCTGTGAGTGAGGTGAGTGAGGAAGCACAGGTTGAGGTAATTTCTCTCTTATTGAAAATGAAGGTAAATGAAGGAGTGGTGCATTCACCATCTCCTGGTAAAGAGCAGCTCACTCCATCTGGAGATTGAACAGCTGGCTGTCTGGTGCAGGTACGAATTTTTGGCTGGTATTTTTTTTAATGGGCCGGTTTTATGCTGTAGTTGCGTTGGAAATCATCAGTCCAATCTGGCAACACCAGGTCATAAGGGAACGTCCTCAGCAACGAGCAGGCTTAGGGGTGGCTTGGTGGTAGTGTCACATCGGGGCCGGTTGTACTTTATCAACTCATGGTGTTTCTGAACTGCTGGGTGAAGTTCTTGACAATGTTGCAAAAAGTCAGCCTGGGAGATAGGGGTGTCTATAAAGCAAACTTTGTTGTTTAATCTCTTTCAAAGACCTTGATCCCAAGCAGGTCCAGCCAAACATAGCATTCCTGGACCAGCAGAGTGGATATAGTCTGACCGAGAGCCCACGTCGTGACTTGCATTGTCCAGAGGGAAAGGTCAGAACTAGTCTCATGTGGTTCACCTGCAGAGGGTTCCATTCAAACCTTATTGGCCAATGTTTATCAGCTGGTTTAGTTATCACTTGGAGATGATTGGGCTCCTAGGCAAGATCCCATGACGTCAGTCAGACATATTGTGAATGACAAAACTGATTGAGTCAGGAACTAAAAATCATTTCTGTCTCTCAAAAATGACAGATGATGCTGCTTACCTTTGTTTGACACTGTTTTTGTTTGTGAAAGCAAAATCAGACATATT
The DNA here is from genome assembly GCA_037043235.1 of Rhodeus uyekii. Taxonomy (NCBI): domain Eukaryota; kingdom Metazoa; phylum Chordata; class Actinopteri; order Cypriniformes; family Acheilognathidae; genus Rhodeus; species Rhodeus uyekii. The sequence goes on along the minus strand of JAWRVZ010000016.1, from coordinate 3,298,379 downwards.
ATTGGCAATATTGTACTGTTGGCTATCAAAAAAAGATTAAACTGTAATCCAGCCAAAATTATCTCAAAGATCCCATGAATGGAACCAAGAACGACACACTCTCTGTTCTTAAAAGAACAGCTGGGTGGTGTGATTCTATTTTCAGCAGGCTGTGAGTTGACTTGCCCATCCTCCCACACCTGTCACTCATGGTGGGAGCAGAGCACACCTGAAGCTGTCCTAAGGGGCGATCTACTTCAGGCCATATCTGTGTGTGGGTTGTATCTCATGCACATTACACCAAGGTCACGTCTGCTGCGTGGCTCTACCTAACACAAGGACCCACCAGATGGTACCCCTTACAAAAAAAAAGAAAGAAAAAGAAAAGTGAGAGAAACCATTTGCACTTAAACCTGCCTGGACTGCTGTTCCATATTAATCTTGTGTGAGTATATGTTATATCTTTGGGTTATCTGAGCTGAAAGGCATCAGTATTGAGTCAGAATAGGGTTTCATCCATATCTAAGCATTGCAGTAGTGAAGATTTTAATAATGATGTGAAGAATTATGATTGTTTCCTTCTGGCAATCCTGCTCGCAGTATGTGAGGATTTCCATATTAGCCTGCAGCAACGCATGGTGGGATTTACAGCGTTTTCATTTCACTATCTAACATAAACACAGCAGACTAAAACGTGTTTGAGTTGAGCAGAATTACCAAAGAAAATAACGTAGTGATATGGAGTTATGTGCAGTCAGCATACTTAAGTGTATCCCTTTTTTATCTACTTTGTTAATTTTTTTTTTCATTAAAGGCGCAGCCTCTAACTGCCACAGTTTAAAAGAAGAATGACAGTTAATCTGCTTGCAGTAGCTCCCTCAGATGATAAAAACATTCTCATATACTCCTGTGTTGAACCCCTTTGTGTGCAAAGCTGTGTTTGTAGCTGCACTGACAACTTTGGGGCAACAATAGCTAAGTCTCAGGAACTGAAAAGTTTTTGTGAAAAGTCTTTGAAAAGTAAAATATGCCCTCTTTAAAATAGTGGTTCTTTAGAGCATATTTAGGAAAAGCCAAGAACACAGTTTGAGAAGGAAATATGTGTTGCTATATAAAAGTCTTGATTTAGGTGTCTGGTTCTTTAAAGAAAGGTTACAGGAATTCAGTATAATTCCTGTATATACATTCCTTCCAATATACATTCCTTAAGTATAATTTTCCAATTTGTTTTAATAAATATGTATTATTGTTATTGACAAATTGTGTAGATCTACAAATCTATATATATATTATATAGCATAAACCAGTAGTTATAATGTTATAATTTACAATTTTCAAAATGTTGATCATTCCTGTGGGGAAATTACTACTTCAAGTCATTTTTGTTCAGAGCCACTGAAAGAGGCAAGTATAGTTTAAATTTGGCATCCAAAATATTGTTTGTCACTGTCATTTGAATCAAAAGTACAGTAGCGTCCATCGGGAGAATGAGAAAGGCCTATGTGGACATTTGGTCACGGCCTGCGCCACCTGGAAAAATGTCATAAAAAGAGGGAACTGTCAAATGTGAATAAGAGGAAGAGACACATAGGCAGTGTGTTGGCCAGCTCAGGCACACAGATCTCAGGGAACACAATGCAATCACAGCTGCTGTGACTGTTCAGGGACACAAGCCTTTAGCCCGGGCTGTCAGTTGTGCTATCTCTTTCCCGCAGCTCAAATAAAGCCTCTTCACCTTTGCTCTTGCCCCAGTCAGGAAATGTTGGCAGTCTCAAGGGTTGTACTTGAGGACACTACAGATTTAGCAATGGCAGTTTGAAGACTGCATTTGTAGTTTTTCTCATTTCATTAATGCATTTGGAAGGAAAATATTTGGTAGAGCTATGATTATAAAATTAATGTTGTGTTAAAAATAGTTTTACTTTGTTCTGGGGTCAAATTGGTTCCCAGAAATCAAAATCATTTTGCCAGAAATCAACATTATTATAAAAACATTTTGTGTAAAAACAAAAAACTTGCACAAGACTAAAAACATATGTGAAATATATAAGATTCTGTCTATAAGAAATATCTATTTTGATTGCATCATATATAATTTATAATATTGCCAGCTCTTGATGCGCACGTGCGATGTGGAAACACAGGAGGAGGCGAAAGGTTTCGAAACTGAAACACTCTTTATTGCCCAAGGGAAACAAAACGCTTTAAATATAAACATAAAGGGCACTCGGTGGTTCTAAATGCTAACCCAATGGAAAACACGGAGACATCCACACATACACAATCACAGGTAACACGGTCAATCACCGACGAAGACCAGGGTTAACATGAGGGTTTAAGTACACAGGGCAAATGTAAAACAGCTGTCATGGTTAACAGGGTAATTAACTAACAAGACAGGCGTGGAAAGGAATGGGGAGACACGAGGAAACCCAGAAGTGGTAGACGTGACAAGACTGTGACAGAACGCCCCCTCCCACAAGGCGTGACCTCACGGCGAATGAGACACACCTTGGGGAGGGAAGGGGACCTGGAGGAGGACAAAACAAACAAGACAACCATACATCCTAACATGGGTGGGAAGGTGGGCACCCTGGAGACCAGAATACACAGAGTCATGGAGGTCTCCAGGGTGGTGCCGGGGCTACAGAGAACCAGTGTGGTGCAGGTGGGACCAGGGGCCAGGCACCAGGAAGTGTCCAAGGAGGTGCTGGGGTAACTAGGGGCCCGTCCAGGGAGAGAGTCCAGGGAGGTACCGGGGGAACTAGGGGCCAGGCTCGGGTGAGTGTCCGGGGTGGTGCATGAGTCCAGGGTGGTGCTGGGGACACAGGGTGCCGGGCAGTGTGGAAAGTCCAGGGCGGAGCTGGGGTCCTGGCTTTCCCAGGAGGTTCTGCCTCCTTTTCCCCACCCACCCTCAAAGTCACACTATCACCCCCCCCAAAAACAATTCTTGAGAGGGCTCCCCAGGAAGCCTAGATGGTACTAGTGCAGGGGTGGGCAAACTACGGCCCGCGGGCCATATCCGGCCCATTGGGCTTTTTAATCCGGCCCACCGAACTTGCCGAACCTGGATTAAACCTGTATTAAACCTCCTCCTTTTTACATTTCCCTGTAATGTCACTCTATCGAGGCTGCAAGCGGAAGTGGCGCTGAAGCTGTGGTGGAGAGTAGGTGTGTGTCGCAAACCCCTCTACACCCCTCTTTATGGCGTTAATTCCGTGCTAAAAAGGAACGAGCGTAAAAACAGAGCTACACGTAAATATGGGTACCCGCGAGCTCATTTTAATCACTCGCTCTCGACTGCTGTTTTTGCTCGTGCGAGCACTTTTATTTTTGTCAGTCGTGGGGCGGGGCTTGCTCTTGTAATAGTAACATAAAAATGTTATTGGTTAGTTCCCTTTTTTCCAGAAGTCAGTTGTGATTAGATGCCTGTGATTGTCAATCTAGAGCTGAGGCAAATATACGATTCAGTCACATTGCATATTATGGTTTTTCTGTCGATTAAATTGTATTAATATTGTTTTGTTGTAATTTCACGTGTCCCAGTCGAGTGATTTAAGACCAAACTATACTTTATACAGGTTTTCTAGGATTTCTTATAAGTAAATGCACAGGTACAACCTTCACCCCGGCCCCTCTGTCAATTTTAAGAAACCAATGTGGCCCGCGAGACAAATAGTTTGCCCACCCCTGTACTAGGGTGAGATGCAGGAGGTCTGGGAGCAGGTCTTGGAGATCTTGGAGTGGGTCTGGGAGACCTTGGAGGTCTGGGAGATCTGGGAGCGGATCTTGGAGGTCTGGGAGATCTAAGAGCGGGTCTGGGAGGTCTTGGAGGTCTGGTGGCTCGGGCCACAGAAGGTCCAGTGGGACCGGCGGAGATGGTTCTGGCCACGGGAGGTCCTCCTCGACTGGCGGCGGTGAGTCGGGCCACGGGAGGTCTATGGTGGCCGCGGGACGCAGACACGGTTCATTCATGGGACACGGTTCAATCTTGGGACTCGGACACGGTTCATTCACGGGACTCGGTTCAATCTCGGGACTCGGACACGGTTCATTCACGGGACTCGGCTCAATCTCGGGACTCGGACACGGTTCAATCTTGGGACTCGGACACGGTTCATTCGAGGCGGCCACGGGACTCGGACACAGTTCATTAACGGGACTCGGTTCATTCACGGGACTCGGACACAGTTCATTCGCGGCGCGATGGCCGCTCCGCTTACCCCGTTTACGGCGGCGGCGGCTCAGGGGCGTGGCACCGGTCGTGGAGCTCGGGAGCGATGGCTCGGACACCTCCTCAACCTTGAAGTCGGACCCATTGGGCCATAATGACACAACCGACACAACCGCTCTGAAACGCTCTTTATTGCCCAAGGGAAACAAAACACTTTAAATATAAACTTAAAGGTTTTGCTAAATGCTAACCCAATGGAAAACTTGGAAACCACGGCGACATCCACACATACACGATCACAGGTAACACTGTCAATCACCGACGAACACCAGGGTTAACATGAGGGTTTAAGTACACGAGGAAATTTGACACAGCTGTCATGGTTAACAGGGTAATTAACTAACAAGACAGGCGTGGGAAGGAATGGGGAGACAGGAGGAAACCCGGAAGTGCTAGACGTGACAAGATATATATATAAATATATATATATATTTATTTTGTGGTGGGAAAAAACATAAAATGCCAGAAAAGAACAGGCGATCTGCTGTCCTCGCTATGACTGAGTATCGGCCTGGCTTCCCTGGGCCCCCGTCTTTTGAGGGGCAAGACAACCTAGCGAATTCTATTCCGATTGCGACTTTACATGATTCTTTCTGGGATTTTAGATCTGTTCTTTGGCAGTGCAGGAATCCCACACAGCTCTCCACCTGGGCCTACAAGGACACCAGCATGCATGCACAGGGGAAAGAGATCGGTCTCTTATCGAGAGGCACAATTGGCATTTAACAGCTGAGGAGATAAGACTCCATTAATTTCAGGTATGCCTCATTACACTCTGCCAGTCCTGGTTATTACCACAAACCTGCTCTTTCTCACACCAACTCTTGGAAAAGGTAAGCGTTTCAAGTAACATAGTGGTGCTGATAATGAGGAGGCAGCATCAACATATACACTGTTAAAAAAAACTTAAGTCACACATTGGATCTCAGTGAATGAAATAATTTTAACATCTTTATTTCTATACATTCTAAAATTTGTTAAGAGCACAGTTATGTGACAACAGTCAATAGAAACCAAATTCATAAGTGTAAAAAAAACCTGTTTACTGACTGATCCAATCCATAAAGTTCATCACAGCAACTCATAATGTAAATCAGTGTTTACAGTGTTTATAGCCTATATGCTATACACGCCTATGTGCAATCTCGACAACATCTGGGCCCCTGATGAGACAGTGGATGGCGTCCTGGAGATCTTCTTCCAGACCTGGATTAGGGCATCATTGAGCTTCTGGACAGTCTGGGGTGCTACTTGACGGCTTTGGATGCTCTGATACGTGAGGGGAACGTGAGGGTCAGACAAAGACATCAATGCCTTCGTCATTCATAAACTGCCTGCACACTCTAGCCACATGACGATGGGCATTATCATGTACCAGGAGGAACCCAGGGCCCACTTCACTAGCATAAGGTCTGACTGTCACGGTTCTGTCAAGTTCAGTTCCGTTTCCAGTGCCTCTAGTGACAGAGCCGTGGCACTGCGCTTCCCCTTGTGTTTGTCTCTCATTAGTGTCTGCCCTGCCTCCTTGTTTCCCTTAATCATTCCCAGCTGTGTCTCATCACTACCTTCCCTCATGTGCCCTATTTAATCCCAGTGTGTTTGCTGTCTAGCGTGGCATCGTTGTCATTCTATGTTTCCTGAATCCCCGTACTGTCTCATCCGGTTGGTAGTGTTTCATGGTGTGTCTTAGTTTCATGTTTCAGTTAATGTTTTCTCCCTCGTGGGTTTTTGTTTTCTCGTGTTATGTGTTGTTACTTTGCAAATAAATCCTTTACTTTCCCCTGCACTTGAGTCCTTCACCTTCCGAACCGTGACACTTACAGTACTCTTTCATCCCAGTACATAGCACATGTGTGTGACCCTCCAAGGATTATCCTCCCCAGGCCATTATTGACACACATGCTGGATGATGTTTTACACAGCATAATGTTGTCCTAGAGGTAGTACTTCAGGGCCATAAATACAGCCATCTATTCGAGGCAGTTGATGTGTCAATCGGGATGATGGCCCCTCTGTGCCCCATGGGCTGGACGGCCATCTAAGACTGCTCCACAGTGCAAATGGGAGGCATCTGTCATTTGCATTTTGCAACAGCAAGATACTTAAGGCAAAGAACCGGCGTCTGAGTCATATAGAGAGGGTACTTGGCAAGTAACCCTTATTTTGCTATCTGAGATTGGTCCATGGATGAAATCTCCTGGCTTTGAGCCACAAATGAAGTGGTATCATATGCAAAAGGCCCAGAGGGATCACTGTCGTGCTGCCATGAGACCTTAAATTCTCTGATATTGATGAACAGTAATGTCTGAACTAGCCTGATGTTGGTTAGTGTGTTTAGATTCATTTTAATATGTGCGGGAGACAGTCATGCCCACATGGTGACCAAGTTCCATACAACTCCTAAGTACATCGTACTTTGGTTAGGAGAGATAATGCTTTTCTTGGTGTTGACTCACAACCAGAGATGAGATGAGCTGGGACGACAACTGGATATCGAAACGTAAGCTCATGAGACAGTCAGTGTCAACCAAAATGTGAATTCCCTGGAGTCCTCCTTGCATTTTGTGAATATGCAGGGTGATGAAGCTAGACAGAATGGAAGAACCTGATATTGGTAAGCTTCGCCTCTGAAAACAAGGCTCAGGAACTTCCTGTGCTGTAGCAGTATTTCTATATGAAATTCTGAAAAACTCTTCCTTCAGATGAATCGAGACAAAAAAAAAAACTGCGAAGTTGGATTTATGACATGACCAACTTGATAATTCTTATCTTGTTCTAAGGGACTGATTGAAGTTGCAAGGATTTAAAACCAGACACAACCCCCCATATTTTTTCACAACCCCTTTTCCCCAAAAGATATAGCAGTTCTTGTGACAGTGTTACAGTAATGGAGACCACAGAGCTGAAATGCAGAACGCAGTGAGCAAACTGAATCCTGTAAACTTTAGAACCCAAATAGATACCTCGCAGTAGCTCCCATCCTGTCAAGGTTTATGAGAAGGGTGCCAATTTGAGTATGTCCTGTTGGGGGGGGGGGGGGGGGGGGGGTACGAATGTTTTGTGTTTGGGTGATAACAGGAAGAGATAGAACATTTCACATTTCACAAAACAGCTGCCTCACCAGAGGTGACCAGAGGTGGTGGGGATGTTACAGTGGTTTTGTGAGAGTACCGGAGAGAAGGCCACCCTGTTAGACATGGGTGCAAAGCCATCAAGACTTCTTCTCATACATCATTGTCCTAAAATTGGGTCTTTTCTGAGGCTGCTGGGCATGTCCTCAGTCTTGAAGATGAGGAGTGTGATTTGCCACACGGACCAGATTGCAGCTGGGTGGCCGATAGCCCCTCCCTCTGAGTACGAAGAGGAAGGAATTGTACAAATGTGTTTCTTCACCTCCCTGAATTTGCTGACCACTGTGCTGAAAGAGAAAGAAGGTGGAAGGTGAAAGAGGGGCATCAAGAAGGAAGCCTCAAACTCTTTCTTTGATGCCCATTAAATGAAGCCATATAAGTCTCTACGTGGCATCTAGTGCAGCCAGACAGCCTGGCCAATGGCGCAGGCTGTCTGTTTAGTCACGTTGATCTGTAGCTCCACAAATCTCAGAGAATGCCACCCACACTTAGATCCTTCACCAAGTCAGCCTGGCATGCTTGTAACTCCGCCTTGGTATGCAGCGCAGTACAGCACCAGCCTGACCTGCTTCTTGAATTTTTTTCCCTTCAGCGATGAGATGGTCCTGTACAGTTTAGAGGGTAGAGTCAGTGCTCCCATGGCCAGTCTTACTGTAGGCTTGGCCATTGCATGAATGACTACCTCGAGTAGTTCCTCTTGTGTTTTATCATTGCGGGAAGAATGCTCAGAGGCAGCAACCTCGATATCCATGTTTAGCAAAGTTAGTAATACAGGGAAGAAGGGTCTGGGAACCGGTGAACAGTTAACACTTTAATAATGAAATAAACAAATTTATTAATAATTAGTAATTGCAGCATTCCCTTACAGACGACTGCCACCCACACACACACAAACAAAACCAATGTAAATATAGGCCTGGTTCTCTCTCGTCCTTGTCATGGAATGGAAACGGGAGGACTCACGTGCAAGTAAAGGGATGGTTTATTAACAAAAGGTAAATAAACAAACATACTGCCCGTGTTAAACCTCTGATCCTCTGCTCAATCACCTCACATGTGAACGCTGCAAGGCATTTTGGCATAAAGGCCAGGTTGGGCCTGAGAAAAACCTTATCTTCACTGCATGGGGGAGCCTCAATGTGTTTAAGTTGGGCCTCTTACAGGAAGGCTGTCTTGGGTCACCCACAATGACATAAAATGCTGCCTGCTCCATATAAACAGACATATTATGGAAGTTTATATGAGCTACCGCTGTAGTATTGTTGCAGCGCACCAGCACATGATGCTCCTGCAAGAGGGGCAGAAAATGAATTAGAGCCTTCCACACATTGGGAGCTCAAAATAATTGATATGGGCTGAGCGAAGTGTGCCTGGTTACACACTATTCACTGTTCTGAATACACTATCCTGATACATATGAGATCTGAAATGTGCAGAAGCAGGCAGGCAGCCTAAGAAAAATCTATGTAGCGAGCGAGGGTGGCTTGTAGACCAAGAAATATATTGCGGTACACTCAGAATGATACTGATACTCATATGCCTTGATCAAAAGATATTTCCTCCTGTAGACTATAGTAAAGTCAGGCGAAAACAGTAAAGCTGCATAACAAAGAGGTCACAAGAAGAGAATATCAACTGAGGAAAGATTGTGCTTAAAACACTCTTTTAAGGGGTGGGCATGCGCTTCTGTCATTCATGCCAGACTTTGGGCAGTTGGATGTTTCTTCAGAGGTCAGGTGCGAATGTCCTTCCCATTGATGGATCTCAAACACGAGATGATGAAAGACAATCTAGTAGTTATTGAAGTTGCAGTTTTGCATCAGAAATGCGTTCTATAAAGTTTAATTTTCATCTAGAAACACACATCTGTCACACCCACTGGAGCCTCATCAATAGGGCACTTATGCGATGAACACCTCTGAAGCTCCACATCAGGTTTTGTTCAGAGAGTAAGTTTCTATGGCTATTTGCATACCCAGCAAGTTTGCAACCAAAAGTTTATTTATTTGCTTAGTTACCCTTAAACACACCTGGGTATCTCTCATAACCTGCTTTCTGGAATACCCCCCTGCTTTCAGATTTGACAAACATTCCACACCACCAGTACCATCTCTCTATCACCATCCCTCACCTGCACACACTGCCAGCTGTCTTCTTCATTTCTCTGATAGAATCTAAGTAACATTCTTCTGTCTGTGCCGTTTTCTGTAGCGTGACTTAAATAAATAAAAGGCTCAAAAAAGTGGTCATGAAAACTATAAATATAACACTAGTCAGACTAACTAGATTTCCCTGAAGGGCAGGTATATTTTTGTTTCATAGATGTACTTTATGATTTTAATATTATCCGAAATTTGCTGTTGAACTGCCTTTATTATGGATGTACAATTTTTTATATACTTTCTTTGTAAAATAGCAGTCAGTTTTTTAAGTGCTGCTGCTGTGAAAAGACAAATGAAATTAGAAAAGTAATTCATAACAATAAAAATAAACGACTTTTATGTTTAAAAAGAATAACTGAAAGCACAATTAGGTGATACCTTTTTTATATTAGTTAACATGAACCAAAAATGAAAAATACTTTGTGTTCTATGTAAATCTTAGCTAATGGTAATTTCCATGCATAGTTGAAATCAAAAGTTTGACCTGTAAATGATCTTTAATGGACCCGAGCTAACTTAAACTAATAACCAACAGTATTTTTATTAAAAACATGAACATACTGTCCCCTTTGAAGTTTGTCTTCTTTTAATCTCAGCGACCAAACTACATACTAATCTGGGACATAAAACCTGAGCATCCCAGATCTTTATAAAATAGATCCACTTGTTCGACAGGATTAAAAGATAAATAAATACTATTTAGTCTTATGATGATGCACTGTCACGTAGAGGTATAGTGGGAGTTTGCGTTCATCCTTGTATGACAGAAGAATAGATGTACAGCTCAGTCTGAGAATGCTGGAAGAGCAATAATGAGCAGAGAGACTGCAGGTCCAGAACTACAGGGGCTCTGAGAGAGAGATGCGTAAAACAGTAATGAGTCTAAGGGGAAGAGAAAGAGTGCCTGTGAGAACAATTGTGTACTGGAGAGAAGAAAGGATAGAAAGAACAACTGTGAAATGAACAACTGTGTAAAAATAAGAGAAATTGAGAGTGAAACCGTAGGGAGTTGTAAGACATGGCTATTGTCAGGAGAGCTACTCCATTGGTGGAGTGTGAATGTAAGGGAAAGGTCATGTGGGAGATTGGGATCAGGAAGGTCAACTTTGTAGTTATTAGACCACACAGGCTACTGGTGTGATGGGTTGTCTTCATCCTCAGAATACGTTTCGATGGCTGCCTAGAACCCAACCTTGTTGTGTGTACTGCAGCCATGAGATGTAATGCAACAAACCTGAAGCTTGTGAATGACCTGTGGAAATGTGTACTGAAAGGTCACATTTTATTAACCATATTACAGATTTTTACTCATTGACAATATGGGGACAAATTTACTAAACAAGAAAAAATATTGTAAGAGCACAAAGCCAAAAACAGTGGAATTCTCTGCACATCATTTACAGACAACATGCAAAACAAAAAACACAGATACAGCCGGAATATTTCCATAATGACCAACACAATCTACCAAGAGCATTGCAAATTAGCATCTAGTTTAAGACATGCTTATTTGGGCAGTAAATAACACTGCAAATACCAGTAAATTGACTAGTTCAAAATTTAGTAAATCACCTTCATTTTAATACTTTCCTCCCATTGTGTCTGATAGGGAAACTCCTAAGAATGCATATGCAATAAGGGCAGACATAAAAGTAACCCTGTCCAGATATTTAATTATATAACCCTGTCCAAGCGCTGACTCGGTCGCGGGGCTCAGGAGCGCTGACTCGGTCACTTCCTCGACCTCAAAGTTCTCATCATTTAGCCACAGCACCAGGTTAATGTAATCAGTGAGGGAGGCTCCCGGGCACCCTTGAGCCCGGATTACCTCCGTTTCCAGTCCCCACTTGAAACAAAAAATGAGTGCTGAATCACCCCAACTCACCCGGTTAGAAAGCTCAATAAAGTCTGTGACATAGTTCAGCAGGGCCGGGCCACCTTGCCGGAGAGAGACCAGGCAGAACTCAACCTGTCTAGAAGAGTCCATTGCGCCAAAACAAAAGTCTTGTGGGGGTGACAAACCCTGGTCGGTTGTTCTGTTATGAATCGAGGAGACGGACGTGTGCGATGCGGAAAACAGGAGGCAGGCAAGGCGGGATTCCAAAACTCAAATTCACTTTAATAATAATAAACGAAAACAAAAGACTTTAAATACCAACTCAAATAAGCACTCATGTGCATAGAACTTAATAGAACAAAACTCATACTCTGGCAGGACTCATGAGAAAGACACACAGGACATCGCCATAACCACAACAACAAACTTCAACAACCGACAAACACAAGGGAAATGCAAGAGTGATTTATACACAAGGGAATGACAAACACCTGGGTAGACATGTAAGTGATCACAAGACAGGTGCAGGGAGTGAAACAATGACCTTACCAACAGGAAGTAAGACAATAACAAGGCTGACAGGAAGTGACAATAACCAAATACCAAGTGACAAATACCATAACCGCAAGCTCTACTCAGATGTAAATATCAAGGGTGGTGTCAATTTCAAACCAGTTCAAGTTTTATTCAAACTTAAAAATTTTAACAAACAAGAGGACCATGCAGTATGGATTTCATAGATTAACTTTATAGGCACAGATTTCACAGGATCTTTCGGCGTGTTGCTATTTTTTTTTTTTTTTTATAATTTTCTTCTATATTTTAGATACAAAGTTATACACCATTTTATCATGATTGGGAAACTATGGTAATACAAAAAATAATTAATCTCAAAACCAAGATTAGTTTTCCCGAGGGGCACTACATCAATACTCTTGCCAAGTAATTTCTTGGTTTTGTGGCAGAGCTCTGACCCTCCCATAATATCTTGTCTTTTGTGAGGCACGGTTTCGAGCTTGCTCGTGCTCTTTCCTGTCCACACGATCGGTCTTGTGTGTGGGGCATGGTGTTCGATCCCGATTCTAGCCTGGTTCCGTTTGGGTTTGTGTTTCGGAATTCGGACATTCATGAACGAACGAGATAAGTATCCGCTCGTACTCATGCTCTTTTTCAAGGTTTTGTGAGCAAGTGCGTTTTCGAGATCGCTCAGGCTGCATGCTCTCGTCTATGTCAGTTGTTGTAGCATGCGGTTCATGTTTACATCAGCTGCGTGCTTTCTTGTCATGTCTTGCCTTGTGCTGTGTTGCGCGCAACTTGTGTTTTCACTGGCTGCGTGCTTTTATGTTGTCCTGTTTTGTGTGGACATGCAGCTTTTGAGTGTCCTGATTAGCTCCGTATTAATGTCTTGTTTTGTCTAAGCACATGGATTCTCACGTCGGTTTCTTGCGTCATGTGCTCTCTTGTCATTGTTTAACACCACCCATTTTGTTTCCTTGTGAATGGATTGATTTTCCCCACCTGTCCTTTCTCGTTGCCTGCCTTGTTTTCTCACTATTTACTCTCCCTGTGTTTGCTGTCCTGTGCTGGTTTGTCATTGCTTTTTCTTGTCATGCTTTGAGTCAAGTCGAGTCTAGTTGAGTCCAGTCTTGTTTTTCCCCTGAGGGTAGTTTTTGTTTGTGTTTTGTTTACTTTTTATTAAATAAAGCTCATTTATTAAATTCAACCCCTAAACCTGACACAGAGGCAAAGCTTTGCCCTTAGTTTACATCATTTCAACAACATGAAATTTATAATTGTAAATAATAATAGAAAATGCAACTAAAAGTAATAAGACATACTTACAAGTTGTGATTCAAACATAACCTACTGTCCCGACAAAGTGGGAACTGCTCCATTTCAGGTTAAGATTTTGTGCGTAGCATTCATTTTACTTGGAAACTGTTCTAGACAATGTTCTCCGTAAAATGTGCAGCACACAGAAAAACGTTGGGGTTATAATGTTCAGGAACAGTGTTTTTTATTTGTGTGTGTGTTTAGTGTTAATAACTTTTTCCACTCTAAGTTTTTCAGCTTTAAGAAAGCCAAACAAATGAGTTTTGGAAACGGGGTGGGAAAAAACAGCATCTTTTTGATATAGCGACAACATTGCCTTTTCTAATGCAGCTCAACCAAGCCATGTGTCACGTTTATGTTATTTTCACGTTACTCAGGACTCTTAGTTTGCCTTTTCCTTGTCACATGTTCCCCGTTTCATATCTCACCGTCACTCTCAGTTCCAATCATCACTTATTGTTCACAGGTGTTTTGTGTTTCAGTTTAATCCTATCCAGTATTTTAGTTCTCCTTGTCACTCCCCAGGTTGTCTATTGTTAACGTTATCATTATGTTGTGATGTTGCTTCGTGTGGATGCCTCCTTATTTTATGCACTCCCATGTGCTGTTTTGTTTCCGTTTATGATTAAAGTATTTCTGTTTCTTACTCCGTGGTCCGCGCCTTGTTCCGCATCGCATGCCAGCTACACTCATACTTTCATAACAATAGACCAGGTTTTTGTCGCCTACAAAGACAAGACTGCTGCTATGGAACATTCCACCTCTCCTGCAGCAGCAGCGCGCCAATCTGCCGCAACGCCCGCTCCTCGTGGGGAAGATTCTGCGCCCGCTGGAGTGCAGCTCGGACCAGTCTGTCTCGCTGGTCGAGCTGCATTCGCGCTCACAGCTCTACTGCCCCCTTCAGCGCCCGTTGCCTACCAGAAAGCGCCTGCGTCAACGCTCCCGAGCCTCGCGGCCCCGCCAGCGTTCCCCAACGGTTTCCCCGAGCGGCCGATTCAACTGAACTGTTTCCCCCAGCAGCCGATTCAACTGAACTGTTTCTCAGAGCGGCCGATTCAACTGAACTGTTTCCCCGAGCGGCCGATTCAACTGAACTGTTTCCCCGAGTGGCCGATTCAACTGAACTGTTGCTCCGAGCGGCCGCTGATGATCTGCTTCCCCGAGCGTCCGAGCCTGACCTGCTTCCCCGAGCGTCCGAGCCTGACCTGCCGTGGCCTGACCCGCCGCCAGCCTTCAGAGACCTCCCAGAGCCGCCGCCGGCCTTCAGCGACCTCCCAGAGCCGCCTCCTCCAGCGCGGCTCACCCTGCCTACCCTTCGGGAGCTTCTCCCTAAATATTTTTTTGGGGGGGCTATAACACCAGCCTGAGGGTGGGTGGGACAAAGGACTGGCCCCTAATTCCCCCGGCACCGCCCTGAACACTCCCCGGTGCCTGGCCCCTGGTCCCACCTGTACCACCGTGGGCACCTCCCGGTGCCTGGCCCCTGGTCCCACCTGTACCACCCTGGACACTCCCTGGTGCCTGGCTCCTGGTTCCCCCGGCTCCACCTTGGACTCTTCCCCTGTCTTGGCTCCTGTTTCCCCTGGAACCTCCCTGGTTCCCCTTGGCCCTGGTACCGCCCTGGAGACCACCCTGACTATGACCCTGGATATACGGTCTCCAGGGTGCCCCCCCCCCCACCCTTCTCTGAACTCTCGTCGGCGCAAGGTCGCGCTTTCCGGAGGGGGGGAGTAATGTCACGTTTATGTTATTTTCTCGTTACTCAGGACTCTTAGTTTGCCTTTTCCTTGTCACATGTTCCCCGTTCCATATCTCACCGTCACTCTCAGTTCCAATCATCACTTATTGTTCACAGGTGTTTTGTGTTTCAGTTTAATCCTAGCCAGTATTTTAGTTCTCCTTGTTCACTCCCCAGGTTGTCTATTGTTAACGTTATCATTATGTTGTGTTGTTGCTTCGTGTGGATGCCTCCTTATTTTATGCACTCCCACGTGCTGTTTTGTTTCCGTTTATAATTAAAGTATTTTTGTTTCTTACTCTGTGGTCCGCGCCTTGTTCCGCATCGCACGCCAGCTACACTCATACTTTCATAACACCATGTCGCCTTTTTTGTGTTGTCCGTGAGCAGAGAGTATTTAAATAAGTAACGTTGTGACTTCATAAAATCCAGAAAAAAATGTGCTGTAGTCCAAACGTATAGTTCAGCTCAATTCGTATATAGTTCTTTGAAAATGGATTCTGTTAAATAAAATATCTTGTTGAAACAATATGTAAAGTATTTTTGAAAAAAGGCATAACAACCAGGAACATTTTATTGGTACACTATTACAAAAACGTATGCAGAGTATGTTCTCGCTAAGTTGCTCCAAATGTAAGATTGTTGCCTATCATAATCATAGACGTAATCGTATCATAATCGTAGTACCCCTTACTTCCAAAATACTTACAGTATAAATAATTTGTTAATTTTTCTGGTTGTTAACCCTTTATACCCAAACTTTACATTTTGTTCCCTTATACCTACAAGTACGTATTTTACGGTTACAGTATATTTACCGAAGGTTAGGTTTTAAATTCGGTTTACTTGCGCAGTACTGTCTCGACTGTAATTAAGGCATTACTGAGAACTTGTATGCATTATATTTATGTGTTTCACTTCTCATTAACTGAGAATCTTTCAAAAGAAAGCCTCCCAACTCCCCAAATGCAAGACTTTGAAACTGTTAAAAAATAAGAATATGCTCTGAATATCTCAGACAACATTAGGATGAAAATATAATGTGTTTGAAGTTCATTTATGTTGTTGCATACAGAAGACATAAAGGGATTGTGAGCTTTGAGTTCATGAATGAAAAGGATTGCTGGGATCAAAAGTTTTTATGACAAAGTGTTGAAATGTGTCTTTGTGGATAATGAGAACTTACGCCAATTCACAGTCAGATGCTATTTCTGTGAAATTGCCGCATATAATACATAAGCATTCCATCTCTGATGCAAGAAATGGTAAACAGCAAGGTACAAATGGATTTGGATGTTGTTGTTTTGTCAGAACTCTATTCAAACCTTCAGGCTCGGAGTGCGCCGTGTAGAAGGGTATTCAGATTTCCCAAGACAGGTATAAAAACCAATATGAGTTATGAGTCTGTTTGAATGATTCATGAACAGCACTCATGAAATACATGTAAAGAGAAAAAACTGCTTTATTCAGTATGACTCATCATGTGCCTTTCTCCAGTTTACTTCAGTGATGACTGTCGTTATGTTTTTTTTAAATTAGTCAAATACAAATCACTTGTATTTAACTGCATACATTTACTAAGGTTTTGTCAGTTTTAAACAGTTTCTACATTGATTCATTCAATATCATCAACTGTGTCGTTTTACAATCCTTTAGATATTGTAATCCTTGTAATCCTCAGAAATCATTTAAATATTGTAAATATATAGTTAATATTGTTATGTATTTGTTACGGTTTTCAGAAGGAATCAGACGTAAACAAATGATTACAGCAAAGGCCTTTTAACTCAGGGTACCATGTAACACTGACAATAACAAGGAATGACAAAGGAAAGACCAAAAACAGGCAGACTACATACACAGAGGAAATGAGGAAGCTAAACAGGAACACCTGAACACAATCAAACCAATCAGACACCATGGAAACAAATCAGACAAGACAAGTCCACAAAACCTGAGATATGCGTAACAGTATTTGTTGTTGATTCCGTTAATAATCATGACGACCATTACGGGTGATTAAACTTTATTAACGGAGCATGTGCTGCCAACACGACACACTAGATACAAGTGAAACTCACGTGTGTACTCGTACAACATACTCGGGCTAATGTTCTTAAAGGGCCATATACAGTTACAACTCTGTACAGATCATTTGTCACAATGATCTACAGTATTGTATAAACACACAATGAAAAATAAAAAAAATAAAAATAAAAACTGCATATTTGTCTACCTATTCAATAAACAGTTTGAATTATTATTTTATCAGACTTTAACTATGGGAATATTTCACTAAAGGGTCAGTCACACAGCGAAAACGCATGAATCACGCACAAATTACGCACATCTGTGCGGAGCGTGTGTCCTATGCGTATTTCGTCGGTGGAACGAACGTGGATCATCAGTGATTGTAAGTGGATGTGCGTTGAAGGCGGTTTGTGCGTGATTTTGAGTTTTGAGCGGTTAACATTTTTTACGACGCACAGCTGTGCGTCGGTGTGTGTTATTCATGAGTCGGCATGCGTAGTTTATGCATCGAGTAGTGCGCACTGCGCACGTCCATTGACGCCCCACCTTCATATCACTCATAAACAGGGCACGTATCACGTTCATTCCACTGACAATGTGGATTCTGAAAGTGCTTGTTCGTTGTTTGGACGCGCTCCGTCAGTGATTCATGCGTCGGACGTGCGTCGAATGTTCGTGGAATACTTTGGTCAATTTCTCGACACACAAGCACACACAAACCCAATCTGTGCGTGATTTGTGAGTGATTTGTGAGTGATCGGCTGTGTGACTGGCCCTTAAAGTTTGCCAACTAAAGTGTCAAAATACAGATACTAATACAAATGCAAGATACTGTTAAATGAGAAAGGAACGAGATGCTGTGTCAGATGCCTGCTGAATCCAGTGTCTGAGGCACATGAAAAGTCCTGTAAATGCTATTGGACAACACAGTGTAGTGATGTCACACAGAGGCCAGAGTGGATAAAAAGGGTATGTGGAATGCCTTTCTGTGTAATGAGAACGACACTAAGCACAACCATGTTTGGTCTGTGAAGAGCTCAATGGGCCTTGAGCCTGAGCAAACTAATGCATCAGCAAATAAGTCGGCACATCCCATGATATCACATTGCTGCTCCCAATAAGCTCAGTGCTACAGGTGTTAGGAAAGAGCCCCATGCTCCCATGCTCAACCGTTTCTGAAACGGGGACTCCTGCATTAGACCAATCCAAGCCAGATGGGAATTTCATTTAAATAAAGAAAACTAGAACAAAATCCTTCCCGAGGGGGTAAAACAAGATTAAACTAGACTGGACTTGACTTGACTAAACACGACTAGACTTGGAACAAAGCAGAAAAACACAGTTATTAAACAACATCGAACAATCACAGGACAGCAAACACGAGGAAAATAAAAAGTGAACTCACGCAAGGCAAGTAAATGATGGAGAACAGGTGGGGTTAATCAAACAATAATGAGGGAACAAGACAGACGGGGTTACACACTTGACAGGACAAAACATGACTAGAATCGGGATCGAACACCACGCCCCATACATGAGACAGTGGGCAAAAACCGCACAGCTTGAGAAAGTTCCAAACCACAAAAGTCGAGACCTTATGGTAGCGTCAGAGCTCTGCCATAAAACCAAGAAATGACAAGACTGAATGTGACAGTAGCCTGACAGCTTCTTATAACCTTCACTAAGCTTCTTATACCTCTCACCCGGAATTTTGAACCATTCTTCCTTTGCAAACTGCTCCAGGTCTCTCATATTGGAAGGGTGCCTTTTTCCAACTGCAATTTTAAGATCTCTCCACAGCTGTTCAAAGATTTGCACACAGTCATTTTGGCAAGCTGTAGTCTTGGTTTTTATGTCTCTGTGTCAGCAGTGGGGTCCTCCTGGGTCTCCTGCCATAGCGTTTAATTTCATTCAAATGTCGACTGATAGTTCAATGCTGACACTGATACACCCTGAATCTGCAGGACAGCTTGAGTTTCTTTGGGACTTGTTTGTTTGCTGCTTATCCACCATCCATACTATCCTTCATTGCAACCTTTCATCAATTTTTCTCTTTCGTCCATGTCCAGAGAGATTAGCTACAGTCCCATGGGTTGCAAACTTCTTTATAATGTTGCAGGCTGTGAATAAAGGAACATTTAGATCTCTGGAGATGGACTTGTAATATTGAAATTCCACAATTTTTGGTTCTCAAGCCCTCAGACAGTCCTCTTCTCCTCTTTTTGTTTTCCATGCTTGGTGTAGCGCACACAGACACAATGCAAAGACAAACGCTACTTCTCTCCTTTTTACCTGCTTTCATGTGTGATTTTTTATATTGCCCATACATGTTACTTGCCCCAGGTGAGTTTAAAGTAGCATCCCATGGTTGAAAGAATCTTATTTATCCACAATTTTGTCCAACCCATTTTTTGAGATTTGTGTGAAATTGTCAAATTTGCTTGTTTTCCTCCTTTTTTGTTTTGTTCCAATACACACAAAGGGAATAAACATGTGTATAAAAAACATGTGTTAGTGAAATACTTAATTTTTTGAAAAAATATCAGGGTGGCAACAATTTTGGCCATGACTCCATAAACCCAGACCAGAGCACAAGTGTAATAAAGCATGCAAGCGAAAAAGTCCCATTTTCCAGACTAATGAAGTAACAGAGCATGATTCACTGACCACTGTAAAGACTATTCAGCTGTCAGCCCTGCTTGTCACGGTTCTGTCATCCTTGTCTTCGTAGTTGTCATGTTTACTTGTTAGCTCCCCTATTGTTCGCTCCTCATGTCATCTGTCTCACCTGTGTCTGCACTAATTACCTCATCAGTCCCGTCAGCAGTTCCCGCTTCCCTAATCATCCTCTGTGTATTTAAGTCTTGTGTTGGTCTTAGTCTGTTTCCATTCTCGTCGTTACAGTGTGGTGTAAATCACTGTAGTCTTCTTGTTGTTAAATATTATATGCATCATATGTTTTTGTCTTCGAGCCTTAATCTTCCTGCACGCACCCCTGACAGAAGAACGGACCAAACAAACGAGATGAAAGCATCAAAATTCTGTGGAAAGAGAATGGGGGGAAGATCGTCTTCGTGGCAGTGTCTGGCAAGGAGGGCGGCCGTTAGAGGAGTATGTAGAGCTGGGAAGATACCAAATTGAACACGCATTTCTGGGCTGGTTTGGGCGATAAAGATTGTCTCCAACTATCACCGTTCAAGTGCTGTCAATCATTTCAAGACTTCCTAAATCTTGTCCTCTATATAAATGACTCCACCATGCCTGAGCCCGCAACTCTTCAGCCAGCGCCAGTTCCCGCAACTCGTCAGCCAACGCCTGTTCCCATGACAACCCGTCAGTCAGCGCCAGAGCCTCTTCCCGCGTTGACCCATCAGTCCTTGCCAGATCCCACTCCAGATCTGCCGCACAGAAAGAAAAGGTGCAAGAAGAGGAAGAGGACTTTTTCTGCGTCACCCGCGCTCCACTCCCTGCTGACTCCTCCAGTGCTCTTCACCCTTAATCAACCTGGAAGGCTGCGCCACCCTGGAGGCCTTCAAGTGTCAGTGTCAGTACCAAACTAGAACTCCAAACGATGTGAAAACTCCTCAGTTACGACTTTAACCTTGGTTCCCTGAAGAGGGAATGAGACACTGCATCAAAGACGTTTTGGGAATGCTTAGTATGATACATCGTGAAGCATGTGTAAAATCCAGTCCAAATAGTGGTGTGATTTTATGTCAGAGGCAGATGACCTCATGAACCAGGAAACAGTAAAGGCATGCCAAACACAGACAGCAGCAGCTTAAAAGTGACTGAAGTAAGTTCCTCTTAACTCCCTCCTAACTTCCTCTTTAGGGAATCAAGGTTACAGTTGTAACTGAGGCGTTCCTTTTTTGAGAATATGCCGCCACAGCGGTATGGCCTGGGAGGGTGAAACATAGCTCACTACTTTAACATCCAGGTCCCTGGTGTTGGGTTTAGGTCTAACTTGTAGAACCTTACGGATGTGTGTGGGAGACAACCAGCCAGAAACATCACAGACGTCTGACAGTGATACTCCTGACAGAAGAGGCAACCTGGCCAACTTATTAGAAAGAAAAATAGCCTTGAATATTCTCTGCTTGGTTGCTGGAGCTACTTTGCTAGGGACTCTGAACCAGATGAATAGTTGCTCTGACTTTCACCACAGGACCTTAGCTCTGTGGACATACAGACGTGGACAAAATTGTTGGTACTCTTCGATCAATGAAAGAAAAACTCACAATGGTCACAGAAAAAACTTTAATCTGACAAAAGTAATAATAAATAAAAATTCTATGAATATTAACCAATGAAAGTCAGACATTGCTTTTCAACCACGCTTCAACGGAATTATTTAAAAAAATAAACTCATGGAACAGGCCTGGACAAAATTGATGGTACCATGCATTCATGTTGAATGTGGGCCCATATCTGGTCACTATAATTCTCAAATCTTTGAGATAAAAGAACAAACATATGTGCGCATACTGATGAAATGACCATAGTAATGTTAATATAATTTCCACTCTTAACAAAAAACATGATTTTTTGTGATCTCATGCATGCATGTATTGTTGCATGGAGAATTTGGAATATGAGTCAAAGGATTGGACAGATTACTATCTCTAATGTTTTTGAAAGAAGTCTCTCATCAAGCCAACATTTATTTGATAAAAAATACAGAAAAAAACAGTAATATTATTACTATCAGAGTTGTGTCTTCACCCACTTTCTGTTTCCTTATGTGATTTTCCCTTCATTCCATTCACTTGTCTCCTGATGAATCGCCTCATTAGTCTTGTCACCTGTGTCTAATCATACCTTGTGTATTTATTCCCTCATAATTCCCTCCGTCATCGTCTGTTGTTTTCTTTATATGGATGTTAGTTGTGTGTTTTTCTGCACCCATTGGACTGTTCTTCAGTTTAATAGCTTTTGCACATGAAGGGCTTTTTGTTTTGTATTTAAAGTTTTGTTTTCATTTCATAATTAAAATACGTTTCAATTATTCCTGTCTTCCATGTCATCCTCATCCTCCTGCTCTTTCCAATTACAACTTAAAATAATGCTTTACTATTTTAATGTACTTTAAAATATACATGTATTTCTGTGATGTAAAGCTAATAATTATAAACTACTAAATAATTTTAACTGAATAAAGGATACTTTACAGTAAATTACCATAGAACAGCTATTTACTTGTTTATTTATTTTATATAAATGCAGGCTTTATAAGCATAAGAGAGTTCTTTCAAAAACATTTAAGTAATAATGTGTCCAAACTTTTGACCGGTACTGTATCTGAGCAGAAATTTGCGAACAAAAGCTTCATTGTTGTGGCACTATATTTTTGTTATGATTATGAGCTCTGCGCTCCCCTCCATGGCCACCAGATGGAGCTCACACATATACTGACACTTCACTACACACTACATTTCCCAGGAACCATCACACTGCACTGATTACACATACACATCATGTCTGTTTGTTCATGCCACCTGTTACCAATCTCATAGACTATAAAAGACTGCTTCATTCATACACTCTCCGCGAAGTCTCGATTTGCAATAGCTATTATTCTGAGCGTTTATTCCTGTCCTGATTATCTGTTCTGATTCTGCCTGTTACCTGTTTTTTGATCCTGTTCTGCCTGCTCCGACCTTGTGCCTGGAATAACGCTTGTGTCTGATATCTGCCTGCCTCGACCTCTCGCCTGGACTACCGTTTCTGTATCTGTTCTGCCTGCCTTCCTGACCCCTGCTTGGATTACTGACCACGATTGCTCTCTGTTTGCCCTGACCCTCTACCTGTACGACCATTCTTAATAAAGACATTGCGATTGGATCCCTGCCTGTGAGTCCTCTGTTACAATTTTACAGGCTATTTATAGAATGTTTTATTTTATTTTATTCAACACTTCATAATCCATCCAAAACAGGCCCATTAAATCTTGTCAAAACATTCATATATATCTGTGACATTTTATGT
The DNA here is from genome assembly GCA_037043235.1 of Rhodeus uyekii. Classification (NCBI taxonomy): domain Eukaryota; kingdom Metazoa; phylum Chordata; class Actinopteri; order Cypriniformes; family Acheilognathidae; genus Rhodeus; species Rhodeus uyekii. Next base: position 3,275,446 of record JAWRVZ010000016.1, on the reverse strand, counting down.
TTTGTACTTGTTATTGTAGAGCCTGTAATAATTAATTTGATGAAGGGTTCGAAAATACCCAAATGGAAACACAAACACAGATAATCCACATAGACAAGGGTAATACTAACAGCAGTGTATCTACTCACTCACGTAGGGAACACAAACATACGGTGATGAACAGAAATGACTAACAGCTGTGACGATCAGTGTCCATGGAGATTAATGTGTTGCGGTAGAACATAGGAATATGTGACTGAATGAAAATAAACTATGAGTCCTAGCTCTTTGATGGCGTGACAAATTTTCATGGTCGTGTGTAGGAAAGGGAAGGCATGGAAGGACAATAATAACTGAAATACTCTTTAATGGTGAAACTGAAAACAAAAAACTTTAAATAGAAACAAAAACGCACTTCTTGTGCAAAGCTTTAATGAAGGTACAAGGAGAACGAGAACAGGGGAAAAACACAACTTACTATTGACAAGAACTGACCAGGACTGAAGGAATACACAGGGTTTGTAAAAAGGATGGCTACTGTTTGCTCTCCTCCCTTATTGTGGATATGCCGTTAATAACAGACCCACTATGCAATGTCCGGTGAGAGACATTTACTAGAAATGGTCAGGTATTTGGAAATAACCGATTTATTGTCAGCACAACTCAGTACAATGAAGATGCTTGCTCTGCATGTATGTGTGGTTTTTTAGTCATAATAATTACAGTAACTTTAAGCTTAACATTGAATATGTTAAATATGATTAATACAGTAAAATAGGAAAACAAATGTGCCATAATATGTTAAAGTACGCTACTGGAAATCACTAATGCTGAGCTGTTGAAATTCGACCTTTCAGTATAGAAGAGAGAGGTGGAGCCTCTCTGTCTAGCGTATTAGTGCGCATACGTGCTTTAACTCTTCAAAATTAGCAAAAGATGTATATATTAACTAAAACATAGGAATAAATGACACTTAGATTATAAATTAGGAACATAGTGACATATGTGAGAAATATAATATGTAGCCACACACACACTCCTTTTACTAGCTAGATCGTATTTGTCACTCGCATATATTAACGTATACATCATAGGGCACTTTAAACGTTCATGAACAAAGTAAAGAACATGTATAATCAGACTGCTACTTACTTAAGAGAAACACACAAAACCTTCTGTACGGCTGATTGTTTCAGACGGACCATTTTGACTGCTGCACTGCTGCTGTTTCCTGTTTGCTCGAGTGGATTGCGTTTGTTTGCGTCGTATTAACTTGTTTTTATTTTAGATTTTAAACTCGACGTTCGTTCTTATTGCCAAATACAATACAAAACTAGATTATTTAATAAACTGTAACCGTTATCTTAAATCTTAGTCGCTAAACGCGTTGGCATTGTGCTATTGCGCTAACGCGTTAGCATTGTGCATACAGCGTTTTCTCGCTCGCGCCTTTTTTTCCCCGAGTTCATCAAACATCAAACAACTGGTGAATTGGATCAACACACACGGTGAGTCATGTCATCTCCTATAATCCTTACATGCACTTCCTGCTCCATGCATACTATTTCTGTCTCTGTCAGCAGCCAGGGCTTTACATGTGATAAATGTAGGGACATTGTCAGGCTGACAGAGAAGATTTCAGAATTAGAGACACGCATCCAAACTTTAATCAAGGATAGTAAGAATGCAAGGGCTTTAGATACTGCTTTGGATGCGACTAGCTTAGCAAACCCTGTACATTGTTCGGTTCCGGCTGTAGAGCTCGTGCAGCAGGGCAACTGGGTGACTGTGAGACGGTATAATCGTGGGTCAAAAAACCACTGTTCCATTCCGATCAGAACATCAAACAGGTTCTCCCCACTCAGTGACGCACCCACTGAGAAACCTGTTGAAAGTGCCCTTGTGATTGGCGATTCTATTACTCGGAATGTGAAAATAGAGACTCCAGACACCATAGTCACATGTTTGCCGGGAGCCAGAGCGCCTGACATCAAAGCAAATTTAAAAGTGCTGGCTAAGGCTAATCGTAAATATTCTAAGATTGTTATTCACGTCGGCGCTAATGATGTCCGACAGTCGGAGATCACTAAAACTAATATTAAAGAGGTGTGTGAACTTGCAAGTACGATGTCAGGCACCGTAATTTGCTCTGGCCCTCTTCCTATGCGCAGGAGTGATGAGATGCTTAGCAGATTATCCTCACTCAATGGCTGGATGTCTAAGTGGTGCCCGCAGAATAACATAGGGTTCATAGACAATTGGAAACGTTTTTGGGGCAGACCTGACCTGTTGAAAAGAGATGGTATTCATCCCACCTGGGATGGTGCCGCTCTTCTCTCTAGTAATTTGGCATATAGTCTTAGAGCTAAACCTTGACTAACTGGGGTCCAGGTCAGGAAGCAGACAAACTGGTTAAACCGACCGTCTGCTAGCTGTCTCACGTCACAGAGGTCAGATAAATTACAACACATAGAGACTCTTTCACCTAGATATCATCATATAGAGACTGTGTCTGTTCCCCGAATTAGCAAATACAAAAAATTCTCAAAACCGTTTAAGGGTAAAAATTTAATTGATTTACAAACAACTAAGAACGGATATAACACAAATGAACAAATGATAAAGCTTGGGTTACTGAATATACGATCCCTTTCCTCAAAAGCACTTATTGTAAATTATATGATTACAGATCATAAACTAGATGTGCTGTGTTTGACAGAAACCTGGCTAAAACCAGACGATTACATTACTTTAAATGAGTCCACCCCTCAAGATTACTGTTATAAACATGAGCCTCGTCTGAAAGGTAAAGGAGGAGGTGTTGCTGTAATTTATAGTAACACGATGAGTACTGCTCAAAGAACTAATTTTAAATATAATTCTTTTGAAGTGATGGTCCTTAATGTAAAATTATCTAGTGCAAGTAATAATTCCTGTTTAACTTTTGTGTTGGCTATTCTATACAGGCCACCAGGGCACCATACAGACTTTATCAAAGAATTTGCTGATTTTCTCTCAGACTTAGTAATGTCTGCAGATAAAGTCATAATTGTCGGTGATTTTAATATCCATGTAGATAATGAAAAAGACGCATTGGGATTGGCATTTAGAGACATTTTAAACTCTATTGGAGTTACACAACATGTATCAGGACCCACTCATTCTCGTAATCCTACTTTAGATCGAATATTGTCGCATGGGATCAATGTTGATACTGTTCAAATTCTGCAGCAGAGCGATGACATCTCAGATCATTACTTAGTTGCGTGTAGATTACCATTAGCCAAAGTCGAAAAACTAAGTCCCTGTTATAAATATAGTAGAACTATCACTCCTAACACAAAAGATAGCTTTATAAATAATCTTCCTGATCAGTTTCATCTACTTAACATCCCAGATAGCCTAGAAGAACTTGATGTTGCAACAGAAACTATTAACTCTCTCTTTTCCAGCACTTTAGACACTGATGCTCCGTTGCGCTTAAAGAAGATTAAAGAAAATCGTCCAACACCGTGGTACAACGAACACACACGGGCCCTCGAGAGAGCAGCCAGAAAAATGGAGATGAGCTGGAAAAAAACTAAGCTTGAGGTTTTTCGCATTTCATGGAAAGACAGCTCTATTGCATTCAGAAAGGCCTTAAAATCAGCTAGATCTGCTTACTTTTCTACCCTCTTAGAAGAAAACAAATACAACCCTAGGTATTTATTTTATACAGTGACTAAACTAACAAGAAATAAAGCCTTAACCCCAGATGCTTTAAAACAGCACAGCAGTAATGACTTCATGGACTTCTTTAATTGCAAAATTCATAATATTAGAGAGAAAATTATAATCATGCAACCGTCTACTACAATATCACAAAATACAGTAAATTTTAGTGTCCCTGAAGAAAAACTCCACTCCTTCATTGCCATTGGGGAGGAAGAATTATCTAAACTCGTTAAATCATCAAAATCAACATGTATGCTAGACCCAATACCAACTAAGCTACTGAAAGAGATGCTTCCAGAAATCATAGATCCTCTTCTTAATATTGTTAATTCATCTTTGTCATTAGGATACGTACCAAAAACCTTTAAACTAGCCGTAATTAAACCGCTTATTAAAAAAACACAACTTGATCCTACAGAATTAGTGTTACACTTCTGGTACGGTGCGAAGTGAAGATGAACACGGAGCAGCGTAGCTTCATCAAACTCAACTATTATTAACTAAACTCAGAAAAACAAAAACTCAAATATAAACTCAAAACAGCACTTGTGCAAAAATGAACACGGGAACCATAAACTTTAAACAAGCCGTCCTTACAGGTATCAACATAGCATCAAACACCGACAAAGGCAAGGGAATGGCAACCGGGTTAAATACACACAGCAATGACCACCACCTGGGGGAAACTAACGAACTAAGTGATGAGACAGGTGCAGGGTGGGCACAAGAGGGAACCCAGAGAAGACCCGGAAGAGAAACACAACACACCAGACAAGAAGTGCACAAATACCACAAAAGACAGTACAAACGGTGACAGTATCCCCCCCTCCCGGCAGGCGCGTCCTCGTGCCACAGAGTGCACAACCGCGGAGGGAGGGTGGGGGACCCGGGGGAGGACAGAACAGGGAACTACCAAATAAAAAGCCATGAAGTAACAACCTAGAATAAACTAGACCTACAAAACACACAAGAACGGAGGACTAGGTAAACCAAAAAAGGGGCAAAGTCCATGGCAGATTCTAGGGCCGGCGGGCCCGGAGACTGAGGCTGTGGCGCTGGATCTGGATCTGGCGGGGCTGGCTGTGGTGCTGGATCTGGATCTGGCGGGGCCGGCTGTGGCGCCGGATCTGGATCTGGCGGGGCCGGCTGTGGCGCCGGATCTGGATCTGGCGGGACCGGCTCTGGAGGGACCGGATCTGGCTTGACCGGATCAGGGTCTGGCTTGACCGGATTTGGGTCTGGCTTGACCGGATCTGGGTCTGGCTTGACCGGATCTGGATCTGGGTCTGGCTGGACTGGATCTGGCTTGATCGGCTCTGGATCTGGGTCTGGCTGGACTGGATCTGGCTTGACCGGCTCTGGATCTGGGTCTGGCTGGACTGGATCTGGCTTGACCGGCTCTGGATCTGGGTCTGGCTGGACTGGATCTGGCTTGACCGGCTCATGATCTGGGTCTGGCTGGACTGGATCTGGATCTGGGTCTGGCTGGACCGGCTCTGGATCTGGCTTGACCGGCTCTGGATCTGGGTCTGGCTTGACCGGCTCTGGATCTGGGTCTGGCTGGACTGGATCTGGCTTGACCGGCTCTGGATCTGGGTCTGGCTGGACTGGATCTGGCTTGACCGGCTCTGGGTCTGGCTGGATTGGATCTGGCTTGACCGGCTCTGGATCTGGGTCTGGCTTGACTGGATCTGGGTGTGGGTCTGGCTTGACTGGGTCTGGCTTGACTGGATCTGGGTCTGGGTCTGGCTTGACCTGCTGTTCTAAGGAGGCCTGGGGAAACAGTTCAACGGCTGAGGCCTGGGGAAACAGTTCAACGGCTGAGGCCTGGGGAAACAGTTCAACGGCTGAGGCCTGGGGAAACAGTTCAACGGCTGAGGCCTGGGGAAACAGTTCAACGGCTGAGGCCTGGGGAAACAGTTCAACGGCTGAGGCCTGGGGAAACAGTTCAACGGCTGAGGCCTGGGGAAACAGTTCAACGGCTGAGGCCTGGGGAAACAGTTCAACGGCTGAGGCCTGGGGAAACAGTTCAACGGCTGAGGCCTGGGGAAACAGTTCAACGGCTGAGGCCTGGGGAAACAGTTCATTAAAAAAACACAACTTGATCCTACAGAATTAGTGTTACACTTCTGGTACGGTGCAAAGTGGTGCTGGATCTGGATCTGGCGGGGCCGGCTGTGGCGCCGGATCTGGATCTGGCGGGACCGGCTCCGGATCTGGATCTGGCGGGACCGGCTCTGGAGGGACCGGATCTGGCTTGACTGGATCAGGGTCTGGCTTGACCGGCTCTGGGTCTGGCTTGACCGGATCTGGGTCTGGCTTGACCGGCTCTGGGTCTGGCTTGACCGGCTCTGGGTCTGGCTTGACCGGCTCTGGATCTGGGTCTGGCTGGACCGGCTCTGGATCTGGGTCTGGCTGGACTGGATCTGGCTTGACCGGCTCTGGATCTGGCTTGACCGGCTCTGGATCTGGGTCTGGCTGGACTGGATCTGGCTTGACCGGCTCTGGGTGTGGGTCTGGCTGGATTGGGTCTGGCTTGACTGGATCTGGGTGTGGGTCTGGCTGGACTGGGTCTGGCTTGACTGGATCTGGGTCTGGGTCTGGCTTGACCGGCTGTTCTAAGGAGGCCTGGGGAAACAGTTCAACGGCTGAGGCCTGGGGAAACAGTTCAACGGCTGAGGCCTGGGGAAACAGTTCAACGGCTGAGGCCTGGGGAAACAGTTCAACGGCTGAGGCCTGGGGAAACAGTTCAACGGCTGAGGCCTGGGGAAACAGTTCAACGGCTGAGGCCTGGGGAAACAGTTCAACGGCTGAGGCCTGGGGAAACAGTTCAACGGCTGAGGCCTGGGGAAACAGTTCAACGGCTGAGGCCTGGGGAAACAGTTCAACGGCTGAGGCCTGGGGAAACAGTTCAACGGCTGAGGCCTGGGGAAACAGTTCAACGGCTGAGGCCTGGGGAAACAGTTCAACGGCTGAGGCCTGGGGAAACAGTTCAACGGCTGAGGGCTGGGGAAACAGTTCAACGGCTGAGGCCTGGGGAAACAGTTCATCGGCTGAGGCCTGTTGGCCCTTCCGTTTCCTCTGTTTACGGCGGCGTCCGGATGGCCGAGGATCAGCAGGTGAGTGTTCCGCTGGAAGAGCGTGGATGTCAGGTTGAGCGGAGGTTGGCAGGACAGTCGACTGAGGGTGAGCGGTACTGCCCCACAACTCCCTGGAATGGGTCGGATGACAGCCTACATCGTCTTCAACAGCACCTACCGTTGACTCGGACCCATTGAGGAGCAGAACAAAGTTTACAAACTCCTCAACCGGTTCAAAGCAATGACCCGAGTCAATGAATTGGGTCAACTCATCATCCAAACCCAGCCAGAAGTAGTAGTTGAGGGCCGCATTCCCCCAACTCACCTGGTTGACCAGCTCTAGGAACTCGGTGGTGTATTCCTCCAGACTACGTCCTCCTTGACGAAGGGACGCAAGTCGTGACGCAGTTTCCTCCATCCAGCCACAAAGAAGTCTTTAGAGGTGACCAACCTGGTCGGTGTTTCTGTTACACTTCTGGTACGGTGCGAAGTGAAGATGAACACGGAGCAGCGTAGCTTCATCAAACTCAACTTTTATTAACTAAACTCAGAAAAACAAAAACTCAAATATAAACTCAAAACAGCACTTGTTGTGCAAAAATGAACACAGGAACCATAAACTTTGAACAAGCCGTCCTTACAGGTATCAACATAGCATCAAACACCGACAAAGGCAAGGGAATGGCAATCGGGTTAAATACACACAGCAATGACCACCACCTGGGGGAAACTAACGAACTAAGTGATGAGACAGGTGCAGGGCGGGCACAAGAGGGAACCCAGAGAAGACCCGGAAGAGAAACACAACACACCAGACAAGAAGTGCACAAATACCACAAAAGACAGTACAAACGGTGACAATTAGTTAATTACAGGCTGATATCAAATCTACCAAAAATTCTAGAAAAGGCAATATCTTCACAACTATGTTCCTTTCTAGAAAGAAACAGCATCTACGAGGATTTCCAGTCAGGATTTAGACCATATCATAGTACTGAGACTGCTCTCATTAGAGTTACAAATGATTTGCTTTTATCATCCGATCGTGGTTGTATCTCTCTGTTAGTGTTACTCGACCTTAGTGCTGCATTTGATACAATCGACCACAAAATCCTTCTAAATAGACTTGAAAACTATGTTGGCATTAGCGGAGTTGCATTAGCCTGGTTCAAATCGTACTTATCTGACCGTTATCAGTTCAATTTACCTCGTGTTATCACCTAATGATTACAGCCCCATTGACTCCCTGTGTCAATGCATTGATGAAATTAAAAACTGGATGTGCCTAAACTTCCTTCAGTTAAACAAAGACAAAACTGAAGTCATTGCATTTGGAAACAAAGATGAAGTTCTCAAAGTGAACGCATACCTTCACTCTAGGGGTCAAACAACTAAAAATCAGGTCAGGAATCTTGGTGTGATTTTGGAGTCAGACCTGAGTTTCAGTAGCCAAGTAAAAACAATAACTAAATCAGCATATTATCATCTCAAAAATATTGCAAGAATTAGATGCTTTGTCTCCAATCAAGACTTAGAGAAACTTGTTCATGCTTTCATCACCAGCAGGGTGGATTATTGTAATGGGCTCCTCACCGGCCTTCCCAAAAAGACCATAAGACAGCTGCAGCTCGTACAGAACGCTGCTGCCAGGATTCTGAGCAGAACCAGAAAATATGAACACATCACACCAGTCCTTAGGTCCTTGCACTGGCTTCCAGTTACATTTAGAATTGATTTTAAAGTACTGTTACTTGTTTATAAATCACTCAATGGCCTAGGACCTCAATACATTGCAGATATGCTCATAGAATATAAACCTAACAGATCACTAAGATCATCAGGATCAAGTCACTTAGTAATACCCAGGGTTCACTCAAAGCAAGGAGAGTCTGCTTTTAGCTGTTACGCCAGCCGCAGCTGGAACCAGCTTCCAGAAGAGATCAGGTGTGCTCCAACAGTAGCCACATTCAAATCAAGACTCAAAACACATCTTTTTACTTATGCATTTGCAGATTGAGCACTGTGCTATGTCCGAACTGTTTGCATTTTATTTTATACGTATTATCTTTTTATTCTTTTAATCATTTTTAATGTTTTACTTTTATCATTCTTCTTTATGTAAAGCACTTTGAATTACCATTGTGTATGAAATGTGCTATACAAATAAACTTGCCTTGCCTTGCCTTGCCTTGTAGCAGTAAATGAGGAGATGTCATATCGATCACGGGTTCAGTATGGAGTTCCTCAAGGTTCAGTACTAGGACCATTGCTTTTCACCCTATACATGCTTCCTTTGGGTGCAATTATTAGGAAGCATGGCATTAGCTTTCACTGTTACGCTGATGATACTCAGCTCTATATTTCTTCTCATCCTGATGAAACGTACCAATTCACTAAATTAACAGAATGCATAACTGATATAAAAAATTGGATGACTAATAACTTTCTACTAAAAAACAGAGATTCTAATTATTGAACCAAGAAGTTCTGCACGTAATAATCTAGACTACTGCCTAACACTCGATGGCTGCTCTGTCAAGTCTTCGTCGTCAGTTAGAAACCTGGGTGTGTTCTTTGATACCAATCTTTCATTTAAAAGCCATGTTTCTAGCATCTGTAAAACGGCATTCTTCCATCTTAAAAATACATCTAAATTGCGACATATGCTCTCAAAGACAAATGCGGAAAAGTTAGTTCATGCGTTCATGAGTTCAAGGCTAGATTATTGTAATGCTTTACTAGGTGGTTGCCCTGCACGCTTAATAAACAAATTCCAGCTGGTCCAAAATGCAGCAACTCGAGTTCTTACTAGAACCAGGAAGTATGAGCATATTAGCCCAGTTCTGTCAAACCTGCACTGGCTTCCTATTAATCACCGAATACATTTTAAAATCTTGCTAATGACTTACAAAGCATTAGATGGTTTAGCTCGACAGTACTTGAGCGATCTCCTAACACATTATAGTCCTTCACGTCTATTGCGATCCCAAAATACTGACCAGCTTATAATACCTAGAATATCAAAGTCAACTGCTGGCGGTCGATCCTTTTCCTATTTAGCTCCTAAACTCTGGAACAGTCTTCCTAATACAGTTCGGGATGCAGACACACTCTGTCAGTTTAAATGTAGACTAAAAACACATCTCTTCAACCTGGCATACACATAACATATTATACATACATTTTTAATCCAAATCATGTAAAATGATTGTTAGGCTGCATAATTTAGGTCAGCCGGAACCGGGAACATTCTCATAACATCTGATGTACTCGATACATCAGAAGAAGAATGGTATCTACGCTGATATTGTTCTCTGTTTATTCGAGGTTACTGTGGTCAGCCGGATCCAGGCTGTATCCAGATCAGATGAAGGACCTGCACCTGGACACGAGCACAGCACTGCCCTGAAGTGTCTGCGGAGACAGTGACTCTACTAAACCCTCCACCTGTGTAGATCATGAACCCATCTCAAATTGGACCAAATTAGACTTAATATTAGACTTGAATTATCAATATAATAATCAAACTATCAATCAATCAAATCGATCAATAATCATAACTTAATATTCATCAATTGTATTAATTCGCCTGCTCTTTTAAGGCTGTCATTCAGCCAAACAAACTTTGTTTATAATGTTTTCCTGTGACCACTGTAAAGCTGCTTTGAAACAATCTGTATTGTAAAAAGCGCTGTATAAGTAAAGGTGACTTGACTTGACAACTTCTACAAAGATAAATCGCTAGAGTACAACTTGCATCCATCAGTTTTCCCAAACAGTCAGAATCCGCTCGGCTGGTGGGAGCGCTATCCTGTGTGTCTTGCATGAAGCGCACTGATTCGCTAGACAGATGCTGTGATACATGAGTCAGTCTTTTCAAATAGCAGAGGAAACTTAGACACATGAATATGGCGCTAATCGTGGCATTTTTTACAGGGTTCACATACACAAGGGTAGAATAGGGAACAAGACACAGCTGACAAGACTAACAAGGGATTGATAACGGGACAGGTGAGTGGAAAAACACAGGGAGTTCACGGGAGGAACCAGGAAGTAGACAGAGACATGACAGACACGTAACACAAATACGTTGCTAAACATTTTATTGCTGTATTTATTACGTTTTCTCTCAGTTCAGTATACATTCATTCACACAGAGACATGCAAAATATGCATGTTTCATATTTATTCTTGTAATTTAACATTCACAGAAACTAGTCCAAATCACAATTAGACTAAAGAACTTACACGTCACAGTCCTCGACTGGATCCGTTGCTCCTCGAAGTGAAACTGAAACCAGTCCTCTGAGGTAAATTATTTCAGTGTTATTTCTCACCGCATCTCTGAGTGATGTAAAGTGCATGAATCTGATTAAACTGTCCATTTTTTAAATTGATGTGAAACATTGACACATTACACAGATTGTGTCAGAATTTGCCTTAGAATAGCATGCTCTCTCCAAGGGCGTGGCCGCATTAGCAATACTAAACTGGATCGCAAACTACAGACATCTCTTTTCAATTTTATTCCATAAACATTATTCTCCATCCATCTCAGATTAAGAGGGAACCGACTGAATCCAAGGAAAGCAGTGGATGCTGATGACCTGCTCTGCACAGTTATGTAGTATTTTCACATACCTGTTTAATCTGAGCCTGTGCTTGCAGAAGGTCCCTGGACTGTGAAAACATCCCTGATCCCAAGAAGAGACACTAAACGGATCACAACGATAGTAGACCTGTAGCGCTCACCTCACATATTATGAAGATGTCTTAGAGACAGGTCTTGGTCACATGCACCCTCACATCAGACCATCATGTGTATAGATGAAGCCCTCATTTACATGCTACAGAGGACACCTGTACACTTCCAATGCATCTGTGAGGCTCACGTTTTTTTTTTGGACTTCCCATGTGCTTTCAATATGATCCAAATCTAGTCAATATGATTGACTGTTGTTCGAGAAGATGAGGAGAATGCAGATATATTCAGATATATACAGAGATATATATGGTCCTGTGATATATGAATGATTTATTCTGCAGTCCATAGTATGTGTGTCTGCAGAATAGTGTCTCCAATGCTAAACTGATTAATACAGGGGTGCCACATGGAACTGTTCTGACCCCATTTCTGTTTGCCATCCACATTGCAGATTTCCAGTGCAATACTGAAAGCTGTTTCCTCTAGAAATTTTCGGACGATATGGTAGTTGTCAGCCTAATTAAGGTAGGCAAGGAGGAGTAAAGGAGAAGAAATATATATATATATATATATATATATATATGCATATAAAATGTTGCAGTTTTAATGTAACCTTAATAAAAAGCAGAGACACCCATATACAGAAAAATAAAAGTCTGTGAGGCATCATTTTAATTGTGTTATTGATAAAAATGATTACCAAATTAGCAGTAAGCCAACTCCTCACTGAATTGTATTAGTTAAATATGGTAAAACAAATTAACAGCATTTCTATAAATCTTGTTTCACTGAAAGTATCCTCTTTAAAAAGTACCATTATATCTCACATTAAAAGTTACGTTAAAACCTGTGCTCTATTGCCTATATGGTTCAGAAAACCACTCCTTTTTTTCTGAACTGCTCCTCATATTCAAGCCAACTGACTATGAGACAACTGTTCAATTACATTGCTGTGGAATTTTTTAAAAGAAGAGTTAGGCAGCATTGGGAAAATGAAATGCATACATAAACCAACAATGTAGATAAAAGGTTAGAAAATTTAAAAAAAGTTTGGCTTCTGACATTCTAAAAATCAACACTCACACCTAAACTGAATCATAAAACATCTGAGCGCATGCAGTTCTTTTAAAGTGAGTTTTAAGACATGATATTCTTCAAAGGCTAAATAACTTGGGGCTCTGAACTGACATGACAGCATTGTGGAGAACAAAAGAGGCTCTCCCAGAGTTCTCAGAGAACTGAAATTTAAGTAGGAATTCAAAATTCTGCAATTATTTGCAAAAAACAGTAACTTTGATCAAAGTCATCTTTAGGACATCAAAAATGCTTATCTGATGGATAAAAATTCATCACAGATTTGCCTTCATCAGAAAAGGTTACAGGCAATACATCTCTGTGGTTTATATTGATCATAGTCCTCAGAGCAGTAACCCATTTTCCTGTAAGTGTTTCTAAAACATTTATTTGTTTTCATGAAACAAACTTATTGGTTTCATACCTTATCCTCTGAACATAGGGGTATAAAAGAACCTGGTGTGCATCCACTCATTCAGGTTTGTGCTGAGGAGCCGAGAGTTGTCCAATGGCCCTCCAGAAGGTAATCCAGTGTTGTGGAAAGAGGGACACCATGTCTCATTCCCTCAATCAGAGTATAGAGGTTAAAACAGTAACCAAGACATTCACTAACTGTAAGTCCCTTTGATGTGGTGTCGAAGACTGGCACTGAGGGTCTCAATAGAAAGTGCCACAACAGCTGAACTGAGTTTCAAGCTGCTGCATGCTGTGTAACAAGTGTACTCACAACATCTTAATCTACCAACAACCCACATAAGCTGTATAGTCCTTCATATCACTCAGGAACTGTAAGGACAGTACAGTAATACCTTGAGATATGAGTGTCTTGACATACGAGTATTCCGAGATACGAGCAAGCCTTCGAGCTAATTTTTACTTTGAAATACAAGTAAATATTTGAGATACGAGCATGCTTATAAGTGGTAAAGTATTCGGAGCCCACGCTGCCTCACTCATTCACTTCACTTTTATTGTAGTCGATGAATACATGTTCACGCGAGCAATAACAACAGTCGGGAGAAGATCGAGCACACGTATTGCTGCAGATGAGATGTCATGCGTGTATATTGCTGCAAATGAGATATATACGCCCACTAGGGATTAAAATTAACTCACGGGCTCCCATTTTTTTCATGTGTAGATGTGTTTTCTGCTCGAGGATGTAATTTATGGACACACAAACAACAGTTTTGCGCTCATTTCTTTTTGGCATGGATTTGTCACCATAGTCCATACGTATCTCCTGCAAGTCTTCCATATTGTGTTTGCATTATCTACGTAACCTACGTAATCTACGTCATCCCTCCTTCCTCCTTCTCCGCCGCTACTGTATTGTCTGTCTCGAAGGTAAGAACTCATAATGTTACAACTAGGAGGACGGTGTGCGATACAGAGAGATGAGGAGCAGACTCGGAAACTCACTTTATTACGAAATGAAAACCAAACGGCACTTAACAAAACTCAAAAAAACTGCAAAACTCAGAACCAGGAAGACACTGGCGACATCCACACATATGGAACACGTAATGTTAACAATCGACAAAGATAAGGGAGAACATGAGGCTTTAAATAGACAGGGAAACGGGGAGCACCTGACACAACTAACAAGGGGGAGTGGCTGTCGTGACAGTCGACAGGAACACAGAAGGATCACACAGGAGGAATGACATGACTGTGACATAATTAAAATCACATTTTATTTTATATCACAGGAATTCTTATGTACTATAATTGATTGTGTGTGTATGTCTCTATAGCAATTAAAAATAGTTTTTTCCCCATTTTTATTAGCATTAATAAGGGAGTTTTTTAGAGGACCAAAACTGATTACTTTTTTTCTGTTAATTCTTATGGGGGAAAATGATTTGAAAATGATGGTTTGAGATTAACATCAGGGTATCACTACATGTGGAGCACTTAGCTTCAGTATACGCACTGACCCCAAAAGGGCATGCAACACAACTATTAGGTCTGGACTGCTACAGGGCACTGAAAATCATTTGCAGGTCTGAGAACTCACATGAACAATAAAGTACACAATATCGCAGCAGGGAGGAGAAAGGTGTTGTTTGCAAGAGGAGCACCTGGCCAGTTAATTACCTGCTCATACCCAACAACACACCGAATTAAATTGTGCTGAAATGGTCTCATATGGATCAACTCAATCGTTATTACCACTGCTGAGGATGCCATGTGCCCCTGGAGCCTCTGAAACTGTTTTAGTGGAGCCACTATTTTCCCCCTGAATGGCTTCAGGCAATTTAGCACCAACTGGGCATGCATGTTCAAGGGCTCTTTGTCATAGTGACTGAGTACAACTCCATCCTGAGAAAAGAGATGGTCTACACTGGAGGGATCTTACTCTTTTCCCAGATCACCTGAAGCCCCAATTAGCTGAGATGTTTGAGTTCTTTGTGCAGACACAATAAATATCAAGAGTGAGCAAGTATCAGCCATCAACATTATTGAGAATGATGATGTCCACTTCCATGAGTGGGGGAAAAGCAGCTTCTGCGACTTTTGTGAAGAGCCTGAAGGATTGGTGCTGAAACAGAGCAGCTTCTGCTATTCCTGTGTCACCTGTCTCAGGGAAGCTTGGAAGGTTGTCTTATTAGCTGGCTACATTGCATTCCTGTAAGAGGCTTGGCGCTGCGGCCTGGCCGTGGAGTCAGGTGATGGCAGAGCTGGGGTGGCAGTCATAGGCAAACACCCTCAGTGGCTAGTAGATGACGATTGCGATCTCTGTGGCCTCATTGCACCACGCAGAGTCAGGATACGTTTAATTGCTTCAGTCTGCTTCTTTACTTCAAAAACTGCTGGGAAAAGTCTTCAATAGTGCCACCAAAAAGGCCAACTTGCGAGGTGGGGCTGTAAAGAAGATGCCAAGAATGATGTCAGTCAGTGAGCCCAGTTCCTGCATCAATCCCGTCTCAGAGCTAGCCTCATGAAAAACTTTAAGTGCAGGATTTGTGACCATCCAAGGACAAGAGATATCGATAGAAACACACAGGCAGAAAGACATCTTTACAAAGACACTCTCAGTGTATTTTAGAGTAAACTGCTCTTTCATGCTGAATCACTTAGGGAAAGCTTTTTTCTGCATTTGTAAATCTCAGAAACAGCTGAGAAATTTCATGCAGAAAATTAATGAACACTACCAGGT
The DNA here is from genome assembly GCA_037043235.1 of Rhodeus uyekii. Taxonomy (NCBI): domain Eukaryota; kingdom Metazoa; phylum Chordata; class Actinopteri; order Cypriniformes; family Acheilognathidae; genus Rhodeus; species Rhodeus uyekii. Next base: position 3,259,731 of record JAWRVZ010000016.1, on the reverse strand, counting down.
CAGAAGAACACATTTAAGTTGAAGAACGCCAGCTCCTTTTATACCTACATGTCCGGGGGAGTGACGCATGCAAATTCTACTCATCAATTCTCAGTGGCTTTTTCTGAAGTTTCAGAGGTGACTGGATCTCCCAAGCAGAGCTCTGATTGAATCAAGTCTTATGGGGTGGTTGGGATAGCCCTCCAATATACAGTTTATGTAAAATACACAATATACTGAAACCCTTTCTAAGAACCTCACATGAGTCTGTTAGGTAATGTTAGCATTTATGGCCATGTGGACAACTGGAGACAATCAAGGAGTAAATAGAAGAAAACAGGAATCAGAAAACAAGGCCGAACTACAAACTAAAAGTCTACAAAACAAGTACAAACAGGAAATATATTTCAAGTTGGAGTTTCCTTAAGGGAGAAAGCTGGTTACTGCTGGAATATTATTTGCTGATCTGTTTAACCAGCCATCACAGCCTGCTACTTGACCAGCATGGTTTTGTCAGCTTTGAGGAAGGGAAGAAGGAAGTACTCATTCACTAGGTGGAAGGGTTCTTTACTAAGTAAAAAATAAAACAAACTCCAAACAAAAACCAGTCCGAAGGGGAAAACAAGACTGGACTAACTGATTTGACTGGACTGGAGATGATGAACAGACGTTGTCAATATACACAAAGCATTCAAAGACATAGCAATGACAATGAAGCAGGACAGGACAGTTAATAGTGAACACACAAGGCAGGTAATTGAGGGAGAACAGGTAGGGCAAATCAAACAATAACAAAGGAACAAGATGGGTGGGGTTGCACAATGACAGGAAACAAACACGCAGCCAATGCGAACACACATTCTCCGCATGTCCACACGAAAACAAAACAAGACAGCGAAAAATCTTGTGAAAACACAAACTGCGTGCAAAGCTCGAGACCGTGTGCACTCGTGCACTAACAGAGGACAAACAGACAGAGCATGAATGTTCCAATCCCGACACAAAACCTAAACTAAACAAAACCAACGTCCTGGGATCGAACACCACGCCCTGCACACAAGACGCTTCACAGACAGGAGAACGTGCGACTCGAGAACACTCGACACCGCACGCTCCCATGAAGACACGGTAATGTAGTAGTGACAGGGATCTGTCACAGAACACGGGAAAACAAGACCGAAGTGACAGAACCCTGACAGGTTTTGTGTAATCAGCAAATCTGATTAAGCTTATAGTGAATCATGAGGTTCTTGCAGGTTAAAATACTTAGAAAGACGGTATCTTTGTTTAAACTTCCTCATCGAACAAAACAAGCACCCTAACATCCAAAACATATTTTTTTTAATAGAGAACTTGCATGATATGATATGCTAATGAATTATGCATTATGAAATGGGCCATTTTCCAACACTAGCAATTTTCAAAAAGGAGAATGTGTGCCATCATACATTATCCATGTTTTTAAATCCCTTGAATATTTCATGAAAACAACTAAACATGACAAACGTGTCTACATCAAAAGTCACAAAAGCCTTCATCAAAACCTAATAAACATTTTGTTTGTTTTTCTGAAGAGTCATGGCTTATCCAGAAAACCTTAATATGACGACAATAAAAAGAGTTGTTTGTATTTCTCACTGATATATCACCAAACAGTACAATTACAGAAGCAATAAACACTATGAGTTCCAGACGTGTTAATGCAAACACATTTTTTATGGTCTAACAAGAGCATTTAAGCCTAATAATCACATCTTTCATTACTTCATCCCTATAAAACCAATTCTGAAACACTGCTTGGAGTTCATGCTTCTGTAAATACTTCCAGAATGCAATATGTCTGTGCCTGACATCTTATGTTCTCAGGAATGAATACACTGCACCAAATTAAGGAAGTGAGAAGTTTGAAAATATCACTAAAATAACTAGAAGCAATGGATATGGAAGGAATCAAATAAATGACCTTCAGACAGTTGTTAATATTCTCCATGAAGAAGTTGTCCTCACTAATGCACCCAGTTATAAAATACAATATTTTTTTTACAATTTTATTCCATCTCTAATTAGTATTTCTTCCAGTTTTAAGGTTGCTAATGATCGTTTTGCCGATAAATGAAGCTCTCCTCTGGCTGGATATGAAAGGTATTGTTGAATGTTGCCATACGATGCAATCGAAGTGGGTTAATTAGAGTAAAACCGAGAAAGCAAGCACTGCGGTGATTTATTTCCGAGGTCGTGGTTTTTGAAGTTGCGTGGGTTTTGGGGGCTGGCCTGAAGAACAACTTCAAAGTTTTGAGATACAAATGAGATCCTGATGAGGCATGAAGATGCAGGCACATCTCGTTAGTGAGCACACACCCCGCTATAAGGGTCTGCGATAACAATGATGGAAATACCTGACCAGTTGCCTGCTGGGAGGAGGTCAGCGTCAATGCCTAAAAATGTAGAATTCTTTTGGCTAAATCTTTTGCGCAAGTTTATGACTTTGTCTGCATTATATTGTAGATCTAACATTGTACTGTATGTACTTTTGCCTGAATTTGTGTAGAATCAGTTCAGATGGTCATTAAAAATAAATAATCTATAAATAAAAATACATACATTTTAGTAGCAGGAGCCTCTATTGAGATGTAATGTAAGTGAAGGCAAACAAACTAAAACCTAAGATCTAGAGGGGTAGATATGTAAGTACGAGTCAGGTCTGACATATTCATTCAAAATTCAAAAGTCAGAGTCAAACTCGAGTTCAAAAGACAGTTTGAGGACAACAGGATGTAAAGATTGAGTTACACAGTGTCAAGGTCACAAGGCTCTTGATGATGTGAGGATGAAGCAGTAACCTGGGATTCCTTAGAAATGATTGCCAGTGGGACTCTATGCTGAGGTCCCCAAAGGTGGAATGTTCTATCATTGCATATTTCTGTAGATGGGAATGCATATATATGAAGCCCATGGATAGCATTTTGATTTAGTTCAGAGATCATTTGTGTCTTTTTACTTTACAGTTATTTGTAGGGTAAAAGTTGTCTGTCTTTAAAAATAACAACCTTGATTCTGTGAATACATGTACTGTATATCAACCTTGCAAAAGAGCAACTTTCAAGATTCATCAAAACAGTTTGTGTTCTAGTTAGGATGTTATGTATAAAAAAAACTTCTTGCAGAGCTGTTTGAATTCCCAAAGCTGTACAGTATTCATAAAATAGTAGTCACAAAGCAACAGGATGGCCTTCTGCTTCTGGTGTGGATATGAAATCTGCATCTAATGAACACTTTACTGTATCAGGTCACTGAAGAGCAGTAAATGGCAGTGAAACGATGCAGCTGATGTTGCCATGTCAAATGATGATCAACATGGCAATTTTAGTACATCCAGATTACATTCAGACTACACACATAGACCATACTTGTTAACGGTCGTGAAGTAATTATTAATTAAAAAGAAATACATACTACATTTTTGTAAATGTCAACAATTTTTGCAAATGTTTTTCCATTTCAATTTTGCACATACATTTATTTGGCAATACTTTTTGTAAAGAAAAAGAGCTTTATGCAAATAAATGTGCTATCAAATGACAAATTAAATTAAATCAAATTAGAAGAATTAGAATAATCAAATTAGAATATGCAGCATCTGTGTTCATGGTGTCACTCCAGTTAAATAACTGTTTCTTTGGCGCATTTAATCTTTTATATTCATATGATTAAATTGGTAAGAATAAGACTGTCACGGTTGCTGTAGCGAGGTTCAAAACCCGAATATGAGCGTAGCTAGGCTTTCTTTTAGAGCATGCTCCTGAGCCTCTGTTCTTTACAAGCTTTTGTAATGGAATGTCTCAGGTTGCGCACATAACTATGGTTCTTTGAGAATGGATTCCTTCCTTCAGATAAGAAATGGATGAAATATTGCACAGGTGACCTTTTATACTCGCAGTTGCACCACTGGTGATGTCATAAGCAGCTGCCTGCCAATTTCAAGTTCATTGTCGTGTTTAGATTCATGCTTCAGACACCTGTCATACTGGAGGTATTCCCCATTACTCCCCCTAGGGGACAAAGCATCTCATTCCCTATTCTTATTGAACCATATATACTTAGTTAACCTGATACATTTTATGACATTAATTTATTCAGATTCAAAAGTAACATTCATTTTGCCCTTTTATGTAAGCTTTGGAAACAGAAATTTCACAAACAGTCAACCCTTTGAGAGCCAGCATGAAAATTACCTAAAGGCGAAGGGAAGGAAAAGATGTGGTAGAAAAGCAATAGGGATAACCGCACCCTGGAGAGGATTGTGAAACAAAATCCATTCAAACATGTGTGGGCTGCAGCTGGAGTCAGTGCTTCAAGAACCACTGCGCACCAGGGGCGTAGCCAGAATTTGTTTTTGAGGGGGCCCAGCTTAAAATGAGGGGGCCATACTGCCCGCGATTGTTGACGGGGGGGGGGGGTACGCACAACACCAATTGTTGACTTTGGGGGTGCGTTGCGATTGTCTTGTGCGGCGGGCGATATGTGCTTTCACTTTCGTTTTCACAGTCGCCATTTTAACCAATTAAAAATCTGAGGGCCGGACATGTAAATGAGGGGGCCCAGGCCCACCCAGGCCCCCCCGTGGCTATGCCACTGCTGCGCACAGACCTAGGTCAATGCAGCTGTATGTCAGGAAGTTTTAGAGCACTTCATGCTTCCTGATGCTGACAAACTTTATGGAGATTTAATTTTCCAACAGGACTTGGCACCTGCACACAGTGCCAAAGCAACCAGTACCTGGTTTAAGGACCATGGTATCCCTGTTCTTAACTGGTCAGCAAACTCGCCTGACCTTAACCCCATACAAAATCTGTGGGGCATTGTGAAGAGGCAGAAGAGCTGAAAGCTGGGCTCTCATAACACCTGAGCAGTGCCACAGACTGATTGACTCCATGCCACGCCACATTGCTGCAGTAATTCAGGCAAAAGGAACCATAACTAAGTATTGAGTGCTGTACATGCTCATACTTTTCATGTTCATACTTTTCAGTTGGCCAAGATTTCTAAAAATCCTTTCTTTGTATTAGTCTTAAGTAATATTACAATTTTCTGGCATACTGAATTTGGGAATAAACATTTGAATTATATCAGTCTGTGTGTAATGAATGAATACAATATACAAGTTTCACTTTTTAAATGGAATTAGTGAAATAAATCAACTTTATGAGGATATTTTAATTATATGACCAGCACCTGTATAGGTTGAGATAGCGGAGTATGAGTTACATAGAGTATGTAGACATTTTTTTGTATTCAGTGTAGGTTAATATGAGTATGTGTGTAAAAAGCAATCGCAATACACGCAAACAGCCCCTTAAGGACTGTGCGTGTATGCTCCTTGCCCAAGCACATAACATATATGTCATGCGTTTCATCAGGTGTCAGAAATATCTTACATGGATGAACACACTGTTTGAAACTTTCACTACTTGTACTTAACATAGTTTCCAAAACACATGCTTCAAACAAACAGAAAGAGGACGAACAAAGGAAGAAAGAGGATGACGTATTGAATAGGTGCCCTTTTATGCTTGTAGTCTCACCAGTGGTGACATCATAGGTGCCAAAGCCAAGTTCATTTTCATGTTTAGATTCATTCATTAGATTCACCTTTCATATTCCCCACAGTGACCCCTTTGGGATGCAGTGCAAGTTCCCTTTCAATAGGAATCGTGATTTCATCACTATTAGCTGGCTAGTTAACAAAAGAAAGTCACAAACATGGCATTTGTTAATAAAATAATTGTAGAAATACAATTTATTAATATGCAATATATTTTAATTTTAAGCAAATTAGGAAAATAAATAGGTTTGAATCCAAAAAGCTTGAAATTGAATTTAGAGTAAGGTAAGGTACACTTTACAGTAAGAGTACATGAATTATGCATTAATTCACGCATTAATAACTCATGATTTATCAGGAACTAACAATTTTATTTTTCTGTGAACAAAGAAGCATGATCATGCATAGTAAATCATAATTCATGATGTACTCATCTTAGTTAATGGTTTAATTAAGGTGTTGTTCATCCATGAAGTCATGAACGAAAGACTTTAAACTTGTGTTAGTTCCTGATGAGTCATGAGATTTTAATGTGTGAATAAATGCATAATTCATGCATGAGTTTATGGATAATTATGTACCCTTATATTATGTATGATAATTCATGTACCCTTACCGTAAAGTGTTACCTTATGGAGCCATACTTTTGCAGAGAAGAAAAATTAGCCACCCTGTGTCCAAACCCATGGGATTCATAACATAAAGGTAGTTACAAGAAGTCTGCGTTATTTTTATTTCCTAATATTTCCAAATTTAGTAGTAACCTAAAGTAGTAAGCTAGCTAATTCAATTTATCTCATTACTCTCTGTATTTTAGTAATATTTCTAAAGATACAATATAATTTGCGTTATATGCAAAATTTTGTATGGAAACAACTCAAGGGCAGATTTTTTTTAGTGATTTAACAAAACTTATGCAATAGTGTGTTTTATTGGGGATGATGTTATTAAGCACACCATTTTATCTGTAAAAGACCAATTAGATGGAAACAGGCTGGAGGCCTGGATCTTTTTTAACACATATTCACTTTGTCGATAACAAAACAGCATAACAAGTGGATGGAAGCAATTGGCTATTTCTATATCCAACATGACAAAGATTTAGGAACATTTTTAACTAGAAATAGCAGATCTGAAATGATGGCATAAGTAAACACCACTCACAATATGGTCTTTGATACATTCCTTGTTTGTTTTTGCTTGGTTATTTACATATTTGGCCATCCAAATGCATGCAGCCAAGCCACAGCCACACTTTAATAATGCATTGATAAATTAGCCCCCATGTCTATAATATACCACAGGACTCACGTATCAGGTATCTGCAGCATAATAAATAACATTGTCATAAAAATATTATGTTGTGATACTTGAGTTGCTTCCTGTGGTGATATGACTGGTCACATGACAACTTCAGCCATCTACACTGAAATACTCATCTGGTTTCAATCATTTGTCTCTGTATTTTGTAATCTGCAGCATAACAAATAATATTGTCAGACAAATATTGTGATACTTGAGTTTTTAAAAGGGTTCTGTTGATCCCAGATTAGATTCTTCATATTGGTTATGTTCTTTAACATGTTATATGTGCTTCAGTGCAATCTGCTGCGTTGAAGTTGCATTAATAATTGAAATAAACTGTCAGTGATTTGCACGTATGACCTAGACACCCATCTGAATATATTATTCATACATCAAACATATTTTTTTCTGATTATGCAGAATAAAAACTCAAGGGGTGCAGATGACACAAAACCACTGTTTGAAGTTCAAAATAGAATCAAATATTTTCTGCAACTGAGTCTTATATTTGTCTTTTTAACAGAATAGAGTGCTTTGGGATAGTTTATGATTCATAACTGAAACTTCTATCTGGTTTAGTACAGATATTTATTTCATAAATTATTCTTCAAAGATAACATGCGTTGATGAAGAACAGTTTTAATATTTCTACAAAAACCAACTTCAAGACACATGTTTTACTCAGCAATTTTTTGTTGTCTGCTGGCATATATGTGTACCTCAGTTTATAGAAAATAAAACATTAAAAAAAACACTGGGAGGAGGAGGGTTATGTATCCAATTAATGTGTTAATTAATTATTTAATTAACAATTAGATGTAGAGATTTTCCATATTTTATGGGATACCACAGAGAGTAAGATTATAGCACTGATGGCTGTTATTGACTCTAGATTTTCATAACACTGACAGCAATATGTCAAGTGAATAATGTGTTCGCCTATGTTCCATTAAAGTGTTGGATTTTCTTGCGAGAGATTGCATATCAATCTTGGGGGCAATGCTTAGATGGCTATGAAATATGGAACCCGTGGATTGATTTTAAAACATCACAAATGCTCACTTATGCGAAATTAGAGAAAGATGGGCAAATTAATATTTTATGCAGAAACCTGCCGGCACCAAAGGTGTGAAAAATGAAATAAAACATTAACATTGTTCTTTATTTGACCAGTCAATCAGTTAAAAAGTTTAACAAAATTATTTAACATAATATCAAATAATTACTTGCATTAATAAATGATTCACAACTATGCACACAAATGTCAATATTTGTTAAAAAGCATCTAAAATTGAATAACTACTACCAATTCTCCTACTTAATGTGGCTTTATTATTGTATCTTATATTATTCCAGAAGATATTCAGATGGATATTATACAAAACTTTTATTTTATTTAGCCTCTGTCCCAACTTTTTTGGAGTGTGTTGCAGCAATCAAAATCAAGATGTGTTTATATTTACAAAGTACGATTATGTTTTTCAGTAAAAACATAAGGTCTGAAGGGAATATTGCACTCGTGAGGGCAGAAATGCTTGTCTAATTCATTTTTGGGATGAGCACCCTTCTTCTCATCTGGCCAGTTTATGTTAAACAGGCAGCAATACGAGTCAGAACCTCTGCCTGTCCCTTATAGGCAACTCACATCCAATCCAAGGCACCGGTGCCTTTTTCCTGGGTGGAAATAACCGCAGAACGTGCTTCTGAACCCAGGGAAAGGCATGTGCTTCACGATGCAATCACACAGAGTGTTCCCACAGCATCATTGACGCAGAGCAAGTTCCCTCTTCAGGGAACAATGAGTCATTTCTTAAAATTTCTTATTTTATGTTCAACAGAAGAAGAGTGCATGTTGATAGAATTTAAATTATTAGGCGAGCTATACCTTTAAGATAAATATTAATGTGTGCCCTATAAAAGCACAAATTGCCCCTGCCTGACATTCCCTCATTACCATGGTCTACTATAGAACCGCCACTGCTAAAAGAATGTTAATTTGACAGAATATGTTAGTTTTCAGCATCTCTTTGAGTTATGTTAAAACAGCCACCTGCCTCCTGTACTTCTTTTTTAGGTGCCACACAGTCAACATAAAAAGGGATGTTATATAGGCGCATATATATCAAAGCCACATCCCCTCAGGGCTTGCCGTTTGTTTTTGAGAGCTCTTGCTGTGAGGAATCACACCACAAAGTGTTGGCTCTCACGCATCAGAGTTAGAAATGTTATGCCATGTATCTGTTGACCTTCCTGATTTACATTATAGTCCAGTGAGACTGAGTGCCTAGGGGTGGCAGCATGGAAAACACAGCACTAATGATCTATTTGTTTTCGTCTGGAGATGTGGACACACTCCTCACTCCTCTGCAAAAAGCTTCCTTTGATGAACCGATTCCCTGTGAGATGCACATAATGAGCGCCGCGGTCACACCGTAAAGCAGGTGATTTAATTCTCTATTAATGAACGTTTTCCGAGGGATGAGAACAAAGTAAATAATAATGCATAGACAGCAGTATGTCCCTTTTGTGTGTATGACGAAACTTGTAATGGAGGAGGTTGCTGCCTCATGATTTTTCCCATTCTGCAATGCATGTGGAAATGAGGACATGGGAGAGGGGGGGAGGGGCGGGTTATTACAAAGTCGCAAAAAGTTTTATTCACTTTGTTTCTAACTTTTACTCTGCCTGTTAAAAGTAGCAAGAATGATAATGAATAATTCACCACACAAAGTATCTGATTTTTGTCATCAACAGACCAGAAGTTTAATAATAGAATAATGGTTGACACTTTAGAACACTGTTCCTTCGTGAATAAATAACTGCATAGGAACAAATTAGTAACACAATATTAACATTCTTGTAACTGCTATAAACTAACAAGAAACTCTGATTAATCAGTTAGTGAGCAATAGTGCTCAGTTGAATGAGATAGTTCACTATTACCTAATCAGTAACTACAATTTTATTCACATATCAGATAACTACTAAGAACTACCATATACAGGTTAATGATTACTGTGAATAATGCATAGTATATAATTAATTCTAAAGTGAAGATCATTACTACATCATTCTAAAGGAATTACTAATGTTTTGGTACAGTATTCCAAGTAAAAAATATAATAACTTTCTAATAATGACTGAAGTAATTGAAAGCTTTTGAGTTTGTTTTTTTTAGTTTTGGATAGTAATTGTTTATGAGAGATAATGGTAATGGTAATACTTGCGTCATTACAAGTGGGTTACCATGATCTTCACTTTAGAATTAATTATACAATATTTCATTACAAATCACTATGTAGTAGTTCTTAGAAGTCCTCTGTGAGTTATGAAAAATAGTAGTTATTGATTAGCTAATGAGTCATTTCATCTTCTCCGTTTATTGTCACTTGCACTGCCTGCTACATGTATAGTTTAACATTCTCTGTCAGCAGTGAGGGCTTCGCATGTGATAAATGCAGGGACATAGTCATAGTCACATCCAAACTTTAATCGAGGATAGTAAGAATGAAGGGGCTTTATATACTGCTTTGTATATGACTAGCTTAGCAAACCCTGTACATTGTTCGGTTCCGGCTGTAGAGCCCGTGCAGCAGAGCAACTGGGTGACTGTGAGACGGCAAAACACCACTGTTCCGTTCCGATCAGAACATCAAACAGGTTCTCCCCACTCAGTGATGCACTCACTGAGAAACCTGTTGAAAGTGCCCTAGTGATTGGCGATTCTATTACACGGAACGTGAAAATAGAGACTCCAGCCACCATAGTTAAATTTTTTCCGGGAGCCAGAGCACCTGACATCAAAGCAAATTTTAAAGTGCTGGCTAAGGCTAATCGTAAATACTCTAAGATTGTTATTCACGTCTGCGATAATGATGTCTGACTTCGCCAGTCAGGGACCACTAAAATTAACATTAAAGAGGTATAAAACCAGATGATTACATTACTTTAAATGAGTCCACCCCTCAAGATTACTGTTATAAACACAAGCCTCATCTGAAAGGTAAAGGAGGAGGTGTTGCTGTAAATTATAATAATACCTTCAGTGCTACTCAAAGGTCTAGTTTGAAATATAATTATTTTGAATTGATGGTGTTTTATGTAAAACTATCTAGTGCAAGTATTAATTCCTGTTTAACTTTTGTGCTGGCTATTGTATACAGGCCACCACTTTCAATGACAAATGTGGAAAAGTTAGTTAATGCATTCATGAACTCAACACTAGATTATTGTAATTCTTTACGAGGTGGTTGCCCTGCAAACTTAATAAACAAATTCCAGCTGGTCCAAAATGCAGTAGCTCGAGTTCTTACTGAGTTCTTACTGAGTGAACTACATCATTCAGCTGAGCGTTGTTACTTAGTATTTTGTTAATCAGAGTTTATTGTCAGTTAATTATATTAACTAGAATGTTAATATTGCATTATTAATTTGATCCTGTGTAGTTCTAAAGTATTACAGCATAACAACAAATTAAGAAATAATATTTGAATTAAATTAAATTCATATTAAGATTTCTCTTCAATAAGTGTCATGTCGTCACTAACTCGGGATTTACACATGTTCTTCTGTTCTAGATCTTTGTCACTTATCAGTTGCCATGGTCACTAATCATCACAGGTGTTTGTTATTAGTTCATCACTACTAGTATATTTAGTTCACCTTCTCCACCTTTCAGTTGCCGGTTGTTTGTGCTACTACGTGTTTGTGTGCACAGCTGTTACGTCCTTTCCTAACCCGTGACAATAAGCGGTACAGTAGCCTCTATAGTATAGTCTCATGCAAAGCATCTGAAAAACAGTGTTCAGTTTTTCAAATACAATATAAATACTTAGTTTGTGGAGAGTAACTAACTAAACAAGTTTGTTTATTGTAGTAAAATACTTGTACTTTAAGTTGCAGTTATGATGTCTTCTGTAGGCCGACACGGAAGCTAGCATAACCCTGCTTCCCACAAAAAAAGCCAGTAGAGTTTTCCTCTTGCCTTTTGAATCAGAATCAGAATAAGAATCAGAAAGAGCTTTATTGCCAAGTGTGCTTGCACACACGGAATTTGTCTTGGTATTGAAGCTTCCAGTGCACATATACAACACAACATGAGTTTACATGGCAGATAACAATAACAATACATAACATACTCAGTACATGTGGTCACATGCTGGGATTTTTTGTATGGAGTGGGAGAGGGAATAGATTGTCAGCATTGTATCCGGTGTGTTTATATTTAGCCAGGTCTCAGTGAAGCACAGAGCAGCAGAGTTGAAAAAGTCCTTATTAATCAGGGTGAGGAGAAGCAGTTCATCCATTTTATTAGGAAGAGAATGGAGATTAGCAAGATGAATACTGGGAAGAGGAGTGCGGAAGCCCCACGAGCGGAGTTTGACCAGTGCCCCAGATCGCCTCCCTCGCATGCGTCTGGCTGCTCGGTTTAAAGAGACAGTCGCGACTCCAACGAGGATATCGAATAAAACGTCTGAATAATCAAAAACCACAGAAATAGTGTCTGGTGTGTGTTCCCTAATGTCCAGTAGTTCAATCGGAAAAGAATGACTAAAAACAGAACAAACAAACAAAGACAAGACAATCACTGAAGAGCTAAAAACCGAGGCTGCCATCTGCGGCGCCTTCTTGAAGGTCATTTTATTCATCAAGATAAACGCTAATACAATTTTCATCTAAATTGACAGAAGCAAAAAAGGTAAAGTTAGGACGAATATGAATATTTCTGGGGTTTATGACTTTATCTTTCAGAGCTGTAGACCTATTCTAGTGGGAGGGTTAGCATAGGTGTTTCTTTTCTAATTCAATCTAAGATTATTAACTCAAAACTCTTATAAAATTATCTCTTATTACTCTTATCCAAAAATTATATCTTTGGATAGTTCAGCGTTTAAAAGACAACGTTTCCCCCTATGCAGCTTTAATATAGTTAGCTACTTTTTATTTGTAGCTTATAATGTACTATGTTTCCAAGAGTATCTTCATTTTAAAGTTGGAGTAGCTGTTAGCTTAGCAAGCTACACTTCTAAAGTAGTTTCTCTGATATTGGTTCATAGTGAGTAAATTAGACTGAATCATTATGAGTAAGGCCTTAATGCAATGAAGTGAAATTGATAATGTACTGGCATCTGCCTCTTGCGGTAATGCTGACAGCTGCTCTACTGTGTCTATTGATTAGTTGATGTGGTTTCTCAGGGAACAGGGGCTGAGATGTGATATTGTAATGAATCACGGCAGTCAGATTATTTTGTTGTGCCCTGGTTTTCCTGCATGTTAATTTTGTTTCTCGGCATAGACAGCAGAAGCAAGGGAATTTCAAAGATAACGGTCTCATTATTCTGAAGACCTATGCTAGCAAAGCTGTGCATATGATACTGATCTCTCATTTTCAGTTCACTATGTATGATTATATAGTAAGTAGGCTACATATATGTTTGTGTGAAAAGATAATAGCTATGCAATTTAATATGAAATGTATATTGTTTAATGTTTAAATTCAATTGGAATCATAATGTTGATTCACACTAATTTTCTGTTAAAAAACAGTTTACAGTGACATTAATTATTAAAATTGTACTTGTGCATTATTTGAAATAAGCTATTTAAACTATAATTTTCACAGTCAATCTAGAGGTTGTGGCATCACTAGCAAGGCGACTAAGAAATGGTTGGTCCGCAATTTTATTTCATCTTTAATTTTACATTTATGAATTGGCCCCATTCACTTCTATTGTATGTAAAGGAGGTAAATTATGGAAAATAATGCAAAATTATCCGACTATACAAAAACCAATGATTAGAATTTTTATGAAGAAAATATATTTTGTGTTTGCAGCATTCTGAGTTTATGCGGATAGCTTGCTATAGCTAAAAGTCACTGGTCCATATATTGACTATGAGGTATTTCTCTGCTCAGACTTCACTTTATAAATGTTAAATTTGTATATGTATTGGTGGTCTAAAAGGACTCAGAATGCAAGAAGATCAAAAGCTGTGCCAAATGGTATGAGTAACTAGTGTGATTTTCAGACAGAACATAGATATTTGCAGAGATTTGAAAATGGTCTACTGTGTTTACCCAGATTAGTAATGAACTTTCATATTGGACCAAGTCAAATAACCAGGTTGTTTTAGTGAATTTTAAAGCGTTACACGTTTGCTGAATGTGAGTCTTATATCTGTCTCATATGAAGTTTTATCTGAACAGAAGTTTCCTTCAGCATTTCACTTCTTTTGCACTAACTGCAAAGATCAAAGTGAATCACAATTCAGAAGCCAACAAACAAAGTAAGATCCCTGCAGCAATTTTCTAACCCATAAACGCGAATAAGAAGCTATAAAACCAGAATTCCTATGAGACATAGCAGGGAAAACAATACTCTGTAATACACAGAAACAATATGAATTGCTGTCTGTTCTGCAGCATGCAAACTATGCAGATCTAAACCTGTGTGCAATGAGAACGCTCAATCCAATTATAAGCATGTCTCGCAGATGTCCGTGATGTTTGTGGCTCAGTGCGCTGGGAACACCTGATGTAGGGTTTAGAATTGTTACAATACATCATTACCATTTCTCTGGAGGATGAAGATGTGTATTAGCAATTTTCACTTTAACCACGTATATTTCCAATGTCTCAGATGGGAGCAATTATGCACAAAAGGTTGTTTCAGTACTTTTTATACATCCTAAGTGCTTATTTTGTGTGCATTTTACAGCTTATGTTTTACATCATAATCTTGTAATCAAACACTGCACAAAAGAGGAACAGACATGGGCCAAAAGTGCCTTACATTCTTGGAGCAAGATTACACATCTTGTTACTGAGGGATACTGGCACTGCCGCAGACAAACATCAGTCAGATGAAACTGATCTCCCATCATCATCTCCTCTATACTGGAGCTATGTCATCCTGTCTGTCGCAAGCCCTCCCTGCTCACCACCCTGTCCAAAAAGCACTGAAGTGAAGCGAATTGCTGTCACAACTAAGACTGGCCATTTCATCATTCTTCAAAGAGGTGTGAAACATGGAGCGATTTCACTTTGCAGAATTGACCATGAGGACGATTCTTGGCAAGAAGATATTTTAGGTGTCAGTGTCTAAGGGTACGGTTTTGTGCAGGCATCTCAGTGTTTAAAATGATGAAATGGCAATGTAGAATGCCATTGTCCTTGGGTGAAAAAATCTTTTTTTTCCTTGGACTACACATTTTATAGACTTTTGTTTGGAGGATAACCTTTAAAGTGGACCTATAATGTATTTTTACATTTTTAACTTTCTTTAGTGTGTAATTTTGCTGTATGAGCATTTAAACGTGTACAAAGATACAAAGCACAAAGTCACTCCAAAGACTCTATATTTATACTCTTATTTCTCTATATCAGTGTCACTGTTTCTGAACTTTTTTCAGGAACATGCGTGTCACAATATTCCTCATTTAAATAATTCCCGCCCAAGCTATTCCCAAAATAAAGATGGACGAGGACTTGTTGAACTGCATTAGTAATGTGTTTGTCACAATATCCAAGAGATGCTTTTTTTCTGCCCCACATATCAGAATGCACTCAATATGCTCAAAGCGATTAATCAATAACAACACACTGGTCCAGCCAACCAATCAGAGCACATTGCACTTTTCAAAAGAAGGAGCTTCATAGAAACTAAACAGAGCATTACTGACAGATTGGGGAAAGAAGTTCTGCAACAATGTAAAATATGTTAAATGTTTTTTTTGTTTTTTCAACTTTCACTGAAAAAACATATATTCTAGTAGACCCCAAAAACAAAATCAAGTTTTTGGAAAAGTACATAATGGGTCCCTTTTAATGTGACATTTAATAAGCAATAAGAAAAAAAACACAAGAGAAAACCTACGAAACCTATGTGTCACACAACAGCTGAAGGAAAGGCAGAGGCGACACGGAGTAACGGTGTGATTAAACACATGCTAACACAACACAGACAGTGACCCAACAATACATAGAAACTAACCCACCAGCAAACCCAATTGTGATACTATGAAAACTCATCTGGGAATGCACATCAGAGACGGGTGACGCCATCAACCAGGAAGCTGTAAAAGCTTGCCAAAGGATTGAAGAGGCCTGAAGTAAGTCACCGGAAGAAACGAAGGAGGTGTGGCAAGGTTACACAGTGTCTCGTTCCCTTTTCAGGGAACCAAGATTAACCAGGGAACTTATGCTGTATCGAAGACGCTATGGGAACAGCAATACCTATGTCGCTGCAACGACCTGGGCATACAGAGTGAAAGCACTACATTAACACTCTGGTTCCCAGTGCAGTATTAAGGTCTAACTGGTAGAACCTGACAAAGGTGTGTAGGGAGGACCAGTCTGCCTCAACACAAACTTCTGAAAGAGGAACTCCTGACAAGAGAGCCTGAGAAGCAGCCCTACTCCCCTTGGGGGCCCAAAAGCAGACAAACAGCTGTTCTGATTTGAGTTGGTCCATGGAAGTCTGTCGAGGAGAGACAATAGAGCTGTGAACCCCACTCTGACCAGCCACCATGGTACGAACAAGGTGAAGCATACCTTGTCTTGGCAAACTCTCTCCAGTACTCTGGGAGCACAGCAATCAGGGGAAAAGTGTATAGATTAAAAAGCTTATCTTAAATGAGTAATATGAATAAAACAGGTAAATAAGATAAATAAGATCAATTTAAAACACTATCATAAAATAGTTTACAAATCATGAGGTCAAAACATAGTATTGTGCAAGGAGATAAACTCATAAGTTCGCTTCATCAAACCCCGTAATGTGAGTTATCATTCATGTTTGTTGCACAAAACTTAGAAAACAATACAAATGAGTAATTTTAAGTTTCAGTGTTTACATAATTTCACAGACAGCTCATTTTCAATGTAATTCAGCACTGGTTAGCAGCCTACAAATTTCATGTAACTTTAAAAGATGAAAATGGCTTTTTACTAAACAATTTGTGCATATAAACCACAAGAAGCTACTCTTGCCTACTGATGAGATATTCCGTGACCAATTAAAGAAAAAAGCAGCAAGAAGCATTCAAAAGAGATAGGGATAATGGGTCTGTAATTGAATTCTTATTTTATAATGCAATTCTGAAGGCTTGTGGCATCTTAACAGCATGATGCGTGTTTATGAATGAG
This sequence comes from Rhodeus uyekii, assembly GCA_037043235.1. Classification (NCBI taxonomy): domain Eukaryota; kingdom Metazoa; phylum Chordata; class Actinopteri; order Cypriniformes; family Acheilognathidae; genus Rhodeus; species Rhodeus uyekii. The sequence goes on along the minus strand of JAWRVZ010000016.1, from coordinate 3,242,698 downwards.
GGAAAATCATCAAAATTTAATTATGTATATTCAATTGTGCTGTGAAACAATAACCAATTCTAGAGCGGCCGTTTGTCTTGACTTTTAAAACAGTTAAAAACACAACTGTGGATCTCCCGAGTGCATCATCAAATATAGTCTATTTAAAGTCTGTTCGTTTGCACAAGCCAAAAAACTCTCTTAACACTCCCAATTTAATTAGCAAGGATGTGCAACAACAGGATAATAAAACCCTAATTAGAGATGCATTGGAAACTTTGGTTTTATTAGATGCTTCAGGCTCATTTCTCTGTGTAAGATTTTCATGACATGTTCCAACCTACTTGCCCCAAAGAGCTGACCCACCCAGGAACTCAATTTGTGAAAAAGTGGCATTCAATTTCAGCTGGATGAGAGAAAATGAAGAAGGCTCTTTTTAAGAGGAAAATGTGCATTGATCAAGGGGACTTGGCATGTAAATTCTGATTTGTATGGGTCTGCTGTCCAGGCCAGGGGCCTTTCGGGTGCAGGAATCCATCACTATTGGCATCTGTATCTGATTACCGCAGGGACTGTGAAGCTTTCATAGACAAGTAATAGAGAAAACTGTCCCAACCTTTTTACTAGTGCATCACTCAGCGGGTCTGAAGAATGGGACACTGCTAAGTGACAGAGCGACCAGTACTCTGTCCTTTTTATGCAGACATCTCAGCTTAGAGCATCGGATAATGTGCTGAGCTCTCACTACCCTACATGTCTGCTTGTCCAGTGGAGATGGATGTATATGCCATTCACTACCAGTCTGAGCAGAATAAATGTACTTAACAAGTGCACGCTGGACTGAGGAGATTGTCGTTCATTTAAGATCAATGTTCTTTCTTATAGACAATTTATTTAAGTGGCTGTCAGAATTCAGAATCACGGATTATGAGCATGGATCCTTTTCCCAGATTGGGATGATACATTTCCACAGCTATTAAGATCGTATATTGAACCAAGTTTTTTTTTATTTAAAAAAATGTAATGTATTCTTAAGACCATACTTAGTTTGGATGTGGATGTTTTAAATGGCTGAGGAAGTGATGGAAAATTTAGCATATTTCTCTCTTCTGACCAACATAATCAATATCTCTATATTTTTTCTCTTATGTAATTTAAACACTATTGTGGAATTTTTCTTTTGCTATTGGAGTAAATGGGAATGCAAAAATTATAATTGTTGTAGATACCTTTCGAAAGAAATTTCATTGGCGCCAACATGCCAATGAAATTACCTTTTGAAGTAGTGATGAAAAATAGGTTAGTCAGTGAGACTTTAAATAGACACACAAATATACATTATCAGTGCTTTGGTTTTTAGGAAGCTGCTCTGTTTTGTGTGTGACTATATTTTGCCTTAGATTCCAACGGTTAGGAGTTTTGGCATGTAAGCAATTTAAAAGTTGTTACGACCCTGCGCTTCCTCTCCACGCCTGTGGGTGGCGATCTATATTGGAGAGTGCGAAGGATCGCGCCCCCCCCCCCCCCCCCCCCGCTAGCTCATCTCCTCCTGATTAAGGCTAGGATAAAGACGGGTGCTTGTCCTCTCCCCAAGAGGAGAAGGAAGCGGAGACTGATGACCTGACTTCCTTTTTACTCCTGTTCCTGGGAATACAGCGACCCAGGAAGAGTCACCTTTTGAACACTTTCTGTTTAATGGCTTGATTCTCCATTTTCTTTCCTATGTTATCTTTATTATTTATTTTTGCCTAATCTTTGAATATGATTTTTGGGTTTTATTTACTTTGACTCTAGAATAAAGAACGTTTGAATCCAGTAAAATTGGTGGTCTGTATTATGTCACTGACTGAGAACGAGCTGGTCGTGACATAATTGGGGGCTCATCCGGGATTTCTTTAGATTGGAGTCTTAGTTTTATTTTCCTTAAATCTAATTTGGAAATTTTGTTTGTGATTTTGTGAAATAGGAAGGTTGGTGAGTATTGGCTACGTGATTGTTTCTTTTCTGTAGATGGTTGTGATTGTATATGGGAACTCTGGCTAGTTAGAGTGTTTCCAGCTGGGTTGTGAATACAATCCTTCCGACGGGAACACTGTTTGTTATTTTTCCTTTTTTATTTTTGGAGGTTATCCTGGGTGGAGATTAACTCTCTGTTGGGGGTATGCTTCTGGACTTTCAGTTTAACTGATTGTTGCGGAGTTCAGCGTTTAATGCCGCCCCGAGCCTGGTTCACCTCTGAAGACTAGGTAGGAATTAGTTAGTGTTTCTTGTCGTAGTTAGGACCTGGAGTCTCTCGTAATACGAATTGGTAACCCTATGCTACAGAAAGAGATAATAGTACATTTTGTTCAAGGGTAGAATGCGTTTCTCTCTTTGTGTTCGCACTGTTGTTTTTGTGCTTCAAAGTACTGTGTTTTGACTTGTTGTAAGTCTTCGGAAGTGTTATCCTTCATTCGTGTTTACACTGTGTAACAACTTATGGTAAGTCTTTGGAAGTGTTATGCTTTATTCGTGCTAGCACTGTGTTACGACTTGTGGGAAGTCTTTGGAAGCTTTGTGCTTCGTGCTATCACTGTGTTTTGGCTTGTGGGAAGTCTTTTTGAACCAGTACTTGTGTAGTCTCTCTTCGAAACAGTGGTGGATAGAAATTGTATTCTTAGTAATCAGTCTCACCTGTATGAGTACTTTATTTTGTTTGTATTGTACGAAGATTAAATGAACAATGTCTTCGGTGGTCGATTTCGTGGCGTGTCCGTCAGAAGTATTACTTGAGAGTTGTACAAAGGAGCAATTTGTGCAAATCGCCGATCGTTTCAGGATAAAAGGCTGAGGGAAACAATTGTGACCGTTTTGAAGCGATCACTTGTTGACCAAGAAATTTTAGAGACAAAAACCGAGTTTGAAGCTCGTAGTGATTCATTGGAATCTATGGCTGATGAATTTGTGTTAATCCATCGTGGATCATTTTCAAACACATTAGAGGAAAAGATAACGTTATAGCGGATGCCCTTTCTAGAATTTAACTAGTGTTTTCTACGTTGCCTGTTTTCTTTTTCTTTTTTTTTTCTCTTTGCATCTCTAGGGCCCAGAGATGTTGGAGTGACGAGTAGAAGTTGCTGAAAAGTTAAATTTATTTTTTCCTAAAAGGAGGTTATTGCTTAACTGTCTTTGTTTTGTTGTAGATTCGTGGCGAATCTTTTTTTTTTTTTTTTTAGGAGGGAGGTGTTACGACCCTGCGCTTCCTCTCCACGCCTGTGGGTGGCGATCTATATTGGAGAGTGCGAAGGATCGCGCCCCCCCTGCTAGCTCATCTCCTCTTGATTAAGGCTAGGATAAAGACGGGTGCTTGTCCTCTCCCCAGGGGGAGAAGGAGACTGAGACAGACGATCTGACTTCCTTTTGCTCCCGTTCCTGGGAATACAGCGACTCAGGAAAAGTCACCTTTTGATGTCTTTTATGATTTAAGAATATGATTTTTGGGTTTTATTTACTTTGACTCTAGAATAAAGAACGTTTGAATCCAGTAAAATTGGTGGTCCGTATTATGTCACTGACTGAGAACGAGCTGGTATTGACAAAGTGCACATGCTTTTTAATGGAGGATGAAACGCATGACTTGTATATCCTCTGTTTGGCAGCTGATTCCTCTGTTTGAGATCAGAGTGGTGACTAGTTTTATGCTAGTTTTAAATTTGTTATATTAAAACTTATATATATTAATTTATTAAATCATTATTTATTTCAGTTGTCAGCATTCTGTCAGGGTTAGGGTGAAGGGATGAGGCAAGGACTCAATCACAGAGACTTATTATTAATAATAAAATAGTCTAACAAAATATACCCCTCAGGGGAAAACATAGCAAAACTTAACAAGACTAAACTCTGCTGACTTGACTTGGCATCAACTTTCAACATCCAAGCGGCAATTCAAAGATGACGAAGCAGTAAAGAAAATCAAACACAAGTAAATGAGGGAGAACCGGTAGGGCAAATCAAACCAATAATGAGGAACCAAGACGGGCAGGGTTACACAACAAATAGACAGGAGCACACATGGCACAAGAAACACACGACAAGCTCAATGACATGGACAAAAACATGACATGAGCCAATGAGAACACTCACAAGCTGCGTGCCCACACAAAACAAGATGATATGAAAGCATGCAGCCATTGAAAACACAAGATGTGCGCAACACAGCACAAGACAAGACAGCACGCAGTCGATGTAAATATGAACCGCGTGCTACACAGAACCCTACTCAAAAATGCGCTCGCAGTCCAAGCGATCTCAAAATCATACACACTCACATGACAGGACAGAGTCCATGAGCACTAGCAAACACTAGTCTTGTGCGCACACACAGAAGACAAACACGAGGAGCATGAATGTCCGAATCCCGACACAAAACCAAGACCGAAGTGCCAGAATCTGCAGATGTTCTCTACTTCACAAATATGTTGTAACCAATGACGACAATATATGGGCAGAAACAAATTTCTATCTTCATTAATCTCTATATGTGTGCTATGTTTTAGATTTACTTGTTTGAATTCGTAGTCTTGTGTATTAAAGTCAATGTTATTCACGCTTGATTGTCTCTGTAGTGCTCATGAAGAAGTCACATTAATGTTTGATTTTTTCTACATGCTTTTGGTACTTGCTTCTTTGTGGCCATACGAATAATCTTTCAAAGAGTTCATAAAAGATTGTACAGTCTCGTTTGGTGCACAAACCAGCCTGTATCTTTGAACATAATTCTAACATTAAGATAATTCTGCAAGCCAAATCAAGCCATATTTATCATAATCTGTTATACCTCATTATGGAGCTATTTCCCCGTTATGGATGATTTATATGTGTATTTGATTATAACATATGATTAAATATGTGTATCAATCCCATTTTAGCTTGATTCACTATAACTGAAACAAACCAGTATTTCCACTTGCCATTGTGTAGCATTTATTACAATAAAGTGGACTGAGTTTTTCTCTTGACGCTATGGGGAAACTTTTCTCTGAAATACTGAAGCCATAGAATGATGCAGGTGAGAATGATGCTTCTCCCTGAACTATGTTGTGATGATGGCTGGTCAGAATGTTCACTTTGAAATAAATTATCTCGCAAATCTGCCCAGGGCATTGGTTTTTATCAAGTAGATCATAAAGACACATAATGTTCCAGGGTCAGTATTTGACTTGTACTAAATACAGACCTAAATTTTACTGGAAAGCTCCCTGAGCAACCGCCCCTTGAAAACATTTCAGAAGCTACTGGGCCAAATGGCAGCAGCCTCCTCAGTAGCTCCCTTAGGAACTACACACACATGCAACCATGGAGGGGAAGTGGATCTCTTTCTATCAAAAGAGAACACACATTTCCATCGAAAATGAATACCCATTGCTCAATATTCTTTTCGAAGGCTCTCTCTGTGCCTTCTGACTCCGCTCTGATACCAGGGAGGAGAATCTGGGAGGACAGATTACCCTTACCCTTACTTACCCTTAGCACCCCTCTGGCATTGTTTCCATCTAACGCTCACCCCATGCAGAAGCTGTTGGATGGCAGGACCATCCCATCCACATTCAAAGTATAAACCGCAGCTATCAAGGAGTACCACTCTCCTATATCTGGCCAGTCTGCTGGAAAACATGACCAGGTTTTCAGATTTCTCAAGGGAGCCAGGAGGCTAAATCCGCCTTGCCTCAACACAGTCCATTCCAGGGTCTTGTCTGTTGTCCTTAGGGCATTTCAGGGCTCTAATTCAAGCTGCTCATGATGGACTACCTTCAGCCTTTCTCACTACAGACTGCCCGTCTACTGGCTCTGTCATTGGTCAAGCAAAATAGTGATCTGCAGAGTCTGTCAGTGGACACTTCCTGCCTCGGTTTTTGGGCCACAAAGACAGCTAAATTGTCCTTAAACCCAAACAAGGCAATTCGCCTACATTTCACTTCTCCCCCTTTAGGGCACAGGTCATTTTGCTCTCTGATCTCCCCTCTACCAAAGGTGAGCAGACACCATACCCACTCTGCCCGGTTAACCAGTTCAGGCAAGCAAAGCAGTTGTTTGTGTGGTTCAGTGTGGCCAGTTACAAAGCAGAGACTGTCCCACTGTATAGTGGATGTGATACCACTAGCTTCCTTGGACTTGCATTGCCCTATTGGGTTAATGTCCCATCTTTGCGGCAACTGGTTAATCCTCACCCTCCACCTTTGCTAGTTTTTATAATCTAGAAGTCCATGCCCTTCAAGCATGATCCTTTCTGCCAATTCAACTGCCTCATGGGTTTTCTCTAGGTGATATCATACCCACAGGCATTGGTCCCGAGCCAGAGACCTTTTGGATATTTTAAGTCCTTCTAATAGCCTGTCTAGGGCCCTTGTCTTCAAGCAACCCCAGGCTACGGCCTCACAAGACAAAATCCATTCTCTGCTAGTTGCACAGCATTTTTCAGTGCGTTCTCCATAGCGTCAAGAAAAAAGCTCTGACGCATTGTGAGAGAAACATATCAAAAGGAAGCGTTCCAGCTACTAACGTAACCTTAATTCCCTGAAATAACATGAATCAGCATTGCCGTATTTTGCCGTACATTGCCGTGCTACTGCAAATATGTGTGAGCCGAAACTAATGCTACTGGTCTTAATTATCTTGGCAGAATGAAAAGTCATTTGTCTGTGCAGGTGCACCAATGTTAACCAATCAGACTTCAGAACTTCTGAGAAAGTATGCAGTGCTTCTTCTGGTTATCTCAGGTAACCAAGGTTACGGTAGTGAATTAGTAACTGCTAATTGTTTTCACAATATCAATAAAATATCTACTAGTCTGTTATGGGTGGATTGGGGTATGTTAGTTAAGAATAACATGAAAGCATGACATTTTTGATTGGAAAACTCGACTAAAGTTTTTTTTTTTTTTTTTTTACAAATTTCAAACCAACATGCATAAAGAACATCAATGAGTGAATAAATATTCATAACATTTGTAATATTTTAAAGTAAAGTTTTCCTTTTCTATAACATGTTTGTCTTTAAGGAGGTTCGTAATAATGTCAATACACTTATTTTTTATGTCAGTCTCATTCAATGATCTCCTCACAAATACTGAGTGCATCATTTTATGAAATAACGTGACCATTTAATTTAATAAAATACAGCCAAGTAAACGTAAAACTCTTAGCATTTCACAAATAACTCATTACTATGCACATATTCACTTTTACATGGGCCTAACAGACCCACAGATCCTTGTAATCGATGCCCTCTGTCTCTTTGGTTTTGAGCAGAGACAGCTAAAACTGAACTTCAATTCACCTCTGGTAGGATAATGTTGCTTCCGAGGGATCCTGTTATTTCAGAGTATTCCCAGTGGAACATTACAGCTGTACAGGCTGTGCTGAGCGAAAGATCGGATATAAAATGGCCAATCATCTCCATTTATCGCCCCTGAGTGCATGCACTGTTCATGCTGCAGCAATTCAATGCCTGCTGAACAAGAGAATCTGTTCTGAGAAAGAGGGACACCAGCTGTCAGTGAGAGGAAACAATGAGCTGCTGAAATGCTTTCCACTTAACTGCACACTTTTAATGTGTTTATCTCATTTTAACTCAATCTTTGATTGTCTGAGGATCATCTTGGCTGATAATAACACTTAAGGTGTTTCCATTAGGATCATTCTATAATAAGTTTAATAACTTTAATTGATCCTGCAATTATTTACTCATCCTCAAGTGTTCCAAACCTGTTTACTGTTATTATTGTGTGAGGGTTCTGTCACTTCAGTTTGGGTTTCTAAGTGTGCTGGTTGATAGAGCTCTGACACTACCCTTTGTTGTGTCTTGTTATTGTGTAACCCCGCCCATCTTGTTCCCTCGTTTCCCTTCATTGATCCCATCTGTCTCTGCTCGTTACCTTTCCTCATGTGTTCCCTATTTAATCCCGGTGTGTTTGTTGTCCTGTGTCGTGTTGTTGTCTCATATGGATTGTTTACATGGAGTGTTTGCTTCCCTGTATGGGTTCCCGCTCCTTGTGCAACTGGTTCATCCGGTATTTCTGTGCATTCCTTACGTGTTACCCGTTTACGTTAGTGTCATGTTTTCCCCCTCGTGGGTTTTTGTTTCACGTTTATGTTGAGTTATTGTTTACAAATAAATACTTCTTCCCCTGCACATGGATGTTCCGTGACACATGGAGAGCATTCCAACAGCGTCAATTCTCACCACAATTCGAGTTCCTGCAAATGGGAAAACCCTTGTTCTCTACTCACAAATATTTTGGAACCAATCACATCAACATGCAGGTGGTCTTTAACATATAATTAACTACTTTGCAAAGCAGAGGAGTTTTAAGAGTTTATTTTTCAGTTGATATGGTGAACAGAGTGTGCATAGAGTGAATTATGCAGTGTTGTGTAAAGTTACTTTGAACAGTAATGCATTACAATATTAAGTTACTCACTTAAAAATGTTACTAATTGCATTACTTAGATACTTTTTAAGAAAAAGAATGTTACATTACTTTTGCGTTTCATTTTCTATTACCTGGGTTGGGCTTGTTCCCTTTCACTCGCTGCATCGAAACTCTAGGAGAATGCCTTGGCATGTAGTCTCGTGAAGCGCTGTGAGATCGATCGAACGATTGAGGAATGATCGGTGACGTCATGGTCCAGGGTCATAAAAGGGCGGCAGAAGCTTTGAGTGTCTTCAAAAAAGCTCTGTGTCGGTTGTGTTTGTGTGAATCTGGTTGATCTGTGTGTGTGAAACAAAAGTATATATTTTCCTAGCTAGTTTAAAAAGAAATGGGACTTCCAAAATTTTTATATTAATGGTCAACCAACAAGTTTTAGAGTATGTGTTTCCCCCACCATCACTAGAAGAGGCAGGGTTTCACACATCTTATGTTTTGATTTGCTTGGAGCAGAGCGCACATGGTCAGCACTTGAAGGGCGCTGGCTGCACGCTGTGTTGCTCTGCTCCAAGAGAAAAAAAAAAAACTAAGGCGGTTTCTAAAACTTCTTCAATGCCTAGGTTCCCTTTCAGGGAAGTCGAGTTGCGTCAAAGCGCTAGGGGAAGTAGTCTTCCTCGGTCACGTGAAGATCTGTGCAACCAATGAGAGACGAACGCGTGTGAATGCGTCACTGCCGGCGATTGCCGGTGACGTCATGAGGAAGAGCATAAGAGCGCGTCTGAAACCCGGGCGCGTCAGCTCTGAATGTCTTCAGCGTGCTGTGTCTGTGTGAGAGTGATTTTGAGACTAAGATAGTTTTAAAAATCAGGAATATTGTGTGAAATGGAGTGGATGAACAGAATTTCAGACTGTGTGTTTATCCTTGTCCGCGTTCCATAACGGATAGGGATACACATGTTATGTGTGTTTTCTGTTTGGGAGTAGAGCATGCATGGTCGGCTGTAAGGACTGCGAGAGGTTCTATCTGCATGCTCTCCACACTTGATATTCACTTGGTGCCATTAGTATAGTTCCAGGTACAGTGGCTAGTGTGTTTACCTATTATGCGGGAGACCGGGGTTCGAGCCCCGGTGGGATGAACTTGGTGCTGGATTTTGTTGGCATCTAGACTGCAGATAAGGCACCCTCCGCATGTGAGGAGCTAGTTGAGGTTGTGGCGCGAGCGGTCTCTCGTCTGGGGCTTGATTGGCCAGCAGAGACCAGAAGCGCTCGTCCTAGGAAAAGTATGTTAGACGAGCGTTATCTTCCAACTCGCGTCATTCCCCCGCGCCGAGCAATGCCTTTCATACCTGATTTACATGCCGATGTATCTAGATTTTGGGGAAGGCCAGCCTCTGAGAAGATTCATACACATAATATTACGATGTATAATAATGTATTAGGGGCACAAGATCATTGCTATGGAGGGATGAAGAAGTGGATGAGGGCGAGTTACCTCGTCCCTCAGTCTGCATCCTCCATTAAAGCTCCGGCGCTCCCCTCCAAGCCGATGCGCGTCACATCGTCTTTGGTGGGGAAAGCATACTCAGCATCGAGTCAAGCCGCAGCATGTCTGCACACCACGACACTGCTGCAGGCATATCAGGCTGAGTTGCTTGGGGACCTCAACGAGGGCGGCAGTATCGGTCCGGAGGCAGTGGCAGAGCTGCGCCGGACCGTGGATCTGTCTCTTCGGGCCACTAGGGAGACGGCCTACTCTGTCGGCCGCTCCATGGCAGCTCTGGTGGCTACGGAGAGACACCTTTGGCTCAATTTGTCAGCTATGAAGGATAGGGACAAATTTGTTTTGCTGGACGCTCCTCTGTCCCCTTCGGGCTTGTTCGCCGATGCTGTGAAAAGCGTCGTCGACAAGTTTCAGGAGGCTGCATGACAGCAGGCGGCGTTCAGTAAAGTTCTTCCCCGCCGCCCTCCACGTGAGACCGTCAGTCAAGCGCGGTCTCAAAGCTCCTTGTACAGGGCCGCTCAAAAACAGTGTCGCGACCCGTCTCCCTCCGGTAGACCCCGGGAGGGCGGGCCGACAAGTTCAAGCCGCTGGTAGAAAGGGTGATTTGAGGGTTGTCCTGAATGCCAAGAAGGCTAAGAGTAAGCGGCCCTGACACCAAGCCACAACAAGGTGGTGTATCCCTGGAGCAGCTCAACAGTCAGCCCGCCATGGGAAAACCACCCCCTCCAAGGAGGGTCCTAGAGCAGTCCACCCGGGTTTCCGGAATCAGCCTCGGCTCAGTGGTGGATATGTTCTTAGCACCAGAGGCCAGCCCAGGGAGGCTGGTTCCCCTAGTAGAATTCTGGGCTACCCGGTATCTCTCAGTGGGTCCTGCATGCGGTAACCTTCGGGTACGCTATTATCTTGGGGGTCCACCACCCCGGTCCTCGGGCAGTGGTAGGCCCTCGGCAGGCTCTGGTCATGGAACAAGAAGTAGACACTTTGCTGGCGAAAGGGGATCATCGAGTATGTACCCCTCGTGAACAGCGAGTCCGGTTTTACAGCCAGTACTTTATAGTTCCAAGAGAGGATGGAGGGTTGCGGCTCATTCTGGATTTGCGTCTCTTTAATAGCAGTTAGGCCTCTAAAATTCAAAATGAATGAGGTATAACGCTCAAGCAGATCGTAGTACAGATCAGGTATACTGGTCCGGCACGGTCGACATCAGAGACGTATAATCCCTCGTCTCCATCCTTCCACAGTGGGAAGTACCTGTGGTTCGCCTTCAGGGGGGAAGGCGTACCAGTATTGGTGCTTCCCTTTCGGTCTGGCGCTCTCACCCCGCACGTTCACCTAGGAGGGGACGCTGCTCTAAGCTCCGCTGCACTTGTAAGGGACTATCGTGTCCGAAACTATATCGACGACTATGGCTTACCCTGGCCGAGTCGCCGCAGTTAGCAGCACAACATCGAGATGCTGTGCCCGCACATAAAGGAGCTGGGGTTAAGGCTAAACACCAAGAAGAGTGTACTTTCTCCAACACAGAGATCCACTTTCTTGGGAGTCATTTGGGACTCAGTTGCCATGTCTGCTCGGCTCTCCCCCGAGCGCATCCAGGCTGTTCGTTTAGCCGTTAAGAGCATCAAGCTGGGTGGCTAAAGACCAGGGGTTCTCCCTGAGGGGTACCCGCTTCGCAATCAAGGTCACGGGGCGATGCCCACGCACCCTGAGCATGCGGAAGAACTCTTGGTTCTCGTCTCTCGACGCTTAGGGCAAAACACCAAGAAGAGTGTACTTTCTCCCACACAGAGATCCACTTTCTTGGGAGTCATTTGGGACTCAGTGGCCATGTCTGCTCGGCTCTTCCCCGAGCGCATCCAGGCCTTTCGTTTAGCCGTTAAGCGACGAGTGACACTCTTAGGGCTGAACACCAAGAAGAGTGTACTTTCTCCCACGCAGAGAACCACTTTCTTGGGAGTCACTGGGACTCAGTGGCCATGTCTGCTCGGCTCTTCCCCGGGCGCATTCAGGCCTTCGTTCAGCCGTCAAGAGTATCAAGGGGCAGCCATGTTAGGGCTCATGCAGCGGCTCCAGCGTTACCCCACTGGGTCGTCGGTGCACAAGACCCCTGCAGCAGTGGCTGAAAACCAGGGGTTCTCCCCGAGGGCTAGAACTCTTGGTCCCCTTCTTATCTGGAGCAGATTGGGGACAGATATGGCAGGGCACAGGTTTACCTGTTTGCCTCCGTAAGAATTTCTCTGCCCTCTGTGGCTTTCGTTTAAAACATCCAGCGCCTCTGGGGCGGGATGCCATGGTACAGGTGTGACCGAGGCTACGCCTGTACACTTTTTCCCCCTATCACTCTGCTCCTGGGAGTTCTGGCCCAGGCGGAGGGTTGCTGACCCCCGCCCAGAGCTAATGTAGCTGTGGTCTGGCCCCTTAGGGGGTCCAGCTCATAGAATCCGGTCTCTCAGCCGAGGTTGTGGAGACCATCCTTCAGTCCAGAGCTCCCTCCACGAGGAAACTCTACGCCTTGAAGTAGAAACTCTTCACGTCCTGGTGTAGTGAAAGGCAGGTGAACCCAGTAACCTGTCAGGTTGGCAAAGTGCTGGTGTTCCTGCAAGAAAGATTTGCGGCAGGGTTCTCCCCCTCCACCTTGAAGGTTTATGTGGCTGCCATAGCAGCTTGCCATATACCTCTGGGTGGGGTATCCTTGGGCAGGGACCCCCTAGTCACTCGTTTCCTCCGTGGCACACTAAGGCTGAGACCTGCGGCACAGACCAGGGTGCCTGCCTGGGACTTGTCTGTGGTACTCCTAGGCCTGTCCCAGGCACCCTTTGAACCTTAGAGGAGCTTTCAGCTTCTCTCTCTTAACACCCTTCTTTTGCTGGCTATGCCTCGCATAAGAGGGTCGGGGATCTTCAGACCCTCTCGGTGGCTCCCTCATGCCTCGAGTTCGGCCCGGAATGGGAAAAACCTTTCTCCACCCGAGGTCAGGCTATGTCCCCAAGGTTCCCACTAATGTGGCTCGGTCTGTCACGCTGCAGGCCTTCTGCCCACCCCCCATTTGGCGATCTTGAGTAGGAGCAGGAACAAGGTCTGTCCAGTGTGAGCACTGGACGCTTGCGTCCCAAGACTGCCACTTGGCGTAGGTTGGACCAACTGTTCGTTTGCTTTGGGGCTCCTGAGGGGGCTCCAGCTTCTAAGCAAACCCTAAGCAGGTGGATAGTCGAGGCTATCTGTCTAGCTTACGAGTCGGCCGGACATGCTTCTCCTCTGAGGGTCCGAGCCCACTCCACTCGGGGCATGGCGGCATCCAAGGCTCTCCTCTCCGGAGTTTCCTTGCCTGATGTTTGTGCTGCGGCTGGCTGGTCTTCGCCGCACACTTTTATGAGGTTTTACCAATTGGACCTCGATGCCGCCCCAGGAACCAGGGTGCTCTCTCAGTGAGCTGGGACACACCCGGATGCCGGCGTCGCTGAGGTGGCGTTGGTATAGCGTTCCCCTAGCGCTTTGACGCAGCTCGAGTTCCCTGAAAGGGAACGTCTCGGGTTACGAATGTAACCCTGGTTCCCTGAGGGGAACGAGATGCTGCGTCTTTGCCTCAGCTCCTTGCGCCTCCGTGCCCGCTTCAGACATTCATGCTGATGCGCCCGGGTTTCAGACGCGCTCTTATGCTCTTCCTCATGACGTCACCGGCAATCGCCGGCAGTGACGCATTCACACGCGTTCGTCTCTCATTGGTTGCACAGATCTTCACGTGACCGAGGAAGACTACTTCCCCTAGCGCTTTGACGCAGTGTCTCGTTCCCCTCAGGGAACCAGGGTTACATTCGTAACCCGAGACGTTTTTCTCAGGGCTCGGATCCCGCTGTTGCCAAGGCTCAGCGGCGTTCTTTGTTCCAGGGTTCACATGACATAAAAACATTTGGCTCTTGCAGCGGGGTTTAAGACGGGCTCTGCCCCATCTCAGCCCTTACCTGGCAGATCTGAGTGCCAATGCCTGGTTCCGGAGGCACACTATAGGGTGGTTTCTTCTGACCAGGTAAAACACTGTCTTGCGGCCAAACATACAAAATATGGCTGCCGAGAGCAAGGATGCTAATCCTAAAAAAATTTTTTTAAAGCAATTTAGATTAATTTTTCCTGCTTGAGTCCATCCCAGCATCGAGTATAAATCCCCGGCACTGCCCACCAAGACATACGGGTCATTCTACTCTGGTTCTATTCTCTATTCTCTACTCATTGTACCGTCTGGCAGCAGTAGGCTTGGGAGGGATGGGGTTTGTGGCCAATTGAGATTGGCGTCTTCTAATCGCTCAGTAATGCACTAAAATTTTGAACACAAACACTGAAAACAGATTGTGTCTCAAATCAGATCTGAGGACTGGTTTGTCACCTTCTTCCTGAAGATCTTTCCCACATCTCCAGCCACGAAGCCCTCCAGGTTCTCCTCTGGGGGGAAGGTTTACCTGTTTCAGAGACTTCCTCATTGGCCCAGCTCTGTCACCCTTTTTCCATTTGTTTGGACACAGCACTATCATTCCCAATGAGTTTCCCAAGGCATATAAATTCTAAGGTACATTTCTTGATGACTGGCTATCTCCGGCGCCCTTTTATGATCATGACGTCACCCATCCGCAATGATCGTTCCACAATCATTCGATTGATTTCATCAGTGCTTCACAAGACTACATTCCAAGGCATTCCCCTAGCATTTAAAAGCAGCGTCTCGTTCCCTCTCAGGGAACTGTGGTTAAATACGAAACCTGAGATGTTTGTTTGTTTTTAATAACAAAATGTTGCATTTTTGGCCAATTGTAAAGGCCATTTCATATAAAAAATTTAGGAGATGCAAATTCACACCTGTACAGTAGAGGGCAGAGGTCAAACAAACCATTCAGCTGTGTTACCATTCTGGAATGCAGAAAATAGAATTGATTAAAAGTATTTAATTACTGGAGACTTTCATTGAATTCTGATTTTGATACTGAAGCTTTTTTGTGATATGCTTACATTTAGTCTAGAACTACAGTAACTTCATGTTTACACACAGCTAATCTGCACTTACTTCAGATTTCTCTCAACATGAGGACAGGAGAGCAGTCAGTCAATAAATGGGAAAAAGTAATTCAAGCTTTTTGTCGTAAATTTAAAAGTAATGCGTTATTTTACTAGTTGCTTGAAAAAAGTCTGGACTGAACAGGACAGTTATTTGTTATAGTTAACAAAAAGGGAAACTAGAGAGTGAACATGACATCCATGAAGACAACACTGTGATAATAATCCATACTATGAATGAACATGCATCATTCCAGGACATTGAGTATTTTTACTGTTTTTAATATTGAATGTATATTGAGGTATATCTACAAATTCGTATTTTGATGACTTGCATGATTATGTATATTATATGTTGATATCTATTATGTAACTTATTATTACAAGAGTCTTAAACAGTTCCTTTAGCAGCATCCAGTTACATATGTAAATGCTCTGCTTGAGACAATGGATCGTAAAGCTCTCCTTCCAAAACTTTTGAGCTACCATTGGCCACTGACCTCTGGGATGAGAGATCATTCCCAAAAGCATAAAACCCAGCTCTCTCTTCCTTGAATCTCATCTGTTCCTTTGAATCTCGCTTCCTTTACATTTCTCGCCTGCAAACCTTTCATTAGCAGGCCTATATGGCCTCAGGGCCATGCAAGCCTGACCCAGGTCTTAAGGCCTACAGCCAGCCATGTGCTTTTCAGGACAGACAAAGAGAACTCACCGAGCTCTGTGCATCCATTAACCATACCAGAGTCATACTAACATTGATAAAGTTCATCATGATTTCTTCATCCACAGAGAAGAAAGTTACTGCAACTTTAACATCATCGACTCACAGAACCATGATATACTTCATCAGAAGTGCAACGATATCTTCAGACACAAAGAAACACTATGATGCTGTAAGAAATGCTGATTATTCACGGGTTAAACAACTCTTTCCATAAGTTTCCTGTTTCTGTTCCACTTTCACATAACCATTTCTCATGTATGGGTGCGTTGTCAAGTCAAGTCAAATCACCTTTACTTATATAGCGCTGCAGGCTTACCAGGCTGAGCTCTTGGGCGATCTGGGTCAGGGTTGTGCTCAGGCGGATCCTGACTCAATTGCTGAGCTCCGTAGGGTGTCAGACTTGGCCCTCCGTGCCTCTAAGGAGGCGGCTGGGTCAGTCGGGCGGGTAATGGCGTCTTTGGTGGCCATTGAAAGGCAACTATGTTTGAGACTTACATCACTGAGAGATAGGGACAAGAGCATCCCCTTTAGTGCCTCCTGGCCTCTTCTGCGGTGCTGTTGAGACTGCACCTGCTGTTTCAGGCGCCAGATAAACAGCAGGTGGCCTTTAAAACGGTTCTCCCTCGCCGCTCTGGACAACCACAGCCTAGTACCTCCACTCACCGCACTGTACAGAAGCACAGCGTTGTGACCCGGCAGCCCTTGGACGAGTCTCCTGCTGATAGGATAGACCTGAGCTCTGAGGGAGGAAAGGCTAAGTGTAAGAGACCATGACTTTGTAAAAGAAGGGGAAACTGTGTCAATAGTTGGAGTTTTAGCGTGCTGGTTCCTGTGCTGCTTCCTGTTCTGGTTCCTGTGCTGGTTCCTGCCAGACCATGCAATTTTTTAGGCGGCTCCATTGGGCGTCACTGGAGTTCCTAGAGCAGGGGTCGGCAACCCGCGGCTCCGGAGCCGCATGCGGCTCTTTCACCCCTATGCTGCGGCTCTCTCATCCCCTGCACGTAACTTGTAGCAGCGGTCCCGCTATCCGCGCTCGGTCCGCTATCGCTCCGCCCACGGAAGAAAGGTCAGCGAGTGAGTGAGTGAGTGAGTGAATGAAGGAATTTATTAATGTATGAGTGAATAAAATTGAATAAATAAATAACTTTATTTTGTGTGTTTCTTTAATGCAGACATTTAACTGAACTGATATAAGTTGAATCTATCTTTTGAAAGTTAAATATTATATGTAAACTAACACACAGAGTCTTATGTACACATCTGCTTTACCAAAATGGAGTAACAAATGTAAACCATTTAGTTTGATTACATTAAATTTGTGTCACCTTGATATATTTTACCTTTGTGTGTGTGTGTGTAAATGCTTTATTTAAAAAAGCATGCATAAAGATAACATCAATATTGTATCATAACAACATAATTTGCTTCACAATACTACTGAGATTACATAGAAGAGTAAAGGGAAAAGAAAATAAAAGAAAAGAAACGAAACAATTGAGAGAGTATATTACTAAACATATTTTATGCATATATTTATATGAAAATACAAAATGAATATCATACTCTTTTGCTGGCTTTGTTGTTTTTAGATTTTGAAAATCACATCTATGCACATTTTAATCTCCATTTTAAGCACTTGATCAGTAACATCTGCCGTAAATTGTTTCACACAGCTCAGACAGGAAGTAGACGCGTTTTCACGCATGCGCGGTACCAATCGTGTTTTTCCGGTACGGATCAAGTAGTCACACCGCCCCCCCCAACTTTGCGGCTCCGGACATATTTGAATTTATTTTATCTTTTTAAATATGGCTCTTTCAACATTAAAGGTTGCCGACCCCCCCGGGGGGGGACAAAAATTTATTTAAAGTCCCCCTGTAGTCAATATTGCATACCTTAAAACTCATCTTTGATCACAAAAATGCATACATATTTAATAGTTTTTTTGTGTTTTTTTTACAGTGATGAAAAAAAATTGTTCATGCTTTAAAATAAGGCCTAATCCTAGCTTAGTCTAAACCCTGTCTGTGAAACTGGGCTTACAAAGTGCACCATAGTACATTATCTGTAATGTTAATTTCACTATAAGTGCCTATAAACTTTATAAATTCAGTATATTTAAGTGCACCTCTTTATTGCACTAATTGCCAGGTATGGTGTTGGCTGTTTTAAACACATGTGGATAACAAAAGGTGTCTTTAAATTTAGAAATTTTCTTTTCAATGTTGACTGTTTTCCTGGTCTGGCAATGAGCCCAGAGTATCTGTAGCTCATGAAGTGGCTCGCTGTGAATTATGATGTTTGAAATTATTTTCTGACCTCTTGGTGAGCGCATTAAATGACAGCGTGGTGTCACTGGCCTGTTCTTCGCAACAGATGTTTGGCTCCTGTGTTTAGAGCCAATTAGAAACATCCTATTAACTCCCAATTGAAGCAAAACATTCATTTGAGTCTTAAAATATGACCATTTTGTTTGCTCTAACTCTAAAAACTCATGCTGTAGCACTCTGCTCCTTTGTTTACCTCTGAGGTATAATTTTCAGCTGTTTAGGTGATCATTATGTACAGAAAAGCATTATATGCAGATGATTTCACATCACATGTGAAAATTGCAGAGCTTTTTCTATGTTGCTCTGGATAAGAGGTTGTTAAATGTTCTGAATGCAAATGCAAGAGAATTTTGTTTTCCTGTACATATAAGAAAACATTTCAGAAGGTCTGACCTGGTTTTTCCAAACTTCAAAAACACAGGGAATTGAACTAAACTAAATACATTAAACTTTACGTCATGAAAGACCAAATTTGAGCTGCAAAAAACGAACCTAATTATTATTCTTTATGACTTATTATTTATAATTAAAATAATTTTGCTTTTCCAAATAATGACATTGCTCACATCCCCTCTTGTTTCTCCCTTACCTCTAAGCAGAAATTCTGCATCTATATCTACTGCATTTGTTGTGCTTCATGTTGCCAGAATCCATCTCGTGCTTCACAAATTATTCAGTGATGCTTATCACTTTTAGAATATGATATGAATTTATTTTAAGGTTATTGCCTCTATCCAAGACCTTATTTATCGCAAACCTGATTTTCAACCTTCTTGTGGGAAAGCAGAAATGTTAGATCTTTTAAAGACCTTTTTTATGGTTCATGTTTGCAACATTCAAATCAGGCCGTTTTACGCTTCTTCTTTTTCCTTATCATTGGTCTAATCCTGGAAAGCCTGTTTAAAAATCAAATCAGCAGGGATTTATTTTCCTGTCGTTCCATCAAGTTCTCTGGATCTACACTGTTGTTCAAGGTTGACGTTGATTTAAATTTTTATGTCTTTGAAAGAAATTTCCTATGCTCAACAAGGCTACATTTCTTTTTGTTAAAATATACTGTAAAAAAGGTGAAGTGATGTGATGTGTGGCAAAGTATGGTACTTGGAAATCATAAACAACATTTCACCCATCCAAATGCACACACAAAGGAGTGAGTATTGAACACACACACACACACACCATGAGTGTGGACTATAATGATTTAAAATAACTGTTTTTTTTTTCAATAAATATAAATATAATTTATTCTTGTGATACTACACCTGAATTTTCAGCACCATTACTCCAGTCTCCAGTGTCACATAACTACTCTCCTCTTAACCTTCATAAACCACCTTCTCTCCACCTCTCACCGTCTGGTCTACACGTTCATTCCTGAACCTACACCCGACTCATTGCCAAGATATATACACGAATTACCAGCTGCTCATTGTTTTCCAAGAACTCCTGTCTTCGTCATCTTTATCCTTAGATAAGACCGTTCTACTCACCTCTCCTCTCTCTTCAGTGTGCTGTGTCATCTCCTCACTTCACCTGCTGCTCTGCCTTTAAATAAACTCTTTGTTGAAGTTGTTCCTTGTCTGTGTTCTCTTTTGCATCATGACATTAACACTATTCAAGATGAAACAGAAAAAAAATTCTTGAGCATCAAATCATCATATTAGAATGATTTATAAATGATCATGTGACAGGGTGATTAGTATTGTGGTAATTAGGAGCGGATAGTTGGAGTATAGAGGTCTGATGTTGTATGTGTGGTTGGGTCTGTGTCAGTTGGGGTAAAGCATTACAAGTAACTTGGTTTACGTAATCAGATTACTTGTTACAAGTAACTAGTAAAGTAATGCATTACTTTTGAATTTACAACAAAATATCCAAGTTATTTTTTCAAATAAGTAACGGAAGTTATTGACCTTCAGATCTCCTTTCCCCATGTTAAGAGAAATCATTGTGTGTGAGTATGATGGTTATTGTAGTTCTAGACTAAATGGGAGCATTTACCAATCTCACTTGCACAAAGAAAAGACGAAATATTCGGCAAAATGAGTAAAATCTGTGAAATGCATAAAAAATAATTCAACGTTAGATCAAACATGTTTTCATGCATTTAGTCTCACTTTGACCAATGTACTTGCTGCTGACCTTTGATGATTCCGTTAAACCATAAACAAAAATTATTTTAGATTTTTAGACTTTATTGGTAAAGTAAGAGTGTTAATGCGTTAGGGTTTTAACACGTGAATTTGCATTCCCTTCAGCCTTATTATTTCAATTTTGGTGTGAAAGTGTAACAATTGGTACTCACAGGCAGAGATCAAAATGCTTGTTTTTATTAAAAATGGTCGTACAGGCAGAAGGTCAGGACAAACAGAGAGCATACATAAACGATATTCCAGGCAAGTGTCAGAAAGGCAGGCAGACAAAATCAGGTACGTTAATCCAGGCGGGGAAGTTAAGACAGGCAGGTAACATTCACAAGCAATAATCCAGGCACAGGTCGGGGCAGGCAGATCAGAATCAAACACGGGTAACAGCAGAATCAGCAACAGGAAAACAGACAGGGATATAAACGCTCAGATGATAACCGTAGTAAATCAAGACCTCGCCATGTGTGTGCATGCATGTGAGTCTTTTATAGTTCATGTAATGGTGTCCAGCTGGTGTGACAATCAGTCCAATGAACTACATGATGGGAAATGTAGTGTGTGTGCGTGCGTCAGTATATATGTGAGCTCCCTCCGGTGGCCAGAGAGGGGAGCGCGGAGCTCGTATTCATAACAACAAGGGCCTTTACATTTGTCCAGAAATATAATTTTTTTGTTATTAAAAAAAAATCAAACAAACAAGCCCAGCCTAGCCCATTCAGAGAAAAAGTAACGCAAAAGTAACGCATGACTTTTCTTAAAAAAATCAAACTAACACAATTAGTAAGGAATCCTCCGCCCAACAGTTGCAAGCTGTTGGAAGAGGCAGAAATAGTGGCGCTTTGGTAGGGATCCCAGTTTGTCAGTTTAGTTCTAACGTAACGTTGAATCTGAATGCTTGATAGGGAATGTATAGATTATTATTATAATGTAAATGGAATAATTTACTGTCATTTTCAGAATATTATGTAATCCTGTAATCAGTAAAAAAAGTAACTGTACTCTGATTACAAGTATTTTAAAATGTAATCCATTCATAAGTATTTAATAGTTGAAATCTGATTGTGTAATCCAGATTAATATAATCAGTCACTACCTAACACTGGCCACAAATTACAGTGTTTATACTACACTTTTTTTAGGGAACCAACTAATGCATGGCTTACTGTTTTCTGTGCTATTAAGCTGGGTTATGAAAAAATGTATTTAAAAAATGACACACATCGCCTTAAACTCTTTTGCAGGAAGATATTTTAGTATTTTGAGTGTGTCACTTGAGTGCTACTTGATGTTTCTTATTCTTCTAACATTTTGCCCAAGGGAGACCTGAGCATTGTTTGACAACTACTGGTATATGAGGAGATTCATGTCAAGCACTCAAGACTTGAAAAATTATGTTTATATAAAGTTTTGAAAGCTGATTTTCTGTTCAGAATAACAAATTTGAGACAAAAGACAGATAAATACAGTTCAAAGAAAGTGAAAAAGAAAGGTAAAGGGTGAGCAAGATATTATAAAGATTTTTTCTTTATTTAAGTAAAAAACAAAAAGAAAGTGGAAAAACATGCACCATAAATTCAGTGTCCCACATATTTAAAAAAAATCATACATTTTTATGTCAAGTTGACTTTGGGGAAAATCTGAGGACAACTGAGAAGATTTTTACATGTTTTCAACTGAACATTTAAGAGAAAAATGTAGTGCTTAGGAATGACAGTTGGTGATTCAGACAAATAGCTCTTGTGTGGAAGATGCTGAAGTGAAATTGCTAAGTTGTTTACTTGCTCAGGGGGGTGAAGAGTGTTTCCTTGCAAACTGTTTCTGTGAAAGCTTCTACATTTAACAAACAAACAAAAGAACGCTTTTACACTTTCACAGTGTAAAAGGTCTGTAAAAAAAATCCTACTTAGCTTTATGGGATAGACTAAAACTGTCATGTCATGAGTATAATTTTTTTTTTTAACTATCTGTTATCATTCAGGGTCATCTCAACAGCAGTTTCTTGGCTGATGTATAAGCACCAAAAGAATGCAATTTAAAATGTTCCCTCTTGCACACTGAAAAAAAGAGTTGGATACTGTTAAAACATATAGTAGGACTATGTTTTAATAGCTCCCAGTATTCATAAATCAGCAGACTGAAAAGTGGGCAGGTCATCAGGTCATCCTGTAGTGGGCAGCAAAACTCTTTTCAACATTATCACAGCTGCATTGAGCTTAAATCAATTAAATGAGACTGACACATTAAAATCATGTACATTATACATAACACACAATTCTTATTCTCTTGCCTAGTATATTATACAGTTTTACTTTTCAAGGGCAATGAACAACATGAAAATATTCATTTTTGAATGAACTATCCATTCATTTTGCTGCATAATGTAGGCTATTATTTTGCCTGTTTTGCATAGCATAACTCCAGGTTTTGTCAAAGAGTCCCTGACACATCAGGGTCTTGCTGAACACCAGCCTGTATTGAAGCTGTCAGCCAGTACCATTAATAAAGTTGACTGGTATTTTTTAAGAATTTGATCTGTTCCAGTAAATTAGAAATGTTTTTCATCAGGTGTCATATCCCTGAAAACCCCCTACTCATATGATATTGACTTTCTCTATTTTTTTTTTCACAGTTTTCTGCAAGGAAAAACCCTGCATCCTGCCAAGTGGGTTTTTTCTGTATCCAAATCTGTCAAAAGTGTTGGGAAGGAAGTGATGTCACTTGAAGCTTAATGCAGGTGTCTGAGGTTACTTTGAACTGCTAGAGAAGTGAGTTTACTGGAAGTCACTGGTTTTCTTATAAGCATACAGAGAATCAAAACACAACAAACGTCTTTTTCAAAATCCGATCTGATAATATCTGGTGTTTAGTTATGTTTTTGCTGTCTACTGAATCAATACGCTAATTAAAAGTACTTTTTTTGCGTAATGGAATATGGTATCCTTTGTAGAATTATGTAATGCTATAGTGCAGAAATATGTTAATCATTTAATGCAATTTCAAATATCATAGCATTATTTTATACCACTTTAAGACATTTTTTATAAGGGCATGAATTCAGTTTGACAGATGTCATTTACCTTATAGCTTTCATTTAAATTGGAATGAACTGAAAAGTCATGTCTCTTTGGCAGAGAATTGTATGTTGTTTCAGAATAATGAATGGCAAATAATATTTAAAGCAGTCGGTGACTCATGAATGTAAATGCTTGAAATTCCCTCGGCCAGGGCTGAACACCAGCAGTGAGACACGTGCCCTACTGCCAGCCCTGTTTGCCTTTAATCAGCATGTGCAACTAGGAGAAAGGGAATGCTAGAACAAATGTATGATGAAAAGGCAGTTATGGAGAAAGTAGACAGCAGGAAGTCTATGATCACAGGCACCGTAGTGCCCTTGCGTAGATGAGATCAGTTGGCCAGACTCTACCACATGAGGGTCCCTTGAACCACAGGCCACTAACCATTCGGTTTGAAGCCACTTCTGCTCTCGGAGGAATGAAAGTGATCCACTGAGGAAGAAGATTTGTTAATACAGAATACTCAAGCTGCAATATTCCAACCTCAAGAATCGTCTTCCTTTCGATTTATGAATCTAAATTTGAATTGAACTGGCTTTAATACACATCCAAGCTAAAGTTGAATGAGAATTGAATTGAATTCAAATGAACTGAAAGGTCAAAATTTCACAAAAGTAAAAATAATTGTAATAATAAAAAACATCATTATTATTATTATCATGCACATTAATTTATTTAAGCTGGTTCACTTCAATTTACAAGTCCAATAATATACAGTGGAATTCGGTTATGTCGACGTCCTCGGGGGTTGCAGAAAAGCGTCAAGATAACTGATGAGCGAAATAACCAACAGTCAATATGGCGATTTATTTGATGAAGTGATCGGGATGCTATAAAAATGTACATACACTGTATATGTTTGCTAACAACAAAAGGGGAATCACGTGTTTTGTGCCCGTGGGTGTGTACAAAGCCTCTGAGAGAGTTTCTCTCTTTGTCTGGCATCCAGGGAAACCGTTTCTCTCACATTACGATAAAACAACGCTGCTTTCCTCAATACAGCTACCGATATGGCGGTATTTTTTTACTTTTATTTTTCGTTGAATATTTTTGAAAAATCCGCGATGCACTGAGGCCGCGAAACTTGAACCGCGAAGTGACGAGGGATTACTGTATGTAATTTAAAAGCACATTTTTATAGGTTCTATATTTCTATTTTTAATATCCCAAATTATGGAAATACCCTATTTGTTTCAAGTAATTTCAAACTGAAAGGAAATATTATTTACAGCAGATATTGGTAAGTATTTGAATTTCAACCTACTTCCTTGAATTCAAATTCAATTCAGGATATGAACTGGAATTTGAAAACATAATGAACTCACTGCAGCCGGAATGCAAATAAGTAAGATGTCAGTAGATGTATTTTCACCAGAGCTAAAGAAAGAGACAGACAGGAAGTAGCTCTTCTCATCAGCACATTTCAGTTTCAATTTCTGTCTTTCGCATTTCCCTTTTTTGTCAAAAGCGTATATGAATCTGACAGCAGTAACAAATGAATCATACTTGAATAAAACTTTGATGTAAAAGACTGATGAACAACATTCTGAGAGGAGAGCTTCTGAATAACTCTCAAGCTACTTCATAATAAAAATAAATTTCTTATGGTAATACTCGGTGACAGATTAAAACTGTTGAACCATATGTAAAAAAAAAGTCAAGTACAAAAAGTGTTTGAGTTTTTATGCAAAAAAGAAAAGAAAAGTTGTTCTCTTCACTGTGCACTTTTTGCAAATTATAATAGTCATTCACAGTTTAAATCTATTTGTTTTTTGAAAAGCTGTTTTATGGTTACAGATGCTTTTAATAGAAGCATATTGTTTATTATTTGACATGACAGAGGAGCATTTGCATAGTGTAATATAAATGGAAAAACACTAGGAAAATATGTAAGGAACCAGAAAGAGATGAGAGACACGTCAGACAGGCGGCAACATGGAGACCCAGGAATAGGAACCATTCAAAGGGGCTTCCAGTGTGGTGCTGGGAGCTTAGGAAGCCAGGGTGACTCAGCTTTCCATGGTGTCCTTGCATGAGATCAAGTGATCCTTGAGGACTCACCTCCATTGCCCAACCCAACAAAAATAGGTATTTTATTATGTGTTTTTTTTATGCTATTGCAAAATATACAAACAATTGTTAAAACATTGCTAGAATAGGCTTGGCCTGGAAGCAACTAAAGATCATTAGTTTAAAGTGTTTAATACTGCTCATGCATGAATGGTTGATTTCTGTGTATGCAAATGTTTTGTTTTTTAATTACTAACCGCTGCCCAAAGCCTTTACATGATCCATTTAAGATCTTACCCTCAAAATGACACTGAGGATTGTGTGGTTTTGTTAGTGTGCCTTTAAGGCTGTTGATTAAATGAAGATGTCACCCTTACCTCTTTCTATCCCCTCTTCTCATTTATTGTGCTGAAATGGATTTGTCTATCATTATAATGGCTCTGCAGAAGCAACAGCCACACTATGTATAAAGAGGGAGTCTTTCTCTCCAGTTTCTTTGATTATTTAACTAACACTACACTCCAAGAAAAATGGAGTAGAATTATTCAGAATATTGAGTATTGGGGGGGGGGGGGAGTTGCATTTCAGGGGCAACAAAATTGGACAATAGAAGATTGGAAAAACATTGCTTCAGGGATGAGTCTCGCTTTCTGCAGTGACATTCAGATGTTAGGGTCAGAATTTGGTGTAATTGGACTGCTGCTGGTGGTGTAATGATGTGGGGGATATTTTCTTGCCACACTTTTGGCCCTAGAGTATCAATTGAGCATTGTTTAAACACCCCAACTTTGTAAACAATCACAGTATTGTTGCTGACCATCTCCACCCCTTTATAGCCACAGTGTTTCCATCTTCTGATGGCTACTTCCAACAGGATACCATCATGTTATAAAGCTCAAATCATCTCAAACTGGTTTCTTAGACATGATAATGAGTTCACTATACTCAATCTATGCCAACTAGAATTAAGGCAGTTCTGTAGGCAAAAGTAGCTCCAACCCAATGGCCAGTGAATGTACGCTCACCTAAAGGATTTTAAGGAACACCTGTTCAATTTCTCATTAGTGCAATTATCTAATCAACCAATCACGTGGCAGTTGCTTCAATGCATTTAGGGGTGTGTTCCTGGTCAAGACAATCTCCTGAACTCCAAACTGAATGTCAGAATGGGAAAGAAAGGTGATTTAAGCCATTTTGAGCGTGGCATGGTTGTTGGTGCCAGACGGGCCAGTCTGAGTATTTCACAATCTGCTCAGTTACTGGGATTTTCACACACAACCATTTCTAGGGTTCACGCATAACCATTTCCCTTTTCACACAAAGAATGGTGTGAAAAGGGAAAAACATCCAGTATGCGGCAGTCCTGTGGGCAAAAATGCCTTGTTGATGCTAGAGGTCAGAGGAGAATGAGCGACTGATTCAAACTGATAGAAGAGCAACTTTGACTGAAATAACCACTTGTTACAACCAAGCAAAGCATTTGTGAAGCCACAACATGCACAACCTTGAGGCGGATGGGCAACAATAGCAGAAGACCCCACCGGGTACCACTCATCTCCACTACAAATGGAGATGAGGCTACAATTTGCTAAGTTCACCAAAACTTGTGTAACTTTTTGCTTTCACCAAAATTGGACAGTTGAAGACTTGAAAAATGTTGCCTGGTCTGATGAGTCTCGATTTCTGTTGAGATATTCAGATGGTAGAGTCAGAATTTGGCGTAAACAGAATGAGAACATGGATCCATTATGCCTTGTTACCACTGTGCAGGCTGGTGGTGGTGGTGTAATGGTGTGGGGGATGTTTTCTTGGCACACTTTAGGCCCCTTAGTGCCAATTGGGCATCATTTAAATACCACGGCCTGCCTGAGCATTGTTTCTGACCATGTCCATCCCTTTATGACCCCCATGTACCCATCCTCTGATGCTACTTCCAGGATAATGCACCATGTCACAAAGCTCGAATCATTTCAAATTGGTTTCTTGAACAAGACAATGAGTTCACTGCACTAAAATGACCCCACAGTCACCAGATCTCAACCCAATAAAGCATCTTTGGGATGTGGCGGAACGGGAGCTTCGTATCCTGGATGTGCACCCCACAAATCTCCATTAACTGCAAGATGCTATCCTATCAATATGGGCCAACATTTCTGTAGAACATGAAGAATTACATGTAGAATTAAGGTAATTCTGAAGGCGAAAGGGGGTCTAACACAGTATTAGTATGGTGTTCCTAATATATTTAACAAGATAATGAAAAACAAAACTTATTTACACATTTTTACTTGACATTTTAGATTCAATCAAAACATTTGATTAATTTTGCAACTAACACTAAAACAATGCTTTTCTAAGAGCAGGGAAATTGCTTTAATTGTTTTAAGAAATTCATATTTCTCATTCACCTTTACAAGAAAATAAATTCAGGACAACACCAATCTTTGTGTCTGCAATGGATAAGTAAATGTAGCGAGCAGGGCGGGGCCGAGGAACCTAAGAATGGTGCGAGGCCGGTGGCATAATTGAGAATGAGTGTCACCTGTGCACTCGCCCAGAGAAGCAGAGGCATAAAAGGAGGAGCCGATGCCAGGGAAGGACGAGAGAGAATCAGGCCTGGACTTTGTTGTATTTTGTGTTTGTGTGGGTTGCAGTCGTCCGTGAGGGACTGCCACCATTACGTTGATGTTGTATTTGTTTATTTTATTATTAAAGTTATTTACATTGTTGCTGAAACCTGGAAGGAAACCCGAGGGACACGCTGTCGCAGAGCCCTTACTGTGAGGGATCATGGTGCTGTGGAGGTTGGGCAGCAGAGATGAGGGGAGGCCCACCAACAGCTGCTTGAGGCAGTGGTGCTGAAGCGAAGAAGCATTGGCTGTGAAGGAGAGCTTGGCGCCGTGCTCCTGGAACAAATTGGGGTGGTTGCCATCCAGGGTGGTTGCCCTTTTAGCCTAAGTGCCGGAGCCTGCTGCCGTCCACCGCGATCGGGAGGAGCAGGGAATGCGGGACTCGCTACCGGCTGCCCTCGGAAGGAGGAGCCATCATCAGCTGCCAGGAAGTGGAGGAGCATCAGGCTGTCCACCGAGCAACGCCCAGTACCATCACATGGCAGTGTGAGGAAGAGACTCTCGGTTCGCTGAGGGCCGAGAGCTAGCATGTTTAGGGAACCGGACCAAGAATTTATTGTTATTTCTTTTACTGTTTCTATCATCTCTATCGCTCCTCATGCTTCTGTCTCATCTGTTCTTACCCCCAGGTGCCGTGGCCACTGTGACCCCATGCGAGAGGAGTTGGGGGTATGTAGCGAGCAGGGTGTAGTGAGCCGGAGGGGCATATCTCACAGAGAAGCAGAGGTATAAAAGGAGTAGTGACACCAGTGAAGAATGAGAGAGGACCAGGCCTGGACTTTATGTTGTATTTTGTGTTTGTGTGTGCAGCAGTCGTCCATGAGGGACTGCTGACATTACTTTGATTTTGTATTTGTTTATTTTCTTATTAAAGTTGAAACAAGCACCAGTTCCCGCCTTCTTCTTTCCTGAACTACAAACTGTGTTACAGTAATATATAGCATAATCCATAAATACTGGCTGTTAAATCCTAACACAGCCCTGTCTTCAGTCTGTCCCCTATACATCGGAAACCACATGGTGACAATCCACCATCCTGCTTTCGCTTAGAAGATATTTAAGTAAAACTGAACATTTTTATAAAGTTTGCCAGCAGATGGATATACTACAGCAAGCAAAGTCAAATAGACATATATTTCAGTAAACTGCAGGGTAGTTTCCCTGGCAGGAAGTCATCTTGACAGGTATGGGAAATGACCTCTTAATACACTTAACACAAATATGAGCTTCAGTTTCTTGTCATTTGCACTAGACTGAGAACCTGCTGTGTTGTTCTGTGAGTGTCAACTAAAGGGAAGAGCATGAAGATTTTTGTGTTTCTGTTTCCTCATTTCAACTTCTCGGCCCCCAAGGAGGAAGCATATTTCAAAATGCTCAGTGAGGACGAGCAGCTCGTCTGCAGAATGAAAGACACCCACTTGAGGTATAGTTTTTTTTACCATATTCTTTTCTCAAATTAACACCGAAAGTATTTGACGGGAGAAATGTTATCTTCTACATTCACCTTCTGGATTTTTTAACATTCTTTTAGCAAGTACATTGAAATTAAGTTTGGTTTCTCCTCATTGTGTGTGACTTCCTTTATTTCTGAAGCTTATCGCTGTGACCAAACACAAATCTATTTGTCTTTTATTATTGTACTTTCACTCGTTGGGGACGCATTAAAGCAACAATTTATTCATGTATTTATATAACGTGAACGTTTTGTCCTAAACTAAAGAATTTAGATCAGCGCAAAATGCACCTGTTGTTGTGTCTACTTCGCATTTTAGACTTTTGTTTTATAAATTATATTACTATTAAAATAAATGTAGTAATATCTGAACCACGGCTGTCTTTTTTGCCGTTAAAGACATGTGAAAGTCAGAACAAACAGTAAAACTATTATTATATCCAGAAATGCATTTAAACCAAAGAGTCAAGTAAAAAAGCAATATATATTTTGTTTGTCTGTTGTATGTTCTATTCTATGTCTGTTCTATGTAAGAGTATGTTTCACTCTTATTTCCTTATATTTAGTGTTTTTCTTAAAAGCTGTTGATCAGACTAGCTTTTGTGCTTCAATACATGTAGCTAGCACTGTGGTAACACTTCCCCTTAAAGCTGTCCTATGTTGGCATGAATCTTCGGTTTAGCACTTTCCTGGTGGAAGTAACACATGTGGTATCAAGTTGCATATATACATTTATGCACAATGACATATGATGCCTTGACCTAATTTCCTAGTACTTCCTCATATCCTGAGTTTGGGTTTATTGTAGGCAAACAGACAGACATATAGATAGATAGATAGATAGATAGATAGATAGATAGATAGATAGATAGATAGATAGATAGATAGATAGATAGATAGATAGATAGATAGATAGATAGATAGATAGATAGATAGATAGATAGATAGATAGATAGATAGATAGATAGATAGATAGATAGATAGATAGATAGATAGATAGACTGATATATTTTGCATTCTCTATTTACAGAAATAAAAAAGGTCGACTCAGTCTTCTTCTGGCAAAGTCTGGGTCCCATGAAAATGTCAGTCCTGAGAAGAAGCCACCAGCAAAACCTAACCAGTAAGCCTTTATGATGCTTACACATTGATTCTGTATTTTATTTAATCAAGAAATGTGTCGTTATTGAGCTGCAGTATCAAAGTGTTACTGTGTTTAAAACAGATACGATGATTCAGATGTATAAATGTGACTTTACTCATGAAGCACGTTTATATTACTAAAACACTTTACCAATTTGTTATTTTAACAGCATTGCACCGGACATGGCTTTGCAATGGAGTGATTCATTTGAGGAGTTGCTGAGTCACTCGGGTATGATCACCTCATCTTTGCAGTATACTGTAGTTGGCATATTAAATGCTTCTCAGTGTCATACTGTGTTAAAGTAGCAGTGTGCATCCCATTGTAACCACAGGATGCAAAAACCTGCTTGTGAAAACACAGTGTTCTTTCTGGTTTTAATGTGACCAATTAATTGCTTGATTCAACACACAAGCACTGTTTGATTTGTCCCACCTGGAATATGCTTTGTCCATCTGTGTTGGTTTGCATGTGCATGTCTAAGTCTACGAGCATAGTTGTATAGACGATGATAGTAATAAATATTGCCGCAAGCAGTTATTATGGGCCCTCCAGTTGGACACTGAAAATATTTGTATCTGTTACTCTGCAAAAGTGTTTCAGATATAACGAATTACTGACTGTTTGATGTCTAGATGCAAAAATGTCATTACGGTTTTTCTGGAAAACAATTTAGAGTACCAAAAATTCAATTTATCACTCGTCACGAATTTGATGAGAGACAATTTTATCAAAAAATGTTAATACAATAAATGATAGAAAGCTGCATTATTTTTCTGGCTTCCAGATATACAGTAAAAAGCAGAGTGTTACTTCTTTAGCGAGAAGGTTGGAA
The DNA here is from genome assembly GCA_037043235.1 of Rhodeus uyekii. NCBI lineage: Eukaryota > Metazoa > Chordata > Actinopteri > Cypriniformes > Acheilognathidae > Rhodeus > Rhodeus uyekii. The sequence continues at coordinate 3,211,418 of JAWRVZ010000016.1, read as the reverse complement.
ATGTAACTGTCATACAAGGCTGTGTGTGTGCGATGCAAGGAAGAACGATGAACACAAGTTCCAAACGGAAACTCTTTATCCGAAAAAATACAAAAACATTTCAAAGAGAGAATAGAAAATGGCACGTAACAGTGCAGAACAACAACAGAACAACATACACACACGAGAAACATCCACGTACTAACATTAACGACTGACTAAGACAAGGGAACACAGGATATAAATACACATGAGGCAAATAAGAAACAGCTGACAGGACTTTAGGTAAGTGATTAGACAGACAGGAGCGTGAAGGACCTGGAAGATACATAAAGGGACCTGGAAGGGAACAATGACAAGACAATGACAAGGACTGTGACAGTAACAACAGTAGATTGAATTTGAAAAAAGGAAGATCAAGTCAGGAAAACATTCGATCATTGAAACGTCCATAATTCAAGGAATCAAAGAAGGAATTAAACTATTTAGGCTATTCAGTTATAACAGTTATGAGGAAAAACAGTAGCTTTTGGTCAGTAACACTTTATTTCAGTAGTCCATTTTAGACATTCTACTAACTGTTAGTAAATTGTCAACTGCCTGTCAATTACTAGTTATTTGAGTATTAGACAACTGTCTGCTTAATATCTGCTGACACTTAATTTTGATTCTCCACCAACAGACATTTTATTGACTGTAAGTAACTTTGCAAGTATATGTCAACTTATTCCTATCCTAACCCTAACCTAACAGGCTACTATTACTTTTACTATTGCAAAGTTACTAAAAGTTAGTATAATTTCTAAAGTGGACTATCAAAATAAAGTGTAGCCTAGTTTGGTGTAGAAGGGCATGGAGACACAAAAATTGCCACAAGGAATGTTTAGTATGCCAAATTACCAAACGCTTAACCATACGGCTTCCAAAAGATGTGGACAAATCAAATGGAAACTTTGCAGATTATGACCATTTATTTTTACTCATCTGCATCTAAATGTAAATCATGCATTTTGCGATGAATGTTGCATCTTGTTTCAGATGGGATTGAAGTCTTCACGCGTTTTCTGCGCACTGAGTTCAGCGAGGAGAACATTGAGTTTTGGTTAGCCTGTGAAGATTTCAAAAGCACCGAGTCTGCAACCAAACTGCAGACTAAAGCCAAACAGATACATGCCATTTTCATCGATAAAGAAGCCCCCAAAGAGGTACACACACATTTGTATTATGAACAGTAAGGACTTTGATCAGAGTGGATACCATTTTTTATTTTTCACAAATGAAAAGGAGGTCATGAAGGATAGGGTTGCACTTAATTTTACAGTATGTGTACTTAAAGTGTACTTACCTAAGAAAGTACTGGGTAAAATAGCTTAACTACATGGGTTAAGGTTAGGTATCGAGGTTACTAGGTTACCCATTTATTGTACATAGTACATAGTATGTACATGGGGAAGAGGACTGTAAAACAAAATGCTACCAAGGATAGAATGGGTTGTACTTGAACTGTACCTGTGTACAAATTATTAAAAATAAAATTCTCAGTAGACAAAAATCTTCAGAAAACCTTCACCTTCATGCCATTCCAAATGTCCAAATGCTTCGGTGGTGTACAAAAGGAGATAGTTTTGGAAGAAAAATAAGTACTTGCTGGTTACCGGTATAAAAAAGGCTCTTAATTGGCAGTGACAGTACCTTTCTATTCCACAAAAGGTTATTTTTATTGGATACAGATGATTATTCAAATGTTCTTCATACTGAGAAAATAATGGTTCGTTCTGAAACAAGGTTCCGTGAGGAACCAAAAGCCGTTATTATAAGGCATTACAGTAATACCTCGGTTTACGAGCGACTTGGTATACGAGCAAATCGGTGTACGAGCACGGAGGGTCGAATCGGTGTACGAGCATTGTATCGGTGTACGAGAAAAAATGTCCCTCACCCATGCGCAGTTTTAAGTCGAAAAGATCCCTTTATCACCCCTTAACTCGTTCATTCTCTCAGTGTCTCTCAGTTTGGGTGCATCATTCACCACAGTGCATTATTTTATAAGTTGTTGTGAATATGATTACATGTGAATATGATGAAACTTTATTAATGGAGCATGTTACCAACACCACACATTGCATACTAATGAGACTCACGTGTGTTCACAGTCCAACGCACCCAATGACCTTCTTAAAGGGCCATACACTTTTAGAGAACAGCATACTATAACAGTTATAACTCTGTACAGATCATATACATAAGTGATTTACAGCGGTTTTACCTCGTGTTGTTGCATTAATTGTGATCGCTATTCTTCACGTTGTAATATCATTACAAATGTTGAAGGAACTAGTTAATCTGATGTGTTCAATAAGTGTTAAGTTAACAGTCTTGTCACTTTAAGAGGGCGGGGTTTCAGTCGGCGCTAGAGAGAGAGGAGTTCTGAGGGATTAGAGAGAGAGCTCGTAAACAGAGATAGTTTTGATTCTTCTGTTATGTACGGCGTGGGTTGAAGCCAGAACCGCAATCCGATAGTTCTCAATAAAATCTCTGAATGAGAAGGAACCTGTCTGGTTATTAATAGAAGCAACGCTACAATGTAGTGAAATATATAAGCAGTAACAAGAGTATCATAACAGAGGTCCATGCAACTTGTGCATGATGTTCCAAGTCTTAAGAAATGTTATTCTTGAGTCAACTCATTTATTAGACCCCACAAATGCCATTTTGGAAAACACCTTGTTGCTGTTTGCTTTTAACAGTGCTTTGGGTAACCTCAACATGAGCCAGAATAAGATTCAGTTAAATTATGTCTGCGGTGTAGTGCAGCTCTGCATCAGAGATCTTCCATTATGTTTGTACAGAGGCCATTGTCAGCCCCCGGCCGCATGACTGGGGGCAGATATGTGACCGTGTGGTTTTCCTGCTTTTGGCTGCAAACTCCCCCTCAGACGCCCACACAGCTGAGAAAATAGACTCTTGAATTGAGAAGTAAAAGTGAGGCAGTGGGACCACTTGCTCTCTCTGACCAAAGTAAGATCTAATAAACAACTAAACTTGAAAGCCAATGTTTTCTTATTAGTGCTAGTTAAGGAAAACCTTAATATTGTATCATAAATGAGGGGCAGTACATGCATAAAATTAGCGTCTAACACCCTATATTAATTCACCGCTGCAGAAGTGCTATTCAACAGGCACGTGTTGGTTGCTTTTGGAGAAATGGTTTTTAAGAAGTAGCAACAATGGCCTGCACAGAGAGGGAGAATGAGTCAGTGGAATTGCTGAGGTCAGAAAAGAATAAAAAATGAAACAAAATCTGCAAAATCTGAGAATGCTAATGAAAATGCACAATATATTTAATGACATTATTGCTATTATTATAATTATTGAAATATAATTATGAAAATGTCATTGTTTTACTTTTACAGCTCTTAAATTGGAAATAGTTTCTTTATTCAGAGTAAAATCTGCCTTAAAACATGTACATTATCACAAATTATGCAACAATGCCCAATTGTAAATATCTCTTCTTTTTCTTTTCCTTTTTTTTTACAATAAAACATTTTCTTAGTTTTTTTAAATACTAAGAAGAAATTGTGTTTTCAGATTTTGAATAAAACAAATCCAGATTTTCAATGTTGTTTCAGACCTTTACAGTGGATTTAAAACAAAAAAATAATAGACATAAAGAACTGAATGACAACTTATTGAGAATCTCCTGCTCATAAAATATGTATAAAGCATAAGAAAACACATAGTCAGTAATATATGGCGAAATCATAGCTGGCCTACAAAAAATCTTGCATAACTTGTATGTTGTCTTTCATCACAGTGTGCAATTCCTGAAAGTTTAATTTGAGATGGCCTCATGTTTTGCACTTTGACCCTTCAGATCAACATTGACCACTCAACCAAGGCCACCATTGAGAAGAACATCCTCAAGCCGACTAAGTCCTGCTTTGATGTAGCACAAGATAAAATCTACAGCTTGATGAAAAGAGACTGCTACCCTCGATTCCTCACCTCCGAAATCTACTTGACCCTGACCAAGAGGACAGGCCCACCCATTATGACCAGAAGAAGGTCCCGCTCCTTCGTTTTCAACGATCGCCCTGATGGCACAGCGGCCTGGTAGATTTGTACTGTAATGCTAGTTTTTGTTGTATATTGTCAATAGCACTTGATCAGGTGACACCATATAGCTATTTATTAACCTTAGTTCCTGTGGGCTGGTATTTAAATACTAATCATTCTGTTATGATTGTCAAACATTTGGTTCTGCTTGAAAGATTTCATGGCAAGATTAATTTAATCTACATGTTTAAAATGTCACAAGCTCTCTGTTTAGTTTTCATTTTCATTGATTTTTAGTTTGTTTCATTTCCTGTTCTCTATATTCACATTTAACACCACTGGTTTGTTTCCATAGATGTTAATTTTATCACACAGCTGTTTGTATCTGAGTTTGTTATCATTGTATATTTAAGTCCTTGTGTTTCCTCATTTCTGGGTTATTGTTTGTGTTAAAACACATTGTGTATTTTATGAGTTTATTCCTGTATTAAATACATTCGTGCTGGAACCTTCTGATTCTCCTTCCTCATCTTTGGACTTTATAAAGTGTGACAGAATAACCGACGTCAAGCTGAGTTTGCTGCGATGGAAAGAAGAAGCCACAATTTTGCTGGACTACATCCTTTACTTCACCCACTCACATGCAAGGACTCTATTCTGCTATGTCTACAGAGTTTCTACTTCTAGAGTGCCAGCTCCTTCCGCGATGGAGCTGGCAACACTAAGAGAAGTGGATGTGCCCACCATAATTCCGGAGCCTGAGCCCATTATGTCTGTCCTAGCATGCGAGCCACCCATTGAGTCCGTGACAGAGGATATACTAGTAGAGTTTTGAGGGAGTTTGAGGAGTTCCTGATTTGTTGGTCCCACCCTTCCTCTTCTACCACCACCTCTAGCTCCAGCCCTGTCTTCCTCATCTCCTGTGTAGTCCAATGTTCATCCCTTACTTCCTCACTGTGTCGGGGATTCACCTGGGGCATCCCATGAGCCATCCTTGATCCGGCTCAGGCCGTTGTCCCCGCTACTCCACCTCAGGCCATCACTATAACTGCTCTGCCTCTACTGCTCCCATTGCTCCCGTTGCTCCCATCCTCGGCTCCTCTGGCGACCATTGGGCCCTCGACATCACCAGGCTCTGCCATCCCTCTCTCAGGCTTTGCGACTGTCCTTAGTCACACCATTTCCGACGCAGCCTTCTGTATCTCCAGCTCAACCTCAGAGGGTCAGTGCAGCAGCTCTGCCACAGTCGTCGATGCCTTCAATGTCCCCATCGTCGACGTAACCATCATTCATCCCCATGGTGGCTTTAATTCTGTAACACCATGGTTCCTCTCTCCGGCAATGACGCCATGGGGCGCTAGGCTGGGCATCTGGGGATCATCCCATCACCACATCACTCTGGCTTCTACCACCTTCTGTTCTGCCCTGATCACATCCCTGGTTTGTGCCACCCCCAGTCCCTTCCTGGCCTTTCCTGCCATCCATCCCTCCAGAGACCAACCCTTCGCCTGCTCCTCGACTGCCTCCTAAGCCACCTCCGCTCCCTTACCCTAGTGCGAGACTCCGCCTTCACAGAGAGGGCGTAATGTCACAAACTGTCTATTTAGGTTTCATTTTCATGGACTTTTAGTTTGCTTGTTATTATTTCCTGTCATCTTTGTTCACATTTCCTGCCACTGGTTTGTTTCCATAGATAATAATTTGATCACATAGCTCATAGCACATAGTTCATTATCCTTTTTGGTCGGTTATTGTTTGTGTTAAGACACATTGTCATGTTGTGGATTATCTGAGATTATTTCTGTATAAATAGAGGAATGAGTGCTTGGCAAATGATTCGTGTTGGAATGTTGTGATACTTCTTCCTCATCTTTGGACTTTATAAAGTGTGATATAAAATGCCTAAACATTGTAAAGATCTGTTTGATGATATCATCTGTATAATAAACTGTACATAACTGTAATTTAATTATAGGTCTACAGCTAATTGTGTCAGTCTCAAAGATAGTATTGAGTAATAACATTTGAAATATAAAACCATATTTCAGAGGAAAATGTGAGGTGGAACTCAAAGATCTATACTTGATTATGTTGCCAGACTTTTGATTATCAACTTTAAATATGGTCCTATAGGATGCAACAGTTGGGATCCGGAAGTAAAAACATAGGCAAATTGATTTTGAACGATAGATAAAAACCTTTAAAGACAGTCTGTGAGCTACGAGGTGGTTAATCAATGATGTTTGCCCACTTTTTTTCAGCTTATTTTTTAAATAAGCATGCTTAACAGCTGGATTCCTGGTGAAAAACTACATTACCCATGATGCTTTACACAAATTACACCAATCAGTCAAAAAAAGGCCATACATGCCAAAAGATCTCTTTAGCTCTGCCCAGTCTCAAGCACTGCAAATTACAAAATGCTTAAATATGTGTGTGTGAGTATATATATATATATACACTATATGTGCATATTTTATGCATAACAAAAAAAAATGGTTTTATATATTTATTCAACATTCATAAATTCCAATTACGAAGTTCCTTGTTTTGGTTTTTTTGATTATGCTGTTCACAATGCTTCATGGTATTGTAGTTCTTTCCCTCATTAAAACAGTTAAGTACACAATCTTGTACTTCTAACTTTTTGTCCAATTTTCAAAAACGTTTTTGCATGGCTTTAGCTGGCTGGCTTGGTTCATGGCTTATAACTCTTTAACAAAGACTTTTTTTAAATCCCTATGGGGAAAATAAGGAAGAAGGGTGCGGGTGTTAATGTACTCTATAGAGAACTGCAGTGATATGTGTCGTTATCATCACCCTGTTTACCTCTACAAAAAACCCAATAGGATCTTTCATTGGGTTTTAGATTGTTACAGAAATAAGCTCTGCAACCAAAAAAAAGTGATTCTTACAGGTTTTATTCATCATGATCATCTTCATTGTGAATTTTGAAGCCTAAAATACAATAACCAGAAGACAAAAGCTAAACATAGACTATAAACAAAACACACTAGTGTCACATGACCTCAACAACACCACCATTAAGCTTCCGGAAGCTATATAAAATCATTTTCCCCAAAGTCAGAGTCAGAATCGTTTCAAGAGCATGATTAACAAGGGTGTGAAAGTTGACTACTGAGTGAGTGGGATAACGTTTAATGTCAAGCAATTTCTGTAGTCTCATTTTGACACTTGTTAGCAACCAAGACAAGTAAAAGCTTAAACACACACACAGGTTTTTTTTAAATGTTTTAAAATATTTAAAAAATATCTTATCCGCATTGTATTTCAGGCTCTTAACCAAAACCCATTGAAAAGAACCATTGCCTTTGGGACGATGCTAAAATGCTAACCTGTTTCTGGGTTTTGGCCTACAAAAATACATCATTGCTGCAATATATACTCTATTGCGGGTTATTGGATTGGCGCTTGGAGCGGTTTTGTGTCTACTCAGTTTTAGGTGGTGTGCGGGTGTGTCGCCTCAGGCTGCGACTAGTTGCAAACATGGCTAACTGGTACTCAATGTTTGCAATTTGTCAAGGTTTCATCCCATTTCCGTTGATTTATGCTTTTTTTCCTACAAATCATTTTCCTGGAGATGGCCACATCTACCTCCTGATGTGAATCATTAGAGCTCATGTCAGGCTTCCAGCTGTCTTCAGCGAGACCCACGTCTGCTCCACTGTCATCCTATCAAATCAGACTGCTAGTGTCTCATAGCAGACATCAATTATGCATGCGCAGACAGACTACTGGAATACATAATGTCTCACTTTGGGTTCCACGAAGCAGATTGGAATTAAAAAATATTTATATTCAACATTTCACTCAGTTTCTATTTGCTACATGAATCTGCAGAATAATTTAGCAAACAATTTATTTTGAATAGGAGCATCATGGTCTCGATTAAAAGGTGAATGACAAATAGTACCAACCCGATTCGTATGAAAAAACATGGCGGTAATTTCATATGAATTTGTATGATGTGAAAATAAATTTGTATGCTTTTTAGAAAATAAATAAGCATGAAAACCTGCCATGTACAATAATGAATTAAATCATAAAAGTTTTTCTTTATGTTATGGCTATTTTTGAACCTGATTGTAGGCCTTATTGATTGAGAATAAAGTTTATCTCTGTGGAAAAGAAAGCCTAGCGCACACACACATTTTCCATTTTTGGGAAGTAGTTACACCCTGCAAAGTCAGTAAGTTTTAGTCCAATATTATAACTAACATTTTTGGATTACAACCACGAACTGTTGAACTGTGCTTGCACAATTTCTACTCGTCCTCCATTAGAAGCTTAAGGATGCGTTCTATAAATCTTTAAAAAGCCTTATCAATCTTAAAGTTAATCAGACTAACCCCATAAAAGCGTAATGATCATAATTAGCCTTAAAATCGAGCATCTTGGTAGAACGATTATTTTAATAGCTATTAAAGTGAAAGAACTGAGCTTTCATGAATCATAAATGGATGTTGACTAATGAACTGTTTCATGAGCCGTGTGAGATTGGGCAGAAATGTGTCGTCAGTACAAACACAGAAGACTGATTATAGCAAAAGCTGTTCTGAAGATTTTAACGTATTTTATCGTCTTATCGTAAGGTAACCTAAATGGACGTTTACCCTATATGGCCATATTAAAACAAGGCTTTTTTTTGCATTCAAGAGTGACAAAACTATTGTTCAATGGAGAAAAGTATTACAGTGACATGACCAAATGTGTTGTTGTGTTTAACACCCCACAGCGCTACTTTTAGATACAACAGATGTTTCTGCAAAACTATTTGACCCTGACGGGAAAGAGAAGCTATACACTTAAAGCGATAGTTCACCCAAAAATTAAAAATCCTCATGTCGTTCCAACCCAACTTGACTTTATTCCGTCCTTGCAAAAGGAAAATATCTTCTGTGTTTTTTTTTTTGTTTTTGTTTTTTTTGTCTATAATGAAAGTCAATGGTGTTCAATGTTGTTTGGACCCTATTGACTTACACTGTATGAAAAAAAACATGTTCTGCAGAAGAAAGTCATACATGAATTAAATAGCATGAGGGTAAGTAAATGATGACAGAATTTCAATTTTCAGCAACATGACAGTCTGAATTTTGTTTTTTTATATAGCTATATGTTTTGGAGAGAAACAAATAATCTGCTCTATTTGATATTTAAACCAGTAAAATGTGGAAACAGATAATGGGTGTTTTTGCTGTTATCCTAGAGCAGACTAATAAACACTCACAGCACATCATCTCTCCATATACAGCCACACAGCAGAGTAATATAATTTAGCTGACGCTAACAGAAAATGAACACACAAAAACTTGAACCTTATGTTTGTTTGTGTGTCACCATCACCAGACAGCATGGCAGAATGAGAAGATGTTTTGTTGTTGTTGTTGTTTTTGCACTGATAACACAAATTCATCTCTGTTGATCCTTGTAAGAGTGGTGGGGGTGATGAGCACGTGGAGGCTTACTGTGCAGCAGGCCAAGAGCAACAGAGATGACAGGAAGTTCATTTAGGAACCACAGCTCCCCCTGCTGGTTGTCAAAGTTAGCAAATTCTAGACTGTAGCTACTGTGGGCCATAAACAGGAGTTAAATTGGATTTTGGAGTTAATCTGGTGGAAAAAATCAAGAATCTGTGATTTGTTCATTCTCTTTAAATGATTAGTACCCCCAAAATTGTATTTAATTTACTCACCCTCAAGCCATCCTTTGTGTATATGACTATCAGCCAAGCACAATCGGATTTAAACTTTTTAAATTTCTTTTTATTAGGTTCTTCTAAGCTTTATAATGAGAGTGAATGGTACTGTAGGGGATTTACAGTTAAGACCAGAGGGCCAGACCTGTTGAATGAAGACCAGGAGTCAGAAGTGCAGTCAATAGAAGAAATTTTAGTGAAGTTTAGTTTGCAGTTTCATCAGCAGAAGCTTCAAGTCTCACAAAGAGTTCGTAGGCCGCCCCACTTACAATAACATTGTTACAGCAATTATACTCTAACAGAGAGGGCTAACTCTTTTAACTCAAAGGTACCATTCACTCCCATTATAAAGCTTGGAAAAGCAAGGATGTGTCTTAACATAACTCTGATTGTATTTGGCTGAAGAAGAAAGTCATAAACACCTAGAATGGCTTGAGAATGAGTAAATTATGGGATAGTTTCTTTGACAAAATTGCAAAGAAAATATTTCCAATGATTTACAAAATAGCATTTTCTAAACATATAAACATATTTTGATTTGATTGATGGCTGCAACATTCCAAAAATGTTGGTACAGAGGTATGTTTACCACTGTCACATCACCTTTCCTTTTAATTAGACTTTAATTGTTTGGACTGGGGATACTTATTGTTGCCAATAAGTTGCCAACTTATTGTTGTCTGATTGATGATCTTATGATGACATACATTTTCAGAGAAACAGATCAGGCCAGTCAATAGGGGCTTTTTGCACTTATAATTGCAGTTGCAGTTATAGTTCCAGAAACTAGTCACCATTACAGTCACCTGAGAAAAAAATTATGTTGGAACTGTAGTGACGTGAGCTGGCTGACAGCGACGTCATGTAAGCATGGCATTCAATAGCATCAACAACTCCATATTGTTAAGGTTAAGAAATGTCTGGACTTTGGCACTGGTCCATATTTTTTTTTTTTTTGAGGAGTTTGTTAGTGCAGTAAGTTTATGTAAACTGTGTTTGCACAGTTTTTCAAAATCACAGGTTCTGTTTCATGTGGCGTTTGGTCAATAAACGAATACAGTAATCCTCGCCACTTCGCGGTTCAAGTTTCACATGCACAGCTTCAGTGCATCACAAATGTTTAAAAAATATTCAGCGAAAAATAAAAATTCAAAAATACCACCATATCGGCAGCCGTATTGAGGAAAGCAGCGTTGCTTCATCGTGATGCGAGAGAAACGGTTTCCCAGGATGCCAGACAAAGAGAGAAACTCTCTCAGAGGCTTTGTACACGCCCACGACTCTCAGACAAGACACGTGATTGGTTCCCGGCGCAAGATCGACCAATGAGAGCACGAGTGGAGTGGGAGCCTCTTCGCCTCTCTCAGAAGCAAATGTTGACGATCCAGCGCCGATATCTGACGATGAGGCGCTTCCTGAACTGATTTAAAGTTCAATACCTGAGTGGAAAAGGTTCAATTCACTGCAAATCAATAGTTTGGATAATTATTAGTATCATCAATGTTGAAAACAGTTCAACTATGTTTTTTTGTGGAAACCACGATACCTTTTTTTCTGTATTATTTGATTAGTATAAATTAATAAATACTCAAATAAATTAGCAGAAAAATACAAGCATTCACCAAAGTCTATACATGTGTTCAATTCTACATTTTTAGAACTATATGGGCATACTGAACTTTTCATTCCAGCCCAACTTTACTTCTTATTACCACCCAACGTTTGGCAGGCACAGCTTGATTTTTATCAGGAATCTCCCAAAGAGAATTCTAAATTTAGTTCCTTGTTTTCAAGCTTGACAAAGGGAATGCCTGATCTCACTGACCGTCGAAACACAAAAAACACACAGACTTTAAAAACACATGTGGGCTTACACAGGTGCTACAAACAAATGACCTAAACAAATGAGTCAGTCTTCAACAAGCTCTGTGTTCACTTCACAGCCCAGTGTAAATGTATAGTGAATTGCAGTCAGTGAAAGTATGAAAATATGAGTTATTAAAGTTGTTACAATTTCTGCAACTGTGTACATCTCCGCTTTCAATTTTGCGAATTAACAAAAGTTAGATGAGTAGACTGAATACAAAGCAAAATGACAAATAAAGCTGAAAGTGTGTGCTTTTGTACGTTAAAGTGAATGAATATCTTTAATTTCAAGAGTCAACACAGGTGAGCATGTCTCTACTCTTGCCAGCTTTTTTGGAAACCAAATTCTCCTGGCCATGTGTAAGTCATTATGCATGCAAATCGGAGGATTTTCCATTGCTTTTTGAGATTTACATGGCTACTGACAGACTGAGACCATATTAAAGGAAAGCTCGGAAGGGAACAACTTGAAATTGTTCTCTTTTTTTAAGTGATGACATTGTGATAAAGGTTAGATCGGGGATTTGTTTGCAGTTGGAGCACTATGAGGAAAATAAAAGTAGAAAAAAGGACATTCATCTGTTCCCAAACCTTCAAATGTGTCGTTACCCATGAATCAACCCATTACCTGTGGTAGGAAGTTTAAATACCACTTTTCCACTGGCCACACTTGACCATCACTCCACTTTTCCTGTAAAAAGGATGCGTTAGATTTGGTGTGGCAACCCCTGATCCCACATTATTCAAAATCGCTGCTCATTATCTAGTAATCCAAATAGACACAACCAAAATAAAACATGGAAACGATTATTGAACTGATTTCTGGCACCATCAGATAAAGACAACAGTGGGAGAAGTAGCTGTTAATGTGATGAAGGTGTGAACCTTGTGAACTTAAGGAGAACTGAATTCAGACATCCATTAAAATCACCTTCAATCTGGTTGGTTTCAAATCATTGCAAAAATCATCATTTGTTTTCAGATGCCTCTTGCTTTAGTGTTTTCTGTCTAATGCAATGACTTTCAAAAGTGCTTCTCAAGTGTCCATGTACATTTTGGCATGTGTGTTATGTGATATGATATTCAAGATATACGTTTTTTAGGTTTTATCATGGTCAACGATGGAAAATTGAACAGGGGATCCTTTTTTCCAGTATCATTGACAGGATTAGATCATAAATAGGCAAATACTTCAATTTAGGTCTATTTCAACCACATGCTATTTGGTTATGGCAGGATTTCCATTCTGTAATTTCAATATTGTGGATATCTGTGGTGATGACGTAATGGAGACCCACCTGGACCATCACACAGGCAGGTGTTGGTGTGGTAGCAACCAGATCCAGCGCTGACCAAGTTCAAACTTATTAGCTAGTAGCACTACTAAATATTTGAGCACAATTAAACTTATTCAAACCATTACCCAATATTTAATAAAAAAAAGTATTTATTGATTACATTAATCCGCTCTTTGGGACCAATAGTTTGGATGTTGAAATCTGCAGTCGAGTACAGAGAATATTTTGTGGATGAATTCTTAGTGGCTATCCAGAACAAAACTTATCTAAACTTCTTTTTCCCATGTGTTTTGGCCTGTATAACATTTGCATAGCACGTTTCAAGACAATCAATCAATTAGTTAATCAATCTGATTTTATTCAAATTCATTAACTGCCCCTTGCATAATTGCCACTTGCATATTTAACATATCATTTAAGATTCAAAATAGTTCAACTATTATCAAATGTGTACATTTATATATAATTTATTATTTTCCATCTTGAAGTATTAAAATGCATGAATTACCCCCCCCCCCAACTCATTTTAGATACAGTTATTGATTATTTATTATTTGCATATTTATATATACTATTTAATATAATATTTAACATTTAATAGCATTTACCAAATGTGTAAATTTATATATTATTTATTATTTTCCATCTTGAAGTATTAAAATGCATGAATTGCCCCCCAACTCATTTTAGATACAGTTATTGAATATATATTATTTGCATATTTATATATACTATTTAACATTATTTCACATTTAAAATAGTTCAATTATCATCAAATTTGTACATTTATATATTATTTTCCATCTTGAAGTATTAAAATGCATGAATTGCCCTCCAACTCATTTTATATATAGTTATTGAATATTTATTATTTGCATATTTATATATACTATTTAATATATTATTTAACATTTAAAATAGTTCAACTATTATCAGATGTGTACATTTATATATTATTTATTATTGTTCATCTTGAAGTATTAAAATGCATGAGTTTCCCCCCCAACTTATTTTAGATACAGTTATTGAATATTTAGTATTTGCATATTTATATATACTTTTTGAAATGTTTACATTTCTTATATTTAATTTATTTTTTTACCATTACTCTACGAAAAGCAAAAGAAGTTTGAAACATCAGCTATAACAACAATACTTTTTTTTTTTAACTAATCATTACTTTATTATCTTTGACATGGGACAGTTCACACAAAAATGTAAATTCTTTAATTATTCACACTTGTGTCGTTCCAAACCTGTATGACTTTCTTTCTTCTGTGGAGTGTGAAAGAAAAAGTTTTGAATTCTGCATTACATCCACCATTTACATTAAGATTTTTCCCTGCCCCCTATGCTTTCCCTACATGGTTTGAGGTATTTAATGTCATTTTAAGTATTTGTTAATAATACATTAATAATTATAATAATTTATTATATGGAAGAAGTGCATAGCTAAATGCATCATGAAAAACGGTGAAGCTGTTATAGTTAATATTTTTGACTGTGTTTTCACAGATTTACAAATGAAAGCAGGAATCAAGATAATATGATGCTTTTTCAAGAATCCCTCTCTTACTTGCATGATCTCATAAATCAGCATGAATTTTTTCACCGATGAACAGGTCCTCACCTCCGTGGTGAAGATGTTTTCGAAATGACCTTACAGACTGAGGAGGTGACCCTGCCCAAAGTTTTGCATGCTGATTTCCATGTGTTCCATTCATGCCAGTAAATGTGTTCAGACCCCCCAGAGCCAGAAAGAGTCACAGAGTGAAGGAGACTCCATGCAGAGGACACTGCTGACAGAGATGGCCATAAAGTGAGTCCCTGCTTATTAATGATACTCTTGAAATGAAATTTACTGGTCACAAGGAATTTCACATGCTAAGGATTTGAATCCAACTGGTTTGAAATGCTAGGAGATTTGTAGTCAATATGTTTAAAAATCTGTATCACAATCAGCTTCACCAGTGAAGGATCTCCATGTAATTTTCAAGGGTAGATTTTGTTGCTTTTCTCAGGAACCTGTTGATGACGTGGACTCCTGGGGCGAGTCCATCGAGAAGCTTCTGTCCTGTAAAGGTGAGCAAATTCAATTCTGAATATAATGGATAGAATAGTCTGTGCCGTTCACTAGAGATCCATTTAAGAAAAATCTGAAATATTACTTTAGCATTTCATACTTAATTTAAAATGTTATATACAAGATTTTTACTAATACTTTATCAGCAATAAAAAAAAGTTCACATTTGCGTTTAAATTATTACCTTTAAATAATACCATAGTGAATAAGATGCTACATTTATAGATAAATATTTATTGTAAATATCTAAAACATGTTATAGAGATCATTTATTTAGGGAACACATTTACGTGGCAATGATGTACTAAAAACACAAAAGGTTCCTGTGTGTTTTCCGTGTGCAGATGACAATGTCGTCAAAATGCTATAAATCCCCATTCACACCATGAAAATGATTAAAAATGCTGTATTTCTGCTGCCAGGCCAGTAGTTGGCGATATCGCCTATAGACTCGACACGTAATATTCAAATATTTGTTGTCGTTTCCACTGAAACTATTACAGTATTGTTTACCGTATACCCTCAAAACGCTGCTGTCGTGTAAACGAACTGTCAAAACGCATAAAGCGTTTTCCCCTTTTAGCTGAAAATGTTGTTGTGTACATGGCCTCTCAGAGAATCCTTTAAAGATTAGTTTTTGTTTCTGGAAAGCTTATGAAGAAACTTGAGGACTGATATGCAGTTGATGTGTCAAGTGTTAAATGACATAATGCAAATAAATAAAGAGTCTGTCTATTGTAAACACTAGTCAAATTATGTTTGACTAAAGTCAGTGGTTCATCTCAATCTCAGTCTCATTCCTGTATAAAGATGTATCAAATAATTGTGTCTTATATGAAATTTAGCTGATTAAACTAAGCTGATTCAAACTTCTGTTTCGTCATATAAATTGGAGAACGAAAACGTAACAGTTTGCCATAATAAATTCTAACAATGGTGTCATGCTGCAGCGGGACAGATGGCTTTCCAGGACTTCCTGAAGTCGGAATACAGTGAGGAAAATATTCTGTTCTGGCTGGCATGTGAGGAATACAAAAAGATCACGAGTACACCGGAGATGATCAGCATGGCAAACCAAATCTACACTGAGTTTGTGCAAACGGAAGCACCCAGACAGGTGAATGACAGCCCTCTGACTGAACTGTGCTGAGCTCCTGTAACGTCGACTGATGATGCAAGAACTCAGCATTTTAGGATAGTAATCAGATATTAATAACATTTAAATTCTGTCATTGTTTACTGTCATTGACTTACATTGTATGAAAAAAAGAATACTATGGAAGTTAATGGGGAGGTAAAAAATTCATACAGGTTTAGAACAACTTGAGAATGATTGAGTAAATGTTGACAGAATTTTTATTTTTGGGTGTACTATCTCGTTAACAACATCAATACCATTATATCCACAACCAGTGTTCGGGAAAGTTACTTTTAAGTAGCTCAAACAGTAGAGCGTGACACTTGCAACACCAAAGTCATGGGTTCAATCCTCAGGGAAAGCAAGAACTGATTTGAATGTTAACGCTTTGAAATGCATAAATGTAATGCGTTACTTACTAAAAAACGTATTTACTTTTTAGGGAAAATAATGTGCTACTATGCCTTTAACTACATAAATCCCATTATATCCACAACCAGTGTTGGGGAAAATTACTTTTGAAAGTAATGTTTAACAATATTGCGTTACACCCTTTAAAAAACATGATTACTCGCGTTACTTTGTTGCTTTTTATGATCACTATGCTTTTAACTACAAAAGTTCCATTGTATACCATATATAGTTGAAGTTACTTTTAAAAGCAATGAGTTACAATATTGCATTACTTCCTTAAAAAGTTCACTAATTTTGTTACTTAGTTACTTTTATTATGGAAGATAATGCCCTACTATGCCTTTAAATACATAAGTCTCATTATATCCACAACCAGAGTTGGGGAAAGTTACTATATAAGTAATGCGTTTACAATATTACGTCATATTTAATATTTCTTTAAAAGGTCACTGATTATGTTATTTAGTTACTTTTATGGGAAGTAATGCGTTACGTTACTTTCGCGTTACTTTTTCTTGCCTTGGCTGGGCTTGTTTCATTGCTTTTTAACCCCTTCAGACCACAAAAAAGATATATTTTTAACAAATTTAAAAGTGAAAAGTAAAGAGTAACTTCACAGTAACATGTTCACTCAGTGCAAACAACGCGTCTGCACTTACTCCCAATTCTTCTGTCATTACATTGATGGGAAAACAAAGTAACTTGCGCTACTAATTTGAAAAAGTAGCTCAGATATTTTGTTGTAAATTTCAAAATAATGTGTTTATAGTTACTTGAAAAAAAAAGAAAATCACATTACTTGTAATTCATTATACCAACACTGTCCACAGAAAAGAATATCACAAATTTTAAATTTGATCTATTAACATTCTCAAATAACGATGTAACATTTTTAGCCCGATAATGACATCGCAAACACCAGCTATGTCATTATTGATGGCTAAAATGTAACAATACAAAATTATTTATTCGTTTTTTGATTGCTTATTTATTTTGATATTTTTTGTTTTTTTATTTTATGAAACAAAAATTATTGCCATTATTTTCAGGTCAACATTGATTCTGGGACTCGCACAAATATTACAAACAACATCTCGGAGCCGACCCTGAACTCATTTGATACTGCACAGAAGATGATCTTCAGTCTAATGGCGAGAGACTGCTATCCCAGGTTTCTGAAGTCTGATATCTACCAGTCCATTCTGCAAAAGCACGGAATGAGCTGACTTCATAATGACTAATGGTAGATCAAGTTTAACTATTGTAAGCAACAGTTTTTTATGATTTTATATTTGACAAGCAAGACCTTTTTAGTTTTGGACTGCTCTGAAATAGCTCTATTTCCATCATGATGTTGCCATATAGGTTTCCTGAAGGAAAAACATGTTTACAGTGTCACATAAGGATCTATTCTGATTTTCATGCACTGTTGCCTTGTTTTTTTTTAGTTTTCCTCTTCACAGAAAACCAAACCCTTTAACTACATCTCATTTTAATCAATAACAGAAAAAAGCATGCATTTAAAAAAATGTTAGGAATCATCCCATTTGGGATTCAAAGGATCTGTTATGGGCCTGAACTAATTCAGTAATTTCCTGGTTATCAGCACACTGTTGAGAAATCATAACAAAATGAAAATCTGAATGCTGCTTTTTCTACTTGTACAGCCAATTAATCTACAGTTAATTTATATAATCGTGGAACCTATCAGTCAGAATTTGTTTTCAAACTATTTATTATTATTAATCATGATGATGTGAATCTTTTTTATCATTAAAAGATTTCTGTTAGGTTTTCTTATGATTGATGATTGACTGTCAGGAGGAAATTTGCAATTTGAATTTAAAGAACCAATTAAATATAACCACTTTACACAATTATAAAATGGCGGAAAATGTATATATATAATATTTAAATAAATGAACATAAAACATGAAAAATTGTGTGAGTACTTTATATCATTTTTTAATATATATATATGTATATATATATTTTATATATATATATATATATATATATATATATATATATATATATATATATATATATATATATATATATATATATATATATAAAAATATATATATATATATATGTATATATATATATATATGTATATATATATATATATATATATATATATATATATATATATATATATATATATATATATATATATATATATATATATATATATATATATATTTGTGTTATTCTATCTTTGCAGTTTTGTAGACCATAAGTAGATGGTGTGTTTAATTTGACAATGAGGAACAAAACAAGAGTTAACAGGTTGTTAAACAAAATATATAACAATGTCTACCCTGAGTAAGGTCCATTTTGCCACTAACCTGGTTAGTAATTCGGTCCTGCCACTTGATACGCATAATGTTTCTCAAGGAGCGCTGGTGGAATTGTTCCAACTAACTAATATATCTTCTGTAGAGTTTCCCGTTTCACAACCATACAAGAGACACGTGAGGACATCTGCACTGTACACTTTCATCTTTGTTGACAGGTGTATTTCCTTGTGTCGTCCGAGTGCTTGACTGGCTTTTTGGATCCTCGCAGTGATTTCTTTATGGAGCCGTCACTAGATATTTTGCTGCTGAGGTATTTTAAGTTTTTTATCCACATTCTTCAACTGTGTGTCGCCAGTGGTGATATAGGGTTGTGAGGGGAGAGTTTTCGGGGCAGGCTGGAAGATGACTTCTGTCTTTCCTAGACTGATTGTGAGTCCAAATAAGTTGGAGGCTTCAGAAAATTGATGATTGCCTGTAGGTGAGTCTCTTCATGGGACATGAAGGCAAAAAGTGCTTCAATGATGAGTCTTTCTAGTTCAGGTACCACTAACCACCAACTTAGAAAAAGCATGCAAAGTGACCAACCACCCCAATTTGTTTTATTTTAATATTTAGAGGCAAAATAGATTATATCACAATAATTGACCAGCATTTAAACAAAAATAAAAATGATCAAGCCATAAAAAAGTCTCTATGAAGAGGAAAATCTAGGCTTTGTGGAGCAGTGTCCTAAATGTTTCATAATAGCCAGCCAATCAAATTTGAGCTCAAGTCAACAGTTCTGTCATTTTGGTCACTATACTTACATTTGGAAAATGATAATGATTTGAAAGAATATTACTTAACTACACAATAAAGTTGAACTGGTTTAAAAATATACAGTCCTGTCCGCACTGTATAACTTAAGCAAGTGTTCATATATTTTACACAAGTGGACAGAGCTATGGTCAGTGAATGGACTGTGGGAGGTCTGAGACTAAGGTTAGGCGTTTTTTATTTAATGCATAGGCCTACATATATTTGACCATTTGGTAGCGACAAAGTACTATAATGAAGCATCATCAAGGTGAAATTACTCACACAAACTCAAGGCACTGATTCGCTGATAATTCACAAAAGTCAGCATATTGAATGAACCCATTGTTCCGGTTTACATGCACACCAAAAAAACAGGCAAGGAGGGGTTTTTTTTCATCAGGTTTTAGGTAATCAGCAACACCTAATCAGTCATGCATCTGACTTTGTTTATTCCATTTGATATGTGAGATGTGATGTTAAATAATATTGTCTGTACCACTTCTCCTTCGGCTGCACAAGGTGAGAACACATTTTTATAATTTTTTGAGTCAAGAAAGAGTTTGGGATATCTTCTCCTCCTACACGTGCTTATGGACGCTTTCCTGCTACCTTTAACACACATGCGTACTTCAATAAACCTGAAGAAGGCAGGTATTGTTGTGCAAAGCCAGGCTTCATATATATGGTACATGCACATACTTACACTACATATACACTGGCACCTAGTGGTCAGAACAGTGTAAATGCAACAAAACTCAGGCCAAATATAAATAAAGCACTTTTTACAAACCCTTAGCAAATGTTTTATTGATAGTATAAAATCCAGCTATTAATCATCTAATAAGATTAAATATCAAGTGCCTGTATAAAATGTATTACTTTATCAATTTTCATGGCTTGTTTTGTTTGTTGCATGGATGGCTAAGCTAAACAGGCCAAGAGATTTTTAACTACTGTTACTCCATTTAATTGTCCAGTAGCAGTTCCTGGCGGTAAATTTAGGGAGGGTAGATTCTGCGTCTTTGCTCTAGTTTATGATAAACATACTGTAAGCTTTATATTGTCGTCGCTGAACATATCAGACACCCATTTGGCAGAATTCTAATGCGTTATTCAGCCTGAGGGTGGCGCTCTGATGATGATTGAAAGACTTGAGTAGAATGACACCTTAGAAATGCCTTACTGTTGTATTTAATGCATCCAAATGTTGTTTTAGAATATTGCAAGTTGATTAGGAATTCCAGGTAGGGAAAACAAAGTCATTTTTATTCCTAGAACAAACACAAAACACACACAGTTGAACTACTGTAAATAAAGGCTATATTCTTGTTTATATGTCTCATATGAAACCAGAACCAGCATTTAAACTAAAGTGTTTTTACTTTATATTATCATGTCTTTGTCTGGAGCACGTTTTATGTAAGGTAACGTGAAAATAAGTCTGAAATCTGCCCCAAATGGCTCAAAATTAGAGCGTGCTGCAGTTCCATTTTTCACCACAGATTTACATTGGAAATAAGTGGGGCGCTGTAGAGCTGAGGAGACCGGCTGCCCCTCTTAATGCTGAACGCATATAGAGCGTGCCCATATGACGTCACGCGCACCGTCGCCGCCATATTGGGAGACAAGTAGAGCTGGGTACAGCGTGCACAGAAGGTTAATCATATTGTCATGTTATCATATTATCCTGTCCCTTTATTAACGCCATTTTTGCCTCGTACCTGTCTCTAGTGATGGCAAAATGAAGCCCCATGAAGCAGTGAAGCCCTGCAGGGAAATGCTTCACACACACATAGGGACTTCAAGATGATTCATTTGCTCGACTACCCCATCATGTGGGCAGAAAAATGTATAACATGCTCGGTGCTTGCAATAAAATGGTGGGATGTGAATTATGCTCTGAATACAAAAATATTATTTGAAGAGTTTTAACATTAATTGTTTTGTGTTACTTTTTTTTTGTTTTTGCTTATGCAACAAGTGAAAATGTTAAATGAGGAGGTAAAATAAAGAGTTTATTCATTTTTATTTAAAAACAATTTTTTCCACTATGGCTTTCAAAGTCTAAAAAAATATAATTTATTGAATTGAAAAGTATTGAAATGTGATAATAAAGTGCTCAGCCAAGTCAACCTTCTCAGCTAAATTGAATTACATATGTAAGAGTTAAAAAAACAACTATACAGTGTTGTGTGGGGCTATGAATATAAATGGGCTACCTGAGCCAGGTTCAACCTGGTTGGTTTCCTCGTTGCCATGCAAGACTCTAAAGTGCCTTAGCATAGTTGAGGTGTTATTATTATAACTTAGCTCCTTGGAACACATCAGATGCTTCAGCTACAAGTATTCAGAAAAGTTGTCACATTTTATTTTATTCATTAATGGAATCTATTAGTAATTGCAGGTGCCTTACATTCTTAGGTGAGGACAACTCAAAGTGCTCCCAAACAGGGGAAAATCTCCTCTTTCTTGCTGGTTCCATCACAAAAAAGAAGCTCGAATCGAATGCCAAAAACAGAGCAATAAAGGGACCCAAAAACACAAAAAGCGAGGGACAATACATAGTGTTTCACTGCCGCTTTTATTTCGAGCTGCACTCAAACCTAGCGAATCCTTTCCTGAAGCAGTCACGTCGTACACCCGCTACGCGGGGCTTCAAACGTCAGCACTTACGTCAGCAACACACGCATCGACCCGCGGTTCAAGAACCACTCATCTAGATTACTCGGCACACGCTTCAGGGATTCGAATCGAGAAGCACATCACTATCTGTCTCTTTCAAAATTCTCAAGTCCATCACCATATTTAGTTTGACTCTTACGCTCACTTTTCTCCCTAGATTTACATAAAACGTTGTTTTTCTGCGATAACAGTGGCTTTAACTTCGCTTCCGCCATGACATTGATTAGAAGTAGTGGTGGGCAGAGCGAGGCTTCATAAAACACTGAAACAGTTTAATCAAATGTGCCGTATTGTTTCGAAGCTTCGAAACTCTGTCTATACCGACACCCGTCTCCATGGTGACACCTAGTGGTCAATTGCACGTTATCTGAAACAACTTTGACAACATGCCATTTAAACAAACTAAATGTGTTTTTGTTAATGTGGCGAGTTTTAACGTCCTCGCTATAAAGCTATAATATATAATAATAACAACTAGGTTATTTTTGTCATAAAAAATGAAAATTAATAAAACAAATCAATCCACAATGGTCTCATTTTTGTTTTGTTTTCACAGATTTTCATTCAAAACTATTAATTGCTCTGCTGTGTAAAGAATCTATATATGAAGCTATATATCTATATATAAATTTATATATCTACGAATCTCTATATAGGCTATTTTTTGTCCCTCAATCTATCCATCTCCTATGAAATTCTATGTTCCGCCACAGTTGACAAAAAAAGATTATTTAAGTCGAAATAATGACTTGGTATCTCAAAATAATGAGAAACTGTCGAAATAATGACTTAGTAACTCGAAATAACGAGAAACTTTCTTGAAATAATGACTTAACTTTACCGATTCTCCACATGGTCAAAGCGTGTAAATGCGAGATATTGAAGAGCCGGTGAAAACTGTTGCATGAAAAATGCAAAACTTGCAGGATTTGCAAAACTATCGGATTATGGCTGGATTTATTAGTTAAATTTAAGTGTAATGTCTTCATAAAATGCATGAGTACATGTGTTAATATTAACGCGAATTTCGCGGATGCTCTTTGATGTGCAAGTTCATTATAAAGAGTCACTATAATACAATATAATACTATAATTCAACAGTCTATAATTCCTCTGTATAAAATCCATGGATCACTGTGCTGCTGCTTGTTCATACACAAAAATACAAATTAATAAAATACTATATACTATGGAATCCCCTCTTATATACTGATGATTTATCATTCATGTTCTTTAATTATAATATTGATTAACACCCTGACTTTAACAGCAGTTTTACAGAACGTGTCATGTTTGCTGTGATCTCGCATTTACACGCTTTGACCATGCGGAAAAGCACGAGAAAGTTAAGTCAATAATCTTTTTTTTCTCAACTGTGGCGGAAACGGGCTTCCATAAGGTAAAGTTGCATTAACTCCTGTTTGTTTGGTTTGTTCCTGTCAATCAAACGCAGACTCGGCAAGCAGCACCTGTCCAAACACTTGTGAAACGCGCAGAAGCTTCATTTAGCCATAGTCATGTGACATGGGTGTTTTGAATCACAGTTTCGGTTCAGTGTTTCGAAACATCTGCGCTTCGGGATCTCAGCACTGTGTCGAAACGCAAGTTTTACGTCAGCCATCCCTAATTAGAAGTTGTCCACCAAGATGGCGGCTGTCGTAAAACTACGTCACGATCGGGCGCACTCTATATAATTTTATATTAATTCAGTGTAGAGGTCTATGTTTGGATGAATATTTTGGTCTCATTAAAACATTTACAAATTTATGAAACTGATCAGCCATCAGGTAAAAACCATAGACACTGTGATGAGCCAGAAACAACATTGCCCCCCAGTGATGAGCCATTGAAATTTCGAAACATTGCGAAACAGTAATGATTTAATTAAGCCTTGTTTACTGAAATCACATGACTGTGGCAGTTTGATAAACACTCAGAACCCCTGATTCGTAAGGTGTTCGATGCTTTATGAAGCAGTGTTTGGAAATTGCCATTACTAAATGCAGGTGTGTTTACAATATAGATGTATTAGATGCATACAAATTCAAATATAGGTCAAGATTTATCTTTTTCCATTTTACCTATTTACAGAAGACATACAAAGGCATGAAAACAATTGAATATATTTAAGAACAATGTGCAAAGTTATCAAACTTCCCTATTCGAATGCATTTTATGAGAAAACACATGCCCGTCTACGTACAAATTGTTTAGAAAAATTTGCATTCGTCACAATGTAGACATGGGCATGCAAATTATGCGGCTGTTTTTACATCAGCATACCTGAAGTCTGCAGAACAGGCTCATATGAAACCATTACCAACGTCATGTACTCTCGACCTAAAATAAAAAGAGAACAAAACATCGTCAGTGTTTCTAAATTAGGCCAATAATCTGATGCTTCGTTTGAAGCTCACTTCATTTGCTTCATTGTTTTGAAGTTAAAAAGGAAGCAGAGTTGTATCAGAAATATTCAAAACAATGCCAGCTTTCTTACAGTAAATAGGCCTACGCAGTTTAAGTCAGTGTTAATATGCATTAGGAAGCTCTTTTTTTATTTTAAGGCTTAATAGGCCATTTAGTCAACATGTTTTTAAATTGTTTTACAATTAAATAAGTCTAAGACAACTAAAACAGACCGTTAAGGCTAAGGGTAGTCTGGTCGCTAAATTGGTTTTGGTTTTCACACTTTTACTGAACTTTTTCCTCTTTGTTTGCTCTTTGATGTTTGAATGTCTTTGCCCCAGTGGTTGACACAGTAACAGAGCATGTCCTTCTGCTAGTTTGTCTGTGTGTATTTGTACCACAGTGAGTTCCTCTTGTACTTTTTTTTAGTCTATGTTCAAATCCAAAGAGGAAATGTTCACCTCATCACGAGAACACGCTGTTCTGTAGACGTGATGTGATGCTTGCTTTTTCTTCAGGGCCTTTTTAATCAGTAATATTCATTATAGCATTGTCTTAGTGTACATTTGTGCAATAAGTTGATATTGTTTTACAGGAAATGTGAGCAGTACAGTGATACCTCGGTTTACGAGCGACTTGGTATACGAGCAAATCGGTGTACGAGCATGGGGGGTCGAATCAGTGTACGAGCATTGTATCGGTGTACGAGAAAAATTGTACCCACACCCACGCGAAGTTTTGTGTGGAAGCTCAGCATGGTCTGCGCATTTTTACAGGAAATATCCTAATAGGGCATTCCAAACCCTTTATCACCCCTTAACTCACTCATTCTCTCAGCGTTGCTTGGTTTGTCTGCATCATTCACCACAGTGCATACTTTTATAAGTGATTTACATCGGTTTTACCTCCTGTTGTAACATTAATTAATTGTGATCGCTATTGTTCACGTAGTGAAATGTACACGTACAGTACCTCTAAGCAGTAACTGTCATGGTTCATGAATTCATTGTCTAGTTCTGCCTGTGTGTGTGTGTGTGTGTGTGTGTGTGTGTGTGTGTGTGTGTGTGTGTGTGTGTGTGTGTGTGAGAGAGAGAGAGAGAGAGAGAGAGAGAGAGACACACACCTCGTTCTCATATCATCTGCCTATTTAGTGCACTTCTCTCCACTCTTCTCTTGTCCAGTCTTTCATTTGCAGCTCCAGCGCGCGTTCATTCATGGGCTCCAGCGCATTCATTCGCGGCTCCAGTGCGCGTTTGTTTGCGGCCATGGCTCCCATGTGTGATACACCTCTGGATTATCACTTCGTTTGTTTTCTACACTATTATAATAAATTCACTCATTTGCACTTGAATCCTTGCTTTGCCTGCTCCCAACTTCTCCCTCCTCTCTCTCCTCCAAGCAGGCAGCTCAAACCTGAAGTGCATTACAGTAAATTGTCAAGTATTTTTATAGTTTAATCGTCAATTATTAATTAGTATTTATATGAGATCTTAATGGTTATAATTTTCACTGTAATTAATAGGGTATAACCAAACCGCGATAAACGGCATTTCTGGTCGTGTGGAACAAATTCATTGATTTTTTTGTGCATTCTTATGGGGAAACTTGTTTTGGTGTACGAGCATTTTGGTTTACGAGCTCGCTCTTGGAACGAATTAAACTCGTAAACCGAGGTATTACTGTACTTGGTTTTCTGATTTTTTTTCTTTTTTCTTTTTCAAATAACCATACTTTCTGAACTCTCGCACATCTGGCAAATCAGTTTCATTCTAGTTAACCGGGTAGTCTTCAATAGTCCCCCTTTTCTTAAACTTCTTAGTCTGAGCATCTCTCTCTTTATCTCCCTCATATATTCATATATATATATATATATATATATATATATATATTTATATATATATATATATATATTTATATACATTCAGTTCATCCTAAACAGATATCTAATTGTAATTTTCCACCTAATGTAGATCTACAAGTAGATAGAGCTGAATGAAAACAGTTTGAATAATACATATACACAAATTGGACTTCACACTATGTTCTAAGATCACACTAAGATCTTTTTTTGTCTCCTGGTGAAGTTTTGGTTCCTTACCACTGTTGCCTTTGACTTACTTTGTTTAAAAGACACTTAAAGAGTTGAAACTTCTGTCTTTTTTATTCCCCTTCATGTATTTCCATACCTGTAAGACTTGCGATCATCTTGTGAACAAAACTGAAGATCTCAAAGCTTTCTGTCTCTCCGTCGACAGCTACGCAACTACCGTTTTAAAGTTTCAAAAAGTTCATAAAGAGATGAACTAATCATATTCATAATTCATCATTGTAATTCATAAAACTAATGAGCGTCACCTGCGAGCCACTGGTCTCGTGTCTCACGGGGGAGTGGAGGCATAAACGGAGGAATGATAACAATAAAGGACGAGAGAAGACCAGGGGTCTCATTTATGAAGCGTGCGTACGCATAAAACGGGACTGGAAACGTACATACGCCAATTTCCACGCAAAGGTTGTGATCTATAAAAAACAACTTGACGGGAGAATGTGTGCACATTTAAGCAAACTTTGACCCGTGACATCTGCAATTTATAAAGGGAATGTTCCTGACAGGTGTGCGTACACACGGTTTTATAAATCTGAATATTTTTTGCCGTATGGCATTTTTGGCTTTTGGGCGCACGTAAACTTTTAGTAGTGATCCTACACACAGTTTTATAAATGAGACCCCAGACCTGGGCTTTATGTTGTGTTTTGTGTTTGTGTGGGCGGCAGTTGTCCGTGAGATTGGATTTATTTTATTTATTTTTTACTATTGGAGTAAATGGGAAATGCTAAATTCATATTCATTTTAATTCCCATCCACCACCACTATAGAAGTTTACCCAAATCTGAGGATGTCTACATCTGAGAACCAAGAAGCCTGAACAGGGTCCATTATGAATAATATAATTTGATAGGGCCAAGATCAAATTTTTTTTTTTTTTTTTTTCCTCATCACTAGTCTATGGAATATATTATATTCTTCAGGATTTATGTATTATTTTGGCTTCTTTACTGTCTACCAGGTGAAAACTCTTTTTGTGGGTTACAGGTTGAAAAGTAATATTTTTATACTCTTAACAAACCTCTAAACATTGAATAATATTAGTAAATGATGCCTTCCTTAGTACGCACAAATACTCACGTGCTGTACACACATAGTGTTCTTGCTTTGCATCAAGTACAAAGAACATTTCCAGGTATGGGTACCTTTAGGCAAGAACACTGTCACGTGTAACTGTTTGATACATTATGTGATGGACCAGGCCTGGGCTTTATGTTGTGTTTTGTGATCGTGTTGGCGGCAGTCGTCCGTGAGGGGCTGCCACCAAATTTTTTTCTTTTGTATTTGGTTTATTTTCATAAATAAAGTCTGTTAAATGTTCGCCGGTTCCCGCCTCCTTCCTCCCTAAACAAAAAACTGTTACAGTAACATAAAAATGAACCTCATTGGTTCTTGCAGAAAAACAAAAGTGCTGCTTAATACAAGAATGAACCCCATTGATTCTTGCTGAAGCTCAAACATGCTTTATTACACGATAATGAACCTCAGTGAGGCCAGTGCCTAGAATGAAGCAACACTTCTAGTAGAGTGTGGCCTCACTCCTAGGGGGTACAGCTGGTCTTGGACTTGGTATGCCAGGACGATGGCTTCCACTATCCAGTGGGCCAACCTCTACTTGGAGATAGCCTTTCTCTTCTGTTATCCTCCATAACAGACAAAGAGAGTTCGGTCCAGGTACATGCGCAAAGCAAGGACTGGGTTTGCCTCCTCCAGGGGCAGTGCTTGCAGGTTCACCACCTGATCCCTGAAAAGCATGATGGGCATGTATCCAGAGTCTCAGGATCAGGTAAGAGTAAACAGGCCTAAATTCCAGACACAATTCGTCAACTGAAAATGCCTTCAGGTCCCCCACCTTCCTGATGGAAGCCAGTGCATTTAGGAGAGCTCTCTTTAATGACAATATCTTAAGCTCTATGGACTGCAGAGGTTCAAAGAGGCTATCTGCAGGGCAGATAGCATGAGTGAGATATCCCAAGAGGGTATGAGGTGAGGGCATGCCCTGATCGGGAAACTCCCAGGGTCATATTGGTGAGAAGAGCACCACTTGATGAACATGGTCCACTTCAGGCGAGCCTTATAGAGAGTGCCATCGCCGAAGTGATGGTATCAACTACAGCTTAAGGAAGGTCACCCAAGTCCTGTGTGTCCCTTCCAGAGACCACATGTGGAGGTTCCAGAGGTCTGGACTCGTGTGTCAGAGGGTGCCCCATCTCTGATAAAGCAAGTCCTGCCTCAGAGGAATGCTCCAGGGAGGATGAGTGGCCAATCACATACTTGCGTAGCCCCCGGAACCAGCTGTGGGCAAGCACGTTTGTGCTGAGGGACCCCTCGGTCAGAGAGTAAAGAAACTGCCAGTAGAACATGTCCAAAGACACAAACGGGTCCACCTGTGCCACTCTGAAGCGCCTCCAGATCAACTGAGTCTCCTTTCCGACGGACATGAACTTGTTGTGAGAGCTCGTCAGCTGCATGATTGAGCTCACCTAGGATGTAAATGGTGCTCGAATCCGAAGCGAAGAGGTGAATGTGAGCTCGTCCGAGCTCTTCCTTATATATCTAATTTGATTCACATCTTGGCGTGTTTAGTTTATGCTCGAAGGTGATTGGGCTCTCAAGCAAGATCTTAATTTGGTCGAATGTGACCGACTTGTAGAGAACCAATGTGTTTTTTTTATTTGTGAATAAAAGCCTAAATTCAATATGTTCATACAAATGTATCTCTTCATACAATGCAGACTAAATTTCCCAATTCATATGGATTAGTTATATGATCTGTTTGAAGCATCAAAGTAGTGGTTGTGCAGACTGTCAATTGAGGGATAGAAATCTCTCAGATTTCATAAAAAAATATTGTAGTTTGTGTTCCAAAGATGAACTAATGTCTTACGGGTTAGGAATGACGTGAGGGAGAGTAAATTATGACAGAATCGATGGGGTCGTCATTGGCTGTCCCTATATCAACACTATGATGCAGAATAGAGTTCTCTTGAAAGGGAAGTAATTCATGCTGCTGTGTAAATTTCTAACACTACAGCTGTGATGGTAATGGAAAATGTTACATATTTCTCTCTTCTGACTACCATAATGAAGCTCTCAATTGTGCACAAATACGCACGTGCTGTACACACATAGTGTTCTTGTTTTGCATCAAGTACAACAAATATTTCCAGGAATGGGTACCCTTAGGCAAGAACACTGTCACGTGTAACTGTTTGATACATTATGTGATGGACAAAATTATGCAAATGGTAACCAATATCAAAGATCTGGCTCTATTTTCTCATATAGATATTCTGAGATAATAGAGTAATGGAATTTTTTTTTTTTTTTAACAACACATAAACAGTAAATTATATTTAAGAGGGCACAAACAGGTCACAAATATAATGTAAGTCTAACTCCATGTCAAATGGAGTTGCAGTGGCAGTTTCCTGTCGTGACACTCTCATTTTTACTCATTCTTTTCACAGCTCTCATTCTTGATTAAGTAGTGGTGCATGAGAGGAAATGACTGTGCAAGTATTAGGATGTAAACTGTGAGAGGTATGAAAACTTTTCAAAACTTCCCAAACAATGATGCTTGCTTATAGGTTGCTTGCTTGTAGGTTTACAAGAAAATCTTGTCTTGTATTTTAAAGCACCAAGGTGATGGTGACTGACTCAGGTGTCTGTGTGATGTGTAGCTTTGTCTCATGTTAAGGACTTGGTGTCCTTTACATGAAAGCCATGAACTTCAAGATACATATCAGTTTCCATGTGTGAGGTCAAACTATATTGTTTGTTCCTTTCCACACTGGAAACATCAGTACCCCAAATATAGTGTGTACAAGAAAAGTGTACTGCAAGGTTCAAAACCCACACATTGCTAAAAATATTTCTATTTTGCATTCATTTGCAGTGTAAAACTAAACATTTAATTACCATTTATATTATTGGATTTCCGAGTGAACATCAGAATTTTACTTGAACCTCAAACTGTCCCATTTGTTTCAAAGACAGCAGGTTTCAAAAGGATGGTCAAATTATGCTTTTTAATATTTTCCATTTCCTTTAGTGTGTAATGTATCTTTTTGTGCATAAAGCTCATGGTGTCCATAAAGGGATTTAGAGGTCATTTTCATCACACAGTTTTCAACTAAAATGCCAAATTCTAACATTGCCAACTAATTCTTATTCTGATGTTTCCAAATACTGGCCTGGCATGCATGATATAGCTTTTTATAGTCATTTTCATGAATCTGTGTGAAGAGCAATCACTTTGATAACGTTGTTATCTGTACACAAAATTTTCAAATATTCAAAGAAAAAACGTGTTGTCATGTAAACGTACACTTATTCCTCAATCAAAGTTGTTACGACCGCTAGGGGTCAGCCGTAACAGAGATGGAAGTGAGATAAAAACCAGATAATATTTCAGCAAATTTGCATCACACATCTTTTCTTTGGATTGTTTGATACATGCCATCGTGAACACAAGGCTGTATACAGCTGGGGTAAAATTATGGATTTACCTGTTTTCCACAAGCTCTGCCTAAAGCAGGAAAACTGTGCCAAATAGACAACCACCTGAGAGACTTTTTAGAACTTCTGTGCCTTTCCCACTTCCTGGATCCCAAGAGATAGTCGAGGGTCATTCGTTGAGTTTGTGGAGTAGGTGCTGATTCAAAATTTACCATCTGCCTCTCGAATGAGGATAACGCCAGCCCCACTCCAGCCCCAGAGCCCAGCCAACTGTCAGCCATACCCACTGCAGAAACAGCCAGAACCCACCACTGACTCATAGACCGAGCCAGCCATCAAAACAGAGCCAAAATGATCGCCGGAGGCTACTTTCATCCCAGAGGCTAAGCCCAACGCAGAGTCTGTCCAGGTGTGTGTGCTGAAATTAGTGTCTGTTATTGAAGACCTGTTGGTGGAGTTCACCGGTATGGATTGGAGCCCCGCACAAACTCCAATCGCTGAGATGCATAAACAAAGCTGGGTTACTGTGGAATTAATATTAGATTAAGTGGAGAATATATTTGCTGCTCTACTGTCTCAACAGTCTGCAGTTTCCACTCAGTTCCAAGTCATCTTCATCTCTGCAGGTTCAGCCCAGTTCCAAGTTAGTCATCCCTGGATAATCCCAGTTCCAAGCCAGCTGCATGAATCTGCATCAGGCTTCACAGTCATCAGCTCCGCCTCAAGCCTCCTAACCCACCTTGATTCAACGCTCGCTCAGCTCTACCATGGACTGTCATCCCTCCAGCTCTGCCGGGCTCACTTCTGAGTCAGCAGCTATGCCTCGACCCTCTGACCCTGCCAGGCTCCTTCACCATTGTTCTCACTCCGAGTATATCTGCCCCGGCCTGCCAAGTCCACATCCCCACCTCAGTCATGCCAGCCTGCAGCCCCACTGTGGTCAACAGCTCTTTGGTTCTTTGCCTGGATCTCCATCTCCACCTCCACTGGCTCTACCTCAGTCGGTTGGTTCTACCCAGCCTTTTCAAGACACCACCATGGCCTTCCTCCATCAGCTCCACCATAGGCCTTCATGGTTCTGCTCTGGGTCATCCTCTGGCTACTCCCATCTCCATTCTGGCTCACTATTGTCTTTTCCATAGTTCCTCCAGTCATCATCTTCTTGATGTCTTCCATTCCCTGCTCCTCATCCCTCTCCAGAGGCCCCCCCCCCCCCACTCCCTCCCTCCCTCAGTTTGAAATCTAGTTTGCTGCACAAGGACACACTTTCCTAGTTATGGAACTTTGTTCTAGTTCTTCCTTAGTTGTTTCTGATTTGTTCTCACCCGTTTCTTGTCTCGTTAAGCTCTAGGTCTTGAGTTGATGATTGGTGATTATGTGTATTATTCATCAATCTATGCATATTTTCATGTAAAGAAGTCCAGTATTTAACTTAAGGTCTTTCTATATTTTTATGAACCTAATTATTAAACTAATTATGTAAAGTTATGTTGTCATTGTCCCACAAATAAACTGCTTCTATGCCTTTAGTCTCTTTAACCACATTTATAGCGCAGTCACATTGAATTTTGAAAATCAACTCAATGAAATCAACTCAATTCAATAGGAATCTGCGCGATCATGAGTTTTATGTGAGGGCAAAATATTTCCGCAGCATTGATTTGTTCTGGGTTTAAGTTTGTCACACATCTTGTTGACCAATGGAAAGCTTTTCAGTATGAAAGTGACTTTTGAGTGGGTTGTGCTTCATTCATTGCAATTTAATCAACTTAATTTTTGCATTTTTAAACCGACATAGATTAAGGATGTAAACACAAACACAATTTTGCTGCAAACATGGTGCTTGTTCCAGTAATGTACAACAGGGGCATTGAGGCAAGAAAATTGCTTGTTTATTTGCTTGAGAGAGATTTGAATATGAACATGCACTGTTCATATCTGCAGCATGTTCAGTATCTGTCAGTAGTTCATGAAATACAGCTTATGTTTTACAGTAGTAGCAGATGGCTCTAAATTTGTGTGTATGTGTATACACTCACTGGCCAGTTTATTAGGTATACCTCTTCAACAGCTTGCTATCAAATACCAATACAGTATTAGTAATAACAATATGTTTTATTTCTATAGCGCCTTTCAAGAGCCCATGGACAATTTACATAATATTGACAAAAATATACAATCAGGATGCAACAGCATGAACAAGCAAACAGACAATGATACATGATAACATACATGATGAAACCAAAACAAGCAAGGATGTGAAATTTGAAGTATAAAATCAGTTAATAGAACATAATAAGGTTTTAGATTATTATATATATATATATATATATATATATATATATATATATAATATCTAATCAGACAGTCATATTGCAGAAACTCAATGCATTTATGCATGTATACATGGACAAGATTATCTGCTGAAATTCAAACTGAGCACCAGAGTTAGGAACAAAGATGATTTAAGTTACTTGGCATGGTTATTGGTGCCAGACAGGCTGGCCTGAGTATTTCAGAAACTGCTGATCTTTTAACAACCATCTCTAGAGTTAACAGAGAATGGTCCAAACAAAGAGTATAGTAACTAAAGGAACTAAAACATAAATACAGTTTACATACATTTTAAGATGGTCTTAATAAGTTTTAGTTACTTGCATCCATCCATCCATTATTCACACCTCACAGGAATGCTGGAGACTGCTGAATTTCTTATCGTATACAGTATATACAGTATATGAATTTGACGTACAGATAAACAAGTCTCAAAGCGGAAGTGAAACTGTTGACTTGAATGGGGCTTTCTTTTGTGTTACAGTGACTTGCCTCAGTAGACGGTAAATTTTTTTCTTCAGCAAAAATCCCTAAGCATTGGGACCATTTTATAATTTTACTTGATTTTCTGCTAAATCTTATTTCTTATGAACCACAAGCAAATGTCCCTGCACCTCCAGGAATTAGCTAACTATTTGTATGTGGTTACCACTCAGCTAACTACTATAATATCTATAATTCATGAGATATTATGAATGGACAGAGTTATGGCATGAGTGCACACTTGTAACCAAACATTTCAATTTTTTTGTGTGTTCACAATTTGTTTGGATAGCCATAGCATAGCGCAAAACACTTAATAAAATCACTTTTGATTAGCTAGAAGATATCACATGACACCTAATCTAATCAGCCAATCACACTGCAACAAAAAGTTATGCGTGTAATAATCTAGACTACTGCCTAACACTCGATGGCTGCTCTGTCAAGTTTTCATTGTCAGTTAGAAACCTGGGTTTGTTCTTTGATGCCAATATTTCTTTTGAAAGCCACGTTTCTAGTATCTGTAAAACTGTATTCTCCCATCTTAAAAATATATATAAATTACGATGTATGCTCTCAATGACAAATGTGGAAAGGTTCATGCGTTCATGAGCTCAAGGTTTGATTATTGTAATGCTCTACTGGGTGGTTGCCCTGCACGCTTAATAAACTCCAGAAAGTACTTACAAAGCATTGAATGGTTTTGCTCCCCAGTACTTGAGTGATCTCTTAACACATTATAGTCCTTAACGTCCCAAAAACTTTTTTATAAAACCTAGACCAGTTTTTTTTATACCTAGAATATCAAAGTCAACTGCTGGCAGTCAATCCTTTTCCTATTTAGCACTTGAACTCTGGAACAGCCTTCCTAATATAGTTCAGGAAGCAGACACACTCTAGTTCAGAGATGCCCAAACTAGGGCCCGCGGGCCAAAGTTGGCCCGTGGTAACCTTTGATTTGGCCCGCCGTACCGTCCGAGCAGAGAGAGAGAGAGAGAGAGAGAGACAGACAGAGAGATACCTTCGACAAAGATTGTAATTTCTAATTTGACATAACAATTTTGTTTGTTTTATCATAGAACTACAACAGAGTAAACTGAAATTAAATGTTTAAAATAAATGTAAATTAATAAAAAAATGTATTGTAAATGCGCAATTCAAGGTGCAGCACTGCATGCTTTGCGACACATGACGTCAATAAACGTCAACAAATTAAACGCAATAATGGAGAAATCAAGGCAGTGGCACACAGACGAAAGATATTTTTTTAAAAGCTGGGGAAGATGAGTTTTTATTCACAGAATTCAAATCAAAGGCAGCATGTCTAGTTTGCAAACAATCTGTTGCTGATTTAAGAGTACAATATCAGTCGTCATTATGAAACAAAACATTCTGTTGCTTTCTCAAAGTATGAGGCGCGAAAACAGAAGGCTCACGAGCTGCTTGCTGGACTTCAATCTGAACAAAGATTGCAACGTCCCTCATCATCAGTGATACGGTCTCTGTTTGGCAGTACAGTGATCCCTCGTTTATTGCAGTTAATGTGGACTGGAACCCGCCGCGATAGGTGAAAATCCGCGAAGTAGGATCAGCCAATCAGCTCACGGGATACAGCCACTCGTGCTCTCATTGGTCGATCTCACGCCGGGAACCAATCACGTGTCTTGTCTGAGTGCCGTGGGTGTGTACAAAGCCTCTGAGAGAGTTTCTCACTTTGTCTGGCATCCTGGGAAACCGTTTCTCTCGCAACACGATGAAGCAACGCTGCTTTCCGCAATACGGCTGCCGATATGGCGGTATTTTTGAATTGTTATTTTTCGATGAATATTTTTGAAAAATCTGCGATGCACTGAGACCGCGAAGTGGCGAGGGATTACTGTACCTACTTCTGTGAGCAGACTTTCAGTCTGATGAACTTGAACAAGAGTAAACTAAGAAGCCAAATAACTGACTCTCACCTACGTAATATATTGTCTTTGTCTGTTAGTCAGCTACAGACCAATCTTCTGAAAAATAAGGACCAGCTTCATATCTCTCATTAGGTCACTGACATTGCAACCACATGTTTTATTATTGATTGTGTGTTTGGCGCTGAACTGTATTGTACATTGAACACTTGGGGATTGTTGCCCATTTAAATTGTTAATTAAAATGCAAAGCTTTACAAATAAAACTGCATTAGTTAATCAGATTAAAGTTGTTTTATATTTATTTTAAATATTATGAAATAAATAAACCCATAGCAACTTTAATGTAATACAGTTTGATTTATGATGCAAAATGTACTTTTGGCCCACGGCTCTCAATCAAGTTTGATTTTTGGCCCTTCATAGGAAAAAGTTTGGGCACCCCTGCTCTAGTTTAAATAGACTAGTCCATTTAAATCTAGACTGAAAACACATCTCTTCAACCTGGCATACACATAACACATTATACGTTATTTTTTAATTCAAATCAAGTAAAATGATTGTTAAGCTGCATAATTTAGCTCAGCCGGAACCGGGAACATTACCATAACATCTGATGTAAAGTTTAAAACGTTGTGTTCTGCTGCCAGACCAGTATTTGGCGATGTCGCTTTGTAAAGAATAAATATATGCGCCTATTGACTGAACACGTAACGACATGAACAACGTGCAGGACATCACCATTTTCACAAATTTGTGGTTTTGCAGTTTACACGGAGAAGATAACAGCATAGTTTTCAAAAACATGCGCTTTCAGGCCATTAACTATTAACTACATTCAGACTATTACCATTTGAGAGGTCTTAAGAGGTCTTGTGAAACTATATTGTGGGCCCCTTTCCTTGTTGAACATTAAACACATTTTTTACATACAAATATATTTTATGAAAATATCTTAATATCCATTTTAATACATCTAACTAAGACATGTTTTACATGGTAACATATTACATTTATAGCCATCAGTTCAGATGACTGTATTCCATGAAATACATCAAACGGTAGTATATTAATGATGAAAAAAGGCAAACAAGACTTGAATATGAAAAAAGAACAGCCATTGTTTGAATTCTAAATACAAACACAGAGCTTGTAAAAAAAAAGATCTGATGTAAAAGTCAGCATTTGCTTATCTGTCCATGAACTTTCCAGTCTGATTTGCATCTCTGCATCTGCACAGACCTGCTCTAGCTGGTTTCATAGACAGAAACACCTTTGCGCCTGTCTCAGCGAGTAAGCGTCACCCCAATAAACTTCCTCTCTCTTTTTTTTTTTGTGGTTAAGTGACTCTAAACTGATGACGCCAACACGGCATAAAAAGGGTTGTGAGAACATCCCGCTCTTATTAACTGAAATAACTGAAGGACAACAGCACACCAACACGTATCAGCAACAAAAAGCTTTTTGTTAAGATGCCAACCATATTGTCGTCTTCAACTGAAATAAAGAACATGAACCAGGAGGATAAAACAGTAAATACCCGGTAAGTGTTGTTTATTGTCAAAATCTGTGTATGTTTGTGGTAACAACAGAATATATCATGGAATTGGCGCATTTGTCTTAGAAATTTAACAGAACCGATTCTCATTCCTCAGGAGACTAGACAAGTGGCGTTTCCGTTGCCTGCTGACAGACAAGTAAGCTACTGTCAAACTACAGTTATAATCCATTATTGTGGATTGTGTTTGAATGTACACTAATTATGTTTTATTCAAACAGACTGAACCCCAGTGAGACCCTGCTGTGGTCCCAGTCATTAGAAAACCTCCTTAGATCTAAATGTAAGTAGAATATGCATGTATTCATTCTTATAATTATATTCCTATAGTTCATGTGTTATGTAATGTATTGAATCTAAGATGCTTGACATTGTGTGACCATGTCAGTAAATTTTATATTACATAAGAGCATTTTATCACACATCCAAAACCACTTCTTTTCCACTGTGAATTTCATTGACGTCATGTATATGGACAAGGAAAACATATGCGAACAAAACCTGCACTATTTTCTAGATGGTCAGATAGCTGGATCAAGGAACTGCCAATATGCAAAGCAAAAGAGAAAAGCAGCTTCAGTTACAAAAGCTGTTTTGACACATAAACCACACATGAAAATGTAAAACGTTTGGGTATTATTGCAACTGAAGAAAAAAGTGTATAAAATATATGAAAAGTGTGTAAAACAAAATCTTAATGCCAAACTATGGTAGTAATAATAATATATATATATTACTACCATACTACCATTTTTTTTTAATGAAATTACTATTTACTTAAGTACACATTCAATTTATTAAAAGTGACAGTAAAGACATTTATAATGTTACAAAATATTTCCGTTTCATTCTTTTGAACTTTTTAGCCATCAAAACCTGGTAAAAATGTATCACACAATTTATAGCATATTAGAATGATTTATGAAGGATCATGTGACACTAAAGACTGGAATAATGATACTGAAAAACTGAAATTAAAATAATAAAATAATATTTCACAATATTACTGTATTTCTGATCAAATAAATGCAGTCTTGGTGAGCCTAAGAGACGTCTTTCAAAAATAGTTCAATAAAATGAATATATTTCCATGTCCAAATAGTTTTTTGTAAACTAAAGCTGCTTTTGTCTTTTGGTTTGTATATTAGAGATCATATTTGCATAGATAAGTTTCTTGGTTTTATCTTTCTTTTCTTTTTTGGCTAAAGAGAGTCCAAGGAATTTACTAAGAAGAGATAAACATCTATTATAAAGAACAATCACATTGACACTAGCTGGCTGAAAGTCATTTTAAAAATCGCTCATAAAATGATTTGCTCAGAGAAAAGCTGATTTTTTTGCAGCTGCCACTTGATATTTTTTATACTCGTATTTTGTATCGAAAGAAATTCAGTTGTTCTCAGTGATTTAGGCGTTAGTAACAAGTTACTGAGACCACTGTTGCGCAGTAGCGGTCGCACTGCCGCAAAACAGAAGCATTTGCATTGAGCAACAGATTAATACTGAGATATGTTTCTTGTAGATGGCATGGCAACATTCCACACCTTCCTCAAGTCTGAGTTCAGCGATGAGAACATTGAATTTTGGCTAGTTTGCGAAGACTTCAAAAAAATCCGGACTGCGTCCAGGCTATCCTCAAGGGCCAAGAAGATTTTTGAGCATTACATCAAGGCAGAAGCTCCCAAAGAGGTAAGCACACTATCACAGTGTGAAGATCTGTCTGTGGTTTTATTGAGCGATGGAAAGATCAAGCAACATCAATATGCTTCTCACTGCTTCTCCGTCAATCTCTCCTCAGATAAACATCGATCACGTCACAAGAGAGGTTATCAAGCAGAACGTCCAAGCTCCAACTAGAGTGTGTTTCGATGAGGCTCAAAGGATTGTCTTTGGTCTGATGGAGAGGGATTCCTATCCCAGGTTTCTTCGTTCAGACATGTACAGATCTCTTCTGGAATCAGTCTCGCATGGGATTAAGGTTTGAGAACATCGTAAATGAGGGACTGTTGGACTTTAAACATATCTCTGGGACTGCTGGTGCAATGGACAAGATGGCCGTGGAGTAATCAGACTTGGTCGATATGTAGGCCTGGACTCGGGTTGCACTGGACATTGTGATCCACATAAAAGCTTGAATAAGCTACTGTTTGTATGTGCCGTGTTACACTGCTCTATTGTTCTACACGCCTGTGGGATGCACAAAGACAAAAGAGCCTTCTGTACAGCTCACCTGTGATTAACCACAGGAGATTTGAGACATGCTGCAACCACAGGAGCGCCATATGGACCTTATTTAACTTTCATTATTCTAATTTCTGGATGAGTGTCAAATCTGGTTGGCATGAGATGACTTGGGAATGACGTTAATATGAACTCATATCTACATGAGAAACAACAATTTCATGTGACATGAACACGCAATGTACAGAGCAAATGTAAATTTGGCACAGTGGGCAACTGATGGGATATTCTCACAATAATCTGTTTAACACACCTAACATTTTCAAACTGTCTAAGATTTTTCAGCTTCTTCAGGCCAACAAATAATCATAAAATGGCTTGGGTTTCCAGGATCCATCAAAGTATCGCTGATTTCTCTATAGAGAAACAGTGATTTAAAAAAATAATTGTTGGTTGTCTGGATGTTCATTTTAAGAGCATTTTAATAACTTAATAAACACAACTGCAAAGAGAAAGTTGTTTGTTATTGTTATGGGGGGAAATGCAGTAAAATGGTAACACTTTATTTTGATGGTCCACTTTAGACTGCTAAATAATCAATGTAACTTTGCAACTGCATGTCAATTAAATATTACTAATTTACTAATTTAAATAGTAATAATTTGTGAAAACAATGAAGTCATGCACCTGAGTGTTGTGCTTCTGTACAAAGTGACTACCAACTACTGGCATGGCATGAATAATACAGCATTTTTTGTCATTTTCTCGGATCTGTGTGAATGGATAATGTTGAAGTCTCTATGGGAAAACCGCAAATGGAAAACTTTTCCATTTTTAGTACATAGTTGTCATGCAAACATATCCTAATACTCTACAAATACTCTAACACACTGGTTCTCAATTGGGGGCCCTCAAGACAACTTAAAAATGTTTAAAATAAGAACAGGCAAGTATTAAAATACGTTAAAAATAAAAGTATCAAAAATATTTTATTGGGTAGTAATTGTGAGTGAAGGGATGGCAACTGGAAGGCTAGGAGTCAAAAAGTTTGAGATCCACTGCTCTAATGAGGGTTAGTTCACATGTCGGTCTTAAGTGATAAAACTGATATTCAATGACACTTAGGCATTGCAAACAGAGTTCAGAAAGTTAGTTCTGATCGATTTGTAGTTATCTGATATATTTAAGGATTTGTTGACGTATATTGTGATATTATACATGCTTACATTGTTTTTCAAATCAGACATTCACTGCAAAGTTCTAGGGACTTTCTTTACAATTAAAAACATCACATGAATTATAAGACACAGATGCAGATTAGAAATTGATACTGGAGATCCCCTTCAGCATGCTGCTTTCTGTTTCATGGGGGGGGGGGGGGGTTACATCACATGGTGATGCCTGAGTTTCTGTCACCACTTCCCTATATACACAGACAATGTGATAGTCATCATACTCTTTTCAAATATCACAGACAGATATATCTCCTCTCAGTACCCCTTAACTATACGACAAAAATGATCATATCACACTTGTAATTTCTAGTTTGTTTGTTTTTTCTAATGCCCATTTCCAAAGAAACATTTGCATTTCCTCTATGAGACTATTGCAAAATTCTACTTCCATTTTCTTGTACCTTTAACCACAATAACTGTAAATCAGTATTCATTAGAAAATAAACTGTTGGTGAAACTCCAAAATTACCACAAGTAATCACTTCATTGTTTTCTGAAAACTGGCCCAAGAATGCTGTCAACTATATATTTGAATGTCAGTATAGTCTGAAAAACACTTTTAATTTAACATCACTGTGACAATAAATCTGTGATTCATAATATCTACGAAATAATAACATATGTAGTCAGTACCATTAAGCATCACTCACTGTAAAAGATGTTTGTCATTTTTACAGAAATAGAACTTAATTGGAAATAAAAAAAACTATATATTATGCATTCTGAAAGAAATAAGTATTTTCACGGTAAAAAAAATAATATATATATCACAGTAAAAATCTGTTTATACTATATAAATAAGAATGGTTTGACATCACATTATATGTAATTTTACTGTGAAATACTGTGA
This sequence comes from Rhodeus uyekii, assembly GCA_037043235.1. Taxonomy (NCBI): domain Eukaryota; kingdom Metazoa; phylum Chordata; class Actinopteri; order Cypriniformes; family Acheilognathidae; genus Rhodeus; species Rhodeus uyekii. The sequence continues at coordinate 3,169,560 of JAWRVZ010000016.1, read as the reverse complement.
AAAACTATGTTGTTTTGGGGGAAAAAACTATATATTATAAATTCAGAAAGAACTTACTGTAAAGTATAAAAAAAAATCCACACAGTAAAAGAACCTTTGCAGAAGTCCCTGCATGACACATATTTACATAACATATGATCATATGTATTTAAAAAACAATGGTGCTAGTTATGTGCATTACGGTGTTTTGTATTACATTTTCTGTAATTGAATTAAGTTTATGTCTGTTTACAAGTATTGGCCATGTCTTATGAACAGGCTACTTCATGAACTCTAGATTCATCATGTGGCTTTCTGTTCAACCTCGTGTGTTATGCTAGTATCTCCATATTTTAAGATTAAAAAGAAGATTTAGGTAGTAAAAGTAGCTCTGTGTATTGACATTACAGTTTACTTTTACAATCGCTAGGACACAATTCTCAGTACTTTCAAAACTCTTCAACAGTCTATTCATCTCTTCAACATCAGTGTACTGTATGAAGGCTAAACTGTGGATTAGTGTATTGAACATTGCTTTGGTACAAAATTCATTCAATATCTTCCAAATAACAAATATATTTCCACTTCGATACAAACACCATCAAAACTACAGGCCAATTTGCAAATGTTTACATACTCTTAAAACTGTCTTATCAAATGTTCACATCCTAACATAATACAAGATTGAATAAGACAGCAATGTGTTGCGTTCTCCAGTGTGAGATTCTCTAGTGAGAGTGTATGTTGTTCTGGGAAGGTGGAGGCGGGAACCAGTGAACAGTTAACAACTTTAATCAATATGTAAACAAACAAAATTACAATAAAAGCGGCTGCTCCTCACAGAAAACTGCCACACAAATATAAACAAAACACCAGTAAAACAGTAAAATACAGCCTTGGTTCTCTCTCATCCTTCACTGTCGTCACTCCTTTTATGCTTGCGTTGCTCCTCAGGGAGATACGAGGCCGGTGCAACACACAGTGACACCTTCTCCAGAGAGAGAGTTTGTGTCACGATACATGAAGGGAGGACTCAAGTGCAGGGATAAGGGTATTTAATATAAAAGAAATAAACCATAAGCATACAAAGGAAACACCCATAAGGGGGATACCATAACATACCATAACATACCATAACATACCATAACATACCATAACATACCATAACATACCATAACATACCATAACATACCATAACATACCCAAAGGAACGAAACTTGAACATAAACAAACCGGGAGATTAGGGCAAGGAACCACAGGAACTTGATCAGGGACCGTATGAGAGACACAGGCATGGAAGACAACAACACGACACCAGACAGCAAACACTGAGGGCTATTTATAAGACACATGAGGGAAGGTAGTGATGAGAGACAGCTGGGAATGATTAAGGGAAACAAGGAGGCGGGGCAGACACTAACGATGCAAACACACGGGAGAGAGAGCAGTGCCACGGTTCTGTCTACTAGAACACTAATAATACTGGAAACAGAGACAGAACCGTGACAGTTTGTTTCTTTATTTAGTGGGGTTCTCCAGAGAGAGAGTTTCTTTATTTAGTGGGGTTCTCCAGAGAGAGAGTTTCTTTATTTAGTGGGGTTCTCCAGAGAGAGAGTTTCTTTATTTAGTGGGGTTCTCCAGAGAGAGAGTTTCTTTATTTAGTGGGGTTCTCCAGAGAGAGAGTTTCTTTATTTAGTGGGGTTCTCCCGAGAGAGAGGTTCTCCATTGAGTGAGGTTCTCCAGTGAGAGAGTTTCTTTATTGAGTGGGGTTCTCCAGTGAGAGAGTTTCTTTATTTAGTGGGGTTCTCCAGAGAGAGAGAGGTTCTCCACTGAGTGAGGTTCTCCAGTGAGAGATGTTCTCCAGAGAGTTTCTTTATTAAGTGGGGTTCTCCCAAGAGAGAGGTTCTCCATTGAGTGAGGTTCTCCAGTGAGAGATGTTTTCCAGTGAGAGAGTTTCTTGAGTGAAATTGGTTCTCCAGTGAGAGAGTTTCTCTGGCGAAATAGGTTCTACAGTGAGAGTGTCTTTCCAGTGAAATGGGTTCTCCAGTGATAGAGTATCTGCAGTGAAATGGGTTCTCCAGTGAGAGAGTTTCTCTGGCGAAATAGGTTCTCCAGTGAGAAAGTCTCTCCTGTGAAATGGGTTCTCCAGTGAGAGAGGTTCTTTGGTGAAATGGGTTCTCCAGTGAAATGGGCTCTCCAGTGAGAGAGGTTCTCTGGCGAAATAGGTTCTACAGTGAGAGTGTCTTTCCAGTGAAATGGGTTCTCCAGTGATAGAGTATCTGCAGTGAAATGGGTTCTCCAGTGAGAGAGTTTCTCTGGCGAAATAGGTTCTCCAGTGAGAAAGTCTCTCCTGTGAAATGGGTTCTCCAGTGAGAGAGGTTCTTTGGTGAAATGGGTTCTCCAGTGAAATGGGCTCTCCAGTGAGAGAGTTTCTCCAGTGAAATGTGTTCTCCAGTGAGAGAGGTTCTCTAGTGAGAGTGTTTCTCCAGTGAAATTGGCTCTCCAGTGAATTGGGTTCTCCAGTGAGAGAGGTTCTTTGCATTTTTTTCAAACAAGGCCATGTAGGTTTGGATTTTAATTGCCCTTAATAAAAAAAACGTTCATTTAAAAACTGCATTTTGTGTTTACATGTGTTATCTTTGACTATTTTTTACATTTGTTTGATGATCTTAAACATTTAAGTGTGACAAATAAAATTAAATAAATTATGTGCAATAAATAAGATTTCAGGCAGGGGGCAAACACTTTTTCATACAACTGTCTCTATACTGCAGTGAATTCTAAACAGCAGTTTATTGTTTTGTATAGAAACTTTACAAGAGAGAATATATAACGCTTCATGTTTTGATGCTTCATGTCTTCATGCTGTGAGTTTTTTTATTATTATTATGAATGACAAAGTGAGTTCTGGGGTTAACAGTCTTTGCCCAAGTATTGAGAAATACGTCCTGTTGATCGTTTAAAAAAATCTGTAATGAAATATGTATGTGTTTATACTAGAAGGGATATTTTTTACAGTGTATTAATAAAAATGAAATGAACAAGCACCTTGCAGGACTGATTGAGTGCAATTTACAGTAACTAAGTGAAAATAGAGCACTAGAACAATCATTTGATCAACAGCATAGAGTCATTCAGATATTAGTTTGCTTTGTGTAGCAGATGCATTGGATTGCAGTGTGCTTACCACCAAATTACTCATTTTTGGAGCAACACAATGGGTCTTTCTCAGGATTTCAATGCTGATTTTATGCTTATTTTAACAATGTTTATAATCATGTTAAACGTATGCATTCACAAGTCACTTTTTTCTGGTGACACGCATAGTCTAGTGCGTCATAATACATCCTCAGGTTGACACGGTTCCTGTGGCTGAGACGTCAAAGCAGAGGTTAAAAGTGTATAAGCGCACATTCAAGCCACATCCTTTCATGAATTCATTGTGTTTGATGCACTGATACCAAGCCTGCACAAATCCAGGTCGCAGGATTTCGAAAGAACAGCACATTTAAACATTTTGAAACACGCAAGCGAAACATTTGTACCACAAATACACCATCTTTTCAGCTGTCTCATTCACAGATGCCTATCTTGAACATAGAGATGCGCCAGCTCTGGGAAAACCCCAAAATGGTAAAGTCACTTCTTAGGAGGAAATCGAGAAGGTACAGTTATTGATTGACATCTGTTAGAAACTGTAATTAAAGGCTGTAAACTTCTGAATATAAGGCCTCTTGATTGTTTAACTTCAGACAGACTTATGCTAAAGTGGATCTGTGCATTCAGAAACTCTTGAAAAATATGTTTATGTAGCCTACATTATCTTTATGAGTATTAAAAATAATATTACAGCACCCCAGGACAGGTTTGAGAGGTATATATATATATATATATATATATATATATATATATATATATATATAATACATATATATTCAATAAGTGAGTTTATATTCTCAAACATGTAAAATAGAGGCACATGGCTCAGCACTCATTCAGAAAAGTAATGTGTGGAAATATAACCATCAACCTAGCCTCCTCTTGTGGACATACAATGAACTGCAATTAAGCCTTGCAAAAGAATAAAATAACATTTATTTTATAGACACTTTATTTTTAATGGTATGGTGTTTGATTGTTTGTTAATTGCACTTAATATATTACACGTTCAAAAAATATTTTTCACAGCATTTGCATTGTTTTGTTTAATTTTTAAAAAAAAGATACACGCTTTCTAAAGCTCACCAGCATTATTGTAAATTACATAAAGCTGCTTAAAGGTGCCCCTATAAGGACCCTCCATTGAAGACCCCTGTAAAGGGGTAATGATCACATTACACTTTTTTCTGCTAATTTCTATTCACATATCTATGTGAATGCTGGAAACAGAAAAATTCCAATCTTTGACAAATACTGTAGTGGTTTTACTTATTGTTTTTTTTTATTATTATTATTATTATTATAAAAAGGATTTTTATAACGTCTAAAGCAATATTCCTATGTAAAATAAATAAAATAAAGAGCAATGAAATAATGCTCTGCAAACCATCTGCTGGCTTTAGTCGACTTTTTATGTTGTTTTAATCTTAAAAAGTGTTTATTTTCCAGTAGATGGTAACAGTCTTTCATTAAACCAAGGCACATTTTCCATGTTACCTCTTCTGAAAAGGTTATTTTTATAAAAACCTATGTAAATATGTAATTGAGAGTCGATTCAGATCACCTTTATTTAGCTTTTTACACAATACATATTCTTTCAAAGGTTATTTAATGTGATAACAGGAAAATTATTCAATGCTGTACAGTTTATGTTGGCTGTATAGCAGCTCTATAGTGGCATTGTTCAGCTGAACTCAGTTAAATTATATTATATACTTCATTTGATATGTAAAGCAGTTCAGCAGAAAACCATGATGTCATCATCCAGCTCAGTCCAGTTCTCATTCACCAATGTCAGTGCATTCAGATCAATAATATTGTTGAATGTTAAGTGTTCCCAACTAAGCGAGTCAGAAGCAACAGGAACCAAAACTCTGTCAGGTAATAGATAAAAACAGGCTTTATTCATCACACTGTAAAAAAAAATCCTAATTTTACAGAAAATAACTCTAATTTTTTACAGTATTTTTTTGTAAATCTAAATTATGTTTAAAACTATGTAAAATTACAATAAATATCAGTAAATTAACAACTTGACTGTTATTTTAAGGATTATATCATTAATGACCAATTACAGTAATTCTTATTTTTTATACAGAAAATTACTGTATTATTTATACAGTATTTTTCTATTTTTATACATTACGTACAAATTCATGTAAAATTACAATAAATATCAGTAAATTAACAAATTGACTGTTATTTTAAGGATTATATCATTAATGACAAATTACAGTAATTCTTATTTTTTATACAGAAAATTACTGTATTATTTATACAGTATTTTTTCTATTTTTATACATTACGTACAAATTAATGTAAAATTACAATAAATATCAGTAAATTAACAACTTGACTGTTATTTTAAGGATTATATCATTAAATGAAAAATTACAGTAATTCTTATTTTTTTATACAGAAAATTACTGTATTATTTATACAGTATTTTTCTATTTTTATACATTACGTACAAATTCATGTAAAATTACAACCAATATATGTAATAATTAACAATTTGACCATTATTTTAAGGATTATATCATTAATGACAAATTACAGTAATTTCCAGTTTTAATACAGGAAAATTACCTTATTATTATCTTTTCTTTTTTCATTCAATACATACAAATCCATGTAAAATTACGAACAATATATGTAAATTAATACATTGTTTTATTTATACCATATTTTTCTGTAAATGAATAATTCTAGCCTACTTCTAGAAAATGAAGATCCAAGAATGTGCATCAGATGTGTTCTTAAGAAGCCACAGTAAACTTTATTGTATATATATATATATAAAACTCCTGTAAGGGAGTAAGGGAGTGATATATGTTGATTATAAATCACACTCAGTCACCCACGATGTTCATTCATTTAACCTTATAACGTGAATACAACAGAAACAGACACATACACAAATTATATACAACTAGTACATAGCTTTACACTTAACAGAAACAACGAGTAACGAAAGCATTAAAGCACATATAACAAACACTTCCTGTGTGGTGCGGCATCGTCAGCGCGCGCGCGCGCGCTATCGCGGTACATTTGAGTTAACTGAACACGTTGATACTGAAAACACTTAACCCGCACAACACTCGAATATGCTAGACAAAACACTCATGACATTCAAACCTGTCTTTCCAACCGTGCATACCTGTAAGGGAGTGATATATGTTGATTATAAATCACACTCAGTCACCCGCGATGTTCATCTAATTAACTTTATAACGTGAATGAAGTCTCTCGCGAGAACTCCCTTCATCCCGCCACGCAGCGACGTGCACGTCACACATACAACCAATCACACAATGATTAACTTGGAATAAATAACCTATTCTAGAACACAATATATTTACAACCAATATTCATATAAAAGAACAACGAACAAACAACAAAAAACAATCACATACAAATAAATCAAACTCAATTATTTACACATATCACATATACATGTGATTAACGCTAAGTTTTATGCATTAGCTTACCTAACCCTAACCCTAACCCTAAAAGCCTGACAATGTCAATGCCAAATACCTTTAAATATTGTGGTATTCTGACATGTTTCTAACTGACACATCTTCTACTCATAAAGATCAGGACTTACAAGTTTACCACTCATATTTACAGCATTGTGGTGCTTAATAACCTTAACCCCAAACCCAGGCCTGGTCTCACAGACAGGGTTAAGACTAAGCTAGGATTAGCCCTTAGTTCAATCAAGACATTTAAGTATCTTTAATATACGGCTAAAATAAAATAATAATAATAATAATAATAAGACACATTTGTTACATAAATGAATTTCCTCAGCCACAAAAGTAAGTTTATAATGATTTGTTGAACATCAAATTGTCCTAAAACGCTGCCACAGGGGCAACCACTCAAAGTCTGTCTAAAAAGTCTGTCTCATGAGACTATACCATGATTAAAATGAAACTGAAGTTTTTGTCCTAAAATAACAGGCTGCAAAAGATTAAATGCAGACGAGAAGTTCACAAACAAAAAGCCATGCAAAAGCCCAAGCTGTTTTTGTGCTCAAAGTTGATATGTTAGAAGCAGGAAAAATGGGTAAGCGTAAGGATTAACAGATGAGCTACTGGAGCTCAAACTGCTCAAGAAGTTAATGCTGGTTCTGATAGAAAGCGGTCAGAATACACAGAGCTTCTCAGTTTATTGCATATGGGGCGGCATAGCCGCTGACCAGTCAGAGTGTCCATGCGGACTCCTGTTCACCTCCAAAAGTGCCAACAGTGGGCATCGGAACAGTGAGCATCAGAACTGGACCACGGAGCACAGATTCCGATGAATCATATTTTCTTTTGCATCATGGTGGCCAGGTGTGTGTACATTGCTTACAAGACTTAAAGGATCTGTTGCTAACATATTGGGGGTCAGGGCTTTTTTTTTTTACCAGCAAAAGGGGGACCAACACAATATTAGGAAGGTCATAATATTATGCCTGATTATGCAATGTTAGCAAACAAGTGTTGCTTTGGACAGAAGATTAAACCTAAACCAACAGGTTGTGTAACAGTGGCACACAGTAAAAGTGAAAATAAGAGTTGACATTATTAGGCAGAATATTTCTAAAGGAAAGGTCAGGTAAATAAATTGTGTTTTACTGCAATAAAAAAAACTATTATATATATATATATATATATATATATATACATACATACAATATACACATATATATGTCCAATAAAAACACAATTTAAACAATTATTTAATACAACAGCCTACAAATGCCACATTATTGTATGTCTGTGTTGCTTTGAGCATGATTGGTTATGCTGAGTTTCATCCAGGAATCTGACCAATGACAAATGTGCGCGCCTTTTACAGCGTGCGCGCCTTTTTTCAAATTTGGAAAAAAAAAATGTTGGAAAGCGAGTGTGCGCGCGCGCGTATCTGTCTGTGTGCGTTGCACAGTACTACTTCAGCTCGGTTTTGCATGGATTATTACATTGATTATTTTACGTCGGACTGCAAAGTTTTCTATATTAGGCAAATTTAAGTTGCGATTGTTAACGGTGAACAAAGAAAAAATGCAATATGGCCAACGACTTTTACCAACGTGTAACGTTACCGGACAACTACGGAAGGTAAGTTAAATAAGTTAAAGTTAGCTTTTATTAAAAAAAATATAGTCTGCTACATTGTGATGTAATGTGTTTAAGTAATAATCTAATCGCGATAACGACATTACATAGTTCAATGTATTAGCTAACATTAACGTTACTGTGTGTTGTTATGTGTTAATATTTTAAACTAGGATTAAGTTTTTTTTTTAAGTCTATATAAGAGCTCTTGAGAGAGTGAAAAAGCACTCCGCCTTAAAGGAGCAGTACCCACTATAACTCGTTACAAGCTGTGTACATTTTTTTTCAGGATTATTTAATGAATAGAAAGTTCAAAAGAACAGCATTTATCTGACATATATAGCTTTTGCAACATTATAAATGTCTATACTGTCACTTTAATGCATCCTTGCTGAAACAAATTATGAATTTCTTTAAGTTATTTCCCAAAAAAAACAAAATCTTACCAACCCAAAACTTTTGAACGGTATACAATGTTACAAAAGCTTTCTATTTCAGATAAATACTGTTCTTTGCAACTTTCTATTTATCAAAGAATCATAAAAAGAACTGATTTCAACATTGATAATAATCATAAATGTTTCTTGAGCAGCAAATCCTCATATCAGAATGATTTCTGAAGGATCATGTGACACTGAAGGCTGGAGTAATGATGCTGGAAATTCAGCTTTGCAACACAGGTATAAATTACATTTTAAAATATTTTCAAATATAAAACAGTTGTTTTGCATTTTAATAATATTTCACAATATTACAGCTTATTTTCTATTTTTTATAATATAATAGCATAAATGCAGCCCTGGTGAGCAGAAGTGACATCTTTACATACAAAACATACAAAACATACAAAAATATTACTGTTCTAAAACATTTGACCGGTAGTGTACACACACACACACACACACACACACACACACACTGTTCAAAAGTTTGGTATCGTAAGATTTTTCATGTTTTTAAAAGAAGTTTTGTCTGCTCACCTGCAAGGCTGCATTTATTTAATTAATCATACTAACAGTAATATTGTGAAATAATATTATAATTTAAAATAACTTTTCTATTTGAAAATATTTTAAAATGTAATTCATTCTTGTTAGCAAAGGTGAATTTTCAGCATCGTTACTCTAGTCATAAATTTAATAAATAAATGCTGTATAATTTTAATAAACGCTGTATAAGTGCTGTTCATTTTGTAAAGTGTTACAGTTTTGTATTCAGTATGTTTAGACTGTCACCATAATCCTAGTTTGAGAATTTGATAAACTATTGTTAATTACTGAAGTAATTTAAATTTTGTATTTTATTTATTCAATAATTGTGATTTTAGATTACGTTTTACATAATTTAAACACTATTAAATTATATGTAAACAAATGCTGCAAATTGAAGTTTGAGATGATTTTAATTATTTTTTATACTGTTTATACTTATTTTATCTGCCAAAATAAAACTTCATTTTAAATCTTGAGCACGTCTTGAGTATTTATTGTTTGACTGTAATCATTTAGGAAATCTGTAAAATAAGTGTTTATCTGTTGAACTCTTAACAGTCGTTTTATTGAAGGTGTTTGACTGTAATCATTTAGTAAATACCTGTAAAATAACAGTGTTTATCCATAGAACTCTTAGCAATATCATTTAATTAAAGGTGTTTGACTGTAATAATTTAGTAAATACCTGTGAAATAACAGTGTTTATCCATAGAATTCTTAGCAATATCATTTAATTAAAGGTGTTTGACTGTAATAATTTAGTAAATACCTGTAAAATAACAGTGTTTATCCATAGAACTCTTAGCGACATCAGTTAATTGAAGGTTTTTGGCTGTAATAATTTAGTAAATACCTGTAAAATAACAGTGTTTATCCGTAGAACTGTTAACACTGTAATTTGATTGAAGGTTTTTGATCATAATAATCTAGGAAAGATCCATAAAATAACAGTTTTACACTGTAAAAAAAAAAATCATAAAAAAACGGTAAATGACTGGCAGCTACGGCTGCCAAACAAAAACCGTAAAAAAAGGGTAAAATATCTTACTTTAAACACGGGAAAAATCTGTAAAATAACATGTTTTTTTCACTATAATTTCTGTAAAATTATTGTTTTTGCACTTTATTTGAATTAAGATATTGTACTTTAATTTTATGGTTTTTGTTTGGCAGCCGTAGCTGCCAGTCATTTACCGTTTTTTTACGAGAATTTTTTTTACAGTGCAGTTCTCATCTAGCCGACGAACAAGCATGGCGTAATTATGATTCAGTTGTTGCAAGAATGATTCAATTGTTTTAATTTGATAGTTTTCTTCTTCAAAATGAAATGTTTTTTTAACAAATCAGTTGTGGATCTTAATTCACCCATAAGTCTAAAATCAGGGGACTGGAGCAAAAATGCAATCAAAATGACCAAAATAGCCCCAAAATGTAAGTTATGGAGGCAAAAATGCCACAGTAATGAGTTTCTGATTTTTACATTTATGCAGTTAAGCAGCATCACATGAACAAGAAAGCTGTTTTCATCCAATATAAGCTATTTAAAGGAACGATTCAATGACACACTCTAATTTTTATTTACAAGAGAGTATAACTTATTTTGTAACACCTGTTTTGGTGTTGATCTGTGCCGAATAACCTAAATATTCAGGCCACAAATATAAAGGAAGTCAGGATATGCCCCACTTGGAGTCTACAAGGTAGGCTCTATCGGTTTTTTGTCTTTTTTTTTTTTTCTTTTTTTTTTCTCGTTATTGTATATTTAATTTGCCATGCAGACTCACTTTTTACATGATAGACAGTGTATGCTAGACAGTATGAATGTTCATTCAGCTTTTACTATCCCTATCTATTAACTGCTGAAATGTGATTGATCAATAGCAGTCATGTTTAGCAGACAAAGGCACTGCAAACCAAAAGGCAATCAGACCAACAATTCTAAAGTTAAAGCGAATTTCACAGCATTCTTAAAAGAATCCTTAAACAAAAATAGTTTGAAGAAGCAATTAAATACATTTTTAAGATGACTATAGGCCATGGTATAGGTCACTGATTTTATAATTTAATGTTTTATCACTTTCGACCAATAAGTGGCGCTGTGTCCAAATTGATGTTTTGTGGTCAAATTGAGGTGCCAGTGACATGTAAAGTTTAGTTGGGATGTGTCTGTCGCCTCACTCTGTAATAAAGCCTAAAAGCCTCTTAGAGCTTTGAAGCTTGTCTCTGATTGTTTCTGGAAAATATTCGAAGCATCAGAAGTGTCGAAAACAGTATCATCATCTGGCAGGTCAAATTTACAGCAGCAATAAAGCCGAGAGCACAGCTCCTTTGTTTTATTCATTAAGCACTGGAAAGCCTGACAATGCTAATTACAGTGGTACCTCGAGATACGAAATTAATCCGTTCCAAGGCGGCCTTCGTATAATGAGTTTTTCGTATCTTGGAACACATTTTACATGTAAAATGGCTAATCCGTTCCAAGCCCTCCAAAAACACCCCATTCAATTTCATAATAGAGCTAAATTGACCTATAAACAATGAAATAACGTAAAATGTCAAAGCTTACCTTTCGAGTGAGGCTATCTCCGAAAGTGGCGGCAGAGGAGGAGGAGGACAAACGGCAGATAAAGTAAAGTTTCGGGTGCGGAGTGGCTGAGCTAAAGCACGCCAGCACGTACGTATAGAAGATGCATGATGGGAGGGATACTGTCCAATTAGAGAGAAGGATCTCATGGCTTGGCTAGCATCAGGAACCAATGGGAGAGCAGGAGGATGGTGGCGAGTCTACTATAACTAAGATGGCGGCGTGCGGCGCGAGTTTCAAAATTGTTATGGGGCGAATCTCGGACTTTCAGAAACCTTTCGTATCTTGAAAACTTTTCGTATGTAGAGCAGTAAAAATTATTCGTCTTTGCTTTCGTAACTTGGTAACTCAGAAAAAGTAAGGGAACTCTTAAGTCACACATTGGATCTCAACGAATGAAATATTCCATTTGAAAATCTTTATTTATACACATTCAATAATTTGTTAAGAACAAAATTATAGGACACGAGCCAATGGAAATCATCAACACACTAAGGACTAGATTCAAAATTATACCAAAAAACAATGTAAACTGGAGTTACAGGCTGATCCAACTTGCATGAAATTCATCACAGCAACTTATAATGTAAGTCAGTCGTGGGTTTGGCCCACATGTGCTTGTATGCACTTATGACAACATCTGTTGGATGGTCTCCTAAGGGATCTCCTCCAGACCTGGATCAGGGCATCAGTAGCTCACAGTCTGTGGTGCTTCTTGGAAGCTTCAGATGCTCCGATACATAATGTCTCGGTGGATCTCAGTTGGATTCAGGAGTGAGGAACATGAAGCTCAGTCAATGGCATCAGTGTCTTCGTTATTCAGAAACTTCCTACACACTCTAGCCACATGAGGCTGGGCATTATTTTACACCAGGAGAAACCCAGGGCCCACTGTACCAGCATAAGGTTTCACTATGGCTCTGAGGATTTCATCCTGGTACCTAACAGCACTAAAGGAACCACCACTGGCTAGCATGTGGAGATATGTGCGACACATTAAGTATATTTCTCCTCAGACCATTGTCAAACTGACCCACTGTCAAACCGGTCATGCTGGATGATGTTGCACGTAGCACAATGTTCCTCAAGGCATCTCCATACTCTTTCATATCTGTCTAGTATGGTCAGTGTGAACCTGCTCTTATCTGTGAAGAGAACAGCCAATTCCGGTATTCTCTGGTAAATGCCAGTCAAGCTCCATGGAGCTGAGCTGTGTCACAGGTCCCACTAGTGACTAGAGGATGATGGGACCTCAGGCCACCTTCATGAAGTCTGTTTCTGACAGATGCATGCACATGCACACCAGTTCCTAATGGAGGTCATTTTGTAGTTTTTTTTTTTGTAGCTGTGTATTAATTTGCATTTGAATGTGTGTCAATAAATTACATTAAATTAAACCATAATTATGAGAACACTAATTTGAATAATACCTTTTGTAATACCACAGTTATTTGATGCAAGTAAATGGCTCTCCAATTATTTTAGAACCGTTTTTATACTGTTTATCTGGCAAAAAAAAAAGATACTCTAATATAGGCTATAGGCTAATATATAAAAGTACAGTAATAGTAACTTCCATAAACCCATCTGGGTTCAAGCACTCCGACACGTAAAGTGAAGCATTCAAGTGACTGACAAGAAAGTGAGGCATTGTTTTTTCATTGATCACATGTTTATCTGAAAATAATACACGCTCTGGCATGGAGCTTCATGAAAAATTGCACAACTCGATAAAATTGTCACAACTCGAACCGTACCGGACACAATTGTTATTGCGCATGCGCGAAAATACGTCTATGATGTTAATCTGATTGACGCTTTCAAACACGAGATCACAAAACAAAAAGCTTATAAAAAAAAATCTAATCATCATTTTTTTTTTTTCTTACATGCATGTTAATTTTATATTTTAGTTGTTGTTTATACTCTTTGTTTTATATACTCTGAATTGTATTACAGTTAATTATTTTTGCCTTGTAGGCTACTTGTCTGTAAATTAATTTAAAAAAACTCATGATAGAACAACAATGTCTTCTTATCGGTCACTTTAACCAGGTGACGTCACTATAAATCGGGTACACGCGCATTACAAATCGTGACATAGCAGAGATATAGCATAACTTTCATTTCGGTGGCCTCTTTCTGGATAGGATGTGGTTCAGTCTTCGTGAAAATCAGAGCAACGGCGTAGGAGGAGTTGCATAAAGTAGGTTTTTCAGAAAATTAAAAAGGTTGAATTGTGTAAAGCCAAGGAATCAGAGGGGGGAGGGGGGGATATTTCGTTTCTAGATTGCAAGAGGGATTGGGTTTAAAAACTCTGGTGAATAATTGAACTGACCTCAGTGTGTCAAACCTCATAACCTTTTATTATACAGTTCTATGGGCTGCCATGCATGAGGGGCCAAGATGGCGGCGGTGTAGGTGGTCGCGTGTTTCTTCTCTTCAGGAAAATAAAGGTGAAGTGGTGCTATAACCCGCGACTTAAATTGGTTATAAATGTGAAAAATTAAGTGAAAAAGTTGTATATCTCCTCGTTGACACGTTTTGCATAGGGAAAAGAAACAAAAAGAAAGTTAAACAAGTTTGGCTCGATCACATGTCTTCAAACGCGTCTGATCAGTTTGAGGATTGTGCATCAGCCTCGAGTGGTGTTGAACTGAAATCTAAGAAAGACATGGATTCACAGTGGTTTGACACTTGTCCAAACTTTAACAATGAGGTTGTTGTCACAACTATTTTGGATACCCCTCAGAAACCCGCTGCAAAAAAATCTAAACGCGCGGAATCCACCGGCAGCGGGTACGAGGACATTTTGGCGGCAATACGTGAACTTACAGTTAGACACGACAAAACCTTTCAAAAAGTTTTGACGATTGAATCCACAACCGAAGCAACCGCTAAACAAATCAAGAGTCTGGTGATCGGAGATGCGCTCCAGGACAGCGTTGATGTCGTTCATCGCCTGGGTCCGAAGCGAGCGGATGCAAAGGCCAGATCAATAATTATTCTCTTCTCATGGCGCCACATTCGAGACATTATTTGGGCTGCTGCTAAGGGCTGCAAATTCCTAACTGACAATAAACTGCGTCTTTCTGAACCTCTGTCTCCTGAGGATAGAGCCGCGCGGGACAAGCTGTGGCCTCTCGTGAAGAAAGCAAGAGAGGAGGGCAAGAAGGCAACCTTTCGCAACTCTTTCGCTCTGATTGATGGGAAACAAATCTTCTATTCGGATGTGTAAGATCAGCTGCTGCCTGCACTCACAGGTTTCTCATGATACTCTGAAAAATATTCAAACTGTATAAAATTCTTCCAAATTTGTTGAATTTGATGGTTGCAGTATTTGTTCTTTAATTATTGTTACCTTAATATTAATCTAAAATTTTTCTCCTTACTTTTCACTTTGATAATTATGCACTTTTGGGTTATTATCCACCTCTCCCTTTACATTTAGAGGAAATCTAGGGAAAGGAATCCTTTGTTACTTTATTTAAAAAAAAATTTTTTTTTTTGTTATTTCTTGTTATGGAATACACGTTCAAATCAATGTCGTTTGTAACTTTAAATGTTAGAGGTTTGCGGGAAAGTCTGAAAAGGAAAGCAATTTTTTTGTTTTGTAAAAGAAGTGCTGCTGATCTTATTTTTCTTCAAGAAATTCATTCAGGGGAAACGGATGTTAAGTTCTGGAGGTCACAATGGGGAAATTCAATTTTCTTTAGCCATGGCACCAACCATTCTGCTGGGTCTGCTATTATGTTACACCGATTTAAAGGAACTGTATTAGAAACTTTGTGCTCTGATGAAGGCAGATGGGTTATTGCTGTAATCAAACAAGATAATTCCACATTTATAGCTTGTTGTGTATATGGTCACAACTCTCGTGCATCTAATAAGGCAATGTTCTCTCAGCTAGTGGATAGACTTAAAGACTTAAATAGGAAATATGACAACGTTACTTTTATTTTGGGAGGAGACTTTAATGAATGTATGGATGATGTTTTGGACAGATACCCCCCGAGACTTGATAATAGGATGAGTAATGATCTCATTTTTTCACTTTGTGCCGATCTCTCTCTTACTGATGCATGGCGGTTCTTTAATCCTGCTACCAAAGATTTTACTTGGTCCAATAGAAATTTGTCTCTTAGATCTAGGATTGATTTTTTTCTAATTTCATCTTCTGCTCTGAGCTATGTTACAGATACTTCTCACATCATGGCCCCCTTATCAGATCATAAATTAGTTGCAATAAAAGTGAGTGGTATTAATGAGAACCCGAGAGTGAGGGGCTACTGGAAGCTTAATAATTCCTTATTAAAAGACAAAACATTTAATGATAGCATCATCAATCTCACCAAAGAATTATTTACTGGATTAGACAGAGATTATAAAAAAACGTGGGAATTCTTTAAATACAAAATTAGATATATTGCAATTAAAAGAAGTAAGGAACTTAAAACTATTAAACATCTTTCTGATTCAGATTTGGCTAATAGACTTAATATATTACTAGCTAAAGATAGGATTTCAGAAAAAGAGGGTCTGGAAATAAAGAAATTGAATCTGGAGTTTGATAAAGCTTACTTAGAGTTGGCTAAAGGTGCTTATATAAGATCACGGGCAAAGTGGCTTGAGGAGGGGGAAAAGAATTCTAGCTATTTTTTTTCCCTGGAAAAAAGAAACGGTCAAAGAAAAACTCTCTCAGAACTCAATATTGATGGAGTTAATTCTAAAGACCCCAAAAAAATATCAGAATTTGTTACAAAATTTTATAGCAAGCTATATATCTCTAAATTCAATTATGAAAATTGTGAAAAATTCTTTGACATAATTAAACAAACCCCATATTAAAGTTATTGATCGTGAATATAATCAAATTTGTGACGCTGATCTGTCAATTGAGGAAATTAAGCAAGCTCTGCAATTGATGAAAAAAGGTAAATCCCCCGGTATCGATAGACTATCAGTAGAATTCTATGTTCACTTTTGGGAGGTTATTAAATTGCCGTTATTTCATATGTATCAAGAATGCATCAGTCAGGGAGAAATGACAACTACTGTGAAACAGGGAGTAATCTCCCTCATACCGAAGCCATGCAAGGACCCATTATTGATTGACAATTGGCGTCCTATTACTCTATTGACATTGGACTATAAAATTTTAGCATCTGTTTATGCGAAAAGATTAAGAACCGGTTTAGATGATATTATCTCAGAATCTCAATCTGGTTTAATGAAAGGTCGTCATATATCCAATAACATAAGATTAGTATTAGATTTACTGGATTATTCTGATATGATTCACTCAAATGGTCTCATGCTCTTTCTTGATTTTTATAAAGCTTTTGACTCCATTGAACACAAATTTATTTTTCATACACTAGAGTTATTTGGATTTAGTAAATCATTTATAGATGTTGTAACCATGTTCTATAGAGATATTAACAGCTCTGTGATTGTTAACTTTGACACATCCAAAAGGTTTGACATCTATCGTGGAGTCAGACAGGGCTGTCCCATCTCCCCATTCTTATTTCTCTTGGCCACAGAATTACTGTCTCTGAGGATTAAAAGAAATGAATCCTTGGTAGGAATTTCTATATTTAATAGAGAGATTAAAATTGCACAGTTAGCCGACGACACCACTTTTTTTGGAGGATAAAAAACAATTACCTAACGCTCTAGAACTGGTGGAACAGTTTTCATGTGCCTCGGGTCTAAAACTTAATATCTCCAAATGTGAGATTATTTCAGTTCATGACATTGATGATACTTCTTTAGAAGGTATCCCAGTGTATTCATGTTACTAAAAACCCAGTTACCAGACTTAATTTAAATTTCTCAAATAAAATGGTTAAAGTTAAAAATATCTTTAATTGCTGGCTTCAGAGAGATCTCTCCTTGTACGGTAGAGTTCTTTTGACTAAGGCAGAAGGCCTCTCTTACTTTATATATCCGGCTCTGTCTCTGTTTATCAATGATAAAACTTTAAAAGAAATTAACACAATTCTTTTGGATTTCATATGGAAACATAGGCCTCACAAATTAAAAAAAGAAGTACTATCCAATTCCAGAGACGAAGGTGGGCTTGACTTTTTAGACTTTGCAGATACTGTAAACACCTTTAAAGTGAACTGGTTGAAAAAATGCCTTATGAATCCAGTGTCATTATGGTTTTTCATTCCTAATAATGTCTTCAACAAACTTGGTGGTCTATCTTTCCTTTTGAAACGCAACTTTTTACCAGACAAGTTGCCCATTTCTTTATCTAACTTCCATCAACAATGCCTTCTTTCATGGAAATTGTGTTTTGTCCATAGCTTTTCCCCACACAAAGTTCTCCTTTGGAACAATGCCAATATAACTGTTAGAAATAAATCTCTTTTCTTTCCTAGATGGTTTAACAATAACTTTAATTGTATTCTATTTGTATTTGATGACATTGGTAATATTCTAACTTATGAGCAGTTTATGAATTTCCATAACTTTCCAGTCCCATAACACCCTGGTAAAAGCCATCCCAGCAGGTTTAATCCAGTTAATTAAAAATCACCTTAAATTCAATAAAGGCAACAGTATCTATCCGGCTTTACAATTGGGTGGGATCGACATTTTAGATCGGAAATGTAATAATAGGCATATTCGAAAAATCTTTCAAATGAAGAGGAAAATTACTCCGAGGGGTAAATTCTATTGGGGTTCCCTTGTAAGAGATGTAGAAAAGCTTGGCTTTTGCCAAATAAATTCTGTGTTTCCAACAAAGTTAAGGAAATTCATTATAAAATCCTCCATAAAATATATCCTGTTAATTCATCTATTTCTAAGTATTCTGATGTTGATGAGGCTTGCTCGTTCTGTGGTTTAGCTGCAGAAACATCTGCCCACCTGTTTTATGAGTGTAATATAACCAAGAGATTTTGGTCTGAATTAAGTTTTTATGTTTTTAGCCCTGTAAATGTCACCCACACCTTTGTCATCAAAGAGGTCATCTTTTATTATGAAAACCCAAAACAGCTGTCCCTTGAATATATTGTTAATTTCCTTATTTTGTATGCGAAATTCTTCATTCACAAACAAAAATGGTTTAATTCCCCTTTACACTTTCCTATGTTTCTTGCTGAACTTAATTCTGTAATTTCGTCCCTTGAGCTAGTTAATAGTAAAAAAAAGTAATAACTTTTTAATGCACTATGGCAAAGTCTTTAAAATATGATTTAACCATCTTATTGTACTTTCCTTTTCTCTGTTTTTTTTTCTGTAAATGTAATGTATGCAAACCTATGTTTATTGTATTGTTTTAGTTTTTTTTTTGTTCCCTAGTCTGTAGTTACATTTGTTTATTATGAAAGATGCAATTCATATTTTGTTCCCTGATTCTGTATTGTAATTTTGTGAGATTATACAATAAAAAAAAAAATTAAAAAAAAATGGGCTGCCATGCATCTATGTGTGAAATAGTATCATACTGTGATAACTGAGGTTAACAGACACTTTGAGTACATATTACCTGTGAAATTGTAATATGATTTATTCTGTATTTTCTGTTTTGTCACATCTGGTGTATCAGAATGGATATGGTGTTTTATCCCAATTGAGACTCATCTCTATGTTTTGTCAGTAAATACACTACAATATAATATCTTGTTATATGTAAGTTGGTATACATTTCATGGTTCTGTTGTACACTCGTAATACAGAGAAAAAGCAACAAGTGTGTTGTCTGTTCTTAAAAACTATCCATGCCCTCTTTCAGGGAGATTAACATAGACTTCCAGCATGGAATAATAATAATAAGATTACTAACGCTAACGAAAACAATTGGCGCGTGGCCCCTAATAATAGTTTCAAACCAAACCTGCTATCCACCGAATGGCGGGACTGTTATCTGATTGGCGGAAAGAAGCCGGAAGTTCTGTGACGTCACCGCTCTGAAGCGCGCGAGGAGCAGAAGGAGCACCGGCTGGTATGTTGCGTCTGACTTGTTTACTTACATTTACATCAGAAGACGCTGTAATCACACACACAGCTCTTTTTTATCTGGTTGGCAAATCTGTGGTGGTTTTGAACTTTCAGCTTGTAAAATCTTTCGCTTGTCTCCGTTTAATATTTGAGCAGAACCCGAATTTCAACGTGTCAGAGTAAACGAAAGTAAAAGGCGTAATTGCCTGTTTGCCTGAGGACGTTTGGTGGATTAAAGTTTACCAACGACACGCGTGGTTTCGTTTTGATTTAAATGAGTGGTGCTCGACATCAGTTATGTCACACTTGTTTCCGTGACTTGGTGTGAAAAATATAGAACTAACCCCAAAACAGCCCAATGTCCAATCAAAACTAGACCCCCCCCCCCGCGGGGTTTTAAAATCTGGTATAGCCCGCGGGTTATATGCGTGAAAATATGGTAGTTCACACCTAAATGAAAATTGTCATCAGTTTATTTAACCTAGTGGAAACGGTGCTTTATTCGCACTCATTTTATGCAATATTCCTTGCACACTTTTGCAACTTGGGATGGAAAGCTCTGGTGAGAGTCTGTTCACACCAAACTCAAAACTGACGCATTATATAATGGGAGTGTAATGACAATGACGTTAGTGTATGACTGTGTGTTTATTGTGAATGATGAATGCTTGATGTGTGTAGAGGAAGAGCATGTCGAAGAGGAAGAGCAGTAATTCAAGGCTCACGCCTGAAAAGAGAAGTCGCTTATCTCAATCAAATCCTGATGATGATGATGAAGAGGAGGAGGAGGAGGGAACCTTCTGCTTCAGTTCAGGAGATGCTACAAACTCATCAGAGAGTGTAAGACTTTCTCAGCTCAGTACAAATGTCTTAACTGGATATTATTTTTTTGACCTGTAAAATACCCTACATGCACTTTATTGGCCTAATAAGAGAGTGTGTGCTAATGATCAGAGTGGCTGTAGACTTTGCTTACACATAAATTCATGTGGCTTTCCTGTAGCTCAAACAGTAGAGTCTGGCGCTTGCAACGCCAAGGTAATGGGTTTGATTCCCAATGAAAGCAACTGATTATTATGTAAATGTTTCTTGAATGCAATGTAAGTCACTTTGGATAAAAGCGTCTGCCAAATTGCATAAATGTAAGTGTAAAAATGTCGTGTGTGTGTTTTCAGGTCACGGGTGAGGTGGGCATCATAGAAAGCATCACTCTAAAGAACTTCATGTGTCATTCGTTTCTCGGTCCCTTTACGTTTGGTCCAAACGTCAACTTTGTCGTAGGAAACAATGTCATTCATCTCGAAACACAAAATTAAGATATTTTAATGGAATCTGACTAATCGTTGTCCCAAATCAATTGAAAGCCTGTTCTCGAGAGACTTCCGGTTTGAGCATGTAGCGGGCAGACGTGTGAGAAGTGGCTCGAAAACATTTTATTTTCTACCTCTTTTTTTTGGCATAAAGTTTGGCACCCTTTGAGTTTATTACGTGTACATTAAGACTCAACTTTACACGAGTAAATGAGTCCAAAAAGACGTGATCGACGGCAAAAAACGACTGAAATGGACGAAGATACCACAAGTGAAGACAGCATGGCTAACGCTAACGCTTCACAAGCAAGGCCAAGCTCGGAGTTACCTGCTGATCTTGCGAAGTTACACACGTTGCTTCTGTCGGACCTCGCACAGCAAACGGACTCCCTCCTGAAAAAAGCACTCGGCGAGGCACTGGCACCAATTTCAGCATCCCTGGAACTGGTAAAATCGTCTCTTGACTCACACGAAGAACGCATTCGTGAGATGGAGGAAGGGCTAAACGGCCACAGCGACAGGATCGAGGCTGTCGAAACGACATGCACCGCACTTCTAGCTGAGAACCAGAGGCTGAAAAACAAAGTGGATGATCTGGAAAATCGCTCCCGTAGGTCCAATCTGCGAGTCGTCGGTATCCCGGAGCATATGGAGGGGCCAGACACAATCAAGTTCATGACTGATTTTTTCGAGGAAGTGCTGGGTAAAGACTTCTTTCCGCACCCCCTCATTATCTCCCGTGCACACCGAGTGGGACCCGCGCCGACCGCCGATTCCGGCGCCGGCTCCAAACGGCCGAGGATATTCCTGGTTCTCTTCCACGCCTTCCAAAACAAACATCGCATAATAACGAGGAAACGAGAGCAGCTGTTATTTAGGGGCCATAAGGTATTTTTCCACGAGGATGTCAGCGCGGAACTTGGGAAGAAACAAGCCGCCTTTAAAGAAGTGAAATCCCTCCTGTACAAGAAGAATGTCAGGTTCGCTCTCATCTATCCCGCCCGGCTTCGCGTCCTTCACGACGGGCAGACGCGGTTCTTCGAGACTCCGGAGAAGGCCAGAGAGTTTTACGATCTTCATTGGGGAGAGTAAATTACCGGTATGCTGGAGCACAAACTATATGAGAAGGTGAAAGTAAGCTTTCGGCTCAGACACTTTGATTTTGGGACTATTTGTTTGCTTGACTATATAAACGGGAAATAACAAGAGATATTTTTTTTTCTTCTCAAGTAAACTTCAAGCTTACGCTGTGATATTTGCATTAATGTGGTTTTCTGATGCAGATTAAGGATATTTTATATTTTCAATATTATTTGTTGACTTAGCTTGGTCCCTGTTTTCAGTTTTATTAAGATGTGCCAAATAGATAATTGTATATAGGTAGAACACAAAACACTCACTGAGAGAGGAGCCACTCTCAGGTTAGGATAGGAGTTATAGACTACGCTGGATTTCTTGGAAGTTATTCATTTGGGAATTCCTGCGGTTTTCTTCGTTTGGGGAAGAAAATCTAGGTTTGGGGTGTTCAGGGGTTTTTTCATTCTTTTTCTTTTTTTACTTTTCTTTTTCTTTTTATTATTATTCCAACTTAAGTTTAATGAGAAATGGGGAACATTCTGTTTACATGATAAACATCTTAGACGTCTTCTATGATAAATAATGCAGGGGGTATAAATCCAGTAGGGGGAGCTCCAGTTAGGTTTCTGTCCTGGAATGTTAAAGGGTTAAATGGTCCTGTGAAACGTACTAGGGTTTTTTCCCATCTTAAACAACTGAAAACTGATGTTTTGTTTCTACAGGAGACACATTTACGGTTAGAAGATCACAACAGACTCCGTAAAGCATGGGTTAATCATATCTTCCATTCCAAATTTAATAGTAGATCACGAGGGGTGGCAATTTTGATTAATAAACGAATTCAGTTTTCACTAAATGCAATAATAACAGACCCCAATGGTCGATATGTCATTGTCTCAGGCCTCCTATTTCAAACACCAGTTCTCTTAGTAAATGTGTATGCCCCTAACTGGGACGATACTGAATTTGCCAATAAGCTTCTGTCATCTCTCCCTAATTTAGATACACATAGATTGATCCTTGCAGGCGATCTTAATTGTACAATGGACCCCTTGCTTGATAAATCTAGCCCTAAATCTACCTCTCCATCTGCAATGTCAAGGGTCTTCTCAGACTTTATGAGACTAAATGGCTGCCAAGACCCATGGAGGTTTCAAAATCCAACCTCCAAACAATTCTCTTTCTTTTCTCATGTCCACCAGTCTTTCTCAAGAATAGATTACTTTTTTATAGATAGCTTTTTTGTACCTGCAGTGAAATCGGTTGAATATTTGTCCATCATAATTTCAGATCATGCACCACTTATCTTAGACCTTTGTTTCACTCTGAATGTTAGAGAACAATCCTTCTGGAGACTTAATTCCCTGCTGCTTTCAAATGAGAAATTTTGCGAACATGTGTCTACTAATATAGATACTTTTCTAGAAGTAAACAAGAAGGAAGGTATATCATATTCCCTACTTTGGGAAACCTTAAAAGCGTACTTAAGGGGACAAATTATCTCCTACGTAGCACATGTCAATAGGGAGCGTCGCAAACAAATAGAAGACCTGACTGATTTAATTTTTAAGTTAGACCGCAAATATTCGGAAAGCCCCTCCCCAGAATTATATAAAGAACGGATAGCTTTACAGTCTAAGCTTAATCTTCTATCCACCAACCAAGCTGAATACTTATTAACGAGGACCCGGAGCACTTACTACGAGTATGGTGAAAAAGCTAGTCGATTGCTAGCTCATCAGCTGAAACGTCAGGCTGCTTCACGGCTCATACCCCAAGTGAGAGATCAAGATCAAAATATAGTCACCAACCCAAAGGAAATCAATAATACTTTTGCTACATTTTACTCTACACTTTACACGTCTGAATTCCCATCAGATGTTACGAATATGAACAGTTTCTTAGATAATTTAGAATTGCCTACTATTGAGCCGGGAGACAGGGAAGAGTTAGAGCGACCTCTCACACAGTTAGAGATCACTACCGCCATCGGAGACATGCGAACTGGGAAATCGCCAGGACCTGACGGTTATCCTCCCGAATTTTTTAAAAAATTTAAAGATAAACTTGTTCCTCTTATGCTAGAAGTATTTAATGAATCATTGGGAAACGGTTACTTGCCCCCAACCCTCACACAAGCTAAGATTACACTACTCCTCAAAAAGGATAAGGACCCTACCAACAGTGGCTCTTACCGGCCTATTTCCCTCCTAAACGTTGACATAAAAATTTTAGCCAAGGTGATGGCACATCGTTTAGAATCCGTTCTCCCTAAAGTCATCTCTGAGGACCAGACTGGTTTTATAAAGGGTCGTCACTCTTTTTCAAATATTCGACGGCTTGCTAATGTGATCTACTCCCCCGGTCCGTCTTCGACTGCAGAAGCTGTAATTTCTCTGGATGCAGAGAAAGCCTTTGATCGGGTAGAATGGAAGTACTTGTTTTCTGTATTAGAAAGGTTTGGGTTCGGGGACGTGTTTTTGGCATGGATTCGTCTGCTTTATTCGTCCCCACAGGCATGTATTCAAACTAACCAATCCCTTTCCAATTTTTTCCCCTTGTCACGTGGGACACGTCAAGGATGTCCTCTATCCCCGCTACTATTTGCAGTGGCAATCGAACCTCTTTCGCTTGCTTTAAAGTCGTCATCTGTGTTACGGGGGATTAGGCGCGGGACTGAGGAGCATCGCGTCTCACTGTATGCGGACGATCTCTTGATTTATATAAGCAATTTAGAAACCAGCGTCCCTGAGATTGTATCACTACTGAACAATTTTGGGTCTTTTTCTGGCTACAAACTTAATTACCAGAAAAGTGAATGTTTTCCCATTAATGATTCAGCAAGGCAAATTAAACAAGAAGCAGTCCCCTTCCACTTAACATACTCTGGTTTCAAATATCTTGGAATAAACATTACGCGTTCCTTCACCTCTCTTCTGGGGGCTAATTTTACACCTCTAGTTAACCAAATGAAAGCTGACTTTCAAAGGTGGAGCAGTTTGCCTCTGACTATAGCAGGGAGGGTACAATCAGTGAAGATGAACGTACTCCCAAAGTACCTGTATTTGTTTCAATGTCTACCGTTATTCCTGACAAAATCATTTTTTAAAGCAGTTAATACATCCATTACCTCCTTCATCTGGAAGAATAAAGTTCCAAGAGTTAACAAACGCTTACTTCAGAGGGGTCGCGATGTGGGGGGACTAGCTCTCCCCAGTTTTATTCACTACTATTGGGCAGCTAACCTGCAGAAAATTTTATTTTGGCTCCATGTGCCAGACGCCGACTGGTGTACGCTTGAGGCGCACTCTTGTCACTCGTCGTCCCTCCCTGCTTTGGTGTACTCCTCCCTGCCCACAAAGTGGTCCAAGTTTACCTCTAATCCCATAGTACTGTCCACCCTTAAAATCTGGGCCCAGTTCCGAAACCATTATAAATTCACCTTTCCCTCCCCCCTAGGCCCTATCTGTAAGAATCATCTATTTCCAGCCTCCTCTCTTGACTCAACATTCACTCAGTGGGACAGGAAGCAGCTTTCCTGTTTTAAGAGCTTGTACTGTGAAGAAGGGTTCGATAGTTTTGACAATATATGCCAGAAATATGATCTTTCACGCAATAACTTTTTTAGATATCTCCAAATACGCCACTGTGTTAAAGCACTGTTCCCCTCTTTCCCGGTCCTCCCTATTGAAGCAGCATGGGAGGAAATGACCCTTTTCCGTCCGAAAAAAGGACTGATATCACGGCTATATTCTCAGCTAATGTCTCTTGAAAGTCATGACCTTTCAAAAATTAAGAACGGCTGGGAAGGCGAGTTGATGGTTGAGCTGTCAGAGAGAAACTGGGAAGAGGCACTACAAAGGATTAACTCTTCTTCATCCTGTGCACGCTTGGGACTCATTCAGTTTAAAGTGGTGCATAGGGCTCATTTCAGTAGGGCCAGGTTAGCAGCTATATACCCAGGAACGGATGGGAGTTGTAACAGATGCTCCCTCTCTCCAGCTGATTTAACACACAGTTTTTGGTTGTGCCCTCATCTAAATCAATACTGGTCATCTGTTTTTCAAACTTTATCCGAAGTCACAAAAATTAAAATTAACCCCTGCCCGCTAATTGCAATATTTGGAATTTCAGATGAGAGCTTAACCTTAACCCAGGATCAATCGGACATCATTGCTTTTACATCACTTCTAGCCCGTCGTAGAATCTTATTAGTTTGGACATCCGCTACTCCACCAGCGGTGGCCGAATGGTTAAGGGATGTTTTATATTTTCTTAAACTAGAAAAAGTTAAATTTACGTTGAAAGGGTCAGTTCAGAAATTTTACTCAAAATGGCAGCCTTTTGTGACATATTTTGAGAATCTTAAAGTATTGCCTGAAGTATGAGGTACCTTTTTATTTTATATTCTTTTCTTTTTTCCTAGGGGAAGGGGGGGTTTAATCAAATCAGTGTGCAGCTACCTCCATGGGGTAGGAATTGAGTAGCCTGATCAACAATGGTGGAAATAATTATGTAACATACTAAATGGAGGATAGAGGAAGGGAGAAGAGGGGGAAAAGAAAAGAAAAAGGGAAGGTGTTCTCCCAGAATGTGATTAAATATAATTGTGAATAATATATTTTTATTTTTTTATTTTTTTTTATTTTCATTTTATTTTAATTATTATCATTTTTGCTGTTGTTGTTGATGTGGTTGTTGTTTTCTTTGGGGGGGGGGGGGGGGGGGGGTGTTCTAACCGTTTAAGATAAAATGAAACTGGAGAGATAAAAAAAAAAAAAAAATAAAAAAAGAAAGCCTGTTCTCTTCAAACGCCTCAAAAGGTTCATAAAGAGATCCTAAATTAAATCCATATGAATCGGTTTAATCCTAGTCTTCTGAAGTTGCTTTATATGATGCACAGGTATAGTTTAGTGCGGTAAACAGAAACTCAACCCTACTTGCTTGATCTGTGAGAACAAACCTAACTGGTTCTTTGAGTGACAAGAATCAGGTTTCATTAAAAAAACAAATGAATATCTAAAGTCTTGCGGGTTTAGAATGACATGAAGTTGCTGGATATTTTAGGGTGTTTTCACACTAGCACTTTTGGTGCGCTCATGGGTTTGTCTGACATCAGATTTCGGTTCGTTTAGATCAGTGGTCCCCAACCCCCGGTTCGCAGCTAAATTATCACACGTTTACCGGTCCGCGGCACAAAAAAGGTTGGGGACCACTGGTTTAGATGATGCGAACGTTGTTTTCCCAACTTGATGCCACTCCAGAGTCCGCTTAAAAAGGGTGGTCTGGGTTACGGTTCATGGGAACTCGATTACGGTTCACTACTGACATGAACACAGTCGAGCTGAATCACGAAAGTGGAGCACTAATAATGCCGTTAACTCACTTTCCTGACTAGCGTGACTGAGGCACTGCGAGCAGAGATCTGTGTATCTAATATCTGCTCACTTTCAGCATTCGAAAATGTGCAGTATATTTGCAGTTACGGTTAATAAAACTATTAAATTGAGGTGATATATTTGCAGTTACGGTTAATAAAACTATTAAATTGAGGTGAGCAACAATATGCATTTTTGCCAAGGCAAGCGCATCACGGTTTGGACTCAAATATATTGTTTGAACACTCAAACTTCGGTTTGGACCAGGCAATCGAGTGTGAAAGCACCCTTAGTACCTGATTGTGATAAGAAAGACGTCTTTCAAATTAAACTAATTGAATGGATCTTCTCCTTTCAGCAAAAACACAGTGTATCTTTTTGGGCTGCTCTGCTTTTAATATAAGTAGACTATGATTTTATTTAGTTAGATCAGGGGTGGCCAACTTCTCTTTTGTGGCTCTTCAGTCTCCAAATCAGAGGTCCCCAAACTACGGCCCGCGGGCGGATGCGACCCGCAAAGCCCTCTCATCCGGCCCGCGGGGACCTTTTTGTCTACGGAAAAAACTAAAAAAGGGAGGTGTATCCTACCAAGATCAGCCGCTGCTTACGTGGACATTATGTTTTTACCGAATTCAAATAGAGACGCGCAGAAGCGCGTTCCCTTTCTAGAGCGGGAATGAGATGTTGCCATGAAATGCATTTGGGAACTCCTCCCCTTCACGTCATTTCGGAAACCTTATAGGATAACGCCAGTTGACAACTGGCCAATCGATGCGGATCTGGCAGACAGATGGTTTAAATAGCATAACCGAGTTAGAATATTTCCTTCACACTTCTCTAAACGGAATATGGAAAAGTAACCGAGGTTACGATAGTAACCGGAGACGTTTTCCAACCGATCACTACATTACAAAACCTTATTCGCTGCATACTTTTTCTTCTTTTGGTCACCGTCAATGAGATGATATATAGTTTTTTCCCCGCATATATAATCTGCAGACGCATTTGTTTTGCATCGTCGTATAGCTCACGAGTGTGATATGTCAAGTGTATAAAGCACTTTTACACTTTTTCCCGACATATGTCGGGAAAAAGCATTGTGCTGATTAACCCCGACAACAATCTTTTATGCGGCTCTCCGCAGTCATGAGCTTTATTTTGTGGCTCATCATGCTGAACAGGTTGGCCACCCCTGTTTTAGATCTTGCAAGGACTTGATCATTAAGATGCTTCCAGAAAATGTTTTAGAATGTCTGTCTGTTTTACTTCTATATGTAAATTTAATCTTTGTCATTTAAATTTGTTTTAGTTTTTTTAGTGTATTTATACAACTTCTATGTAACTGGTGCAAAATCTACAGCATATTTAATGAAATAACCTCAACTGCTGATATGACATGAAAATATATATACCGCATACATGCCTACATTATAAGTCTGTTCTTGTAATGAAAACCCCCCCCAAAAAACCCTGACTGCTAAAATCAGTCTGGGGAGTTTTTCTCTGAATAAACTCATTGAACTCATCTGATGTTGAAAATTAAGGATCATACATGTTGTTTACTCTCTTTTTTCAATCTAAAATGTAGCCTCTAGTTATTGAACACTTTGAGCTGTAACGCAGTGTAACCAAATTAATTTAAAGCAATTTAAAAATGGTTCTAAAGGGATGGTTCACCCACAAATGAACATTCTGTCATCATTTTCTCATCCTCATGTTGTTCTAAACCTGTGAATTTCTTTCTTCTGTTCAACAGAAGATGTTTTGAAGAAGGTGGGTAACCAGAGAGCTGCTGGTTCCCATTGACATCCATGGTATCAAAAACTATGGAATTCAATGGAGGCAAGAAACAGTTTGATTACCCACTTTCCTCCAAATATCTTCTTTTAAGTTCCACAAAAGAAAGAAATTCATATTTAGAACAACATGAGGGGAGTAAGTGATGATTATTCAAATTCCCAGATCCAGACCACTAGGGGGCCACAGACCCCTGAGTGTGAAACAGAGCAGCTCTTTAAGTGTGAAATGTGGCTCTCAAGAATGTGTCTGGCATTCATTATAAGAGGTCTCAAGCTTGAGCCTTAATCAACTGACTACTTTTTTTCTTCTTTTTTTTTTTAAAATGAATGTTTTTAATCTCTGGCAAGGGGAAGAAAAGCTTACTACAGTTTCGCCAAATGTGAAGAGAGAT
Organism: Rhodeus uyekii; assembly: GCA_037043235.1. Classification (NCBI taxonomy): domain Eukaryota; kingdom Metazoa; phylum Chordata; class Actinopteri; order Cypriniformes; family Acheilognathidae; genus Rhodeus; species Rhodeus uyekii. The sequence continues at coordinate 3,139,823 of JAWRVZ010000016.1, read as the reverse complement.
TGCAGAATCATATATTTTTAAATGCTTATCAGTGGCAGTAATAAAACAACCTATTACGATTTTTGTAAAAGCTTGATGTGCGTTTGTGTGATAGGTGGGAAGAGTGCCGTGCTGACGGCTCTGATTGTGGCCCTGGGCGGTAAAGCTCTCGCCACCAACAGAGGCTCCTCGGTCAAAGGCTTTGTTAAAGAAGGAGAGAGGTACAGCACACTTAACCTGTTTTTTATGCATGCAATCACAAGATGCGTTTCCATCAAAAGTTGCGAATTTAACGCAAGCGCAAAATTGGAATATTGCATAAAGCACGCTTCAATCAAGTAAAAAGTGTATAGTCTCTTACGGTGTTTGTGTGTCTTTAATGCTCAGCTCTGCAGACGTGTCCATCACTATGAGGAACAGGGGACGTGATGCGTACAAACCAGAGGTTTTTGGCAGGTCCATTATCGTAGATCTTCGTATCTCCAGAGAAGGACTGCGGTCTTATAAACTAAGAAGTAAAACAGGTATGCTTACAATTTTGGTTATGTAAACTAGGGCTGTGTGATAGCATGTTAATTTAGAGCTAATTTCAGAGGAATTTATTTGGGATGCACCAAAATGAAAATTCCAAAAATTACTTTATTTTAATTATTTTTTATTTCTTATTTTATTTAGTTTTTTATATAATTGTATTATGAGCTTTTAATTAAATTCAAGAATTTTATTGAATCTGATTTTTTTTTTCTGCAATAAACTTTGCTTTTCCAGTATAAAATAATAATAACTGCATTTTTATTTAAAGTAATAAACCAAAATTGGACAGAAAAATATTAATATTGTCCATATTTCTATAACTATTATTATCAGAGCATGTGAGCTCGTTATTTGAGCCGTCTTTGCTTTTCCGCTACGCGTGAGCTGTAAGCTACTGATCTTTTTGTGTTTTGGTTGTTGTTGCTCCTGGTTTTCCACTGAAATAAAAGCTTGATGGTTTAACATTTAAAATGAATAGATTTAGACAACCATAAATATTTGAGTTGTGATCTTACATTTGTACTGTTAAATAAATTCAAGAGTAAATACAAAAGTAACATTTTTAATATATTTGTATTTACTACTAATATTATATATAAGAGTTAATATTATTTTATAGCCATGGTGATATATTAAAACAAGCCCTTCTAAACAGCACTGCAATTTTGAAGCTTTTTAATTGAAATTTTAGAAAGTGTTTTTGTTTTGTTTTTTATCAGAAAAATCACAATTTGAATAGTTTTTTTTCTCCAAATAATGGAGCCCTGAACTTTTCACATCTGTGCTGACGTGACAAAGGAAAGTGAAGATTTGCTGAAGGACGTGTAATTAAAGCCAGGATCTGATTCTTTCCTGATGTGTTATCGACAGCCAGTTGAGTTAGATGAGAACATTTGCACAACATATGCACTGCGTTGGAATTTCATATTTAATCTAAACAAGTCGAGCACCACTGACAGGTTAGTTTAGATTGAATATGCAGTACCTAAATTGTCAGTCATAACAAATTCAGTGGTGTCATGCTCTGTAATTTACTAAAGAAAAACACACTGTAGTTGGTATGAACCATGTTTATACTCTGTAGTGAACCTGTAGTAGGTTCATACTTATTTTACCTTGCAAAGTTTTGTTCATGGGTTTTGAGGGAAAGGGCCTGATTTGCTTAGCTTCTACCGCATGACATAAATTAGCTCAAAAGGCTGACTATTTGATTTATGATTTGCCTCCCTTTATAATTAGGTCAGCTAGTGTCGTCCAAAAAGGAAGAGCTGATCTCCATTTTGGATCACTTTAACATCCAGGTATTGCTAAAGATCTTCACAGATTTCAAAATGCTTTATCACAGAACTATTTAAGTAATCTGTTTCGGTTCTTCTGTCCTCAGGTGGACAATCCGGTCTCCATCCTTACCCAGGAAATGAGTAAACATTTTCTACAGTCCAAAGGAGGGGAAGATAAATACAAAGTGAGTCTTAATACAGTAATACCTTGAGATACGAGCGTAATCCGTTCCAGGGAGGAGCTCGTAACTCGAATTGCTCGTATCTCAAATCATTTTTTCCCACAAGAAATAACAAACTAATCCGTTCCTGTCCCTCTAAAAAACTCCCTTATTAGTGCTAATAACAATGGAAAAACATGTTTTTAATTGCTATAGAGACACACACACACAAAATTAAAGTATTTAAGTATTCCTGTGATTTATAAAATAAATGTAGTTTTAATTATGACTTCTTACCTTCGTGACAGACGATAGAGTAGCGACTAATGGCGGCATGTGCGGAGACGGGAGGAAGGGATAATGTAGGTAATGCAAACACAATGCGGAAGTGTAGTGTTTCTTCCCGTGTAGTGTATTAGATATCCTCAGACCCTCATATTTATTATTATTGAACACTCATAACTCCTGCTGCTCCCAGCTTAATACTCGTTTATCACTCGTCGCCCCCGGTAACCACCCTGTAAATCCAAGGTGGCCTCTAGTGGAGATCGTATGCAATTACCCCATAAATGAGACGGCTTAAGCTGCTCCAAGTGCTGGAACACCTAGCGTTGGCGTCTGTAAGCTGCTCGTATCTCAAATATTTATTCGTATCTCAAAGCCAAAAATTAGCTCAAAGGCTTGCTCGTATCTCGGAATAGTTGCATGTCGGGATGCTCTTATCTCAAGGTTTGTGAGTGCATTTGCTTCCCTTAAGACAAATGCAAACATGCCATTTGCATTGTTCTTTTTTTTGGTAGTTTTTCATGAAAGCCACTCAGCTCGAACAGATGAAGGAAGATTACAGCTACATCATGAAGACTAAGACCATAACCCAGAATGCAGTGGAGAAACACAGGGAGGTGAGTGCCGATGTAATCCCTCCTTCCTATGCCTTGGATGGAGCTGCTTTGGAAACAATATGTGATTTGGATTGCTAAACTGGTTGTTCCTTAAGGCGACTGCATAGTTTTCTTTTCTGACACACCCTTTCCTCTCGCCCAGACTCTACAAGAACTAAAGAGAAAGTTCCACGAGAAAGAAGAGCGCTATAAAAACCTGGCTTCACTCGATGAAATGCAGCAGAAGTTGGATGAGCTGAAGAATCAGATGGCCTGGGCTCTGGTCAGAAATCATCAGCTCTGAAAATTCCAAACCAAATTTATTTTTAATTTGTTTATGGTGTAAAGCAGTTTTTTTATATTTTTAACATCACATTTCCATTTAAGGGTTATTAGTTCAGCCAAAATGGAAAATTATCCCATAATTTACTCACCCTTAAGCCAACAAGTCTCGTCTGCCTTTTTATTTTATATAATTTTATAGTTTAAATTAGGAATATTGTGATGTTCATTTCCAGGGGAAAACAATCCACACTAAAGTGGAAAGCGTTTCAGGAACCGTGACGCTGATATGACTCTGATATGAAATGACTCTCTTTTTGGAGTGACATTGTGGTTTTTACAGATATTTTTCCATGTTCAAACAGCAACAAGAAAAGAAAGTTGAACATTTAAAAAAAATCTGAATATGTCCTCTTTACATGTCTCTCACTAACTGAAGTTGCTTTTGCTGTCATTGTCATCTAATACAGAAATGCATGTCTGTGTACGTCAGGTGACAGAGCTGGAGCAAGCGGTGAAGCCCATGAGAGAACAAGTCATGGCTGAAGAGAAATCCACCGTCAAATATGACCAGAAGGTGGAAGAATGGGAGGTGATTGAATATTATCTACAGTTCCTGTGGTCCAGAATGTCGTGTAGCTGGATTTTATCTGCAGGATACAGTCTGCTCCAGATTTCAGCTTTTCCTGTCTGAGTAGGCACATTTTGGCCAGAACGAAAGAGCCATTACTCACAATTTATTTTGTCATAATTCAGAGTAAGATGTGTCTGAATTACATTATTCCACAATAAAAAAGCATTGTTAACATTAAATTACGGACATACAAGTTTACATAAAACAAAACAACTATGGTAAAATAACCACAGGCCACGATAGTACACAATTAATTTTAGTTTATTCAAATATGGGAATTTGTTCTTGCCTGACATATAGACCTTACCATTTGTTTAAACCTAAAAATGATAAAATGATAAAAAAATGATTTTAAGTTCACTTACTACACTGTAACAAACACAAAAATCTGCACAGCATTCAAAATTGGATGCCATTGACTATTAATTTGTTCCTCAGAAGTGCGCAATATTCTTTAAGCCAGACAATTAGATTGAAACAGCCTTTTTTTTCTAGTTTTTACAGTTAGATTCATTTGTTAGAGGATTAGAGACACAAAGCCTCTGAAGAGAGAACAGGCACATGTTTCTAAGGAGCTGTTAATTTGTATACATAACATGACTTCCGTTTTTTTTTAAAGATCAGGTTTGGCAGATGTAGATTTCCTTATTCTTATTGTGTTTTGAAAACAATGAGAAAGTCAAATGACCTAAAAAACAGCTACAGTTATTAATGCTCCCGTAACATGCAAACATTACTTCATGGCATAGATTAGAAACAATTGTTTGTAGGGGAATTACAGTTAAGACCCGAGGACCAGATATGTTGAATGAGGAGCAGGAGTCAGAAGTGCAGTCAATAGAAGAAATCTTAGTGACGTTTAGTTTACAGTTTCATCAGCAGAAGCTTCAGGTCTCACAAAGAGTTCGTAGGCCGCCCCACTTACAATAACATTGTTACAGCAATTATACTCTAACAGAGGGTGCTAACTACGTTATTACTGAAGGTTAAATGATTCTGTTTGGCTAAGAAAGAAAGAGAAACAAAGCTAGTAATTTTCCACACAAGAGCAGACAGTCTGAAGCATATCTTCGTTCATCACATGGTTCACGGGTTAGTGATCTTCCACGTGGCTTGTCGAGAACAAGTCATTCTGTCTCCTTATGGTGCAGTTAATCACCTCACCAATACAGACCATAATATCACCCACAGATACACAGCTTCTCCAAGGCTGAACTCGGCTCAGGCTCCAACTTTCAACAGAAGTGTAGACAATACTCATCCTTACTCTATGGAAAAATACAGAAAAGTAAAGAAAGGCTTTAACTAATAAAAATCCCTAACTTGATTATAAATCATTAAAATAAGAGAAGGAAAAGAATATGTATGGTATACAAGCGGCAATGGATTTCCGAAAGTCTATCACTTTCATATTATCATCTTTTAAGGCTTTCTGCCATTTGTTTCTGAGCTCTGTTGAGTTGTGCACAACCAGCAACCCTTTCATTGTGAGGAACATGCTTCTTGAAAATCTAATTCTGCTTTATGCACAGTAATGTGAATGACTATTTTGGGTTTTGTTTGTTTGTAGGGGAAAGTTCAGGAGGCCAGCAGGATATTCCAGCAGTTGCAGGATCAGCTGGAGGGTGTGACGGAGCGGATGCAGCAGCTCCAGCCTCAGTGTGCTGAACTAAAGAAGCGAAAAGAGGACCGGAGCCGAGATCTCAAAGCAGCCGAGGTGCACAATCACAGCACAGGCCGACAAACATGCATGCACAAACTTTAGCCTTGTTCAGACTTGTCCAGATCCGATTCTTCTTGGAGTCCAGTCATATTTAGCAACTGTGAACCGCAAAAAAAATCACATTAAATGAGTTTTACAAATCAGTTTCAAGCCACAGTCATATGTGGTTTTAAATCTCATTCGCAGCACACTTTTCGACATCAGTTATCTCTTCCTATCTGACCACTCTGATCAGATTTCGCACAGCTTTTCTTGTTAGTTTTTCACACCAAGTTAAACAAAAACATAACTTTGCAGGAAACTGCAGGATTCACAGGATAATCAAGGTTGTATTATTGCTGCGAAGGGCAGGTTGAGTGGAAAATTACAATATACTGCTAGTCAGCCTCGACTACACACCTCTTGAATTGAGACAGCAGCCGAAATAAAGGGTCAGGGAATGATTGATGCCCTTGAGTCGAAACAATAGATTCCTATAGAGTTATTTCAACTGGACGCAATCAATAGGTGTGCCACAAAGCAAGGATCTTTTTTAAATGTATTATTATTATTCTTTGTGTATTTTTCTGACTAGTGTTGTTTACTAGTTTATTGTATCCGTAGTGGGGAGGTGCATCTCAACCTTTATCGATTAACATTAGCATTTTATTCGGCCTTTGTTTTAAAGTAATTCCCACTTTTGGTGATTGTGGTCTGGCTTTATGTATTAGATTCATGCAGAAGCCGCCATCATTCGAAATGAATGTAAATAATGCGACGCGCCGACACATTTCTCACACGTGAATCGAGAGAGCCATGGGACAAACAAATCGGATCTGAACAGTTGCCTTTATTCACTCACATCTCAGTAGTGATTGGTTGACAGGAGGAGAAACTCTCTGTTTTTTTGGCTTAGGCTGGAATTCATCGGAAAAAAAGTAACTTAAGGGACCTTCAGAAGGATAAAGTTCAGCTTAACAAGCGTATCCAGGAGCTCAAACGAAGGTACTTCAAAAGTGTGCCGAAAGGAAACAATGTTACACAACATTGTCTTTGTATCATTTCCAGCTGTTTCATTATGACCCCTCCCCTCCTCTCTGTCCAGCATAAGTCAGGCCAACTCCGCTGACACTCAGGCGCGAATGGAGAGGATGAATCATATTCAGGCTGAGCTGGAAGATCTGAGTTTCCGGGACTCCACTCTGGCTCAGCAGATCGATCAGTTTAAACAGGCCTATGCCTCTGCTAAAGAAAAGCTGGGTAGAATGAGGTTAGTGCAAATGTTGCTCTTTTCTGTATAAAGGTGTCATATCTGCAACATTTTAACATTTTCATGTCTGTAAAAGTCACACCATTTATTTTTTTATATATATATATATCCATGGATTCTTTTAGACTTTTATTCATATGTAAAAGTCTATAATTCATGGAAATTTAGAGTGCCAGCCCACTTTTTCAGCTGCCTGAGTTCTGGAAATAATTAAAGTCTTTAAGAGTTAAAAGGTGAAATCCAAAAAATTGCAAACATTTATTTAAAGCAAATTTTAAAACCGAACAAGAAGACAAAGGTACAAGAATGTACTTAAAGGGTTTATGAGGGAAAAAATACAATCCTATGAAGCATCGCAGATTTTCTTACTTTTTTATTTTATTTTGAGCATAATTCATAACTAAACATGTATTCAATTAGAAAAACAAGGTAAAATAGAAGCATTTCTAAAGATTTTGTGATGTACAACAAATGCTTCTTTTTGTTTCTAATTCTTATTTTGTCTCTTGACCTTGTCTATCTTGCAATCTTTTATTTCATTTCATTCTGTAGCCGTGAAAAGCAGGACCTGTTACATGCGATGGAGTCTAAGCAACGTGCCCTGGCTGCTATGGAAAACAGTCGAAATAACCAAATTTGCCGTTTCGGTGAGCAGATGCCTGGGCTGCTTAGGGCAATAGATGAGGCCGATCGGCGAGGTCTGTTCAAGAGAAAACCTGTTGGACCGCTCGGCAAGTATCCTGAACCTTACCATTTGGACAACCTACCTCTCTCTCACTTATTTCAGGATGTAGTTTAGCTCTTAAGCCCAGAGTATACTTCAGTTTACCCATACTCTCTACACTCAGTATGCCCATGTTGACAAGCGCTTCTGAAAGTATCAACTCTAGTTTAAACTAGTACAAAGACAGTTTTATTGATCATAACTTCTAGAGAGAAAAAGCAGCAATACTAGACAAGGATGAAACTCTTTAGTGCACACACACTATCAAATGGAGTATACTTTGAAAGTCTGTTTTCAGCTGTAAACGCATATTGTATGAAATTTAGCTTAAAGCGTCTTTTGTTTCTAGGATTCTGGATCCGACTGCGTGATCCGGAGCTGGGTCTTGCAGTGGAGAGCTGTCTGAAGGCTCTGATGTTAGCTTTCTGCTGTGATAACCACGCTGACGAGAGAGAGTTACAGAAACTCATGACTCGCAGCTTCCAGCACGGCAGAAGACCTCAGATCATCGTCTGCCCCTTTACCAACACGCTCTACAATGTCAGCAGCAGGTAGCTGGTGATCACCTGACCTGATCTGCCCTCTTATTTCGAAATTGAGTTTTCTGTAATTTTTTTTTTTTTTTCTACATTATTTTCATTCCCTGTAAATTTGGTGTGGCAATAATAACTTCTGTTAATATAATGGTAAATACACATTTGGGGTGCCACTTAAGTTGTTTTGTAAAATTAGCAGGAAAACCCTGCTGACCACTCACACTGGATTTTTTTGCATTATTTCTAATGTAACCTGGAAAATGACTATGTACATGTGCACCAGTAATGTGAATATTTCCAATAATCAGAGTACGAACTTAAGCGCAGCAAAATTTTTACCGTATTTTCTCGCATATAACCCACAGACGCAGATAATCCGCACTCTCATATGACCCGTGGGTTTTGGGGTTTTGTGTAAAAAATCATTGGCATAACCCGCACCATCATAGATTGATTGATTAATTTCTTCACATTTCGAATGTTGCTCGCATGATGTCAATTATCCATAACTGTTCAGGCTCGGTACACAGTGCTTGTGCGCGAAATACAAACAATGAGAAAACAAACACACGTCAGAATCAGAACAAAAAGAAAAAGCAGTCTCTCCCGCTCTCGTCCCTTAAGAAGCGATTCTACAGGTGTTGATCATCGGATGAGATGAGAAGAGCCCGCCTTCATGGCTGCACAGCCAATCACGTCTTCTTGCATGATCGACAGGTCAGACAGCCTATCAGCGCCAGCTGTGATTAGTGTGTGATAGTACAAGCGCCAGAGACAACAACCCTCGCAAGAAAGAAAATACCGCAACAAAAAATGTACATCCTTAGGGATATAGCAAATATATTGAAATATTCTGTGTAAAAAAAAAAAATTGTGATATAACCCGCATCCTTATACAGGGAGTGCTGAATTATTAGGCAAGTTGTATTTTTGAGGATTAATTTTATTATTGAACAACAACCATGTTCTCACTGAACACAAAAAACTCACTAATATCAAAGCTGAATATTTTTGTATCAATATTTTAAGTAGTTTTTAGTTTTAGCTATTTTAGGGGGATATCTGTGTGTGCAGGTGACTATTACTGTGCATAATTATTAGGCAACTTAACAAAAAACAAATTTATACCCATTTCAATTATTTATTTTTACCAGTGAAACCAATATAACATCTCAACATTCACAAATATACATTTCTGACATTCAAAAACCAAACAAAAACAAATCAGTGACCAATATAGCCACCTTTCTTTGCAAGGACACTCAAAAGCCTGCCATCCATGGATTCTGTCAGTGTTTTGATCTGTTCACCATCAACATTGCGTGCAGCAGCAACCACAGCCTCCCAGACACTGTTCAGAGAGGTGTACTGTTTTCCCTCCTTGTAAATCGCACATTTGATGATGGACCACAGGTTCTCAATGGGGTTCAGATCAGGTGAACAAGGAGGCCATATCATTAGATTTTCTTCTTTTATACCCTTTCTTGCCAGCCACGCTGTGGAGTACTTGGACGCGTGTGATGGAGCATTGTCCTGCATGAAAATCATGTTTTTCTTGAAGGATGCAGACTTCTTCCTGTACCACTGCTTGAAGAAGGTGTCTTCCAGAAACTGGCAGTAGGACTGGGAGTTGAGCTTGACTCCATCCTCAACCCGAAAAGGCCCCACAAGCTCATCTTTGATGATACCAGCCCAAACCAGTACTCCACCTCCACCTTGCTGGCGTCTGAGTCGGACTGGAGCTCTCTGCCCTTTACCAATCCAGCCACTGGCCCATCCATCTGGCCCATCAAGACTCACTCTCATTTCATCAGTCCATAAAACCTTAGAAAAATCAGTCTTGAGATATTTCTTGGCCCAGTCTTGACGTTTCAGCTTGTGTGTCTTGTTCAGTGGTGGTCGACTTTCTGCCTTTCTTACCTTGGCCATGTCTCTGAGTATTGCACACCTTGTGCTTTTGGGCACACCAGTGATGTTGCAGCTCTGAAATATGGCCAAACTGGTGGCAAGTGGCATCTTGGCAGCTGCACGCTTGACTTTTCTCAGTTCACGGGCAGTTATTTTGCGCCTTGGTTTTTCCGCACGCTTCTTGCGACCCTGTTGACTATTTTGAATGAAACGCTTGATTGTTCGATGATCACGCTTCAGAAGCTTGGCTATTTTAAGACTGCTGCATCCCTCTGCAATATATCTCACTATTTTTGACTTTTCTGAGCCTGTCAAGTCCTTCTTTTGACCCATTTTGCCAAAGGAAAGGAAGTTGCCTAATAATTATGCACACCTGATATAGGGTGTTGATGTCATTAGACCACACCCCTTCTCATTACAGAGATGCACATCACCTAATATGCTTAATTGGTAGTAGGCTTTCCAGCTTATACAGCTTGGAGTAAGACAACATGCATAACGAGGATGATGTGGTCAAAATACTCATTTGCCTAATAATTCTGCACTCCCTGTATAACCTGCTCACTTTTGTCAGTGAAATAGATTTGACTTGTTTGTTGTGATTTAAATCGGTACAAACCACATTTTATAATGATTATGGTTATGTATGAGGTAAAGTTTAATCGCAATATTGCCTAAATCTCATAATAATCGCGTTATAAAGGTGCATTAAACTCTAGCCATTGTCAGGTTGGTTTCGTCTCATGCTGGTTTTTATCCAGTACTAGTTTGTCCCTCAAAGTACAAAAGGAAACTTGTATGATTCAGAAGATGGTTAAATATCTGCATCTTTTTCATTTGTTTTCAGGGCTGTCAATCACCGTGAATATCCAACAGTGCTCCAGGCACTTGACATTGAGAATCCAGTTGTGGCCAACTGTTTGATCGATATGAGGGGGATCGAAACCATTCTGCTCATCAAGGTGAGACCCTGAGAAGGACCAATAGCATTTTACTGTTCCATCATGATGCTTTTCCACATCCTGAAGTGAAGAGCTCTGTTTATCGCTCTCACAGAACTCTAAAGATGCAAGAAGGGTGATGCAGAGCGGACACCCACCACACAACTGCAGGGAGGCCTTCACGCGAGAAGGGGACCAGGTCTACAGTAACCGCTACTACTCCTCCGAACAGAACAGAGCGAAGTACCTCAGCAAAGATGTTGAAGAGGAAATCAGGTTTGAAAACTTTAAACTTTAAATGGGATTCATTTCCGTGCATGGCTAAATATAAGTCAGTTCATTATCTTGGTCCTTGGTCTTTCAAAATCCCTAAATTTAAAATAAAATGTCTGCATGTTACACATTCTGAACGGTTTGAATTTCCTTTCGTTTCACAGTCAAAGAGAAATGGATGAGATGGAACAACAGACTACTTGAGACAATTGTGAGAGGGGTGAAGAGAGACCTAAAAAACTCTAGTTTAATGAAAGTACAGTAATACCTTGAGATTCAAGCATGATCCGTTCCAGGGCGGAGCTCGTAACTCGAATTGCTCGTATCTCAAATAATTTTTTCCCATTAGAAATAACAGACAGATAAAAAATGTATCCATTCCGGCCCTCTTAAAAACTCCCTCATTAGTGCACATAACAATGGAAAAAACATGTTTCTGATCATCAGTTTTGGAAGAAAAGAAAAATCCAGTTGATCAAAAGCTTATCAAAATACCGCTTAAACATTTAAAGTGACAGATTACATAATTGTAGAGCACGCTTATAACGGGGTAGAAGTACATGTGCGTTCAGTGGATCGTACTGTAGTTTAACTGCATACATTGTTCAGCTGAGGAAATGTCTTTCTGAAAAAAATGTTGTGAATGTTGATCTTAACACTGTGTCGTAAACAGATGTGACTGTCCTAACAAGTCACGATGATTGTATTTTCGAAATCAGGTTCTGATTGTGCTTTATTCAATGTCAGTTTGAATGACCTCTATAGCCCTCCCTCATGGACGACTGCCGCCCACACAAGCACAAAACATAACTAAAATGTCCTTCACTGTAAGTCTATCCCTCACAGCCTCATTTTCAACCATTTTCAAGGTGACTTTTAACCTGACGAAGGTCTGTAAACAGACCATGTCGTCTGATAGTTCGGACACTAATATTTTGGCTAGTATATTTGGTGTGAACAGGCCTTAAAATAATGTTGATCATCTGTGCAAAACATTCAGATTGAAAGGCTATTCGTTTGGCTGCATGTATACACTGTTTGCATCAAACAAGTACCGTATATTTTGAGTTTAATTTTCCATAGTATCCACTAACTGTGTCCACTGATCTTTGCACAGTCCTTCAGTCTGTTCTGAAGCGTGTGCTGTGTCTTTGCTTTTTATTCAGAATTACAGTTGTTCCTTTAAAAAAAATTATTTGATCGAATCGGTCTCTAAATGTTCATGATTTTTGGATCTCCATCAGTCTGATTGTGTGTAATCTAGCAAACATTTGGGCTCAGTAAGAATTTTTTCATTTTTTAAAGAAATTTAAATTGATAGACTGTAAATACATTTATAATTGTATTTCTGTTTTTCTATTATTTCTATTTTAAATAATGATTTTCTTTCGGTTCATCAACAAGCCTTGAAAAAATATATAAAAAAAAATGTTAGCAGCACAACAGTTTCCAAAATTCTCTTCAAACAAGACTTTGTGCTGAGACCTTGTCATGAACTTTGCACTTTGTCCCTGCATTTTTGTGGTTATTTTACTGTGATGTTTTTCATTAATTTGATGGTGATTTGGAATTGATAGTCTTATGGACTGTTTTCTATTAAACTTTTAATTAAGAAAAGATCAAACCCTTTTTTTTTTTTTTTTGCAGACATTTGAAGTCTTCTTTAGATTCCCAGAGAACACATTTGGATCGTTTTCAGCAGGACATGCAGCAGCTTAGTGAGGATGAAAGACAGAACCAGGCTCATCTTCGCAGGACCTATGAAGACCAAAAGAAGGCCCAGGTCGCCAAGTACCAGCTGTGCACAAAACGCATCATAGTTTTTAACTGAATGTGGCCTAATATGTATTTATTTTGACTAATAGGAACAGTGTCGAAAGCTTAAGGCAGAGCTGATGGAACTGCAGAATGTTGAGGAACCACAGTCAGAGGACTTAAAACCTTTGGTAACAAACAGATTCACGCTTTACGAAGATACGTGTGATGAAGGATTTCTATGTCTCATTATGTCTCTGTGTTCAGGAGGAGGATCTGGAGGAGCTCAGCAGCCGGATAAATGCATGTCAAGGAGAACTTGAAAATGCACAGAGGCAGAAGCTGACACAGAAGACGGCATATGAGGAGGCCGAGCAGCTCTTCCAGCAGCAGAGGGACGCTTTAAACAGCATCGCAGAGGAAGCTGATCCCATTAAGGTCAGAAACTCTGGAATATAAAACATATTCCAGAGTGAGTCATTAGTTCCTCCTGACCAGCTGCTTCTGGAGGACTTTTAAACATCAGATTCCTCTCAGCTAATGTTTAAAGCTTCAGGCCATGCTATGCCTTGTTTCAAAGTCTTTAGTTCATGTCCGTCTTCTTTAGCAAAATTGTGCGACTACCCAGGGTGTCCGCGGGGTTGTAAAAGGTAGTAAAAGGTAGTAAATGAAATCAGCCAAAATTAAGGCCATTAAAAAGTTGTAAAAAGTAGTAAACGTCTTTTGACGAGGTATTACATTTTCGAGCCCAATTTTTTTTAGATACGTTTTCAATTTGTGTTAAGTGCAGGCCTTTCTTTTAAAATTCGCGTGGATTTATTTAGATGTTGAAACTAGGACCTGAGCGATATCACGTGAGGTTGTGTTTGTTCGCGCGCGCGCCCAGTGCATTGAGCTGAGGTGAGTGAACAGCAGAGTGAACAGACTACACTGCAGCTGAGGCGTTGTGGTGTTTATGTGCGGCGGTAAAGTCACTCTATTCTTCTCCCACTTCAGCGGACACTTACTGTCATGTATTTCGGTAGAAGTGACTTAATTTACGTGTTGTAAATCCGACAGATCAGATTCTCCGATCTGCGACACAAACTATCAGCGAACAAGTTGAATATTTTGAATAAATAAGAGAAACTAAATGCATGCGATACTTTTTTGTGGTTGCTGTGCGTCACTTGACAAGCATGACGCGTCGCCATGGAAACACACACACATAAAACAGCAGTTTTGAGACGTCACAAGGAAAGCATGTTGAATAGCGGCGCGGGGCAAAAGGAAAACTTTTTTTTTTTTTAGCCAAATAATGAACAAAGTAATAGGGTTAGACAAACCATATTTTTATACAAACAACATGCAAGTCTCTCCTACACATGAGCACTGTTTTCATGTTCGTGGGACCTATCGTTTCTGTGCAGTATCGCCAAAAGCATAAAATGAGTAAAATGTTACTTCTTACCCCGTGAGCAGGGATCGTTGTAACAGACAGAGGGTTATTTGTAACGCGTTATGCAATGGATGGATTCATGTATTTTTATTTCTTACAAAAAGTTCAGTCTTGATGATCATAAGCAAAACTTATGAATGAAATATTATATTTTTATTTTGTTTACATTTTGTTTATGCTTTGAAAATTAAATTTAATAGGTTAATACAATGCAAAATATCTGATTATTGATATAGGCTATGCAATGTTACAACTAACACCGCGGTGTCGTGTTTACCTCAGGACCGGCTAGCAGTCACTATGTGTTTTTCACATCTTTCAAAATTGTACCATCTTTTAGCCAAGAAGATGGTAATTATTGGACTAACATACTTTCACACACTTTGAAAATCGAAAAACAACTACTACAACAAAAAATATTTATATGCTGCCAAAAGAGTTTTTCCTGTGGTTCTCATCCAAACTTCGCTGAACTTTCTCGAAAGATGGCCAGAAGACGTGTGCAAGCAGTGTGGTGAAAAGCCCGTTAGTACGTCATATTTAATCATATCCTTTGCAACTGTCTAAAACGTCTGCGTTACCATTTACCCCGCGTTACTTTGTGCCCCACGCTCCCCTAATACTGACCTTATTTCAGCAAAATTCATTAATATTTTACTTGATTTATAGATTCAGTATTTTAAATGTATTATTGATACATTTAAATGTATTTTTGACTGTCTTCTTACTTTTAGTCTAGTCGTCTGATCAGATACAAAACTTTAGTTTAAATGACTCACAAATCAGTGGCGTTTCGACTAGTCGACTAGTCCGTAGTGTTTAGATCTAGCAGCTAAACACCACTCTTTCAATTCCAACGATGGCTTTGGGGAGCTGTTTAGAAATGTTTCCGGACTCCGACATAGCGAAATCCTTCGCTTTAGGCAAGAATAAGTCTGCTTACATGATCAAATTTGGTATTGCACCATATTTTAAGAAGAAAAACTGGTGGAGACCGTAAACCAAGCAGGGCTGTTCATCGTAATGTTCGACAAGAGGCTCAACCAATCCTAAAAAAAAAATCCCTCCTTTTTTGGAGGATGGTTATGTTGGTCAAGATAATCGCAGTGACGCTGGTATTAAAAAATATTTTGAAGGTAGTAAAAAGGTAGTAAAAAGGTAGTAAATTCAACTTAAGAAGTTCCGTATAAACCCTGTACCTCACACATGAATGGTCTCAGGATGCTTTACCGTTGGCATGACATGACTTATAGCGCTCACCTTTTCTTCTCCGGACAAGCTTTTTCTGAATGCCCCAAACAATGAAAGGGTTTCATCAGAAAAAGTGGCTTTACCCCAGTCCTCAGCAGTTCAATCCCTGTACCTTCTGCAGAATATCAGTCTGTCCCTGATGTTTTTCCTGGAGAGAAGTGGCTTCTGTTCTGCTCTTCTTGACACCAGGCCATCCTCCAAATGTCCTCACCTCAAAGTGCAGATACACTCACACCTACTGACAATCCTGAGCAAGCTCTGCACTGGTGGCGCCCCGATCCCACAGCTGAATCAACTTTAGGAGACGATCCTGGAGCTTTCTTGGGCGCCCTGAAGCCTTATCCACAACAATTGAACCTCTCTTCTTGAAGTTCTTGATAAATGGTTGATTTAGGTGCAATCTTACTGGCAGCAATATTCGTGCCTGTGAATCCCTTTTTGATTTCAAGCACATCCTCCTCGTAAAGCTTCCAGTCTGTTATTCTAACTCAATCAGCATGACCGTTTTCTCCAGCCTCTCTCCTCGTCGACACTCTCACCTGTATTAACGAGAGTCACTGACATGGTGTCAGCTTGTCCTTTTTGTGGCAGTGCTGAAATTCAGTTGAAATGTTTTTTGGGGATTAAGTTTATTTTCATGCCAAAGTGGGACTTTGCAATTTAATGCAATTCATCTGATTGCTCTTCATAACACTCTGGAGTATATGCAAATTGCCATCATAAAAATCTGAGTCAGTGAACTTTGTGAAAAAATGAATTTTATGTCATTCTCAATACTTTGTACCACAGCTGTACACTTAATCTCTCTCTTTAATAACTGCATTAGTCTGCTGTCAATGGCTCAAGCCTACGTTTCTAGCTCTAAAGTTATGTTTTGGAATCAGCAATGGAGGCTTGAGATTAGATGCTCAAGAAATTAGTCGCAAAAATCTGACAAAGGTTTTGAAATGCATCAATCATGTCGTGGCTGCATTACCACCTCGGGTGTGCTTTTTATAACAGTTCATGGCCTGTCGTCTATTGTTCCTAACATATTTGACATTGTTGTAGAACCTCTCTTCACAGTTTGTCAGAAACGCTCTGTTTAGTTCCGGTCTTTATGAAGCCCCTCCTTCTGAAAAGCACAATGTGCTCTGATTGGTCGACTGGACCAGTGTGTTGTGATTGCTCAACCGCTTCGAGTGTGTTTGGAAAATGTCACGCCCCTTACCATAACCACGAGTTTCAACACAAATATGTCAATACGTTTTCAGAAGAATGCTGAAGATTACAATGGAGGTGTTTCAGGGAGTTCAGAAACAGTGACACCGATATAGAGAAATAACTCCCTTTGGATTGACTGAGCTTTGTAACTTTTGCAGACCTTTTCATGCTCAAAGAGCAACATTACATCCTAAAGAAAGGAATAGGAATAGGCAGAATAGGCCCTCTTTAAAATGAGGATCTTGATCCTCATGTTAGTTTAATTCTGAATAAAATTGTTGTTTTTCTTAAATATCTATGTATCCAACCAACTAGTAAAGTGTTTTGTTTTTATGTGATTGAGTGTAGGAGCGATTGAGCAACCTGGATCAGGAGGTGTCGAGGAGTAAACACCACAAAAGACACTATGAAGACAAACGCAAAACACATGTGGAAATGATCGAGACCCTAAAAAGGAAACTGAATGCGAAGGAGCAGGAGTTACAGGTGACAAAACATTGACATCTTACACTGGTTCATTAGATATGAAAATATAAGCGTTGGTTTGACTGAATCAGATTTTTTCGACAGGCTTCCATAGCAAAAGCTTCGGAAATCTGCCCAGAGCGCTTGGATGTGAGGAGAACGGCGAAGAGTTTGGACAGTGAAATCAGCCGCCTCAGACACAAGATCAATACGCAGCAGGACCAGCAAGGACACAGAGACTCCATCATCAGGTACTTGTACACAGTCCCCAACGTCAAAAGAATGTGAAAAGAAATCAATCATATTTTACATGAAGAAAAGAGAAGCCTGTTTTTAAAACCATTCAGATCTGTTGCATTGTGACATTATTAGCTTGACATTTAAACACACTCAGATCTCATCAGATCTCCTTATATGAAACTATTTTCTAGAAGATATATTCTATACATTTAATTCTATCCATGTCCAAATGAGATATCAAAAGGTTTAGTTTCAAAGAGGGGTGTTTCCAAAATGTCCTCATATGTGAATTAATCTAAAAATAGGCAGAAGTAGCTAAAAGTATCTGGCAAGAACATGTTTTTGGACGTGTTTTTTTGGTTATCTTGGGTTACTATGTTAACACCATGGCGTATGAATATGATAATCATTCAGATTGGTATTGTCTGAGAATGTTTTGACTGCTTGCAGATATTGTTTGTAATGCAGGTTGGGTTTATTTGTTGTGATGTTATAATGCTGAAGTTGTTGGTCATTGGAACTTCTAGGCAGTACCATGAAGCGAGGGAAAACTTCAATAAAGTATCCCGACAGGTAAAGAGTCTGGAGGCTTTCATCCACCAGTTATCCGAGATCATGAACAACAGACACAATGTCTACGCTTTAATGAGAAAGTAAGTTTCACCCTTGTCTTCATTACAGACTCTGATTTGTAGGGGTTAAACTAATCGTGGTTGATCAGTACAGACCTTTCACACCGGTGGTTTTACTGAAAGTGTGCAATTTGTTTTTCATATGTCACGTTTGTCATATTGAAACGGCAAGTTGTAGTGGGACGTATCAAAGGGCTTGTGCATTTTAATGAGGAGGTTGTGTGTTGTGTTTCCAGGTATCTGTCTGTACGCTGCAAGTACTACTTTGACTCCATGCTGTCTCAGAGAGGGTACATGGGGAAGATGACCTTTGACCACAAAAACGAGACTCTCTCCATATCAGTAAGACCTTGCGTGACGATAACATCATGGATATAGTTGTTATAATTTAATTTTCTTAAATTACCCATGTTTCTTATAGCGTGTCAGTATTTTACTATGCATGGAACCGTGACAGTACTTTTCTCTGATGATTGTCGTTGGTCTCTTCCTCAGGTTCAGCCAGGAGAGGGTGGTAAGGCCGTTCTGAGTGACATGCGCTCTCTCTCTGGAGGAGAGCGTTCGTTTTCTACCGTGTGCTTCGTCCTGTCATTGTGGGCCATAGCTGAAGCTCCATTCCGGGCCTTGGATGAATTTGACGTATTTATGGTAATAATAAATAATTTTTATATATGTGTATATATACATGCAGTTGGTACGGAAAGTATTCAGACCCCCTTACATGTTTCACTTTGTTATATTGCAGCAATTTGCTAAAATCATTTAAGTTTTTTACATTCTTTTCCTCGTTAATGTACACACAGCACCCCATACTGACAGAAAAACACAGAATTCTTGACATTTTTTCAGATTTATTAAAAAAGAAAAACTGAAATATTACATGGTCCTAAGTATTCAGAGCCTTTGCTGTGACACTCATATATTTAACTCAGGTGCTGTCCATTTCTTCTGATCATCCTTGAGATGGTTCTACACCTTCATTTGAGTTCAGCTGTGTTTGATTATACTGATTGGACTTGATTAGGAAAGCCACACACCAGTCTATATAAGACCTTACAGCTCACAGTGCATGTCAGAGCAAATGAGAATCATGAGGTCAAAGGAACCGCCTGAAGAGCTCAGAAACGGTTACAAAACCGCCTGTTTTGTAACCTTGCCAATTGTGGCAAAGCACAGGCAAGGTTACAAAACATTTCTGCTGCACTTATGAGCACAGTAATCCTTAAATGAAAGGCCTTCCTAGAACTGGCCGTCCGGCCAAACTGAGCTGAGAAGAGCCTGAGAGAGGTAAAGAAGAACCCAAAGATCACTCTGGCTCAGCTCCAGAGATGCATGAAGAAGAGTGTGCTGTCAGTCACTCTATTGTGTGTGTGTGTGTGTGTGTGTGTGCGCGCGTGCTCTCTCAGGACATGGTGAACCGGAGAATCTCCATGGACATGATGTTGAAGATCGCCGCCAGCCAGCGCTACAGGCAGTTTGTTTTCCTCACGCCACAGAGCATGAGGTAAAGCGCTTCTCTGGTGTTCATGTAAAACTGTAATTCAATTACAAGACATGATTGCTTTATCGACTTACTCTTCCAAATAACATAATAATGTAATATTCTGCTTTCCTTTTCCCAGTTCTCTTCCTGCAAACGACTTGATCAACATCCTCCGTCTCAAAGACCCTGACCGTAGCCAATCAACTGACCAGAACCCAGAGTAATGCTGCTGTCTGCTGGACTGTGCTTTACACCTCTGCACTTTAGCTCTCTGTCTGTGTAGTTCCTTATAAATGTTTACAGGTTTCTTTTCAAAGAGGTCAATTAAAAGAATGTACATTTATATAATAATAATTATATAAAGTATTTTAGTTTAGTTTAAATTTTTTCCAAAATAATAGTTTTTAAGTTTGGTAATAAAAATGTGATTTCAATGTTATTTGCACTGATTCTTGTTTGAATAAACCTTTTCAATAAGTTATTTTTTTATTTAATTTGTTCAGTCTTTTATCATTGATTTAATTAAAAAAAGAGTTAATTTGTGTTGTTATAACTGTTCTGAACTCCTTCCCATTGATGGGATTTTCAGGCAATCCATGTTTTCATTGTCTTGTGGTAGAGGGCGCTATTACGCGTCTTCTGAAAAAAGTACGTCATTGATCATCGTTCTGTAGTCTTTGACAAAGATGCAATTTTATCTGCTTTTTGATGAAAATTTAGCTTTTTCTTTTATTAATGAAACACCTACCTATTATTAGTAGTAGTTTAAAAACAAAGACTATTCTTTTGACAATATATTCTGTGGACCATGAACGTTTTGTGAAAATGATGAAAAGTCCAAGTGGTGACTGGCAACTTTTAAAACTATTTCATCCCTAGCCCAAGGTTGAGTTTAGTTGGAGGTTTTTGCGGTTTTATGGAAATGTTTTTTAATGCAATAACGCCACTCCCTCTTTATCTCTTGTTCCAGTTCACAATACAAGCATTTTAGATGCTGCTTTTGCAGAAAATACTTTATTGTATTTATTTCAGCCAGATTGTATTATGTAAAGATTTTAATCTATATAACCTATTTTGAACCTACAGTAATCCCTCGTCGTTTCGCGGCCTCAGTGCATTGCGGATTTTTCAAAAATATTTATCGGGGAAAAAAATTTAAATACTGCTGTATCGGCAGCCGAATTGCGGATAGCAGCGTGGTTTTATCGTGATGCGTGAGAGAAACGGTTTCCCAGGATGCCAAACAAAGAGAAACTCTCTCAGAGGCTTTGTACACGCCCACAACACTCAGACAAGACACGTGATTGGTTCCTGGCACGAGATCGACCAATGAGAGCACGAGTGGATGTATCCCGTGATCTGATTGGCTGATCCTACTTCGCAGCCTTTCACTTATCGCAGGGGTTCCGGTCCACATTAACCGCGATAAACGAGGGATCACTATATATAAAACATTAAGTTCAGTTGATTCACTTGCATTAATATAGTCATAATTTCTTTCAGCTGCATTCTTGAACATTTAGTGGCTCCAGCAGATTCTTCCTGTCTTGTAAATGTTTGAATTCACAATCTCTTAATCTTCTCCAGACTAGTGAATAGTGCCAACTCTCGTGAGGAGTGCATCAAACTGACAGTCTCCATGTTTCATGTGATCGGCTGTTCGCTACAGATGTCATGGTTTTTGTCAACTCTAAAGCTACTTTAAATCCCTGGAGTTTCTTCAGTTAGCTTCACATAACCAGTTACTAGCATAACAAAAACTCTGTATGGAGTGAATAATGTAGGGTTGAAGTCTATTAACCTTGTGAACTGTTTTCAATTGTCTATTAGTCCTACAGTAGTTATGTATTTTAAGCATTGACCTTGAACAAATTCAAAAAGCAAATAATGCTGTTAATTGTGGTTTTTCCAGTGCAGTTTATGCCATTGTCACAATGCCACTGATTCGGTTCTGCTCTCTGAACCTGTGCTTCAGATCATGCTGTCCATCTATCTCTGTCAGCAACTCTTAAAGGGATAGTCCAACCCAAAAGATTCTGTCTCCCTCAAGTTCCAAACCAGCATAAGTTTCTTTCTACTGCTGAGCACAGGAGAAGATCCTTTGAACACAGACCTTTCAGGATGAACCATCCCTTTAACTCATTGATCACAGTTCCTCTGTTGATTCAGCTTGTCATTGCTGGTTGTATCCTGTCATTTTGAGGCGGTTCCCCTTGATAAATACATTTGGGTTTTTTTATGATCGATGATGTGGCAACTGAACATTTTGTTGCCTGTTCATTGCTCAGTAATTGGTCATTGTTCCCTTTTAAGTACATATTAAAACAAGTTAACCAAGCAATTATGTAAAGCGTAAGGAAATCAAAATTAGAGCTTTGTGGAAAAAAAATGTTTTAGCTTAAGTCAGGTACTCTATGTCGTTATTGTTACCAACGGCATATTTTAGCAGAAACTTGCATTTTAATTTTATAGTATTTATTCTCTGGAAAAATAGACCAAAAATAATGACTCATCATGCACTATACAGATTGTTGTCCAATCAGATCCTCCCTGTAATGAGAATGTCCCTCCCCTTAATACAGCTTGCGACCAACAAACAAGTCTCAAATCATAATTCATGGCTGCGATTTAAAGCCTATTTGATATTTATTTTATTAAGTCTTGATATCCAGACTTCCTGCTTCAATAATAACACAGACAAAAACAGTTCATTTGTCATTTGGCAGAATACTTGTTATATCTTTGCATTATTAATAATAATTCTAGATTTAACTATGTGTGTGTGTGTCTTTTGATTTCATTTGATAGGCCATAATTGTTCAGATTAAGTAAAGGATATAAATGGATGTGCTTTAATGCAATTATTAAAAAGGAAAAAAAATCCTTAGAAAACTGGTTAAATGTATTTTTTTTTTAAACATCGCATATCATTATCATTAAAACTAACACTGGCTTTTATGTAATAGAAATTAACATTACAAAAAAATCACATCATGGTGTAAACATTAGGTAAGAAAGCAAGACCAAAATAAAGCATTATTTATTTTATTGCATAAGCTGCCAGTTTAGCGGTATAAATATGTTAAGAACTACTTGAATAGCTGCCACAAATTAGCATATTAAAAAAATAAACACAATAAAGCAACGATTTCTCTGCTGATAAAATGGTTGGCATAATAATTAGTGGCTGTAAAATTACTGTTAGTAGACAAATCTAAGTTCAGGGCTCAAGAATTTAGGTAATATTCCAATACACCCCTAAAAAACAAAGTATAGGTCTAAAATGGTTCATCCGGAGGTTCGTCAGTCCTTGGTGGCGTCAGCATAGAGCAGAAATCCAGAGAACGTGCTGTCGTCCTCACTGCTGGAATAAACACCGTTCCAGTCCCGCAGAGTCTCCAGCCATACCTGGTCTCCAGATGATAGACGAAGCACTGCCATGTTGGAGGCCTGGTCAATGTCCTGGCCATAAAGGGAGTCACGAGTTCGTAGTTTCCGAATGCCGTTCACCACCAGGGCTGCGCGCAGGGGGCGATTACGCACGGTTATGTAGTAGGAAAAGACATAAACTCCCCCATGAGTGCAATTGAACCTACTGGCGTGGGGGTCCCAGTGACCCTCCTCATTATAAATGACTTTGTCAAACTTGATGGGCAGGCCAGGTGGCGGGAACGATCGACTAGGGAAAAGACCAACGCTAAAGGCTGAACGCTTCTGAACGGCAGGTTCGCCTTTAAGGCCCTTGAATCCTCTAACACCTCGTGCTCCCTTTAGGCCTCGTGTGCCTTTCATCCCTGGCATCCCTCTCTGCCCTGGTGGTCCATGGGGTCCCGGAGGACCAGGCTCTCCCTGCTTTCCTGGGGGTCCTGGGTCTCCCTTCATCCCCTTAGGCCCAGGAAGCCCATCTGTGGCATTCAGGCCTGGCGCGCCCATGTCTCCTTTTGGCCCTTGGGGTCCTGGCTCCCCAGTACTGCCTTTCTGCCCTTTCTCTCCAAACGGACAGTCTCCTTTGTCACCCTTCTCCCCCTTGATGCCATCTGGTCCGGGGGGGCCAGCCAGTCCTTGTACGCCAGGCTCACCCGATTCTCCCTTTGTTCCATTCCAGCCGGGCTCTCCCCTGTCCCCTGGGTCTCCTTTCAGCCCGGGTAAACCGGGATCTCCTTTGTCTCCTTTGAGGCCCATTTCACCTGCACACATTAACATAGACTAGGATTCGAAATTTAAGGTCAATTCGTAGGAAACTGTTACGATTAACTGTTTGAAAAGACTACTGGTGAACACATTTCAATTTTCGAAGATCTTAATATATTTAAGTAATATGGTATAGCACCATTTCAGTCAAAAATGACTCATTGTAATTCAAAAGAAAGGATCATCAACATTATTAAGGCTTCACCATAACAGAGTTGATCAAGCTTGATAAGGTCAATGTAAATGTAAGAAAAACTGTTAGAAACTTGTCAAAAGGACTTTGATGCCTTTGAATATGATGCCCAAAAGAATATGATATAATAAATACCAATTATTAGATAGCACTTTTTACCCTAAAGCTCTATACTATTTCAACCTTGTCACAGTTCATTTGCAATTCTTATACAGTAATCCCTCGCCACTTCGTGGTTCAAGTTTCGCGGCCTCGGTGCATTGCGGATTTCTTCGATGAAAATATTAATTGAAAAATTTAAATAAAAAAATATCGCCATATTGGCAGTCGTATTGCGGAAAGCAGCGTTGCTTCATCGAGAAACTCTCTCAGAGGCTTTGTACACGCCCACAGCACTCAGACAAGACACGTGATTGGTTCCCGCCGCGAGATCGACAAATGAGAGCACGAGTGGATGTATCCCGTGAGCTGATTGGCTGATCCTACTTTGCGGATTTTCACCGGGGTTCCGGTCTGCAATAAAAGAGGGATTACTGTACCGTACTTGGATAACTGTAACTGTAATTGAAACCATTGCTCAGTTTTAGTGTGCCTTTTATATTTATTTAGAAATTAAATATTCCAATTAGAAAAGGTCATAAAAAAAAGATCACCACCCTTCGCAGGGCTTTGTTATAACAGAGTTGAAACACTGAGCTTGATCAATGTAAACGTAATGTAAAGGAAACCTATATCTGTTAAAGCCATGGGGTCAAAAGGTCTTCGATGATGTCACTTCCTTGAATATGATGTCAAAAAGATCAAACCATTATTAAAAAAGGTGGGGAAATATCACACCGCAACAGCGTGGAACAAAAATTGTTGATTTTTAAAAGAATGCGTAAAGCATTTTAGAAAATGTACACGTTCGTTCTATATAGTGTAACCCATTAATCATAAATATGGGTACAACCTTTCAAATACTAATAGATATTCATCAAACCATTTTTTTTGTGTGTGTTGGAAGCATAACATGGTTGAACAATGCGTGGGACAAAGAAAATGATTGAATTCTTCTTTTCTCTGGAGGGCAGACTGGGTTTTATTTAAAATTATATCATTAATGCTCTTCTGCATACTTTTCTTTTTATGGAAGTAAATGATTTCACCATTTCAAAAGAACAGTCCATAAATCCGCATAGCAAGCATGACATAACATGCATCAAAGACTGGGTTAGAGCTTTTGTCACAAATGAATGTACCTTTCTCTCCTTGTTTCCCAGTAACCCCGGGATTCCCAGGTAGCCCACTCACTCCAGGATCACCTTTCTCTCCTGAAGGAGGAAAGGACATCTGTCTACAAATGTTTTGCACGTCTACTTTGCTGACACAGTTCATCAGAATAGATCTTAATCCTTAAGAATACACAAAAGAGAAGAAAAACCCTGAACACAGCAGTGTGTATTAACTTCAGTGGAGAAGATTCAGAAATCGAGAACTCTACGCACAATTTTCCAGATGACCTTTTGTGCAATCTCAGGGAACTAGCATTACCAGTTTCAAGACAAATTGCAGGTTTTGCCAACTTCTGTGAGCATGCAGCTCTACAAGGGGAAAGTTTAGTCTGTTTGATCTAGGCGTGGACATTTTTTAACATGGACAAGCCTTGAAAATACACACCAACTCTATTTAATTCTCCTTAACTTAGGTCAAAGTTTTCTCAAATGTTTGTGGATACACAATCAAGAGATGATGTCCATAATCCTTTGTTTATAACTTCAGATAGACTATCTACCATGTATGGGAGTTGTGAAAAAGTGATGGTTCTTGTGTAAAATGTTGTCCCTAAATGTAAAACATACAACTATAACATCTAATATATTGTATACAACGGTTACTTTCAGCCTCGGAATTTGACTAACTTCACTGGGAATTTTGTACCACTGTTCTTGTTTGTGTTCAACTTAAGGACTGTCAGGCTGATTATGAATGTCATTTGTTAATATATACTATATACCGTATTTTCCCGCATATAACCAGATTATACAAGATTTTACAAACCCTGCAGGGGGGTGCGGATTATATAAGGGTGCAGGCTATATCACAAATTTTTTACAAATTTTATTACAAATTTTTTACATGTAATAATTTTTCAGTATATTTGTTACATCCCTAAGGACGTACATTGTTTTTCTTTCTAGGGTTTTTTTGCGGTATTTTCTTTCTGTTTTTCTTTCTTGCGAGGGTTGTTGTCTCTGGCGCTTGTACTATCACTCTGACAGCTGGTGCTGATAGGCTGTCTGACCTGTCAATCATGCAAGAAGACGTGATTGGCTGTGCTGCCATGAAGGCGGGCTCTTCTCATCTCATCCGATGATCAACATCTGTAGAATCGCTTCTTAAGGGACGAGAGCGGGAGAGACTGCTCTTTATTTTTGTTCTGATTCTGACGTGTGTTTGTTTTCTTATTGTTTGAATTTCGCACACAAGCACTGTGTACCGAACCTGAACAGTTATGGATAATTGACGTCATGCGAGCAACATTCGAAATTCGAAATGTGAGATTACATAAAAAAGTTAATCAATCTAAGGGTGCGGGTTATACTAACTTTTTCACAAGCCCCCTATATGAGGGTGCGGCTTATCTGCGTCTGCGGGGTTATATGCAGGAAAATACGGTATGTACTAGACTAATTGAATCTAATATGTTTGAGGAAATACAGTTCCTTGAATACCTCATTGTTTGCCTGATTGTTGCAATTTCAGGTGCGGTCACTAATTTCTTCAAAAACAAACAAATGTGTCATGAGTAAGTCATTAGCAACATTTCCATCCAAAGTAGCAAATTAAACTTTAAATAAAATTGGAATATTGCATAAAACATTTGCAAATAAAGCACCATTTCCATCCAGTGAGTCGACAAGAACAAAATCGTCACTTCCTGATAAATTGCCGCAGTAGAAGCCACTGTCTATAATAATTTGTGTATATAATAAATTACTTGGCAATACAATAAACATGGTCAAACGTGTTAATTTTCTTTCGGAGACAGATGCTTAGAGGGAATTATACTGAACCGCTTTGACGACAGACTTTGCGATAGGACTTTGCTATGCCGTCCTATCGCAAAACCTATTTTTGCGCGCATCGAAGAATTAATTTTAGAAAATGTGTTTCTATCGTAGTGAATGCACATGTTTTCTTATTGGATAAAAATGTATCTGACTCCATTGTGTGGATTCATTTTTATGTGGATTTTTAGAATGTATGATTCCCATCCAGAGTTTTTTATGTGCATAAAATGTGCATAAAAATAGATAAATGTGGCTATTGAATGGTTCACTCAACCAAATTCGTTCATATCAATGGTTCATTAAGAAACCAAAGGAACTAGTTTGTTTACATCTTGTTTACTGAACTCTTTTGATCATCTCTTGCTCGTACTTAAGTTGAACACATGCACTTGATATTACCAGACTAACCTTTTTCTCCATGTGACCCTGGAGCGCCAGTGAGTCCATCTTGTCCCGGAGGTCCAGGAGGTCCCATCTCCCCTTTTTCCCCTGGAATGCCTAGTAAGATTACAAATAAAATGTGAACTTTGATTTAGACAGCTATCGACTAGGCAATTACCCCTCGTCTTCTTACCCGGCAATCCCTTTTCTCCTACCGGTCCTGGAGGACCTCTCTCTGGTGGACAACACTCACAGAAGTTGAAAAAGCACTCGTTGTAGTCCAATGTGTAGTTCCCAGGGCCTACCCCTGGAGGAACCATGGCCTCCGTGTGGTAGTCAGCAGAATAAGCATCACTGGAGTAAGTGGTGCTGTCGGTGGAGGAAATAGTGTACGCATCCATCATGGAGTCTGTGACTTCCTCTGTGACACCAATGGCGGTAGGACTCACAGTGGTAGTGATCACTTCATCTCGAGGCGGAGGCTTCTTAGTGTGTTTCAGTCGTGGCCACTGTGTGGTCTTGGGTAGTGATGCTTGAGTCCCTGTTGTTACCTCCAGCAAGGCCATCAGCAGGAAGACCGGGTGGAGAATATTGGGCATTGTACCAGCAGGTGCGCACAAACAGCAGCTAAATGCACTGAAGACAGAAGTGGACCACACACTAAATAGAAGTTGATAAACTAGATCTTTCATTTTCGGAAGAAAAACACACAGCTAATACTTACCTAGTCGACGAACTTCAGTGCCGCCTCTCCGTTCCCTTCTCTAAGAGAAAACTGCATCCAGATCACTACCTTTTAACAACCTGTGCCTCCCCGTCCCCCCTCAGTCCAGCCAATGAGAGTGTTTTCTGCCGCATGGGCAGGTGACATACGCTTGGCACAGACCTGAGGATTTGATACCTGAGGAGAAACTAGTGTTTTAGAAAGTAACATATCAGTCCACCTCATTCTCATGCATCTGCATCCCTTGTTGTGTTATATCACGTAGTAGGGCAATTGACGTGCAGATGTTTACACATTATGAGTACCTCTACACACACCTGTCTATGTATCCTCTTCAACAATCAACAGGAAATTATTTAGTCAGTTTATATATATATATATTTTTTTTATAGGTGTATATATATATATATATATGTGTGTGTGTGTGTGTGTGTGCAAAATGTGTATAGTTTTATATATACATATATATATAAATTATATATAAATATAGTTTGTATATATTTATATCATGTATACAATTTTCTAAAATCAAATTGATTTAATTTAAGTTTACATTTCTTACACATCTAAGTTGATTGTACTAAAACATTTAAGGCAGCAACTTCTTTATTTTCTTTCTTTTTCTGTTTTACAGTGAATACATTTTTTCAGGATTCACTGATCGTTCAAAAGTCAGAAGAAAGACATTTACATGAATTAGACTGAATAGAAGGATTGCTCTAGGATTACTTAGATTTACATTGTTTACATTGATTACTTAGGTTTACTTTGAAACAGTTTTCACTCAGAAACTTCTGGTAAATTTCACAAATAATTACAAAGAAATGGCAGTTAACACAATGACATGTGACATTTTGTAGTAGAAAAAGTCCTTTGGGGGTAAAAATATAATTTGAATTAACTTGAAAAATGTTTTTGTAACATCATAAACATCTTTACTGTCAGTTTTGATTCGTTTAATGCATCTTTGTTGCATAAAGGTGTTATATACTCTATAAAATGGACAGACCCCAAACTTTGAATGGTCATATTATAAACATTTAACTGATGATATCAGTCCATGAACACTGATGCTCTCTTGCAAACATTCAGAAACAATATTGTGTGCTCCAGAATGTGAAACGAAGGTTGAGGAAGTCATGATTTTCCCAAGGATCAAAGAGAGTCAGAGGCTTTTGGGGGGGGTTTTGAATGGTCTCAGCGGAGAAAACACTAACACTTGAGGGGTGAATGGTCGTGTATTCTAGACGCCTTCAAACCCTTCCATCAGACACACAGTCTACTTCCTAACAGTATAAATGTTCAAAATTTGAACGAAGAAACCTCAGGTCAAAACTGCCTTCTACAGAAATGTGGGCTGGATTCTGTGTAACTGCTCCATTTGGCCGAAGCTCAAAGGGAAGCAAAATAATCAAAGCAAATGAGACGTTGGCCCATGAAACAAAGTCACAGCAGTCTTTCTGCGGCCCTCCTTCAGGAAATCCAGCACTAGTGACTTTTATATCTCAGGGGGTTACTGACCAGAGTAACCCCAGAGTTAAGATGTTCATCTCGCACCTCTAGATGTGAAATGACCTCCCAGCTGCAATGACATCATTCGAGGAACCTTCAGATTACACCTCCAGTGTTTGTCAAATCAGAAGAGTGTGATGAAAGCGTGGCTGTGTTCATGAC
The DNA here is from genome assembly GCA_037043235.1 of Rhodeus uyekii. Classification (NCBI taxonomy): domain Eukaryota; kingdom Metazoa; phylum Chordata; class Actinopteri; order Cypriniformes; family Acheilognathidae; genus Rhodeus; species Rhodeus uyekii. The sequence continues at coordinate 3,110,035 of JAWRVZ010000016.1, read as the reverse complement.
TAAGGTGTGACATCTTAAACCGGGCATAAACTCTACAACAATGTACGTTTTATCTAAACTTAGCTCGATTTTGTTTAGCTTTTATCTAAACAAAGCCATGATCAGGCTAGAGACTTGTCAAAACAAACAGCACAATTTGAGTTTTTTAATTTCCGGACTAACAGTCCTTTAGTTTTTTTTATGTCAAAAACATTAAGTAATTTGGCATTCTCTTTATTTCATTGAAGCATAACAAAATTCACTCATTCATTCACTCACTTATTAATATTTTAAAAAAGAAAAAAGAATAGTCATTTTATACCACCAACATTAAAGAAAACCCTTTGTGGTTTTTATGTGTTTTTATAAAGACACTTTTAAATGATCACTGTGACTTTTATTTAGTTCAGTTTTATCATAATCATTCAGTAATTATCATAAATAGTTATTTGTAAGTGCTTATGAATAAAAAACACTTTTTACTGTAGAATGTATTTGAAAAAAATATTTTTTTGAAAATGATTATATCGTGGACACACATGTATTCTAAGGTATAAGGACAAATTATATTTTTATATTACATGTTTATGTAATTAAATCAAATGTTTGTTGAAGTAGTATAAAAGTTTTTCAAATTCACACAAAATCAACTAAGAACATGTCTACTGTTTTAAACTAGATTTTTTATTTTACATATATATATAAAAATTCAAAAGATATTTTCCTTTATCATTGACCTATCCAAGATGAGTTACAGTACACTCTTAAGGAGGACCTATTCTGTTTTTTTTAAACATTTTCAACTTTTGTTGCAGTTTGAGCATGAAAAGGTTTGCACACCTACAAAGCTCAGTCACTCCAAAGAGAGTTATTTCTCTATCAGTGTCACTGTTTCTGAACTTCCTGAAACACCTCCAAAATACTCTTCTGAAAGTGAATACATCACAATATTCCTCATTTAAATAATTCCTGCCTAAACCCGCAGTCACACTAAACTTTGAGCACATGACATTTCTACAGACTGTAACGGTCATGATATGATGTCACACTCAGCTGTGTCTTTTTTGTAAACAAGAATTCAACATATAATTTTATTCAAATGTTGTTCAAAAATATTCATCAAAAAATAAAATTCAAAAATACCGCCATATCGGCAGCCGTATTGTGGAAAGCAGTGTTGTTTTATCGTGATGCGAGAGAAATGGTTTCCCAGGATGCTAGACAAAGAGAGAAACTCTCTCAGAGGCTTTGTACACGCCCACGACTCTCAGACAAGACACGTGATTGGTTCCCGGCGCGAGATCGACCAATGAGAGCACGAGTGGAGTGGGAGTCTCTTCGCCTCTCTCAGAAGCAAATGTTGACGATCCAGCGCTGATATCTGACAATGAGGCGCTTCCCGATCTGATTTAAAGGCCTCATTATACCAGTGCAGTAACACCATCATCATCACCATCATCATCATCATCACATTCATGGAACCGCACAGGTCTGTCATCGTCGTCATTACTGGAGTCTCAAGATACTCCTGTCATTGATGAGTGTACAGCACCATAATACATATCGTATGAGAGTAAATGTATAATATTAAGGTTTAATAATTAAATAGATTTAATTAAAATATATATAAAGTATAAATATACATATTTTAAACATTCTGGTACCTACACACACATATACGGAAATTCCTAGGCGGGGCCAATCCTACTTCGCAATCCTACTTCCCTATTCCTATTTTCACCTATCGCGGGGGGTTCCGGTCCACATTAACTGCGATAAACGAGGGATCCCTGTATTCAAATAACCTATCGATCTTCTACCCATCACATGTCTTCATGTGATGCAAATTCGCAGTTCAGAGTTCACCAAACTTGAACTTTTGAACGAACAGCTGACCAATCACAACACACTGATTCTGCCGACCAATCAGGGTGCAATGTGCTTTTCTGAAGGCGTGGCTTCATAGTGACAGGAACTAAACTGAGCGTTTCTGACAGGCTGAGGGCCCGTCTGATTTCCAGCCCAACTACAGCTTAAAACCCTCCCATTTAAAAAAATACCAGCCCAAAGTGCGTACTCTTATAAATAATGAAAAATGTTGAGCGATTTTATGCATCAAAAACCATCCCAAATTTTATCAACCAGCCCAATGCATTTTTTTCCGGTCGGACGTGACCAAAGGTAACTAGCAATCTGGCAACACTGAACAGCAACAACAATGCACATGCTCAAAGTCTTCTTCTCTGTGTATAGTGTATTATCTGTGACAGAATTACAGTGCCCCATACTGGTCTGGCATAGAAACTACTCCGGATTCAGGTTTTAGTAGTCTCGTGTGGACGCTGATATTTCTTGCGCCGACGCCGTGTTTATGATCAGATAGGGAATGCACCGACATTGTGTGGACGTGAAGAGAGGAACATGAAATATGTGAAAAATTTTGTTTTTTTAATATTAAAACAAGAAACCCTGTTCTAGTAGACAACAAAAACAAAAACAAGACTTTGTAAAAGGGCATAATGTCACAGAACAACCATTTTGGATTCCTCGAAGAACCATTTAGTGAACAGTTTTTAAAACAACCATTTCTTCTTAGAGGTTGTGTTCTTTTTTTCTTACAACATTAAAATAATCTAAAGACACTTTTTCTACTTTAAATAACTTTTTGGGAATGTAAAGTTTCCATGGGTGTTCAGGGAACCATCAATGTCAACTTTTATTGTCAAAAGGGTATGCACTGAAATTGAATGCTATACAGGTGTATTAAAATCTCTAACTATTACTAACAATAGTAACTAATTGTGATGCTTTCCTTAGAAAAAAAGTACTAAAATAAACAGGCAGTTTGTTTTAGCAGGCATTACCCTCTCCACTTCCAGTGCCCATTAGACTGGTCTAACACTGCTTCTGTGTACACAAGGGCACCATTTGGGAGAACGAGATGAGAAGTGTGTGTTGTTACTTGAGCCCGAGACACACACCCTCTCGTTGCCGCTACAGACGCCATATGCATTAACTTCAAGAGGCTCAAGTGCCCTGATCTTGTTGCCAGCTAGGCAAAATGAAAACCATTAGTCAAACCAAAGATCTATTTCTCTACACCTCACTACACTTCCAGTACCAGTGCACCACAAAATAAATCCCAACAGACTTGTGTTGAAAACGAATCAATAAGATGTGCATCCATTATTCAGCCTCTAGAAGGCCAACAGTATGGTAAGCACTTTTCTGAATTGCAGTTTTGCATCAATTTATCCATTAATATGTTTACTCGGGGCATCCCTCAGTGGAGCGTTCGCGGGAACAGCCATGGAACTTCACATCAGGGCATGAAGTAAAACAACTGGTTTCAAATAGTAAAAGAGATAGTTTCCTCAATAATGAAAATTACGTCATCATTTACTCAAACCTGTACTAGTTTCTTTATTCTTTATATATTGTATGTTATATGTTTGTAACACAAAAAAAGACGATTTTGAATAATGTTGGTAATCAGACAGTTGACATAGCCATTGACTCCCACAATACGAAAGAAATACTGTGGTACTGTTTGTTTACAGGTTTATAACAATCTTTCATCAACAAATGTGTAAAACGCATATAGCAGTTTTAAATGGGTGGCTGACATGTACAGTAACATGGACGTTCGTTACTTTATTTTACTCATTCCTTCTTGATTAACATATTCACCAGTGGTCACCAGTTTTTCAGCATACATACAAAATAATAGTAAGAAAACCTTTTTTAATGGAAGTTTATTGAACCTGAAGACAAAATATAAGATATATAATGTGAAAATCCCAAACATTTGGATGTATTCTTTATGTATGGTATGATATTTGATATATAAGGCCATTATGGACCGTATAGGAGAAGGTAAATACATCAATTTATGTTTTGTTTTTTTTGGGGGGGGGGGGATTTTTAATAAAAAAATATTCACTTATTTTTGTTTATATAACAAAAAATAAATGAACGCTATAGCCTAATAAAGATATCAAAATAAAAGGAATATTATGTAAACTATTCATTCATATACAAAATAAAATAAAAGTTCTAAAAACACTAGAACAAATTTACATGTATTTATTTTCTGCTGAAGTTAATAAGCAAAAAAAACAAAAACTCTCCAGGCGTGTGAACAGCGTGGCCCTGCTTTCTTTCTTTAATTCTTTCTTTCTTTCTTTCTTTCTTTCTTTCTTTCTTTCTTTCTCTTTACACAACACAAAGACATGAACATATATAAATTAAATAAATATATTAAATAAATCTTGACTATATATATATATATATATATATATATATATTCTTTATTATTATTATTGGCTTAAAGAATTACATCTACAGTCAGGAGGTATATGAATAAACAAAAATAAGACAAATACGTACATAGAAAAAAATACAAACTTAAAAGTGAAATGAAACAAATGGAAACATTTTACAGCTTTCTTATTTTTGAACAGATCACTATATTAAGGTGTTGTTGAACATCTGATTTTAAAATAAAAAACAAAGGCTTACTTCCTCCAAATTTTTACAATCATTATTGCTCTAAACTAGTAAGGTGTCTTTTCAGCGTGGCCCTTTACCGTGACGTCACGACCTCTCATCGTCATCGACAGACACGTCACGCTGCGGCATCGACGCTACAAAAATCAGTTCGTGGAAACAATCGCGTGCTCTGACGTAGAGGCTTCTCGAGCGCATAGGATGTAATTTCTTCGGCGTTTGTGTTTTTCCCCCCGGTGCCGCTGCAATCACGCGCGCGCGGAGCAGCGGCGAATGAGCGACACCGAGCGCTTCTGAACGCGCAGCGACGCACGCACGCGCGAGCGAGCGAGTAAATAACAGGAGACTCGTCGGAGACACGCGGGGCTTTATGGGAGGGAGAGGACTGTCTGTCGGCGGCGGTAATGGGATCTGTGCGGGAACTGCAGCTGAAAGCACCGGGATCGCGTCGGGCTGCAGATGCGCTTTAATGTCGCTCAGATGAAGTAATCTGAAGCCCGTCCTTCAGTCCCCGTGTGCATCTTAAGCGTGTGATGATAGGAGACACAATGACGCTTTTGTCTCTTTTGGGTCGCATCATGCGTTATTTCTTGCTCAGGCCAGAGACCTTGTTTCTGTTATGCATCAGCTTGGCCCTCTGGAGTTACTTCTTCCACACGGACGAGGTGAAAACCATCGTTAAATCCAGCCGGGATGCCGTGAAGATGGTGAAGGGGAAGGTGGCGGAGATGATGATGAACGACAGGCTGGGCGGGCTGGACGTGCTGGACGCGGAGTTCTCCAAAACCTGGGAGTTCAGGAACAACAATGTGGCGGTGTACTCCATCCAGGGCCGGAGGGACCACATGGAGGACCGCTTCGAGGTGCTGACCGACCTGCTCAACCGGACGCACCCCTCCATCTTTGCCATTTTTGACGGACACGGCGGGGAGGTAAGCAGTGTGGATGCTGAGGAGAGTCGCCCTGCACGCGTTAGCGTATCGATAGCCTAAAAACGGTGCTGAATTAGTATGTCACCAAACGTTAGGGGATGTTCTGTGTCCCTTCAGAGGAACAGTTCACGCGCATTGTGTTTACTCAGCCTGAACCCCTGTTTCTGACTCTCTTCTGTGGATGGGGACTGGGTTTTTCCCCCATAATGTGAACACTTTCAGTTAATAAATGAGCGGTGAACAGGTGCCGAACTGCCCGGATGAGAGACTGGATATTCTTACACTTAAAAGAGTAAAACTTACACACTTTTTGACTACTCCATACAGTGAGTGAATTATCTTTTGTTTGTTGGAAGAAAGGAGGTCTGAAAGGTTTTGGAGTGAGTAAATAAAGGATGAACTGTCCCTTTAAGACGTTAAAGGCGTTAAAACTTACACTAAGTTACTCCAGTCAGTGAATTAGCCGATATTTAGATATTACCAAGGTAATTGTCTAATTAACACAAGTTGTCTGATTTGCTTAAATTAGTCCCAGAACTCATTTTCCCTTCTTTCTTTTTTTAGTAATGGATGTTTTTTAATATCATGACGTCAGCCATTACAAATGCACTTTTGGTTGACCAAGATTGATCTCGTCTCAAAATCAGTTTCAGTGTTGCTTACAAATAATAAATGGTTAACCCCAAAGTTATTTTTTTGTTTTATTGTGTTATAGATTAGACCGTTAGAGACTTCTAATGTTTATACGAGTCCTAATGTAGCCAATTGAGATTCCCACAGTACTTGTGAGCGGTTGGGTCAGATCCGATCCCCTTCCCCCCGGACATCTGCTCCGGCCAGCCTTATTCCCCAGCCTATATGGAGCTCAGACAGATGTTCACTCCATCCTCCAAACACATGAATGCAGGTTTGCCTAAAGTCTGAATGCCTTCTGAGATGCCGTTGAGTACGGTAATGATGTTAACAAGAGGCGATGGATGTGGAAATATGTTAAAACCGCTCAGAAAACTCTCTGAATTTTACCGATCAGCCGTTTTCCTCCACGATCATAATGCCTAACATCTATTTATAGTAGTGTTTGTTTAAATAGCCAGAGGCCTCCCTGTGATCCGGGCAGTTAATAGATTAAAATGTGCCAACCTCTTGCTCTTCGGCCCCTATAAAAGCTCTCTTAATCTCTTCTCATGAATGTTTGCTGACCCAAACGTCCTGACATCATGATTCTTATCGGTGTATGTGTTGATACTGGCTCGTTCTTTTGATCGTGAAAGCCCGTGATGATTTATTACCTGAACTAAACTCTTAATGTTGAGTTATTTACACATCCTGTCATTAGAGAGAACATTAGGATTGTGTATATTGTAAAGAGAATATATATATATATATATATATATATATATATATATATATATATGTATATGTGTATATTCCTCTTTTAATAAGTAATGTTTTATTATTCATTTCTTTTATTCACAGGAATGCATAAATTAAGTGACATACTTTTGTGGTAATGTTTTAGCAATGGGGTACTTGCTATTCTTCCAAATGTAAGTTTTTCCACAACTGTTTTCAACAATATAATAAATGTTTCTTGAGCATCAGATCATCATATCAGAATGATTTCTGAAGAATCATGTGACTGAAAACTGGAGTAATGATGCTGAAAATACAGCTTTGATCGCAGGAATAAATTACATTTAAAAATAGTCACATAGAAAACAGTGAATTGTAATCGTATTTCACAACATTACGTTTTTCCCTGTATTTTTGATCAAATAAATGCATTCCCAACAGCACCACAGCAGGCGAGTAGCAACACTGTTTGGTTTAATTATACATTTATATTTCTAGAAATTATAGAGGGAGTCTTTTCCTGCCTCCGCAATATCCAGCGCATAAATCTGAGACCCAAACAACAGAATGAACACCCCACCCTGTCTGAGCTTTTTTAAGCTGCTTGCAATTATTTAATTTTGCTCATTTTTTTCTTCATTTATTACAGCTGTGACGGGCTGTAATCTGTTTCTGGGACTGCTGCCTGAAACAACTCAGCAGTAGATAGACACAAAAGTCAACAATCTGTCATATTGTGGTTAGAATTTGCATGTGTAATCAACATGTATGCAAATATAAGATCTGACTTAAAATGTCAAAAGTCAAACTAGTTCTGGGAATATTTGATCCAGGGGGTCTGTTAAAAATACCCTGTTAAATCGAGTCTTGTTGCATAACTTTGCCCTGTGGCGTCTGCTAATGATGAGAGCTCTCGCTAACAATGACTAGCACAGTTGGCCTAATCAACGCTATCTTACGCTCCTGTCGTTCGCTCGTCCTCCATTCCCCGGGGCTCTGGTTTTCTCCTCATTAATATCTTGAATTAGGCCTGGTAAATTGAGCTTTTAATTAGCAATGGTGGTACGAAAAAAAAAATATTTTGAATATAGAAAATGAAACCAACACTGTTCAAAAGTTTGTGTTGCAAAGATTTGAAAGTCTCTAATGGTAACCTGATTTATTTAATGGAAAATACAGTAAAAACTGTAATATTGTGAAATATTATTACAATACTTCAGTCATCCTAATATGATGATTTGCTGCTTTAGAAACATTTCTTATTATTATCTTTTTCATCACAATAACTGCAATGTTGCAATTGCTTCTTAGATGATTCGTATTCACCTAATATTTATTTAAAAAAAATATATATATTTATATATATATAAAGTATAAGTGTAGGATTGCAGTAAGCAGAATTGGAGTGGAAAATAAGCTTAACAGTCATTAAAATGGTGCAAAAAATAGTTTTAAAGTGTGTGAGATTGACAGGAACGCACTGGCGCCGATGTGTTTGAGTCGTGACACAGGTGCGTAACACCAGTATTAAAGCACTCATTGTGTTGGTGTGTGAATGGAGTAAAATGGCTGCTTGACTGTAGTGTGTGTGCGGTGGGAGGGTCTTTAGTGGATCGAGGTCACTGCGGGTCACCTCCGCCCCACTGTCTTTGTTCCTGAGACACAATGATCAACATACTTTGAATAATTCAGAAGCGACCAGTGCAAATTGTGCTGCTGCCAGGCTCACAATATATATATATATATATATATATATATATATCGATGGCCATAATTGTTCTTGGCTAATATGAGTAGCGTTGACTGCTTTGCCCTTTTCAGATGGTAAGTCGTTTAAGCTAACAGTATTATTATGAGATTATATTATCTACAGGAGATGCAGAATTCAGCAAGCCCTCAATGTCTGATCTGAAAGGCTCTTCTTCATGGCAGCTCTGTGATATTTGCAGGCTGAAAATCACTGCTATGTGCAAAGTGACTCTGAGCTCTATCTGCTTATTCTGAGTGTGTAAATAATGCATCGGCTCTGGCATATCTTCTCTGAAAAGCTGCAACTCCGTGTTGCCCGGGAAGTGGCTTTTGAAAGCGACTGCAGCGTTCTCTTGGCAGACAGGTATTATGTTTGCTTCTCTGGTTTCATCGCTGTATTTATAGTGTGGCATTGCTGAGTCACTGGCAGAAATGCACAAGGCTGTAGTGTGAGCTGCTGAAAGCATTCCCGACCGTCCTGACTGATGAGGGAGAAGCGAGTTCGGCGATGAAATAATGCTCTTGACTCTGTTTTGGTGATCTGGCGGTGTTTGGAAAGGGCACTCGCACTCTGGAGACTTTCTGTCCCTTCATCTGTATTCTGCTGCAAACTCCATCTGGCAACGGCTCTTAGGCCTCTTTTAAAGGGACAGTTCACCCAGGAAAAGGGAAAGTTTTGTCAGCGTTCACTAACTTTCTTCTGCTGAACACAAAATACAAGTATATACAAGTATCCTGAGGAAAAAGTATCGCCATTACCAGAAAGATAAGCAGTTTTCAAACTGTTTTCAACGCTTTTTTTAGTTTTAATTTGTAATAATATTTCACAATATTTACTGTATTATTGATCAAATAAACAGCCTTGAGACTTTGCAAAAGCATTAAAAATATATATATATTTCCAAAATGTTGACCAGTACTGTATATGTTACATATATACATGCATACACACGTGTGTATAATAAATATAGTGTGTGTGTGTGTGTGTCTGTATATGTGTGTGTGTATATATATGTGTATGTGTATATGTATATATATATATGTGTGTATGTATGTGTATGTATATGTATGTGTGTGTATATATATATATATATATATATATATATATATATATATATATATATATATATATATATATATATATATATATATATATATATATATATATATATATATATATATATATATATATATATATATATATATATATAATAAAATACTTTTGAGGTGATCTTAATACTCAGTATTGAACTAAATACAGTGGAGTTCGGTTATGTCGACGGCCTCGGGGTTTGCAAAAAAACATAGAGATAACCGATGATTGAGATAACCCATATAACATATATTACCGAGTTCCCCATATATAACCCGCAGACGCAGATAATCCGCACACTCATATAGCCAGCGGGTTTTGGGTTTTGTGTACTAAATCATTGGCATAACCCGCACCCTTATATAACCCGCACCCATAGATTGATGAACTTTTTTTGTGTAAGTTCACATTTCGAATTTCAAATGTTGCTCGCATGACGTCAATTATCCATAACTGTTCAGGCTCGGTACATGGTGCTTGTGCGCGAAATTCACACTATAAAAAAACAAACACAAGTCAGAATCAGAAGAAAAAGAAAAAGCAGTCTCTCCCACTGCGCTGTCCAGCTCGTCCCTTTAAAAGCGTGTGGATGAGATGAGAAGAGCCCGTCCTCATGGCAGCACAGCCAATCACATCTTCTTGCAGGTCAGACAGCCTATCAGCGCAGCTGTCAGAGTGACAGTACAAGCGCCAGAGACAACAACCCTCACAAGAAAGAAAAATGAAAATGTATTGATGTACATGATGTGAGTTATTAAATGAGAATGTATATGCTGGTGTCTTTTTACACAACAGTGTTGCCGCGATTTGTCTGATGAAGCGATCGGCATTCATCTAAAAAAAATTGTACATGTACACATTACAGTGTATGTTTGCTAACAACAAAAGGCATATGTAAAATGCATATGTCTTTATGGATCAAAGACAGACTTCTCGTACATTTGCTTTATCACGTCGGCCTTCTTTTTCCATCCTGAAATGGTGTTTGCTGGTTCTGCCGGTTTTGTTCCTTTTTCTAGCTGCAGTACGATTTCATACTTTTTCTCTATTGATTGATTGTACAGTTTTCTCTTAACACCTCCAGACATTTTTAGAAGAAAAAAACAGAATAGCTACAGCGTGTCATCCCTCAGACGAGATCAACGACAGTGAGTGAACCATGCGCAGTGAACTAGGTACGCTCGAGTCACGAGACAACCATGTGAAGTGACTATTTTGTCCCTCTTTTTGTGCTCGAGATACTACATTTCGGCGACGTAAAAGAATCGACATAACCCACAAGAAAATGCTAAGACAAATGGAGAGTTTGGCGGTTCCACTTCAAAAACGTTGACATAATAGGATTGGCGAGTTAACCGTGACTCGAGATAAGTGAACTCCACTGTATTAATAAAAATGGGTGTTTGTCTTGAAAGTTATTTTTTTAATGCTCTTTAGAATATGCCTAGCTTTAAATATAATATTGTTGGTTTTGATTTTGGTGTGAAGTGTTACCTGGACATGTTTTCCTGAGATTCACGCTGATCTGCGTTTCCTCTGTTGGTCTCAGGCCGCTGCTGATTACGTGAAGGCACACCTGCCCGAGGCTCTGAAACAGCAGCTGCAGGCCTACGAGAGGGAGAAGAAAGACAGCCCTCTTTCCTATCCCTCCATCCTAGAGCAGCGCATTCTGGCTGTGGACCGGGACATGGTGGAGAAGTTCTCTTCCTCCCACGATGAAGCAGGTGAACTAGGATGAGTGTTTAGGTTGCTCTTATCTCTGGGCTTTGGCTGACTGGAAACACTCATCCCCGTTGTTTTCAGGCACAACGTGTTTGATCGCCTTGTTGTCCGACCGGGAACTGACTGTGGCTAATGTTGGAGACTCTCGCGGCGTTCTCTGCGACAAGGATGGCAACGCTGTGGCCTTGTCACATGATCACAAGCCTTACCAGCTGAAGGAGCGCAAGAGGATCAAGAGAGCCGGTGAGTTTGAGCAACTAGGGGCATAAGTGGTCATTTTGTTTCGACTGAACAACTATTCAGCTACTAAACTTTAAAAAACACTGTGGTTTGTCTCATATGAATGATTGCCATAATTTTTCAAAGGCCATTTTCTAAAGAGTTCATATATTAAAGGTGACTATCTCATGAGGAATTACTGATCAATTTAACATTCATCATTTTGTATTTTATTATTATTTTGTTGTTAAAACAACAACAAAATATTTGATTAAATAACCTTTTTATTGATAAAAGCATTAATAAAAACATTGCATCTTTAAGGCAGTTTTTTTATTTGAATACATAGTATTATTATAGTTTTTTATTATTATTATTAGTGAATTTTTATTGTAACCATTTATTTATTTAAAAGAAAATGTATAACCTATGTAAAATAAAATTATTATTAATTATGATAATGTTTTTTATTAAAATGGCAATATTTATTTTCTAAATAACTTTTGATTCGTAAGCAGTAAAATGTATTGTTATTATTATTATTGATGATGATCACTTTTTGTTTGTTAAAACAATATTTATAAATATTATAAAAGTATTTAAAAATATATTATAGAACCCTTTTGATTTATAAGCCCCTGTAAAACATTATTTCTATAGTAATATTTGTCTCTGAGCTTGTTTATTGTTCAAATCTAAAAATAAAAAGTAATTGTTTTTTGTTTTTTCTGATGAGTTTGACACCTGCATATTATAATAGGAGTTTTTTTGTTTTAATATGCAAATTTGTGCATATTTAATAATCTTTATCATTTTAATTTTTTGTTTATTGCATATTTACAAAGATTTACATGGGGAAAGTTTAAAAATTGCTTAATTAATGGACGTAATTATACTTTTTAGGTCAGTACAGTTATCATGTCTGTTGATGTTAAGGCCTGTAACCATTCCAGATGACTTCACTGTGTGAATATAACGTGCCTGTGATCTCGTCCATCAGGCGGCTTCATCAGTTTCAATGGCTCTTGGCGAGTGCAAGGCATCCTCGCTATGTCGCGCTCACTCGGTGACTACCCTCTGAAGAACTTGAACGTGGTCATCCCAGACCCAGATATCTTGACCTTTGACCTGGACAAGCTACAGCCGGAGTTCATGATCCTCGCCTCCGACGGCCTGTGGGACGCGTTCAGCAATGAGGAAGCCGTGCGCTTTGTGCGGGAGCGCTTGGATGAACCGCACTTCGGCGCCAAGAGCATCGTGCTTCAGTCATTCTACCGTGGCTGCCCCGACAACATCACTGTCATGGTGGTGAAGTTCAAGAGCAGCTCTGGGACAAAAACTGGAGACCAATAAACAGCCTTGATTGTCTTTCCATTAATGCATATCGCTAGATGGTGTAATGTAAGAGACAAACCTTTTTTCTCACAATTACAGTAAACTGGCACACATAAGCATGTGAAAACACATGCATTCCCAAATGTAATTTTTTTTTATTTTGTGTGTGTGTATGTGTGTGCCAAATGGACACTTTAAAAAGTTATTTTGAAATGACTCCTTTTTAATTCATTACACTGTAAAAATAATGTATCTTGGCCTTCCTTAAATAGAGCAATATTATTTGTAAAACAGCAATTGGCACGAATGGTAGAAGGACATATATTGCCTTGAAGATGCACTTGTATTTTGTTCAGGAGATTTATTTTGTTGTTGTTTGGTTTGTTTGTCTGTTTGTTTATCCTCTTTTGTTCTTTTTTTTTTGCGAATTAAAGAGCTGATAAAAATGTATCCAGCTATTGAATTTGGATGTGCATGATCCATTCATATCAGTACTGGACGTTTATGCCGATTTACACTGGTGCTGCTCATCAGTTTGTTTAAATGAGTGGTAGAAGGCTGTCAGATTAAGAATGTTAAATTTAGACCGATTAGGAATTTTAATCAATGTCCCAATTATTATCGTCAGAAGGAACTCAAGAGTTTTACAATCATTCCTGCTATTTTAAGTCACAGTGTGAATGGTTATGTGAATAAAGTAGCCGAATTGAAGGCAATATGTTGTCATTATTTTGATACGATTGTTGTATTATTGAAAAGAAATTGGCACCAGCCCCCATCTACACAAAAGTTGAATTTCTTGCACTGTGTGAAATGTATGTGGCAGATTGAAGCGATAAATAAACCTAACAAGTGAAAGCTGATGCTGCTTGTTTTTGTTTTCTGATATTTCTATTGATATTTACAGCTGGCAGTAAAATAAAAACAATAAATCAAATAAATGCTTTTGAAGTGTTCTGAAAAAAGTAAAGATTTATGGATATTTAATATACTTACATTTACTTTATGTACTTATACTTTTAACATTTTAATACTTAATATTAAAAAATATTAAGCATCACAACTGTTTTCAACTGATATTCATAAATGCCTTTTGGCCCTTTTGGATCGTGTGACACTGAAGACTACTGTAATGATGCTGAATATTCAGCTTTACGGGAATAAATTACATTGAATTATATAAAACGGTTATAATAAATTGTAATAATAGTTCACAATATTACTGTTTTTACTGTATTTTTGATCAAATATCAAATATGCATTTGTGAGCATATGAGACTTCTTTCAAAAATGTTTTTTAAAACTACCACCCCCTGAATGAGTTGTTTCAACCAGACCCATTGCTACAGGTCAATAAAATCAAGCATTGAAAAATGTGTCATTGAAAGCTTTTAGCAACTCAGCCATAAAGCAGAAGATCTCGTAAAGTCACAGCGCGGAGTCACCGAGTGCTAAAAACGCTCTTCCGACTCCATCGTTGAAGAGTTCCAAACTTCCATCAGCATTAATATCAGCACAGAAACGGTGTGGCGGGAGCTTCATGGAATGGGTTTCATTGGCCGAGCAGCTGCACACAAGTACAATGTTAAGTATCGGATGGTGGTATGGGGCTGTTTTTTCAGGGGTTGGGTAATAAGTACAGTGGTACCTCGAGATACGAAATTAATCCGTTCCGAGGCGGCCTTCGTATAATGAGTTTTTCGTATCTTGGAACACATTTTACATGTAAAATGGCTAATCCGTTCCAAGCCCTCCAAAAACACCCCATTAAATTTCATAATAAAGCTAAATTGACCTTTAAACAATGAAATAACGTAAAATGTCGAAGCTTACCTTTTGAGTGAGGCTATCTCCGAAAGTGGCGGCAGAGGAGGACAAACGGCAGATAAAGTAAAGTTTCGGGTGCGGAGTGGCTGAGCTAAAGCACGCCAGCACGTACGTATAGAAGATGCATGATGGGAGGGATGCTGTCCAATTAGAGAGAAGGATCTCATGGCTTGGCTAGCATCAGGAACCAATGGGAGAGCAGGAGGATGGTGACGAGTCTACTATAAATAAGATGGCGGCGTGCGGCGCGAGTTTCAAAATTGTTATGGGGCGAATCTCGGACTTTCAGAAACCTTTCGTATCTTGAAAACTTTTCGTATGTAGAGCAGTAAAAATTTTCGTCTTTGCTTTCGTAACTTGGATTTTTCGTAAGTTGAGCCTTTCGTATCTTGAGGTACTACTGTATAGGTTTCCCTTACTTCCAGTGAAGGGAAATCAGCATAACAAGACATTTTGGACAATGCTAACAATGTTAGTTGTTATGAAAAGATGGAGGCGGGAACCAGCGAACTTTTAAATAATAATAATAATAATTAATTATATTAATATAGCGCTTTATCAAAGTCTCTCAAAGTGCTTGCATGGAAGTGGGGAATCTCCTCAACCACAGGATGATGCGACGGCAGCCATATTGCGCCAGAACGCTCACCACACACCAGCTTATTGGTGGAGAGGAGACAGAGTGATGAAGCCAATCAGAGAAAGGGGATGATTAGGAAGCCATGATGGACAAATATGGCCAGGATGCCGGGGTTACACCCCTACTCTTGCGAAAGACATCCTGGGATTTTAATGACCTCGGTTTAACATCTCATCTGAAAGACGGTGCTCGTTACAGTACAGTGTCCCCGTCACTATAATGGGGCAGTAGGACCCACATAGACCAGAGGGTGAGCACCCCCTGCTGGCCTCCTAACACCACTTCCAGCAGCAATCAAGTCAGTCTCCCATCCAGGAAAATGACCACCCTCAGCCCAGCTTAGCTTCCGTGAGCAACCAGTCGTAGGCTACAGGGTGACAATCAGGCTAAAGTAAAAGTGGCACACACATAAACAAAACACAACGTAAAATAGTCCAGGCCTGGTCCTCTCATCCGTCACTGTCGTCGTTCCTCCTTTTATGCTCCCGGTGCTCCTCCGTGAGTCATTCAAGGTGACGCTCATTAGTAATCACACCACTGGCCTTGCGCAATTCTCAGGCTCTCCACCTCGTCCTGCTTGCCACTGACAGCTATGCTTCCAACTTTATGGGAACAGTTTGAGGAAGGTTATTTTTTATTCCAGCATGACTGCGTTCCAGCGCACAAAGGATTCTATATTGAGAATGTGCTGTTTGGTTGCTGCAGTCATCAAGTCCAACCAAAGCTATGATACATTGTAGTTTCAATACGTTTAGAGGGCAGTGCTTAGAAATGGTGACAAAGCACCTGGGTGGCGACCTTAAACAAAGCATGCAAATGAGGAGTACAGTTAAAGCCACCCGCCCGTTTCACCAGTCCTAATCCAATCAAACTACCTATACTACTCATACAAATTCATTACCATAGAGAAAAAGGAAAGAGGTTTGCATTCTCACTTACACATTGATTTAATTTACGAGGTAAATAAAAAATAAAAAATAAAAAAAAAGAACTGGCAGAAACCTCTTGCTGGTGACTTTGCTTAACAGAATCATTTATCTGATACCATCATCTTAAATTAAAAGCTACATACAATGTGCTGAACCTTAATTTTTAAGGACAGAGGATCAGCAGATCCCACAGGGGACGACTTGTCTCTATCAAAACTTTAGTTTCTTTAAACGTAAGATGTTGCATTTAACCTATTTATAAGCATTTGAATACCTGTAAAATATTTTACTTTGGTTCAAACTTTGGTATTCATATCTGTATCGTTGACGCATTGTGAACAGAAAAGATAAGGAGTCATAAGACATTTTAATTTTGTTCATTTTTAATTAAGATGTTTACATTTATGTAGTCATGTCCCCAATTATCACAATATTGTGCATATGTTTGCAAAAAAAATAAAACAAATAACTGGGACACCAGTTTGCATTTAAGTGTCATTGAAAGACTATAATCCTATAATGTATCAGGTTCTGGTATGTAAAGCACTTTAGCCAACATGTGTTGTTGTGCTGTAGGCCTATAAATAAATGTGATGGGCCAATTTGTACCCTACTCACAAATAAAAAGGCTGGCCAGGCCAAGGAACCAGCTGAAATATGGCCAAACCCCTCTTAAACCGGCCTGAGCAGGTTGGGAGATCAACAACAGCCTTGACTGTTTGCAGATGGTGTTTTCAGCAGACAGGGACTTTATTGATTTCATATGGGAAATTGTGGTACAGTATATCGCCATAGATTAAGAGGACAATAACAAGCCCATTGAATAAGCATATGACGCACGGTTGTTTGCATTCCTCCTGACAGACTGTCATACTGATCTGCACACGTATTTCCACTGTAATCTTAAGCGTGCAGAATACCGGTGACGCGCTGGCGGATGCTGAGCCGTCCATCATGACAACAGGGAGCAGGTGGAAAGCCTCAGAATAGCACCAGCATTGTGAAGCCCAGTATTAAAACCTGTTGTCACTGAGTAAGCTTTCCATAAATCTCCCCCTACACACTCTTACTGGATCTGACACCGAGTAGATCAGTGGCCGTATCATATAAACGCGCATTTGGGGTCCGTTTTGGCACTGAGTTTCCAAGACGCGCAACGGCCGACATTCAAGGATTTTTCCAAGCGCATCCGGAGCTCAAGAATGGGTCAGTGCAGTGCAAGGACGTCCGAGCAGTTTAAAGAGTTTGCGTCACTTACAACTATAAAGCTGAGTGAAAAACGCACTCCTGGCATTTCGCAAGAGAAATGGCGAGCGGACGTGTGTCCGTGTGAGGCGGCAGCGGACAGACCGCGACGCGGCTGCTCTGGGCTGGTGTTTGTGGCAGATCCAACAGGTGGGGTGTGGATTGATGAAACCCTAGGAAGGCAAAGGTGAGCCCGTGGATTCTTGTCTGTCCCTGAGGAGGATTTCTAAAGATGATGACGCCACAGTCAATAATCCAGCGCTGGAAGTTTCTGGAAGGCTTGGGATGGTGTGATGAAAAGGACTCCTGGATATCTGAGGGAGACATACCATACACTTTTTGTTTGGTTTCCATTAATTAGAATGGAAAGTTTGAAACGTGTGTACTGTATTTGAAGACTTTTTCCAGGACAATGTTCTTCTAAAAAATGCATGACTTCCTGCCGGGTCATGCATTTGGTCAGTTAAACGTAATGGGGAGCGCCCATATTTATTTCTTTAGACTTATAGTCGCATCCCAGTCTCAGGGCGGCTTAACTGCGAACTTTTAAATCTTTATTTCATTTCATTTGTTTTATCTATTTAGCTGGAAGTTCAAGTTCCTATGTATTTCATGTGTCAGCGCACATCTTTATTTTCTTTTGGATCTTAAACTAAACTGTGAACGTTTTTGTTTTCCTCAGCCATGTTGAACATGAGATTCTATGAAAGAGATGTAATATTATTTTACTTAATCATGGAATATTTAATTCAGTTTAAACGTGTGGAATTTGCAAATTAATGTAGACACACCAATTCCGCAGGAGTCATTCTTAGCATATCATTTGGGAGGTGTCTTGTGATACTTTGAACCATTAATCATACAGCTCTTTGTAGATAAGAAAGATATAATACATCACTGAGTAACTCAGACTCCATCTTAAGTAAACTCACACTTGCTAAGAGAAGACTTTCAGAGACATTGGTGTTTGTAAAACGTCAGACATTTACAATGGGTCATTCAGGATCCAGACACAAACCTGAAGCACGTATTCTCCTCCTAGGGCTTGACGGAGCTGGAAAATCAACTCTTCTTTATAAACTGAAATACAATGAGGACTTCCACACAGTTCCCACAATTGGATTCAATGTAGAAATGATCGAAGCAAAGAAGAGCAGGGACAAAATCCTCCTGACCGTGTGGGACGTTGGGGGTCAGACAAAGATGCGAGCGCACTGGAGGAATTTTTACCAAGACACAGCTGGAATTGTGTTCGTCGTGGACTCTTATGATATTAAACGTCTGGACGAGGCCAAGAGCGTCCTGGAACAGACCTTAAAGAGTGAGCCCCTCAGGAGACTCCCGGTGGTGGTTCTTGCCAACAAGCAAGATATTGTAGGAGCTGCTACAGTAACGGAGATCACAGAGCAGTTTAACCTGAGAAAGAGCTGCAGTGAACGAGACTGGTTTATTCAGCCGTGTTCGGCGCTGACTGGAGCGGGTCTAGTGGATGGCTTCCGACGAATGGCACACCTGGTGAAAAAGACACCCGAGGACAGTAACATCAAAGAGACTGTGAGGCATATAAAACTGAAGTCTGTTAAGAAGAAATAGCCCACATGGTCACTTATTAAACACTTTTATGGAAGGTTGTGTATACTATCCTACTAAATCTAGTTGGACAGTTCATAATCATGTGCAAGCCTGTTTAAGTGAAGAATTGTGCACGCAAGACACCTTGAGTTATAAATGAATTATTCAGAAATTCATGAAGCCTTTTAAGGATAAAGGAATAAACGCCCATGCAAAACCTTTTAACTTACAGAATGTAACATCATACTAATTAGAGTCATGTGATCTCAATGAAAAATTGAGTTGAAAGGCACCATAAAATCTGCTTAAAAGTGACCTTGAGATATATTCGTTATATTTATTAATATCTGCGGTGGAGGGCTCCATATTTTTACTTGATGTTCATTTTATTTTACAGTGAAACGTAACCATATTTACTTTGGTTCATAATCGTGTTACTTGAATGTGAAATTGAGCTAAAAGGTGCCAAATGTTTAAGAGTTATAATTCATAAATGTATTTGAAACAATTCTTTGAACAAAGAAAAAAGTACCGTGCAATTTTTACTTCGAGATGTAGGTGCAGGAAGGGAATCAAAAAGCTTGCATACTTTTTCTGTGACATCTGGAATAATGGCAAGGACCAAGATGAGATGTAATAAAATTTATTTTTTCTTTAGTCACGTTGTTAGTTTCCATTTTTCCCCTCGTGCTCATTTTTATTTAACCATTATTCAACCCCGCTTGCCTCTTCTGAACCATAAAGATCAGAATCATCAAGGTACAGGTCATCTTCTGATAGACTGAAGTTTCCAATCTCTGGAATGGATTTAAACTCCAGCTGATCAGTCATGGGACTAATTTCGGATGAGTTGAACACCGGTTCCTCTGCAACTGATGTGGAGATGACCTCAGACGGGCCAAACTGCGGGTGCCCAGTTGACTCAGTGGTGGTTTCTTGCTTTGGGATCAAAAACAGAGGACCCAAGGTTGCAATCATCCTGTCTGTTATAATGGGAGAAGGGTGCTTGAGTGCCTCATAACTTGAATTGGCGAGTACAGATGAAAAACATTTAAAAAAAGAAATGCAAACCTTTATTCAGGTCTGCTCCTCTCTTTGACATACTGCCATAGGCGTATTGCTCTGACTGAATTGAAGTCCTAAAGGGTTCTAATAGCTGACCGGGTCTCACTTCAAAATCGCCAGAGCCCGTATTTTGGACCAAATTTGTGTGCTTGACAGGAGGGGTTGGTGTGACGTAGAAAGGCATGATTGGTTCAGACTCGGCCACACCTTGTTTGGACGGCTCACAGCTGTTGCACACCTCATCATTTCCATCCACAGACTGCCATCTGCATGGTTTATTTGGATTCTTACATTTAAAAAACTGATTTATACGAAGATTAAAATTTGAGAGCCAGTCATTACCTTCCATCAATCAAAGAACATGCTCGATTCTGAGCGCTCACAGAATTCACAGCAGGGACCGCCTTTAGGTAACATGTGATGAACACCTGTTTCAAATCAAACCAGGAAGCAGCACAGAATTAGACAAGATGTTACATAGACATTGTCTTCACAAATTAGCATCTACTTACCCTCATGGGGTTTTAGACCTGTATGACTTTGTAAAAAAATGTATATATATTCTTAGAAGTTCTGCTCACCAAGTTGCTCGTCAACTTGTGAAACCTGAAGGCATCCAACAGTAGGTTTAACTTGTGGCCTTCGGTTCTTTGTAAGAACTTGGAGTGGGAGTAAGACCCACTACTGTCTACCAGGCATCTGAAAGCGGATTAGGTAAGCTCAAAATATTTACGTTTAAACAGACTGGTATACTTAAACCTAAAGTTTTTTTTTATTGGCCATAATTGTTCTATTAACATCCATAAAAACACGTTTTTTTTATAAAATGTACAAATGTTCTTTAGATTGAAATTTTCCACACTAAGAAAATAGCTCTTTTAAAGAACTGTTCACTGAAAGGCTCTTTGGGGAACCATCAATTTTATACGTCCATTTGGATGTACTCAATTTTTACTACAGGATCAAAACTGATCACCAAACTGGTAGTTAAAAGAAATAGTTTTATTAAATTTAATAGATGTAATGATCAATATTGCAAAGTCTAAATCAAAACTCACCCATGATGATCTATAAAGGAATATTTGACCTCACTGACTATCACGCCAAACGTTGGTGTAGCCACGCACCAGTCAATAAACAGAAGTAAGGGCAAGTGATTGGCCAAGGCGACCGATGCTTGAAGGTGTATCACATTCCCGAGAAAATAGACGTTTGAGCCCCTCTCGTACTGCCAGTCATCTTAAAAGAATATATATATTAATGATAAATAATTCCGAAGCAGATCTTGGCAGATTTGAGTATTATACCAGTCATCAGTCGGAGCCTAAAGTCCAGAAAATCTGTCCCCGAAAAAGTAGAAGAAAAAGGAACCCAAGTAGGTGCCACTGCCACGCTGTCAACATTATACCACCTTAAGAGGATTGGAGTAATAAAAAAAAGAAGTATATATAAACTATTAAAATGTTAAGAGAGCAAATCAGTAATTAAGAAATCTGAGGTTTGTCAACTTACCTCTGGTATTGGCACTGAACAGGTACAACGACACCCTTCTGGTGAAGCACCCCATCAGGAGACAGCAGAGGAGAGTACACAAGGACATTTGAATAGATCAGTGAGTCCTTGGTTACCTGTGAGAAGACAGATTAAACTTGTAGGCCTAAATATTTTGTTACAAACGCATCACTAGTAGCATTATTGGTGTAGCTCGTTAGCTCCCAGAAGCTCACAGTTAATTGCTAGCTTGCCTTCTAGACAAAGACGGCATTTAAACCTGGTGTAAAGATGTGGGTTGGTTCACAAGTAGACAAGGGAGAGACATCCACTTACACCTGGGGTTTTACTTGGTCTCATTCACTTTCAACTACTTCTGTCCTGATTTTGTCGAGGTGATGGTCTATATGCAAGTAAAGGTTTCAGATCTTTCAATCTGATGGTCAAAATAGACTCGTGCAATCTACAAACAAATACTCCAAAACATAAGGAGATCAGCAGATTTCACTCCTGCTCTGACAGCCACATAACCACAGCAAAAGCAAGGAACGTCAAAAGATCATTGTGCTTGATCGGTGGGTCTTGCCATCTTCAAACTAAACTAAACAGGTCAGTAGATGGAGAATAGATTGTCTTTTATGGCCATTTAGATGCATCTGACCACATGAGCATATGCAGCACAAAAGCAGTCCAGTCAAATGAGTTTAACTACCTGTAGAAGTGGACAAGCTGAAAACGTTTTAGATCCTGTTTACACCGGTATTTAACATCTCCCACTTGTGATTCCATGGACCAAAACATTTGAATACCCAGGTGTAAACAGGGACTTAATGGGGTCAGGGGAACAGACACCCTCTTAAAAGAAAAAGGGAAAAGCTGACCACCAAAAATGTGCTTTTTGCGAACTTACAGATCGTTTTGTTCCACAATCTTTGAAACGAGCCATTATGGTTAACTCTGATTGACCCGTTTGCACAGCTCCACATGAAGCTGGTGACACATTGTTGAGCGACGGTTTCTGACCCAACCACAGCTCCTCAGCGTAGACAGGAAGTCCCATGGAAAACAGTTCTGTGTTGATCACGACCTCTATCGCTTCGTCGTGGCAATACACTGACAGAGTTTTCTGACGGCGTGGATGGGGTTCGTTAGTTTTAGGCGGACTTTGCGGATTCGCAGGCGGAAACTGACTATCTAGCAGCAGGTAGTTTGATAAAGACCCTCCTTGCTGGGATGTACGAGGGTTCATGCGAGGAACACAATCAGTGCGCAGGGATATCATAAGAAAGACAGTAATCCACCATGTTATTGCGCTACTCCGCCTCATCTCGCCTGCTTAAGTATATCATAAACAAAACCAGCGTCTCAGCCTGGTCAAATGGAAAACCTCGTTATCTGCCGTTTTAAACACACATTTATGAAAACTACATCTCACTGGAGCAGTAATTATCTTATCAATCACCCAAACAACCTCCACCTGATTTATATTTATTCCGCCCAATTAGGTTTAATGCAAATATTTACCGTATCAGAAATTATGGCGCTCGATTCACCTGTGTCGAAGATATCTGGCTATGGCCTGTTTTAAAATATGAGTGTATGATTTTAGAGACCTATATTTTAAAGCTTCTAATGAAAAATAACATTTAATTGAAAATCAAGGTTTTACGTTCAAATTTGTACAGCTTTTGAACTTCAAATTCACTCTATTAAATACATATATTCTATGTGAACTTTAGGTAATGTAATACTATGTACATAAATAAATAATAATGTAGGTTTAGATGGAGTACAGAGAGTCACATAAGAAACTGCTTGAAACACTGACAATAACCTAAAATATGAATAAATATATAAAACCTGTCAAAATGCCATGTTGTTTTGTGTGGTAGATATAATAGTCTTTTCAATTACTCAAGATTATACAGTCTGGTACAAAACTTGCTTCTGGGATGGTATCTCTCATCCTGATTTGTAGAGTTAGACATGTTTCTGGGGCAACATATTTTGTTGATCCTGGAACAACATTCCAGTCTGAAAATGTAGTCCTAACCCTATCCATAAGTTATCACTAAAATCAAAGAGCAATTACATGTGAATAACACTAATGTTGAAGCACCTAACCCTGGTTGCCAGCTTAAACTTGACATAAACTGTAAATTGTCCCTCAAATCTAATTGGTTGGAATTTAGAGGATTAACAAAGATGTACTTCAGGTTCAGGTTCCACTGCGGTCCAAAAAGGTTCCATGTACCTTCGAGGAACTAAAATGCACTCTTTAACTGCAAAAAATATACTTGTTGAAAGGGTACTGCCCCAGGGACAGCTTTTGTCCCTTTTTTCCTTAAGAGTGTATATTAATAATCTTTCAAATACCGGTAAATGATTTTCATGTCATTGTGATAAACCTGTAGCAGCTTCTTTGGTTTTCACATCTTTTAACGTACACTGATCAATTCTTTCACAGCAATCAAAGAATTAAAACAATAGAGACGTGTAGAAATCAATGGGTTTATTTTGGGTTATAAAAAGTCTAAGGCAGAGAAGATAGAGAAATAGACTACAATGTTAAAAAGGCACAATAAATTACTAAGTTTCCTCTGCTGTGCCACGTAAAAATACAAAAGCCTTCCCTCCACAAAACTGGAGTGTTTTTTTATCACTCATTAAGGCAGACTTTTTAGTTTGAGGTCTTCAAACAGAAATCTGAAGGTTGTGAGAGTCAAATACAATTATAAAAAAGAAAAAGAGTCTTGTTCTACAATGAAAACTTGAGAAAAATGCACCATAACAGACAAAGCGACAGGTCGGCAAATCCTTTCAGTTCTTATTTCTGTATTTATGGCATGAGGTATTAACTGGCAGGTGGACAGCTTTGCGCTGTTGCTTTTTCGATTATACATCATGGCAGTGATTCTTAGTTTTCCCCCAGCAGAAATGTCACAGGAACAGGAAAAAAGCCTGAGAAGACAGATTACTTAATAGTTAGTTTCAGTTTTGTAACATTTAGGCTTTTAATCAAATGCGATTTGATTATCATCCTTACCAATAGCAGATGGCCGTCATGGACCCTCACAAGAAGGAGCAAACCTTCTGTGTCCTGAAGGGGTTGGTGCTTGAAGACACACCGGTCAGCAGGGGATCCTGAAGGGCGTTTTGAATGCAGAACTGCTGAAGCTCTGCCGCCGCCTGAGAAACCTAAATGCACAGGATTTCACAACATTGTCACAAATATCTGGAAACGGTGGAAACATAAAATGGGCTGTATACACAATAAAAATGCAATTCTAAATAAAAACTCATACAGACACACAAACGTGAAAATTAATGGAATATCAGACTTGTGTATATTTCTCTCCTGCATTTATTACATATAAGAGGAACATATAACACATCACAGGACTTAAAAATAATGAGATTAATAAATCTGATTAAAATAAAGAATATTAGTAAATATTAAAACAAACCGATTCAAACAGACCTACAGAGAATAGATAAACTCGTAATGTTGGTTATTTCAACAGGATTATTGGGTCATTATACGCGTAACTAAATATATTACTGTACTTCAAATTGTAGGGATAAGTCCCTCACATTAGGAAGATCATATTTGGGGTCCATCAGAAAAACCTCTGGTCTAGATGAACAAACTACCCACCCTAGCTAGCGTGACCTGGTATAAATCAAACCTTTCAGCACTTTCACCTCTAGAGAATAGTTAATATTCAGTGTTTTCAGTATATGTACGTACTACTTCACTGGAAGTAATAAGTATTGTAATAAAAGGTGTAAATATGAAGCCGCTGAACAACGCCGGCGGGCTGCAGGTCCACGCCCAAACCCGATCCCCGCCGGCCGCTACCCGCCAGCGCTGCTCACCGGAGCCCGAACCGCTCCGGGAAAACAACACACCTTTACTCTGTTGATGTTTGCTTCGAAGCGTAACTGCTGTACGACTTTCTTCATCGCAACAATGTTTGATGAGCCCGACATGATGTCTGATATTTCCGAACGACGCGCAACAGCGAAGACAAAAGTTGAAAGTAGGCAGTTTCCGGTTTGGTTCTAGACCGGACGTGCACGAGTGAAACCATTCCGCTCGCGTCATTTCGAACCCTACTATGGCGAAGGTCTATGAATATTAATGAGACCGAGTCTTCAGCGTACTACGATTGGTTCATTGGTTCACCTCAACGTCATCCATTCAGCAAATCAGTTGAGGTTACTGGGCAAACGTAATTAATATTCATAATCTTATCCTTCCGTCTTGGACAACATGTGCGCCACCTGAAGGCGATTAGATGCACCACACCATTCATGTTATGCTCTCGCTTTTGCTTCTTTATATTGTTAATACCTCTTTATATAGTATAATTGTCTCTCGCCCTTAACGGTGGTGTTTTTTGACTAGAATGCTGTTCGCATATTTTAACGCTCCTCAATATTCATTACGTTTTGTTGATAAAAAAAACAGGAATTATTATGGATACGGTTGAACATGACAGTCCAATAAACTGCGTCCTAGACTGTTGTCTTAATAAGATTGGTTTGTCTCATCCACAAAGTACAACTGATTGGTAGATCTTTCAAAACAATGTCCCCCACAGCAACCTTTGAAGTTGCCTGCTATACAGTCCACGTTTCCCATGACAAACACTGGATTTCATTTCTTTCATGATCAGGCTATTGCAGTTTTCACTGAACTTTTGCTGTAACTCTATCTTGTCTTCATTAACCTGTCCACGATGTTTTTCTATCCTACGGTGCTCAATCATCGGACCGGCTGCTTTGCCACGATATGGTGAGTTCTCCTGTCTTTCTGAAAGATGCGCCCTAAACTTTCCTGTAACTCAAATAGTGGTGTTTGCAACGCTAAAGTTACGGGTTCGAGCCCCAGGGAAAGCAAGAACTGATTAGAATGTCAATGTGAATCTTTGGGTAAAAGCATCTGTGTGTGTGGATAGACATACATTTGGCAGATGCTTTTTCCTCAAGTGACTATATATATTGTTCTCTTCATGTGTCTTGAAGACGTTGCCACAGTTCTTCTGGATTTTGTCTGCCTCAGTTTTTCTTTTTGTCTTCATGTAATCCCAGACTGACTCAATGTTGGTGAGATCAGATCTCCATGTGGAGCACCGACTGTTGTCAGACTCCTTGTGCATTGAATTATTAAAATGAACGCAGAAAGAGATGCTTTGAAATGTAAACTGATATTTCCTACTGACACACTACAGCAAAAGATAACTGACTTAAAACATTTTATGACGCGAAAATACTAATGTGCCTAAGACTTTTGTACGCTACTGTATATATATATATATTTCTCTTCAGGTTGACGGCCACTAAAGGACGAAAGGTCAGTCGGAGGGATATGCTTAAAGTCAATGTCCAGCGCACCTGGTTAGTAGCGGTCTATAGTAACTACTATTAATAATTTTCAACACTATTGCATTTAAAGACAATAATAACATATAACTCAACACATTTTATTATTGAATAAAATGAAAAATAATAAAAAGTAAATGAATGGTGTTGTTCTCCAACAGCAAAGACATCATGGAGTATGTGTTGGTGAGGGTCGCGCCCCCGGTGGCAGGATGGCCCCGGCCCCGGTTCTCCCTGTACCTGTCCTCTCAGCTGCAGTATGGAGTGGTGCTCGTCTGGGGTCTAGGTGGGCTTGGTCCATATGTCAAAAATATCCATTCAAAATATCAATAATCATTCATTCATAAGCTTTTCTTTCTAAATATGAATACAAATTCAACACAAGCTGTTTTGACTGCATCTTTATCCTTTAAGATGACACAGTGTGTTCCTCTATGGCAGGGGTGCCCAATACATCGGTTGCGATTACCGGTCGATCGCAAAGGTAGTGTGGGTATATCGTATGGAATTAATAAAGTAGACGTCAACCCATCATCCGTCCTCACTATGAAATGTGTCATTTGATTGACGAACATGGCAGCCAGTCTGACATCTGACCTTTTCTGACACATGGGTCGCCGCGCATTCGCACAATGCCGCCAAGTGCTGCTAAACTATAGCAAGCTAGCGAGAAAACCTCCAATTTATTTATTTTAAACTTCAGAAAGGGCATAAAAATGAGTGGGGGAGATGGACAAAGTAAGTCAAAAACTTACCACTTCCATACGGAGTGGGAGGTGCACATTTTTTGTGGATGTGCCTCATCTTCCAGTCTATCATCGCTATACCGAAGAAGGGAAATGTGGAGCGGCATTTTCAGACTGTTCATAAAAACTATGACACTGACTTCCCTCTGAAAAATGAACTGAGAAGAAGTTATGCAATGTAGTTATATTCATGTAGTTCTGCAAGCTACACAAACATATATATCGCATACATAGAATTCCAAATATATTCATAAATAAATATATGTTTTGTATTTTTATAGTAAGTAGCTCAGAAGCCAAAAAAGTGTGGGCACCCCTGCTCTATGGGCTGATATGGATTGTAAGATTTCTTGCATTTTAACATTCTTGCCCATATGATAGTTAAGTGTTTCTGTTAAATGTGTTCTTTTCCTCAGAGGAGACTCAGGGAGCAATTGATAGACTGTTGCGCCTTAACCGGAAGGCTAACATTGATTTGATGGATGAAGAAACCAGGTCAGACACTATTTCATTTCTCAGACACGCTTCCATTATGAGCATCCTTTTATTGGGATAATGTTAGATGGAATAACAATAGTGCTAATGCAGATGAATGGAACCATTATGTCTGATGATTGTTGTCTCTGATCCTTTGAGTAATGTATAGTTCGTATATGGGTGACAGGACTGTAAAATAAAGAGAGTCATTATTACATAGCTTACATGTTGTTACTGTAGTAATAACTATAAATTATGCATAATTACATGCAACTAACCCTAAACCAAACCCAACCCTCATCCTAACCCTATAGTAACTACATGTAGTTACTTAATATTACTCAGTACTTGAATATATAACTACACTGTAACAAAGACACCTTAAAATAAAGTGTAACTATAAAGTGCTACCCAATGCCCTTTAGATTCAATACTTCAGATTTATTCATTTATTAATTAGTTTAACAGGGACAGTGCACATTAATAAACATGAACTGTAATTGCGTCAGAAATGTATTTCACCTGTAGTCACTCACAACATCACTTAAAAACAAATAGCTTACAAAATGTCAAAATTACTAAAATAATTCCTGTTATTTTTATATTTGGACACATAAAATGGACAAAACAGCATTTGCAACCCATTCTAACTTTATCATATTTTAGTATGCCAAGTGTATTGTTAGCCTCCTAAATTGACTTAAAAAGAAAAAACAGCAGGTGTTTTACAAGTCAGAGAGGAGAAAGATTGAAATTATGAGTCAGAGCTTCATGCATATTAGATGCATCTCACATTTACAGTTTCCTCAACTTCCTCCTTCTTCCTTTCAGGCAGAGTCACATGATCCCGGACGCTGCTGCACTATTTGATGAAACCGAGGGGGCGAGGGACCCTTTCTTTGGAGTTATGGACAGCGGGTACGACCTGCCAAGTCCAAGCAGCTTCATTCAGGTGGAGGTAACTCAGAGTTTCACAGAAACACTAAAGTTCTGCCAAACATACACGACCATTCAATAGGTTGAGCCACTAGGATCTTTTTTGAAGAAATACAGTGGAGTTCACTTATCTCGACCTCACTTATCTCGCCAACCCTATTATGTAGACGTTTTTGAAGTGGAACCACCAAACTCCCTTTTTGTCTTAGCATTTTCTTATCGGTTATGTCGATTCTTTTATGTCGCTGAACCATGATATCTCGAGCACAATAGAGGGACAAATTCGCCACTTCACATGGTTATCTCGTGCCTAATGATCGTACCGAGTTCACTACGCATGCGCTGAGTTTGCGTTGCACGTGCCGCGCAGCCGCAGAAGATCTCGCGGACAGTGTTGCCAACTTAGCGCCGTTGTCGCTATATTTAGCGAGTATTCAGACCACTCTAGCGACACATTTTCAAAAAAACAACTAGCGACAAATCTAACGACTTTATCTGGAGTTATTGGAGACTTTTGGAGACTCTCTGAAGTGAAAGCACATATCGTTCTCACTCTTCTCAACGAGAAGGAAAAAAAATCCGCTCTGCTCAGCGCCGCTGCGGATTGAAGAACCCGGTTATTAAAAGACGGGACGAAGCCGAATTTGTTGAGAAAGCACATTAGACAGACAGAGCGCAAGAAAGTATGCAATCTAGTACAGCGTGATGACCTCACAAATATGTTGTGACTGTTTACGCTGTGAGCGATCATTGTGTTTGCAATGTTGGAGAATAAAATTAAAGGTTTGTATCGAGAATCGAAGGTGTTTTTTAAATGTTTTTTAAACTGGTAAATCTCTGCTGTTAGTTGGTGCACATGTGCCTTTTGTTGTTAGCAAACATATACAGTGTATGTACATTTTTATAGCATGCCAATCGCTTCATCCAATACATAGATATATTGGCTGTTGGTTATCTCGATAAACGGTTGTCTCAACGCTTTTTTTGCAACCCCCGTCGACATAACCAAACTCCACTGTACTTCTATTCCACAAGGATGCATAAAACTGGTCAAAAGTGACAGTAAAGACTCTTGTGAAGTTATTAAAATGGTAGAATAGTTTTCAGGAGAATATTAAGCAGCACAACTTTTTTTCAACAATGATAATAATAAGAAATGTTTCTTGAGCATCAAATCATCATGATTTCTGAAGGATCATGTGGCACTGAAGACTGCTGGAATTATGCTGAAAATACAGCTTTGATCACAGGAATAAATTGTATTTCAATATATGTTAAAAAACCAAACAGTTATTTTCAATTGTAATAATAATGATAATATTTACTGTATGTTTGAACAGGTAGCGTAATTTCTAAGTGTTAATTATTTTATTATTGAACAATGAAGTTAAGTCATGTGTAGTCTAACCTCTCACACCGTCTCAGCGAATGGAAGGGGTTTCACCAGAGCATGTCTCGCCCACTAGAGAACCAACACTACCTTCAGACGGTGAGCACTTCATAGATCACACCGAAAAGTGATACGTTATCATTTGCGGTTTACAATGACTGATATCCATAGTTTTAACAATAATACAAAAAATCTAGAAATGTAAGTGTATTATTTCCACTCTAGGCATCACAGCCAGTCAGGAGTCCATCACTCTGACAGAAAGAGAGCCCGTCATCATGCCTGAGCCAGAGGTACAGCTGTCAGTCACTATCATCATCTCTGCTGAACTCTGGTTGAGTGTCTCCAGAACGCCGTCTCTCTGTTTCCTCAGTTTGAAGGAGTAGATCTGCAGGAGTCCAACCTGGTCGAATTATTGCTGGAGCAGCCCGATCACTTTCTTGAGCGTGAGTGATGGCGACATGCTATTTTCACTCAAACCCATAATTATGTGCAGTAATTATCCTGGTGCCAGATGAAGATACACAATATTCTTGCTCAAACTAATCGTATGAACCTAATAAAACATGTCCTGGTCATATTTCAATGAACATGTCATATTCATATTTTACCCTCAAATCAAAACAAATATCTGTGTATGTATGTTTTTATGTGTGTGTGTGTGTGTGTGTGTGTATATATATACTGTATAATGTCAATGCAAAAAAAATCATATATTATATATATATAATACTTATAAATAAGTATATATATACTTAAATATATATATTCAGGGTTCGAATTACACCACGGCAATCACGGCACGTGCCGTGGTTGCCCTCCTTATTTGCCGTAATGCCCTCAGAATAATGCCAATATCCACGGCAACATTGTTGCCGTGGATGCCCTCCCTCTTTGCATCAGTGCCCTCATTTATTATAAAATAAAATTGCATGTTAACAACGAACACAAGTACCTATTGTTGAATTTTCCCCTTTGTTCATTAATTTAAAGCAAAACTCGGATCATCTCGTCATTTTCTACGAGTATAATTATGTGACCGCAATATTGACGAACTATCTTCCGAAGCTTGCCGGAGGTTGTCGAGTAAGTACGAATGACAAAGCAAGTGACGAATACCGACACTGCCGCGAAAATTTACCTTGTCACTGGCCACTTGCGCAGTAGAGAAGGGCGCAGTTCTCACTTCGTAAGTTTTACGAGACACGAGGTTCAAAAACGCATCCCATAATAATGTTATTAGCCCCTCCTTCTTCATGCGTTTATTTACCCGCCAACGAATGTATCGGCTATTGTTTCTAACGGGTCCACTCCCACGTCAACACTTTCAACTGCAGTGTAATGACGGGGGGTTCATTTTATGATTGGAACTGCCTTCCGATGTGTACCGATTAATAAGCAGATGATCATCGGTTGTGGTGCTGCAAGAACAGATTAAGATTACTTTCCACTGTATAAATGCATAATAAATGAAGAGGACATGAAATTACATTAAAACTCGACGATAAACTGAAGTAGCCTTGGTGCCCCTTTTCATAGGGCAATACTTGCCTTGGTGCCCCTCCAACTTGCCTTAATGCCCCCAAAATATTAGCTCTGTCCAAGGCAACACTTGCCTTGCCCTAAAAAAATTGTAATTCTAGCCCTGTATATTTATACTTTAAGATTAGTTTTTTGCATTGACATTATTTTTTTAATGTCAAAACACTTAAGCACATTTTCTCATCATCTTAATGCAAAAACCGTAATGCTGAAAATAAAGAGTACTATTTAATTAGACTTAGACTTTAATTTAAATATTTATACCTCATTGTAGTTTTTTTATGCTGGCTTTAAACTATTCTCATTTGAATCAGATTTAAAACTCTATTTAATATGTCAACTTTTTATTCTTCAATATGGATTTTTGTTCTGGCTTTAAATTGTGCTCATTTAAATTAAATAATGTAAAATAAAAAGTAAAATAATAATAATAATAATAATAAAAATGTAGGTTTTGTTATTGCAGTAATAAGAATCACTATTAAAAATAATGAGGCAACTTAAAAATAAAACATCCATATCTGTTATGAGAATGAGACTTTGTTCATGTCAGGTTTGTTGAGTTTTGCCCAAACGCTCTATGAGTCAGTGCTCATGTGGTTTTATCATGTGGTTGGCCTTGTGCGGTTTCTGTCATGCTGTATCTTGTTTTACAACATGGATATTATTAACCAGTTTTAAGTATACATTTGAGAAGTCGATGTTTTTTGCAGGTGAAGATGAGAGGCAGCTGGAGATAGACAGAGAAAGAGAGCAAATAGAGAAAGACACAGAAGAGCCGAGGATGCCTGATGAAAGAGAGCAAGAGAGAGCAGCACTTGAGAGAGAGACAGCAAGAGATCTGACAACATCAGTCTCTTTAGATCTGTACGTTTAGACAATTGGGCTTCAGAAACTTGCACTTATGCTTTTTTAAGTACGCGTTCAGTAAACAAAAGATAACTAAATATAGAAAACTTCCAATTTTTGCATTTAGGGTTATTGCTTTAAAGTCTGCCTGAAATCAAAAGCTTGAATCCTGAATATTTTTCTTTAGTTTTCACCTTGGTTATTTCAAAGTTAGAGCTGCACATTGACCATATCTTACTCGTGATCATGATTTCTGCTTCTCTCGATTAACTAAGCGTAATAGTTACAATCCCAAAGGTTGGTTTGATCTTTCAGAAATCCATGAGCCAAAGTCTGTCATCAGAATGATTTGGTGTAATGACCTTTCAGAAGTGTCTCACGAATAGTGATTGCGTTCCCGAACACAAGATAACATGACAGAGTTCACAGCGTTTGGTCTGCGCTCTCTAGACGGCTATTACAACTGCTATTTTTATTTAAGATATTTTGACCATTTTCTTTCTCTTGAACACATGTGATGGAAATCCCTTTAAATGTTTTATCAGCACTCCAAGTTCAATTCTCAACTTTGGATGAAAAAGCTAATGCCGAACTAATAAATCCAAACATGAATTTTAACTGCGTTGCTGGTGATTGTGGTTATGCATCCTCTGTGCTACAATACAGTCATTTTTGATATTTTAATGATAAATAAAAGTAAAGGTTTTACAAACTTTTATCAAGTAGCGAGTGCCTTAATGAATATAAATAAAGTAAATCAGGAAACTAGATCAAATCAACCCTATGTATGAGTTGACGTTCACTTGATTTGTGCTTACGTGAAAGTACAATGATTTTGATGAAACTTAAAAAGAATTTCTCAATGAGAACAGCCACGATTAAGAATTTCAATTTATGTTTTCTAACCAAAATAATCGTGATTATCAGTTTAACCGTTATCATGCATGTAGTTTTGGTGATGGAACCCCTGAATACCCCTTTGTTGAAGGGTAAAGCGTGAAAAGGGGCTAATAAGAACTCTTATTGTTATACGGGTTGAAGAACACCAAACTTGCGCTCTAAGATTATGATTTCCCTTTAGGGCACAAATCACTGGTGCATCAAGCAAAGAAGCTGTCCTGCTGTCTGAGGAGGATTTGGGGCTTCCCATGGAGATGCCCGTGTTAGAGGAAAGAGAAAAGACGCCAGTATCTGTGTTTGTACCCATACCATCCCCTCTGCTTGGTGAAGAGGTGGGAATGGGCGTTGAACTCTCGGTGAGAGAGAGGAGTCCTCTTCTTGAGGTGTGTTTGGTTGTGAGGGCTTGATGCTACATCAAAGCTTTTGACACATTTGACATCAGGTCCTACTCCCATCTGTCCCTCTGTCAGCCTGCTGTAGTGAGGCCTGAATCTCCTAAAGAGCAGAGGAAGAGGAGGAGACAACTGGTCTTTATAGATGAACATACACAGATATCTCAAGAGGAAATGAGGGCCCGGATTAATGATGTGGATACAGAGACCAGGCCTATGGTAAGTTCAGAACAGTCTGTGTTCTTCAGGTCTGCATTATTTTTGCACAATTGTTGACAATTGCGTTTTTTTCTCCTAGGCGACACTCATCGGACCATCCTTTGAAAAGAAAGGTGCTAAAGAACTACTCGGGAACCCATGCATGAGTAAGTTTGTGAACTTTCTGTTGTTCCAAGAATACTGGAAAAAATATATGCAAAATTTTAAAATGACATGCATAATTTAAAATAAGTAAAACTCTGTTTATTATATATATAGCACTTTAAAGCACTGAAATCAATAGAGTGAACAAAATAAGAATACAGTAATCCTTCTCCACTTCGCGGTTCAAGTTTCGCGGTCTCAGTGCATTGCTGATTTTTCAAAAATATTATAATAACGGAAATTAAAATTCTAAAATACTGCCATATCGGCAGCCGTATTGAGGAAAGCAGCGTTGCTTCATCGTGATGCGAGAGAAACGGTTTCCCAGGATGCCAGACAAAGAGAGAAACTCTCTCAGAGGCTTTGTTCACACACACGGCTCTCAGACAAGACACGTGATTGGTTCCCGGCGCGAGATCGACCAATGAGAGCACGAGTGGAGTGGGAGCCTCTTCGCCTCTCTCAGAAGCAAATGCTGACGATCCAGCACCGATATCTGACGATGAGGTGCTTCCCGAACTGATTTAAAGGCTCATTATACCAGTGCAGTAACACCATCATCATCATCATCATCATCATCATCATCACATTCATGAACCGCACAGGTCTGTCATCGTCGTCATTACTGGAGTCTCAAGATACTCCTGTCATTGATGAGTGTAGAGCACCATAATACATATCGTATGAGAGTAAATGTATAATATTAAGGTTTTATAATTAAATAGATTTAATTAAAATGTATATAAAGTATAAATATACATATTTTAAACATTCTGGTACCTACACACACATATACGGAAATTCCAAGGAGTGGCCAATCCTACTTTGCAGATTTTCACTTATCATGGGGGGGGTTCCGGTCCACATTAATGTCGTATAACTGTAATACGACAGGTATAACTGTAAAAAAAAGTGAAAAAATGAAGAAAAAAAATTATTTCCAACTCTTGGTGATTGTGTCCATGAATTATCTTACCAGTGATTTGAAAACGCCAGGTCTTTGCTCAACCATCCATATTACTTGGCTTGGGACTCACACACACACACACACACACACACACACACACACACACACACACACACACACACACACACACACACACACACACACACACACACACACACACACACTTATTCACTCCTACAGAAAGTTTGGTCTCTCCAATTCACCAATACTGCATGTTTTGGATTGTGTGGGAAACTGGAGCACCCAAAAGAAGGACAGGAAGAACATGCAAACTCCACAAAATCATGTCTGGATTAAAAATCATACCAAAAAACAATGTAAAATAAAAGTGTTGTATGCACTCATTACAACATCTGGGCTCCTGATGAGATGGTGGCTGGTGTCCTGAGGGATCTCCTCCAAGGATATTCCCTCCAAGACCATTACTGAGCCACTGCCAATTTGGTCATGCTGGATGATGTTGCACAAAGCACAACATTTTCCAAGGCATCTCCAGACTCTTTCACGTCTGTCACATGTGCCCAGTGTGAACCTGCTCTCATCTGTGTTGAATTGTGATGTTCTGTTCGTCAAAAATATGCCTTGTCCAGCTCTCCTCGTGTCTCCTGGTATCTCCTCCATGCTCTTGAAACTGTGCTGGGAGACACACCAAACCTCCTTGGCATTAATGGATGTGCCATCCTGGAGGGGCAGGACTGCCTGTGTAACCTGATTGGGTTGCAGGTACCGCCTCATGCTACAGACAGTGACAAGGACCCTAATAAAACACAAAACTAAAGACAAATCAGTCAGGGAGAATAAGGAGAGAACAATCGTCTATGGCCACCAACTACCAAATCATTCCCTTATTAGGGTTTGTCTTGCTGTTGCCTCTTCAGTGCACCTGTTGTCACTTTCATTTGCACCAAAGCAGGTGAAACTGATTCAGAGCTAAAGCTCATTGACTGTTGAGTGTTATGCTTACACAGGCCTTCCACCTGAAATCCTGGCATTATGGAAACAGGCCGCGGTCGTGAAGCCCATCCCTCCATACAGGCAGCAACGGGAGGTTCCCGTAGCTGAAGAGATACCAGAGAGAGAGGAGGAAAGACCAGAACCAGCAGAGAGAGAAGAGAAGAGAGAGCTTAGCTCAAAAGAGGTTAGCATGCACAGCTTGTGCTCTTCTTACACTTTATTACATCCCACAACTTTTTATTTTTTTTGTCAGCCTGGCCCCCTTTTGACCTAAAGTATTTACTTGTAGTTCCCCTGAGATTTTAAGTTAATATTTTAACAATTTAATAACACATGGTCACATGACATGCAGGTAGAATAATAAAGTATTATTTTAGTAAATATAGTATTTTGTTTTATTTTGCTTGTTTTTTATTTTAAAATGATTTATTCATTGTAATATTGTATTTTTACAATGTACAGTAATACCTCGGAGTGCGATAATTTGTTCCCTCGCCCACAAGCATTTTTTTTGGAAAAGTCCTGACGCTCAGCATCTTTGCATGCATTTTTACTGGAAATATCCTAACGACAACCTCTCATAAAACAGTCACGCGGTTCCAACTCCTTCATCACCCCATTCTCTCAGCGTCGCTCGGTTTAGTTGCATCATTCACGTGATTTACAAGTGATTTACAGCGGTTTTACCTCGTGTTGTTAACATTAATTGTGATTGCTATTGTTCACGTAGTGAAATATACATGTACAGTACAGCATATAGATAACGACCTCAAGATGAGTAAGAAAGAAGGGATGAAATTCTCCCTGTAAGCAGTAAAACTCTCCTCTCGTCTCCTTCACGCCAGCAGTGACGCGACTCAAAGATAAAGTGCGCGTTACAGTAAATTGTCAAGTATTTTTAGAGTTTAATTGTCAATTATTAATTAGTATTTATATGAGATCTTAATGGTTATAATTTTAAATGTAATTAATAGGGTAAAACCAAAAAATATTAAAAATGGGCATTTATGTTCATGTGTAACGAATCAAGTGATTTTTAGTGCATTCTTATGGGGAAAATGGTTTTGGTGTACGAGTATTTTGAGTTACGAGCTCTTGTAATGAATTAAACTCATAAACCGAGGTATTTCTGTATTATTATTTGCTTCCCATCAACTTCATCAACAAACCCCTTGCAGTTCCCACACAAACCACCAGGGATTGGACTCCGTTTAATAAATCTGGCCCTTAGTCTATGTCAGGGGTCTGCAACCTTCAAAATCAAAAGAGCCATTTTGGCCTCTTTACTACCGAATAAAATTCACGGGAGCCACAAAACCTTTTGATCCCTAAAATTAAAATAACACTGCATAATAAGGTTTATATACAGTTTGCAATACATAAAATAACTAAAGTGAGTAGCATTTATGAAATTACACTACAAAAATAAAACTAATGACATTTTATTGCTGTTTGTGACAATGGAAAACATCAAAATATTAAATATTTATGTAACAAGATTACTTCGATCTTGAAATTTAAGAGGTATACCATTGAAAAAATAAATAAATGTATAAAATAGCTTATTTATTGATTCCCATATATATTTTTCAAAGCTAGGGGAGCCACTGAACAGGGATGAAAGAGCCGCATGCAGTCTATGTTAAACCTTTATGTTAAAACTGTGTGAACCAATGGATGAAAACTGAATATGCAAAATACATAAATCTTAAATTCAGGCTTAAGTATTTTAAAGTGAATAACAAGAGGTTCTATTTTAGTAACTGATCTTTTGTCTGTCATCCTTACAACTGTAGATTCCCAGAGAAATGGTGGAGTCTGGCCTCCTCCGGCAAGAAACACCAGGTAAAAATGTAGTACATTACATTAGAACATACTGAAACAGTTTCATTCTGTTTTGGTTTTGTCTGGTCTGTTTCATTTGGCATGTGTTCCTTTCCCATTAGATAATTACAGTTCCTTTGTCCGTTGTCGTCAATGTGTACACTGTTGTGGGTTTTATTAAAGTATTATATTGTATTATATTAAAGCCACCAATCTGGGACACATACACTAATCAGTCAAAATATTATCAGTCACTAATATCATGTAAATACCCCTTGTGCTGCCAAAACAGCTCTGATATGTCGAGGCATGGTCTCCAACATTCCTCTGAAGGTGTCCTGTGGGATAAGGCACCAAGACAGTAGCAGCAGATCCTTTAAGTCTTGCAAGTTGTGAAATGGAGCCTCCAAATCCTGGATCGGATTTGTTAGTCCAGCACATCCCACAGATGCTCAGTCAGCTAGACAACTGGTGAATTTGGCGTGGCGGGCAGGGCAACAGCTTGAACTCTTCACCATGTTCCTCAAACCATTCCTGAACAATGTGTACAATGTGGCCACCGCCACATGAAGGGCGTAACAGTGTCTGCAACAATCTTTGGTAGGCAGTATGTACGTGGTGTGAAAAAGAGTTTGCTCCCTTCCTGATTTCTTGTTTTTTTTGCATGTTTGTCACACTTAAATGTTTCAGATTATCAAAGAAATTTAAATATTAATTAAAGATAACACAAGTAAACACACCTGTGTTAAATTTCTCTACCAACACCCAGGCCTGAGTATTGTCACACCTGTTCTCAATCAAGAAATCACTTAAATAGGACCTGCCTGATAAAGTGAATTAGATCAGAATTGCCTGATTATTAAGGGAAACAAAATCCTAACCTACAAGGCCCTGTATGAACTCTTTTTCACACCACTTTATCAAAGTAACATCCACATGAATGCAGGACCCAGGGTTTCCCAACAGAACGTTGCCCTGAGCGTCACACTCCCTCAACCCACTTGTTGTCGTCCCACATTGCATCCTGGTGCCATCTTGTCCTGGTGCCACTTTCACCAGGTAAACAATGCACATGCACCCGGCCATCCGCCCGATCTAAAATAAAACCTGATTCATCAGACCAGGCAATCTTCTCCCATTGCTTCACGGTCCAGTTCTGACGCTCGCGTGCCTTTGGCGGTGGACAGTGGTCATCATGGGCACTCTGACCAGTCTGCTGACACACTTTCTGTACACAGTAGCTTTCATTCTTGCTGGTTCTTGCCACTGACTTTTGTTGAGAACTAACCTCTACCGGGAACACTGACCCAGTTCTTCTCTACCCACTATTTGTTCCTTTTGCTCGTCCATTAATCCTGCTTCCAACACATGACATCAATGTGTCTTGCTTAACCTGTCAGTGATTTTAATGTTGTGGCTGATCAGTGTATATTTCTAGAACATTTTTTCAGATTACAGTTGATTGACTTTATGTCAATTGTGACTGGTGTGGTTTGCGGGGAGTGAAAGACAGAAAGAGTTTAGTTGCTACTGAATGTTCATTTTTCATTGCATTTGCAGCGTCTTTGGAGATTTTGGAGACACCAGACAAGGAATCTTCTCCACTAGAGACACCTGAAATGAGACGGTGAGAGTAGAGATGATAAAAGAGAGACACAAAGTGTGAGATTGAAGTAGCTGTCACTCTCATTAGAGACTGGTTTGACATGGATGAGATTCACATTCAGTCGCTGCATAATTTAAGTGCCTCTGAATAATTACTTCTGCTCTCATGGGATTAGATCTCCTATTCCAGAAATTCAGTTCGGTCTAGAAGACATCCCAGAGGAGAGGGTCCCAGAGATGGAAGATATTGCAATGGATATTGAGGAACAATTAAGGTACAGCCTTACACTATTGTGTTATTACTATCAAGTCTATCCAGCATATGCATTTTTGTTATGTATTTAAAAGTTTATTCACAAGTCACATTTATTTATATAGCAATTTACGCAATAGCGATTCGTTCAAAACAGCTTCACAGTAATAAACAAGAAAGTAAATGTGGATTCAATTCAGTGCAGATGTTGTAGAGTTAATCAATTGTGAAATTCATTTGATTCAGCTAAAATACAGTTCCACAGAAGATACTTTTTATTATATAAAATACTTATACTTTTTTTGTTTGTTTTGCCCAGTAGTGTCAGTGCTGTCAAATCAATAGAGATTAATAAAAAAAATTATGATTATTCGCATTTGTCCATAGTGTCTCTAGACAGATTTCTGATGCATTTCTTTCTTCTGTTGAAGGCCACGGGATGTTATTGAGAATTTAGTGACTTTTCATTCTCTGCTGCCCCTTCAGGCCAGCCGTAGAGTTGTTGCGCAAATCTTTTGGAGATTGCTGGGTAAGACTGTGGCAGAGAACTTACCATCCCATCATGCTGACTCTTGTTAGTGTGAAATGAAATTAAGAAATTATGGGTTTGCCATAAAGGTTGGGAGCAATAAGAAGCAGTTTTTGCAGTGGGATGGTAGACTTGTGGGCCAATTAATGAAACCAAGTTTATTTTCGACACAAACATACAAAGATTTAGGGAGAAAATCACCTGCTAGAGGCAAGTAATGATGTGAGAAGGAACAACACATTTAACAAAATAAATGTACCGTAGTTTCCCGTATATAACCCGCAGGCGCATATAATCCGCGGGTTTTGGGTGTTTATAAAAAAAAAAAAAACAACAACAAAAAACGCCGGTATAACCCGCACCTTTATATAACCCTCACCCATAGATTGATTAACTTTTTGTGTAAGTTCACATTTCGAATGTTGCTCGCATGACTCCAATTATCCATAACTGTTCAGGTTCGGTACACAGTGCTTGTGCGCGAAATTCAAACAATAAGAAAACAAACACACGTCAGAATCAGAACAAAAAGAAAAAGCAGTCTCTCCCGCTCTCGTCCCTTAAGAAGCGATTCTACAGGTGTTGATCATCGGATGAGATGAGAAGAGCCCGCCCTCATGGCAGCACAGCCAATCACGTCTTCTTGCATGATTGACAGGTCAGACAGCCTATCAGCGCCAGCTGTCAGAGTGATAGTACAAGCGCCAGAGACAACAACCCTCGCAAGAAAGAAAAACAGAAAGAAAATACCTCAAAAAAACCCTTACGTCCTTAGGGACGTAACAAATATATTGAAATACTATTGCGTGTAAAAAATGTGTGATATAGCCCGCACCCTTATATAACCCGCACCCCCCTTCGGGGTTTGTAAAATCTGGTATAACCTGCGGGATATATGCGGGAAAATACGGTAATCAAATGCTCCAAAGTTCTCAATTTATTGAAAAGTTCAATCACTTTGGAATTTATGCTGTCTTGTTGTTTCGTCTTGTGTTCACAGAGCAAACGGTTGCAAGACAGGTTATAGTGCGGCAAGATGAGCCGTATGGTGACATCATCATTTCACAGCCATAAATTAATCATAAATCGATGATTACTTGCCATTGCTCTCAGACAAACCTGGTGTGAGGATACATATTCACATGACTTATTAAATCAGTGTTCATGTTTATGAATTTTTAAAACAACTGAAAGGTTTTTAGTCGTAGTAACGTGTTATTGATGGGTTAACACATTTTTGTTTACTATTGGGATATTTTGTAATCTATAATATGCAAGTTTCGTCTTTTTAGGAATGAATTAACTTATGCAATTTTTGTTTCAAGTTCAAGTGTTTTAATATAAAAAAATGTTTCCTATATTATTCTGATGATACCATTTTTATTACAATATTCCTATTTATGTATATTAAATGTTGTTCTCCGTGTTATACCATGAGACCCCACAAAATATAGTTTTCTTCTTTTATTACAAACTCTTATCTTTACAGGTTCATCTCAACACCACAACTATGCAATATATATTTATCAGGTTGTTTACCATGAATCAGTTTTGGCACAAAATACATTAGGCACTAGGTTTACCACAAATACCAGCATAGACAGATGTGAATATGCTAAAATACATTTCAAGTTCTTTCACATACCTTCATAAGCGATCGGGACAATCAACCTTTGTCATAAATTCAACTAAACCCCAATATTGTACTCATTCTAAAACACTGTCACATAAAAGTAAAATATTCCTCACTACAGTGTCGTAGCTCTAAATGTCAGTGCAAAAGTCCAAAGACATGTACATAGGCAAAACCCAGGAAACGTTTTCCCTCAAAACTGATTTTGGAATTTACGCAGACGTCCCTGAAAAGAAAAAGTGCAGTACTATTCACTTGTGTAGATTTAATTAATGTAGACTATTCATAATAAAACACTCTATAAAAGCAAAGCAAATGAACCTAAATAATAGTGACATAATATTGAGTACAATTATAGTGTCTAACAAGTCAGAACAGGTCTGAAGTCTGAGCAGAGTTTAGTGGTTGTAGCTTTAAAGCTGTAGGAGGAGATTCTTTTAGAATTTTAGGTAAGAATAATAATAATAATATTATTATTATTATTATTATTAATAAGTTTAGATACAATATCACTAAGTTGGCTTTTCTCAAGCCAACTTAATAAAGGAAATAAAAAATAAAAATCAAGCCAACGATACCTTCTGCAACTTCTAATTTAATACAAATACTACATATTTCTTCTACATGGCAAAAATTTGTAGTGAATCTTAAGAATAGGTTTTCTTAAAAATCAATTGTTTAATTAAGCAGAGAATAAGACTGAATATCTTTATCTTATGAAACCCATACTTTTTTCAAATATTACGCAACCACTTTTTAGCATTAAGGCCTCCTGAGAATCATCAAAACCCATAATCAGTGATCAGTCGAGAAAGCGGTCTTCCAGGGGAGTTGCACCGAAACAACAACGGCTGCCTGAGGAATCAAGTAATGAAATGGTGGAATTCACTCTTGCTAATAGGTGTATCTTGACAAAGGTGTGTCTTCTAGGAGATCATCCTGCAGAAAAGCAAATACATTTTTTTAAACTTTAAATGCCTATTTATCATAATCTGTGGATTTGCAAAACATGACATATCGATATCTATATGTGAATCTATCAAATTCTCAAAAGTCTCCAAGTCATCCAAAAATACGTTTTTGGATTTTACTTTTTAAGTAGTGTGTAAAATGTCTGTTTGTGAATGTAAAAGGTCTACAAAG
The DNA here is from genome assembly GCA_037043235.1 of Rhodeus uyekii. Taxonomy (NCBI): domain Eukaryota; kingdom Metazoa; phylum Chordata; class Actinopteri; order Cypriniformes; family Acheilognathidae; genus Rhodeus; species Rhodeus uyekii. Next base: position 3,066,484 of record JAWRVZ010000016.1, on the reverse strand, counting down.
TTTCAAATCAAAGTGTTTTTGTCTCCTAAAAGAAAGAACCGATTCGTCAGTAATTCCAGTCTCACTTCCTGTTACATACCTACGAAGGTTTGTAACAAATTACCTTACTTCCAGATGAGACTGGAAGAGTTTGTTTCATGTTGTCGACATCTGCTGTGAAAGCAAATCCACTTTGCATGCACTTCCAAAGGATTAGGACTCACACTCAAATTGATACGGTAAAACTGACACCATTGTTATTGTTTGTGTCTCTGAGTTTAAAGTGCTGGGGAAGCCTCTGGTGCTGAAATTCGCTGTAAGTAGACTGTACCATTTGTCCAATCAGAGCAGAGTAAGCTCTCAAAAAGGAGAAGATTAGAGAGACCGAATCATTGATCGTTTAGACACTATGAGAAAAGAGGTGACGCTGCAATGCATATTAATTATGAGAAAAGGAAAGTGTTTTGTAAAGTGCATGTAAACCTATTTTAGAAGACAAAACAAAATTATGAGCGATTAAAATGCTCCTAATGTCATTCCAACCATCCCATCATCTTTGGAAGACAAATTAAGATTTTTTTTTTAATGAAATCTGAGCGATTTCTGTCCCTCCAATGACATCTACACTACCACTTTGACGTTTCAAAATGTTCATAAAGAGATCATAAAACTAATCTAAATGAATTGAGTGGTTTAGTCCAACTTTTCTGAAGAGACATGATCACTTTAAATGATGAACAGATTGAATTTAGGCTTTTATCCACATATAAACATCGATCAGTGAACAACCAAACTTGCTTGACATAAAAATGAATCTCATTGGTTCTTGCTGAAGCTAAAACGTTCTGCGTAACACGAGAATGAACCTCATTGGTTCTCGCTGAAGCTCAAACGTTCTGCGTAACACGAAAATGAATCTCATTGGTTCTTGCTGAAGCTCAAACGTTTTGCGTAACACGAGAATGAATCTCATTGGTTCTTGCTGAAGCTCAAACGTTCTGCGTAACACGAGAATGAACCTCATTGGTTCTCGCTGAAGGGTTTGGAATAACATGAGGGAGAGTAAATGGTGACAAAATGTTTGAGTGAACTATCACTTTACATATTATGATTTGCTGCCCAAATGCTGTTTGCAGAAATATGTAAATATCAAAGACGTATGATATAGGCATAAGACTCACCATAGGAAGATCTTGAAGCCGATGGAATTCTGGATGCTCGCTCCGCTGGCGGAACCTGATGAAAAGGACGGCTGAGACCATGGCGGTGCAAATGATGAAAATGGTGACCAGAGCGGCAAGCAGGGGGTCCAGAGGTGATGTAGGGCGGTGAGGAACCTTCCCTGATTCTGGAAGATTGATGAATTGAGTGGAAACTGATTATCACTATCACAGGAATTAATAAAACCGAAGGAACATAATGGAGCCCTGCACAGAGCACAGAAGTAAATGGAAATGGAAAAATAATTCAATTATCATCAGTCATTGTGCTTACTAGACCTCCACAGCAAGACCAAAGACACCACTAAAGCCATGTCAAATGTTTTCTCTCTATTTCATACTTGTGTAGAGTATCTTTCTGGCCTTGGTTTAAACAAGGGTTAGTTTACCAAAAAATATAAAAGCTTGAAATAAATAAAAATTGGTTGACCATATTTGAGTGCTCTATGTATGTGCATTGATCAATGTTTAAATATGAATAAAAGCCTAAATTAAATCTATTGGATTAAACTAATTGATTAAAATGGATTGCTTTTACAATTTATTCATGAACTTGTTAAAAATATTTTAATTTGTCCTCTGAAGATGATTAAATGATGACAGAATTTACATTTTTGCATAAACTGTCCTCTTTAAACTACATGGAAGGGAAACATTTGCTATCCACACACCTTGATCACCCACGTCCAGTTCAGAGGGCTCATCCTGGTCTTCCAAAGGAGCAGGTCCAGTGACCTCTGAACTGCTGGTCAGGGCAAACTGAGATGTCTGAGAGTAACTGGGGGTGAATGGTGGAGCTGTTTGTGTTATTTGGGACACACTGCTGGTTGAAGTGGAGAAGGTCAGATGTCCTTCACTTGGACTGATGGATGTCGCAGGAACTGTGGATACTGAATCTGAGACGGTGCTCTTCAAATTAGAAAGAGATGGGCTACCAACAGAAAAACCTGCAGGAGAAAAATTGGCACAGAAGCTTTGAACATAAAAGGAAAAAGTACTGATGCAAGAAAGTATGATTTAAGGATTATAACATTTTATGAAATTACGTCACAAGACAGATGATAGATAGATAGATAGAGCAATAGATAGAGAGATAGATAGATAGAGCGATAGATAGAGAGATAGAGCGATAGAGTGATAGATAGATAGATAGATAGATAGATAGATAGATAGATAGATAGATAGATAGATAGATAGATAGATAGATAGATAGATAGAGCGAGAGATAGATAGATAGATAGATAGATAGAGCGAGAGATAGATAGATAGATAGATAGATAGATAGATAGATAGATAGATAGATAGATAGATAGATAGATAGATAGATAGATAGATAGATAGATAGATAGATAGAGTGATAGATATATAGAGAGATAGATAGAGCGATAGATAAATAGATAGAGAGATAGAGTGATAGATAGAGAGATAGATAGATAGATAGAGCGATAGAGTGATAGATAGAGCGATAGAGAGATAGAGTGATAGATAGATAGATAGATAGATAGATAGATAGATAGATAGATAGATAGATAGATAGATAGATAGATAGATAGATATATAGAGAGATAGATAGAGCGATAGATAAATAGATAGAGAGATAGAGTGATAGATAGAGAGATAGATAGATAGATAGATAGAGCGAGAGATAGATAGATAGATAGATAGATAGATAGATAGATAGATAGATAGATAGATAGATAGATAGATAGATAGATAGATAGATAGATAGATAGATAGATAGATAGATAGATAGAGTGATAGATATATAGAGAGATAGATAGAGCGATAGATAAATAGATAGAGAGATAGAGTGATAGATAGAGAGATAGATAGATAGATAGATAGAGCGAGAGATAGATAGATAGATAGATAGATAGATAGATAGATAGATAGATAGATAGATAGATAGAGTGATAGATATATAGAGAGATAGATAGAGCGATAGATAAATAGATAGAGAGATAGAGTGATAGATAGAGAGATAGATAGATAGATAGATAGATAGATAGATAGATAGATAGATAGATAGATAGATAGATAGAGCGATAGAGTGATAGATAGAGCGATAGAGCGATAGAGTGATAGATAGATAGATAGATAGATAGAGCGATAGATAGAGAGATAGATAGAGTGATAGATAGAGAGATAGATAGATAGAGTGATAGATAGAGAGATAGATAGATAGATAGATAGATAGATAGATAGATAGATAGATAGATAGATAGATGATAGATAGATAGATAGATCAGGATAGATCAGAGATAGATAGACACAGACAGACCGACAAATAGATAGATAGACAGACAGACAAATATAGACAGACAGACATATGATAGACAGACAGATAGACAGACAGAAAAATATAGACAGACAGACAATATATAGACAGACAGACATACGATAGACAGACGATAGATAGATAGAAAGACAGACAGACAATATATAGATAGACAGAAAGACAGACAATATATAGATAGACAGAAAGACAGACAGACAGAAAAATATAGACAGACAGACAGACAATATATAGAGAGACAGACAGACAGACAGACAGACAGACAGACAGAAAAATATAGACAGACAGACAGACAATATATAGATAGACAGAAAGACAGACAGACAGAAAAATATAGACAGACAGACAGACAGACGATAGATAGATAGATAGACAGACAGACACCCCTCATCAGAACTTGACTCCCCCCCCAATTCCCCCCAGAATGCATTTCAGCTAGTTTTGGCCATGATTGGGCAGGCTTTGAAAATCAATCAGGCCAGTTTTAGTATGTAAACCTAGCAGCTGTGGTCACGGGTCCCTTCAATGTAGTCTATGGTATGTTTTACCCGTTTTATTGTCTGCCAGGCAAATTTTGAAGAACTTCTGTTTTGAAGTTGCTTTCTAACAGTCATACTTAAAGGTCTGGCTTAAGGACAGTAAACCAATAAGTAGATATTCAACGGCCCTAAATATAGCTGCGTTTCCAGTGAAATGACAGTATGAGAGAGGGATATTATTTACAAACACAGTCGTGTTCCAAAATGTTACACCCACGTTCAGCCATTATTTACGGATAGACGTTTGATCAAGTGGGTGGAATGTGGCACTTTCCCAGAGAGTCTCATGAGTTCAGATTTGATCCAGTCACATTAAGCCCAGTGTTTTATCTTTAAAGTGGCACACGGTGATGTACACACACATGAATCATCGTATTCATTCAACGATATGCGAGTAATGCCACTCGCTTTAAAATTGCAGAGCTTTAAAATGTGATCTTTTCAAATGAATTTGAAAGCTTTCCTGTAGCTTAACCAGTACAAAAAAATTGGAGATTGCAACGCCAAGGTGATGGGTTCGATCCCAGGGAAAGCAAGAATTGACTAGAGTGAGAATGTGTGCCTTGAATTCAATGTAAGTCACTTTGGATAAAAGTGTCTGCCAAATGCATAAATGTAAAACTGTCTTAATATAAAATCTGAAATATCGTAACATTTTGCAGCCTCATCTTCCACTGTCCATGTTGTTGTTCTCAACACAATGGATGGCAAATTTGTTTTCAAAGCCAAGTTCAACTGATTAACGACAGATATACAATTAGATTAGGTTTAATTTGATTAGTCTTGCCTGGTACTGAGGCTGTCTCCGTGTTGATGGTGGTGATATCTTGTAGAGCAGGAGTCTGTGAAATGGCTGGTGACGGAGAGGTGTCATTGAACGGCTGTGATGGAGGAGAAACCGTAGGTGTGACCTCGCCAGATGACAAATCAGTCGGAGGGGTGGAGGCGCTTTGATAGGCTGTACTGGGTCGTGATTCCAAAATGTCACTTTTTGAAGTCACGCGATCTGTAGGAAGGATTTCGTTCGGAAGGGAACTCACATCTGGGGATGAGTCAGTTGTCTCTCCTTGGGAAGAAATAGAAAATATCTGAATGAGCAAATTTGAATGTATTCATTAAAAATATCCACATTACGTCTTGTTGACAACTGTACTTGTAGATCTATAAATAAACATAGACATTTCAAAGGGAAAGAATTGAAATATGCCATGTTTATTTGCAACAGGAAGAAGGCTGTGTGTTCTCATGCTAAATCGGCGGGCGTTCCAGGCCGGATCTGTACAGTCGAGTTTAATGGTCCCACAGTGAATCCACAGAACAAAGCGAATGTGACCTTTAAGTCAAGAATGAGCAGAGGAACAAACAAAACAGATAAAGGGAGATTTTGTCTTCAAATCCTGCATGTGCACAGGTTTTTGAAGACAGAAAAGAAGATCACCCTATCACTATTCTGAGCTGCATCATAAACCAATTAGTGGCCATTTAAACTAGGGTAGATGCATAAACAAACAAACCAAACATCTTCTGTTTGTGCGCACAGGAAGCATAGGCCAGGTTCAAACCCAGGTCTCCCACATCAGCACCAAATCAATGTGCCAGATCAGCCTACACTTCCAAAAGTTAATGAAATTAACACTGAGAACTGAGATCTCGCTTCAAGAATATATTAGGCACTAATATATTAGCACTTAAGGTGGGAAATATAAATAAAAACACAAACTAGAGACCAAAAATATTTCAGTTACAAAAATATCACAGATATTATTTATTTAAACACATAGATAGATAGATAGATGGATAGATAGATAGATAGATAGATAGATAGATAGATAGATAGATAGATAGATAGATAGATAGATAGATAGATAGATAGATAGATAGATAGATAGATATTGTCCTATAATGTGCTCCATCATGTATAGGCTAAATTATGCTGTGATTAAAAATTAAGATGTATACATTAGTAATGACTGTTCCGAAAAACCACGCGAGCCAGACAAAGCCTGCAGAGACTGTCTCATTACAGAATCATGATGCTGAATCCATTCTAGAAATCAAGTAAATCATAAGCCATGTGCTTACCTTTTACGACAGATAAATGAAGAACCATCGCAGCCCATAAAACGAAAGCGCTTCGAGTCCTCATGTTCAGATAAAGCGACTCAAAGCGAGCGCGCGCAGACACCGTGTGGATTCGCTCTGTGATTCCCGGAGGATCTTTCCGTTAGATGACAGCGGACATCGTCAGCGCTAAAAATATCTCCAGGGCTCTGGGCTTCAAGAGCGGGGTGTGGTTAACTGCAACCTATGGTCCAAACGACAGCTTATTTATAAAGAGAGCAAACGCACCACACTGAACCGAACCGAGTGTGAAGGACCGAGTGATTGTTGTAAGTGAACTGGCTCGAGACAGTCAGTGAATGACGTGCGGCGTCAGTCCCGTCAGCTGTTATTTAGGGCGACCCACGTGTGTGCTGGCGGACCATCCCGTCAGAGCTGCTCACATGCCCTGACGAGACTCCACAAGCACCCCTCAGAAAGCAGCACTGAGCACTGGCTGTCACACAGATTATTAGGAGCTTCACTGAGAATGGATGCGGTGAGCACAGAGGAGGTGACGGTGGAGGCGGTGGAGAGGGTGAGTGTGTGACAGACAGCAGCTGAAGGGAACACAATAACATGTCATTCAATCATCTGTCTGCGAGCTGACATAGCGTGACTAACCAATGTCCCCTTGTAACGTTTCACATAAATGTTACAGAAAGGTAAAAGGTTTATATTTGAGATGGTCTGGTCACCATTTCTTTCACCGTTGCAGTCCCTCTGTAGTGAAAATCAAGTTGTTTATATATCTGTGTGTCGCTTTTTTAAGACAAACCAGGTGCAAATTCCTGTCAACACCATTGTTGATTATTTTATCTTTAAAACTGCAGTGAACTAACAAAAAAAAACACCGTTTTGAAATCACTGATGTTTCTTATGTCACAAACTATCTTCTTACGTCACAAACTACCTTGTAACCATGTGTAAGGCTGGGCCAAAGAGCCAAGATGGCGGCGGTGTAGGTGGTCGCGTGTTTCTGCTCTTCAGGGAAATAAAGGTGAAGTGGTGCTATAACCCGCGACTTAAACTAAATGTGAAAAATTAAGTGAAAAAAGTTGTATATCTCCTCATTGACACATTTTGCATGGGAAAAAGAAACAAAAAGAAAGTTAAACAATTTTGGCCAGATGACATGTCTTCAAACGCGTCTGATCAGTTTGAGGATTGTGCATCAGCCTCGAGTGGTGTTGAACTGAAATCTAAGAAAGACATAGATTCACAATGGTTTGACACTTGTCCAAGCTTTAACAATGAGGTTGCTGTCACAACTCTTTTAGATACTCCTCAGAAACCTGCTACAAAAAAGTCAAAACGCGCGGAATCCACCGGCAGCGGGAACGAGGACATTTTGGCGGCTATACGTGAACTTACAGCTAGACACGACAAAACCTTTCAAAAGGTTTCGACGATTGAATCCACAACCGAGGCAACCGCTAAACAAATTAAGAGTCTGGCAGCGACAGTGCAACAGCTTGTTGTGGATGTTGGTGTTCATAAAGAGGCCCTCGATCATCTGGATTCTGAGGTTCACATTTTGAGAGAGGAAAACAAATCGCTGAAAGCAAGTGTACAGGAATGCAGACGCTACAGTTGGAGATGGTTTCTAAAGCTGCACGGCGCTGTTGAAAAAGACAACGAGGATGTTCGTAATGTGGTTCTCAACGTCTTTGGGAAGATTGCTCCTGGGATCGGAGATGCGCTCCAGGACAGCGTTGATGTCGTTCATCGTCTGGGTCCGAAGCGGGCGGATGGAAAGGCCAGATCAATAATTATTCTCTTCTCACGGCGCCACATTCGTGACATTATTTGGGCTGCTGCTAAGGGCTGCAAATTTCTAACTGACAATAAACTGCGTCTTTCTGAACCTCTGTCTCCTGAGGATAGAGCCGCGCGGGACAAGCTGTGGCCTCTCGTGAAGAAAGCAAGAGAGGAGGGCAAGAAGGCAACCTTTCGCAACTCTTTTGCTCTGATTGATGGGAAACAATTCTTCTATTCGGATGTGTAAGATCAGCTGCTGTCTGCACTCACAGCTTTCTCATGAAAAGCTGAAAAATATGCAAACTGTATAACATTCTTCCAAAATTGTTTAATTTGAAGGTTGCGGTATATTTGTTCTTTAATTATTGTTACCTTAATATTAATCTTAAATTTTCTCCTTTTCACTTTGATAAATGCACTTTTGGGTTATTATCCACCTCTCCCTTTACATTTAAAGTAAATCTAGGGAAAGGAATCCTTTGTTACTTTATTTAATTTGTTTGTTATTTCTTGTTATGGAATACACGTTCAAATCATTGTCGTTTGTAACTTTAAACGTTAGAGGTTTGCGGGACAATCTTAAAAGGAAAGCAATTTTTTTGTTTTGTAAAAGAAGTGCTGCTGATCTTATTTTTCTTCAAGAAATTCATTCAGGGGAAACGGATGTTAAGTTCTGGAGGTCACAATGGGGAAATTCTATTTTCTTTAGCCATGGCACCAACCATTCTGCTGGGTCTGCTATTTTGTTACACCGATTTAAAGGAACTGTATTAGAAACTTTGTGCTCTGATGAAGGCAGATGGGTTATTGCTGTAATCAAACAAGATAATGCCACCTTTATAGCTTGTTGTGTATATGGTCACAACTCTCGTGCATCTAATAAGGCAATGTTCTCTCAGCTAGTGGATAGACTTAAAGAATTAAATAGAAAATATGACAATGTTACTTTTATTATGGGAGGAGACTTTAATGAATGTATGGATGATGTTTTGGACAGATACCCCCCGAGACTTGATAATAGGATGAGTAATGATCTCATTTTTTCACTTTGTGCCGATCTCTCTCTTACTGATGCATGGCGGTTCTTTAATCCTTCTACAAAAGATTTTACTTGGTCCAATAGAAATTTGTCTCTTAGATCTAGGATTGATTTTTTTCTAATTTCATCTTCTGCTCTGAAATATGTTAAAGATACGTCTCACATCACGGCCCCCTTATCAGATCATAAATTAGTTGCAATAAAATTGAGTGGTATTAGTGAAAACCCGAGAGTGAGGGGCTACTGGAAGCTTAATAATTCCTTATTAAAAGACAAAACATTTAATGAGAGCATCATCAATCTCACCAAAGAACTATTTACTGGATTAGACAGAGATTATAAAAAAACGTGGGAGTTCTTTAAATACAAAATTAGATATATTGCAATTAAAAGAAGTAAGGAACTTAAAACTATTAAACACCTTTCTGATTCAGATTTGGCTAATAGACTTAATATATTACTAGCTAAAGATAGGATTTCAGAAAAAGAGGGTCTGGAAATAAAGAAATTGAATCTGGAGTTTGATAAAGCTTACCTAGAGTTGGCTAAAGGTGCTTATATAAGGTCACGAGCAAAATGGCTTGAGGAGGGGGAAAAGAATTCTAGCTATTTTTTTTCCCTGGAAAAAAGAAACGGTCAGAGAAAAACTCTCTCAGAACTCAATATTGATGGAATTAATTCTAAAGACCCAAAAAAAATATCAGAATTTGTTACAAAATTTTATAGCAATCTATATACCTCTAAATTCAATAGTGAAAATTGTGAAAAATTCTTTGACATAATTAAACACCATATTAAAGTTATTGATCGTGAATATAATCAAATTTGTGACACTGATCTGTCAATTGAGGAAATTAAGCAAGTTCTGCAATTGATGAAAAAAGGTAAATCCCCCGGTATCGATGGACTGTCAGTAGAATTCTATATTCATTTTTGGGAGGTTATTAAATTGCCGTTATTTCATATGTATCAAGAATGCATCAGTCAGGGAGAAATGACAACTACTATGAAACAGGGAGTAATCTCTCTCATACCGAAGCCATGCAAGGACCCATTATTGATTGACAATTGGCGACCTATTACTCTATTAACATTGGACTATAAAATTTTAGCATCTGTTTATGCAAAAAGATTAAGATCCGGTTTAGATAATATTATTTCAGAATCTCAATCTGGTTTCATGAAAGGTCGTCATATATCCAATAACATAAGATTAGTATTAGATTTACTGGATTATTCTGATATGATTCACTCAAATGGTCTCATGCTCTTTCTTGATTTTTATAAAGCTTTTGACTCCATTGAACACAAATTTATCTTTCGTACACTAGAGTTATTTGGATTTAGTAAATCATTTATAGATGTTGTAACCATGTTTTATAGAGATATTAATAGCTCAGTGATAGTTAACTTTGACACATCCAAAAGGTTTGACATCTATCGTGGAGTCAGACAGGGCTGTCCCATCTCCCCATTCTTATTTCTCTTGGCCACAGAATTACTTTCTCTGAGGATTAAAAGAAATGAATCCTTGGTAGGAATTTCTATATTTAATAGAGAGATTAAAATTGCACAGTTAGCCGACGACACTACACTATTTTTGGAGGATAAAAAACAATTACCTAACGCTCTAGAACTGGTGGAACAGTTTTCATGTGCCTCGGGTCTAAAACTTAATATCTCCAAATGTGAGATTATTTCAATTCAAGACATTGATGATACTTCTTTAGAAGGTATCCCAGTTAAAAACAGTGTAAAATACCTGGGTATTCATGTTACTAAAAACCCAGTTACCAGACTTAATTTAAATTTCTCCAATAAAATGGTTAAAGTTAAAAATATCTTTAATTGCTGGCTTCAGAGAGATCTCTCCTTGTACGGTAGAGTTCTTTTGACTAAGGCAGAAGGCCTCTCTTACTTTATATATCCGGCTCTTTCTCTGTTTATCAATGATAAAACTTTAAAAGAAATTAACAAAAATTTTTTGGATTTCATATGGAAACATAGGCCTCACAAATTAAAAAAAGAAGTACTATCCAACTCCAGAGACGAAGGTGGGCTTGACTTTTTAGACTTTGCAGATACTGTAAACACCTTTAAAGTGAACTGGTTGAAAAGATGCCTTATGAATCCAGTGTCATTATGGTTTTTCATTCCTAATAATGTCTTCAACAAACTTGGTGGTCTATCTTTCCTTTTGAAATGCAACTTTTTACCAGACAAGTTGCCCATTTCTTTATCTAACTTCCATCAACAATGCCTTCTTTCATGGAAATTGTGTTTTGTCCATAGCTTTTCCCCACACAAAGTTCTCCTTTGGAATAATGCCAATATAACTGTTAGAAATAAATCTCTTTTCTTTCCTAGATGGTTTAACAATAACTTTAATTTCATTATATCTGTGTTTGATGACATTGGTAATATTCTAACTTATGAGCAATTTATGAATTTCCATAACTTTCCAGTCCCATTTAAGGAGTATAACACCCTGGTAAAAGCCATCCCAGCAGGTTTAATCCAATTAATTAAAAATCACCTTAAATTCAATAAAGGCAACAGTATCTATCCAGCTTTACAATTGGGTGGGATCAACATTTTAGATCGGAAATGTAATAATAAGCATATTCGAAAAATCTTTCAATTGAAAAGGAAAATTACTCCGAGGGGTAAATTCTATTGGGGTTCCCTTGTAAGAGATGTTATCTGGAGAAAAGCTTGGCTTTTGCCAAATAAATTCTGTATCTCCAACAAGGTTAAGGAAATTCATTACAAAATCCTCCATAAAATCTATCCTGTTAATTCGTCTATTTCTAAATATTCTGATGTTGATGAAGCTTGCTCGCTTTGTGGTTTAGCTACAGAAACATCTGCCCATTTGTTTTATGAGTGTAATATAACCAAGAGATTTTGGTCTGAATTAAGTCTGTATGTTTTTAGCCCTGTAAATGTTACCCACACCTTTGTCCTCAAAGAGGTTATCCTTTATTATGAAAACCCAAAATTGCTGTCCCTTGAATACATTGTTAATTTCCTTATTTTGTATGCAAAATTCTTCATTCACAAACAAAAATGGTTCAATTCCCCTGTACACTTTCCTATATTTCTAGTTGAACTTAATTCTGTAATTTCATCCCTTGAGCTAATTAATAGTAAAAAAAGTAATAACTTCTTAATACACTACGGCAAAGTATTTAAAATATGATTTAACCATTGTATTGTACTTTCCTTTTTCTCTGTAAATGTAATATATGCAAACCTACTTTTACTTTTATTGTTTTGTTTTGTTTTGTTGTTGTTGTGTTCCCTAGTATGTAGCTACGATTGTTTTACATGTAAGATGCAATTATTTTTGTTCCCTGACTTTGTATTGTAATTATGTGAGATTAAGCAATAAAAAAAAAAAAAAAAAAAAAAAAAAAAAAGGCTGGGCCAAAAATTAATGGGAGTATTTAGCCAAACATTTACCTGCATGTTTAAACTAAATCTAGCAATAAAGTGAAAATGAAAAAACAATCACACAGGATGCTAATATAAATATAAATATAACTAATATAAATAGGTTTTTTTTTGTAAACATATTTTTGCAGTTTTGGAACAATGTGGTCAATCACAAAGAAATCCAATGATTTCTTGAACCCTCGGCTTAATCGATTAGCAGGACTTTTTGTGATGAATTAACATGAGTGACAGCTTTTATGCACACATTATAAGCGATAATTCCATTGAGCTTCCATTCAGAATTGGAAGAAAATATTATTTCACTGCATAAGGTAAAGGTAAGGCAATAGGCTATCTATTTTTCAAAGTGGCTGCCATAGCCCCTTTAGTAACCAGAGTTTATGCTGGGATGTGTAGGTTTATAATAGGCAACACCAAACTATCATTCATGACATTCTATTTAAATATGTTTCGCACATAGTTTAAAAAATTCTCGCTGACCCCCAAAGTGATTTTTTTAGGAGACGTTTATTTAGAACTTTTCCCTTTATTATTTCCATGGGAACATGTCATGATTTATACACAAGGAAATGACAAACACCTGGGAGACTAACGATTAAGTGATTTGATGACTGGTGCAGGGAGTGAAATGAAAAGTGAAAACAAAATCCAAACCTACATGGGCCTGTGTGAAAAAATGCCCCCTCCCACGTGTTAAAACATTACTTAACTGTGGTTTATCGCACCCGAGTTAAATTTCTCTATCAATACCCAGGCCGGATTACTGCCTCACCTGTTCTCAATCAAGAAATCACTTAAATAGGACCTGCCTGATAAAGTGAATTAGATCAAAATATCTTGAAAAGATAGACATCATGCTGAGATCCAAAGAAATTCAGGCACAAATGAGAAAAAGTAATTGAGATCTATCAATCTGGAAAATGTTATAAAGCCATTTATAAAGCTTTGGGACTCACAATGAGAGTCATTTTAGTAGAGCCAATGAGAGCCAAGTCCTGGAGGAGAATGTTTGTGACCTCGAGCTGAAGTGAATTTGTGTTCTGGAGCAGGACAATGATCCAAAACACACCAGCAACTCCATCTCTGAATGTCTGAGGAAAAACAAAATCAAGACTTTGGATTGAACTAGTAAAAGTCTTGACCTGAGATGCTGTGGCATGATCTTAAAAAGACAGTTCATGCTCAAACCCTCCAATGTGGCTGAATTACAACAATTCTGCAATGCGCTGTAAAAGACTCATTGCAAGTTATCACAAACGCTTGATTGCAGTTGTTGCTTCTAAGTGCTCAACCAGTTATTAGGTTTAGGGGCAAGCACTTTTTCACACTTTTTGGCCATGTACTGTAGATTTGGATTTTGTTTTCCCTTAATAATAACAAACAGCATTTTGTGTTTACTTGTGTTATCATTGACTAGTATTTAAATTAGTTTGATGATCTGAAACATGTAAGTGTGACAAACACGCAAAAAAAATAAGACATCCGGAAGGGCACAAACTCTTTTTCACACCACTGTATTTTAGTAAGCAGATTTTCTTTTCTTTTAGAACAAAAAGGTAAATCAAAACTGCTAAAGTTTGGAGATATAAAATCTGAGGCAAAAGAAAATTCAACAGAAGTAGATTTCATTGGCTCCATTCGGGGCTGATGGTGAGCAGTAGCGTTTGGAGAGTACTGTCCTAGAGGCCTCTATTCCTTCGTTTTTTTTTCTCATAATTCCACTAACAGCCGATCAAAGATTGTAGGTGTCTGTTCTTGTGCAGTTCGGGACAATATAAGAGCTTCTGGAAGAGGAAAGTAACTTGATATCCTCAGTAAGCTGTTCAAGTCTAATAATAACTGCCAGCATGTGGGGGATTTGGTGGCTGGTTTAAACTATGCTTGTCCATTGTGTCCTGTGATTTGAATTGCATCTTATTTATGTACCGGTACACATAATACACATTTTGGGCAAAGAATATGGTTAATATTACACTGTCATTAAGATTTTTTATATATTTTTGAAAGAAGTATCTTATGCTCACAAAGGCTGCATTTATTTAATGAAAAATACAGTGTCAATGTTTTGGATTTTTGTATAAAATAGAAAATAGTACATGGTAATAATATTTCACAATATTACTGTTTTTATTGTATTTTGTTATTAAATAAATACAGGCTTTGAGAGCATAAGAGACTACTTAAAAAAAAAAAAAACATAGTAAATCCAAACTTTGACTGGTAGTTGTCACAGTTTTGTCCCGTTGTTCACATCCGGGACCCTTCTATGTATCTTCCAGGTCTTTCAGGACCTGTCCGTGTCTAATCACTTCCTAAGTCTCGTCAGCTGTTACTCATCTCATCTTGTATAAAACCCTCTTGTGTTTCCCTTGTCTTTGTCAGATATTGATACTGTTTCATGTTGTGTTCAGTGTGTGGATATATTCCTTGTTCCGTGTTTCGAGTCTAGTTTCGACTCTCCTAGTTTTTGCACTACTAAGTATTTCTGTTGGCTTCCTAGTGATTCTCCGCATCGCACACCAGCAAAAGCGTAACAATAGTATACTGTACTCATGTATAATAGGAGCAATCTTTCCTGATGTTCTTTAGGCTCTTCAGCAGCTCTACTATGATCCTGATATGGACAAGAAGAATGTGGCCCAGAAGTGGCTCACACAAGCCCAGGCATCACCACAAGCATGGCACTTCTGCTGGCCTTTACTCCAGCCAGACAAAGTAAGCAGTAGGGGCGACTATGGCACACTTTAGAATGTATAAATTTCATTGAATTAGATTTGTTGTTATTCTGTTTTACATTAGGTTCCTGAGATCCAGTTCTTTGGGGCAAGCACATTGCATGTTAAAATCTCTCGCCATTGGTCCGACCTCCCGACTGGTCAATTAGACTCTCTCCGCTCACAGCTCATCGCCCAAGTCAGCCAGTTTGCGTCAGGTCCCAAGATGGTGCTGACGAGACTCTGTGTTGCTCTGGCTTCTTTGGTCCTTCACGTCTTACCCGAAACATGGCCAACCGCAGTACCAGATCTTCCGTGTGCCTTCCAGACAGGAGAGGGTGTGACAGAGGCTGACAGTCAGGCCCGGTGCCTCACGCTTCTAGAAATCCTCGCTGTTCTGCCCGAGGAGCTTCAGAGCAGCCGGATCACGGCCTCTCGGCGTTCCCAGCTGAGAGGCGCTCTGGCTATGGAGTGGAGCTCCGTCTGCTCCCTGCTCCAGCAGTTGCTTCAGCAGGCAGACGCACCCTGTGGGGTCAGAGAGCGGGTGCTGAGGTGTGTGTCTTCCTGGCTCACGCTGGACATTGCTTTAAAAGACAGCGAGGAGCTGCTGCAGAGCTGCTTTGCCCTCCTTAAGGAGTCTGAGCTCTTTGACATGGCAGTAGAAACCATCGTCAACATCATCTCACAGCCTGATTGTCAGAGGTGAGATACAACATATAACCCCTGTTTAAAAGTTCTGAGCATAGTTTTCCTGTATATCACGTTTATTGTTTCCTTGCTCTTGTCACATTATTGTATACTCAAAATATTTTGGCCTAAATTTAAAGTGCCCCTATTATTCTGTTTTAAAAGTTCCTAATTTTGTTTTGGGGGTCTCCTACAATAGGTATATATGCCATGTATGCATACAAGGTCAAAAACACTTTAATTTTCTCATTATATGCATAGCATATCACCTCATTTCTCAAAGTGTCAGATGGTTCATTGGAACATTCGGTTTCTCTAAATCCCTCCTTGCTCTGTTTGTAAACCAAATAGCCGTTACCATATCTGAATTTCAGCTCCTCGTCCTTTTGAAGTACAAGCAAAGTGGACGTCAACAATATGAACCAAACTCTTCCAAACCTCCATTACAACTACAGATTGAAAAGCAGACTGTTACCCTTTGTCCTGTTTGTTGTGTCATCTGTGCACTTCCTGTGAGGTCTATTGTCACTTCCTGTGTGTCATGTCATTTGTCACTTCCTCTTCCTGTGTGTCGTGTCAGGTGTTGTTTCACTTCCGGGTCCCTTCTGTGTTTCCTCTCATGCTCTCCTTGCACCTGTCTCACAATCACTGTCATCGTTAGTTTTCCCAGGTGTTTGTCATTCCCTTGTGTATACTGTAACCCAGGTAACCTAGGTTACCAGTAAAGGGACAAACGGGAGTACATTTTCTGAAGAAAATGAGTTTCAGCCAATCGCTGATTGTGCTGCAGTGACAGACACTTCTAAGAGCCAATGAGAGCAGCGCACCCAGGTTGCGCGGGCACAGCTGTCAGTTGAGGGGAGACAGAGAGCGGGTGTGTGAGTCAGAGGAAGCAGCTGTGTGGAGCGAATTTTAAATATAGGAAAAGCTAGTAAACTTCGAGTGATGTGATTAGTTTGAGAGAGCTGTTAGCAGAGTGAGATAAAGACGAGGCGGACATCTAGAAATAGAGACCAATCTCAATCCATCGCGAGTGAGTTGGAAGAGTAAACGAGTGATTGCCTTGGCTGGGTTTTTTTGTGAGATTTACCTCAGGAGATGCAACTGAGCATATGAATACGGCGAGCCACCCGGAACCGATTCATTTATGAACTGTGCATTTGAGTTCGACAAAACGGGTAGGAGAGGTTTCTTTTCCCTTTAGGAAGAGCAGGACTCGGACCCGTTGAGATTTCTTTATTTTTTCCCTTTCTCCGATTTTTTTTGAACCCCAAGGAAAGACTGATTTTGAGCTGGACAGTGAATCGAATCATTTAGTTCACGGACTTGAACGAATCGACTCATTGAACCTTGGACGGTTGATTCACAACGAAATAACCATTATTTTGAGGGACTGATTAATTCTGTGGAGTAATTGAATTGTAATTGAGAGTGATTTCTATTCCTATCTTCTGTTGAATGTGTTGTTTTGTTTTATTGACTTTTTTTGTCATTAGTTGTATATATATTCTGACTGATACTGTTTGGGTTCTTCAAGTTTTATTTCTTCTTTGATTTGTATGTATATAAATGTGTTTTTTTATATATTGCAATAATAATTAATTGACTTTTAATATAAAATTTCAAAAGACTTTTGCAGTGGTTATTCGCCTACTTTGTTGCCATCCTCTCTCCAGAAGCCGTGCCCTTCTTCTGATATCTAGGCCCATATTGAGTATTATCAAGTGTGACACGTCAGACACGTGCGCGCTACAATACAGTAATACCTCGAGATACGAGCGTCTCTACATACGAGTATTCCAAGATACAAGCAAGACTTCGGGCAGATTTTTGCTTCTAGATATGAGTTAAATATTCGAGATACGAGCACTCGTACTGATGCAGATGCCGACGCTCATTCAATTCAGTGTTCTCTGACTTCTGTACGCATCGCCCGCGAGTTGCTGATTTTCTCTCTATTTTGTGCATTATTCTTCATAATAGCGATGAGTTCTAAGAAAGTGAGTGGTAAGGATGGTAGTGAGAAGAAGAAACTCATGATGAATATGGAAATGAAGCATGAAATTGTGGATAAATATGAACGTGAGTAATCGAGCAGCAGGAAGAACTGTCGATCGCTGATCGAGCTGAAGACATGGATCATACTCCGGTGTTGCAAGAGCTCAGCAGTGGCGAGGAGGAGGAGGAACCGGAGGAAAACATTTCTACAACTGAAATTAAGGAAGTGATGGCTATGTGGCAGAAGGTTTTTAAAGGGAGGCAGAAACCAATCTCCCTCGATTGGTATTTTGTTAACAGGTCTGCGCCAAGTGAAAGTGAAAGTGCCGGTGGTCAGGTCGAGAAAAGGGTAAGAAAGGTACGAAAACTAATCGAAAAAAGCAAAACAATACTATAAAATAGAAAAGTAAAAAAAATATGCAAGCTAAGTTCAGTTATGTTCATTTAAGTTTACGTAAGTAATGTAGTGTTCGTGTAAGCTACGATAAGAAGTTTCTCCGTACCAACCCCCCCCCCCCCCCTCCTCCTCTGCACCTGCCACTACTGAGTGTAAAACTTATAATTAAAACCACATTTTATTTGATATCACACAAAAATCCTTATACTGTATACATGTACTATAATTGTGTGTGTGTCTAAACCAATAAAAAATCTTTTTGTTTTCATTGTTACGGATCTGGAACGGATTAATTTGTTTTCTATTATTTCTTATGGGAAAATATGATTCTAGATACGGGCAATTCCAGTTACGAGCTCCGCCCTGTAACGGATAATGCTCGTATCTAGAGGTATTACTGTATAATCCTCTTGCATTTCCCTTGTCCTTGTCGGTTGTTAACATTATGTTGTGTGTGGATGTCTCCCATGGTCCCTGTTCCAAGTTTGCACAAAGAAGTGCCGTTTTGTTTTCGTTTCCTAATAAAGTCTGTTTCAGTTGAATCTGAAGTCCACGTCTCCTCGTCCCTCCGCATCGCACACCAGCACCTAAGTGCGTTACAGAAAAACCGACCAGGTTTCTCTATAGATATTTCAAATCTATTTCTATACGATTGTTAGTATATTCTGAGTGGTTTAATGCATGTCACTATACAGTTGCTTGAGTGCTTGGGATATTTTAGGGTGTTACAGGTGGTAACAATGGTGTTTTGGGTGGTTGCCAGGCGTTGCAAGGTGGTTGCTGCACCTGTTCTTCCAACATAGCATGCAACCATATGATGCCTTTTCTAAAAATGCTAACTGATGAGCTGGTAGTTATTTTCATATTAAGGGAAAAAAGTAAAATTGTGGTTATAAATCTACATCTCTGTACTACTTATGTGTTTGTTGGTGTGGAGGTTTGCAGACAGTCTGCTGAAGGTCGTTCCTCAGGTTCTGGGTCTTCAGAAACAACTAAAGAAGGCAGTGCAGGACGGAGACATGGAGACGTCTCATGGAATCTGTCGCGTTGCTGTAGCTCTGGGAGAAACGCATTGCAGGTTTGACATAATGACTTATATGCATCATTAATCTCCCATTAATAGCAGTCTAAAAATCACCTCAGATGGCCTGGGCCTTTTCATCATTTGTCTGTTTGATGAAACCTCTTTTCCCTCTTTCTGTACCTCTCAACTCCACAGGACTCTTCTGGAGCAGGTGGATCACTGGCAGGGCTTTCAGGCTCTAGTGAACATGATTATGTCTTGCACGGGGACACCTGGACATTACCCTGTGGATGAGACTGCCAGCTCTCTCACACTCACATTCTGGTACACACTACAGGTACAGCAGGTCCACCCAGAAAAATCACTCAAATGTGGTGTCAACTGGTATTGCATTGACTTGAGCAGGTATGATGTTTTGAGTGTTGGTGGTGTCGTATCGGCTGCTTGTTTCAGGATGAGGTGACATCATTGGATAGTGAGAGGCAGACACTCTATCTACAAATTTACAGACCTGTGTACTTCCAGCTGGTGGATGTTCTGCTGCAGAAGGCCTGTTTTCCCAGAGATGAGGACTATGCCACATGGTCCGCAGATGACAAAGAGCAATTCAGGACCTACAGGTTAAACTAGAATTTTAAGAAACTGCACGATTCAAAACGCAATTATTTAAATATTTGATATGCTCATCATTCTTTAAAAAAAATCGGGGTTGCAGTGAGACACCTACAATGGAAGGAATGGGGCCAATTTGCAAATTGAAGGGAAAACTTGAAGGGAACACTTAATCATCACTGTATAACACCAAGTCATTTAAACAGGGATATACCAATCTGTCCAATTTGGAAGCAGAAGTGATTGTGAATCAATTTCACCTGTTTCGGTGCAAATGAAAGTGACAACAGGTGCACTGAAGAGGCAACAGCAAGGCAATCCCCAAAAAAGGAATGATTTTGCAGGTGGTGGCCATAGACAATTGTTCTCTTCTTTATTCTTCCTGACTGATTTGTCTTTAGTTTTGTGTTTTGTTAGGGTCCTTGTTAGGGTCCACACTGGTGTACATGTTTCTGACCAAACTGTCAAAACAGACTTCATGAGTGTGACATGAGGGTCGGCATCCTCTAGGTGGACCTTTGCTAACAGCTCAGCTCCATGGAGCTTGTCTGGCATTTACCAGAGAACACCGAATTGGCAAGTCTGCCATTGGCACACTGTTCTCTCTTTACAGATGAGAGCAGGTTCACACTGAGCAAACTAGACAGATGTGAAAGAGTCTGGAGATCCCGTGCGCAATGTTAATAATAATTAATTAATTAATAATTCATTTCATTTATATGCCGCTTTAACGCATTATGCTGCGTGAAACATTATCCAGTATGACCGGTTTGGTGGTGGATCATTAATGGTCAGGGGAGGAATATCCTTGGAGGGTCACACAGACCTCCACGTGCAGGCAATGGTTCCCTCACTGGAAGTGACGAATCAAATCAGTGGGCCCTGGGCTTCTCCTGGTGTAAAATAATGCCCAGCCTCATGTGGCTAGAGTGTGTAGGAAGTTTCTGAATAATGAAGACACTGATGTCATTGACTGACCCTCATGTTCTTCAGTCCTGAATCCAATTGAGATCCACTGAGACATTATGTATCGGAGTATCCAAAGCCGCCAAGAAGCACCACAGACTGTCCCGGAGCTACTGATGCCCTGATCCAGGTCTGGAGGAGATCCCAGATTGATTAAAATGCAATTGATTTTGATTATAATTTGGGCAATTGATTTATGATTTAAATTTAGAAATGGCAAAAAAATATATAGCTTTACAACTCAAATAAGAAAAGTTTTAAAAGAAGTGTAATGTAGTCCACTGAAGGTGAGTTCCAGTAAGAACCCATGAGCAATTTATTTAAATACCAATGTGAACAAAATGACTTCACTCTCGACTCTCGACTCTCGACTTGAAACATAAAACTCACCACACAGTGGAAACATGAACGAGGGCTATTTCTACACAAGGAGTAATAACTAAACAAGGATTACCTGAGAACAGTCAACAATGAACCAATGAGACAACAGGGCACATGGAAAACAAGCACATGGCAGGATAGCATGAGGAGCAAGGGAAGCGCATGACAAACCGGAATCTTGACTGAGAAATTCCAAAATAAAATACATGAACCAAAATCCAAAAATATTGTTATGGTAGCTTCATATTTTTGCTTTTAAATCCTCAGAAAATTGTCCCCATTTATTTCCTTTATAAGTGCCTCTTCATAAGATGTATTTTTAAATATATATTTTTTTAAGAACAAAAATGGCCCAAAATACATTGCTGATATATATATACACTAACCCCGCGCTGTCTTGTTTACTTCAGGACCGGATAGCAGCCACTATGTGTTTTTCACGTCTTTCAAAATGGTACCATCTTTTAGCCAAGAAGATGGTAATCATAACAATATAAGATTAGACTAACAATCTTTCACACATTCTTTGAAAATCAAAAAACAACTACTACAACAAAAAATATTTACATGCTGTCAAAAGAGTTTTTCCTGTGGTTCTCATCCAAACTTCGATGAAATTTCTCGAAAAATGGCCAGAAGACGTGTGCAAGGTGAAAAGCCCTTTAGAACGTCACATTTATGCCCGTGCAACTATCTAAAAAAATCGCTGTTACTATTTACCCCGCGTTACTTTATGCCCTGCGCTCCCCTAGTTCTCTCGCGGCTCCCGCGAATTCTTTCGTCCGTTCGAGGCTCCCGCGAATTCGTTCTCTCCCGGCTCCCGCGAATTCGTTCTCTCCCGGCTCCCGCGAATTCTTCTCTCCTTCCCGCGAATTTGTTTGTTTGCAGCTCCCGTGAATTCGCTCCCATGTTCCACGACTTTAACTCTGGATTATCACTTCGTTTGGTTTCTGCACTATTATAATAAATTCACTCATTTGCTTTCATCCTTGCTTTCCCCGCTCCCCCCTCCTCCCTCCTCTCTCTCCTCCAAGCAGGCTGCTCAAACCTGACGTGCATTACAGTAAATTGTCAAGTATTTTTGGAGTTTAATTGTCTATTATTAATTAGTATTTATATGATATCTTAATGGTTACAATTTTAACTGTAATTAATAGGGTAAAACAAAAAAAATATTTTAAAATGGGCATTTGTGGTCATGTGGAACGAATTAATTGATTTTTAGTGCATTCTTATGGGGAATTTTGTTTGGTGTACGAGCATTTTGGTTTACGAGCTCGCTCTTGGAACGAATTAAACTCGTAAACCGAGGTATTACTGTGTATATATATATTTAGCATACACTCACCGGCCACTTCATTAGGTAGATCTTGCTACCAGGTTGGATCCACTTTCTTTATTCTTTGCGGCAAAGATTTGACAGAGTTCTGGAAACATTCCTCAGAGAGTTTGCTTCATATCAACATGATAGATTGACGTAGTTGCTGCAGATTATTCATCAGCAAGATTTAGGCATGCTTTCAAGTTGTTTTCACCAAATTCTGACTCTACAATCTTAATATCACAGCAGAAATCGAGATTCATCAGAGCAGGCAATGTTATTCCAATCTTCTATTGTCTATTTTTGGTGAGCCATTGAGAACTTTAGCCTCAGTTTCCTGTTCTAAGCTGACAGGAGTGGCACCGGTGTGGCTTCTGTTGCTGTAGCTCATCTGCTTCATGATTCAATGTGTTGTGTTCAGAGATGCTCTTTTGCTAACCTCAGTTGTAACAAGTGGTTATTTAAGTTACTGTTGCCTTTCTATCAGCTTGAACCAGTCTGGCTATTCTCTTCTGATCTCTGGCATCAACAAGGTATTTTCGCCCACAGAGCTGGATATTTTCTTTTTTGAGTATTCTCTAGAGATGGTTGTGTGTGAAAACCCAGTAGATCAGCTGTTTCTAAAATAATCAGGGCAGACATCCACATTCAATAGACACTTAAATGAACAGGCCATCTTGACAAAGAGTTGCTTCCATGTGATTGGCTGATTAGATATTTGCTTTAACGAGCAATTGAACAGGTGTAAATAATAAAGTGGCCTGTGAGTGTATATTTGAAATTTTTTGCTACAAAGGAAAAGGTTTAATACTTAAAATCAGGGGTGTATTCAATGATGTCCTGGCAAAAACCATTGACATTTCAAAGCAGTATGCTTAAATTCTTTCCATGATGTGCACACTTGTAGGATTTTTTTTCTCTCTTCATGATCCATTTTGTCTTCATGTATTATTAATTTGCATCATAATGCTATAATAAGCATGTTTAATTGGATCTCAGGGTTGACATCTCTGATACTCTGATGTATGTGTATGAGCTGCTGGGCCCAGAGCTCCTCAGAAACCTATACGATAAACTAGGAACACTGCTGACGGACACAACACTGCCCTCCTCATGGCAAGTCAGTCCTAATGTTACACCAATGTCTTATATATGGTGTATATATAATTAAAATGTCATGTATTATAATGAACAATATCTCTGTTATATCCCTCTCTCCCGTGGAGGATATAGAGGCTCTGCTGTTTGGTTTTCAGTCCATTGCTGAGACAGTAGATGTCAGTTACTCAGACGTTATTCCAGGACTGATCGGTCTGATACCTCTGATCACAGCAAACAATATTCAGCTGGCTGAGACCATCATGTTAACCATAGGTACACTTATTCATTTGTAAACATACCTTGGAAATGTATTCCACAAATATAACCTTCAAAATAAAACCAAATGTACCTTACATCTTTAATGCATGAGGTATCATAAAGTCAAATTAATCATCTTTACTGCATTTCTTAATTTTCATTCATGTTGATTTGGAGATATTAACATTGTTAGTTCATTTTATTTCATAATGCATTAACGAAAATTTGCGAAAGTTGTTTTCATGTCTTCATGTCTAAGAATTCCTAGGGTTGAAAGACTTCATCATGTCTTGTAGGCTCTTTGGCTGAATGGCTGGCCGACCATTCGCTCATGTTGACGAGCATCCTGCCAGTGGTCTTACATGGCCTATCCAACCCGGATCTGTCCGTGTCTTGTGTCTCAGCTCTGAAGAGAATCTGCCGAGAGTGTCGGCATGACCTTCACCTTCATGCCAGTGACATCTTGGCTGTCTCACAGGTTTTTTAACCCTTTTGCCTAGAAGTACCACTGTTGTTGTACTAAGCCAGTGTCAGAGATTAATCTACTAAACTCACTGTGTTCTTTTTGGTTTCAGGCAGTGCTTGTCGAAGAGATCCATAAAGTAAGTCCAAGCCATGTGTTTTTGATTAGTTTTAGTAGCACTGTTACTGCAACTTGCATTAATAACAAACATAATTACATTGAATAATGCTTAACCCTCCTAAGATTTTCGAAATAGAGTCACACCTTGGCTATTCTCTGTGATTTTTAACTTTTTCCACTAATTTCCCTGAAGTAGTAACTACCTACCTAAAAGTCATTTAGATATTATTTAGATTTTAGATTTATTTGTAAATAAATGGAAAGAAGTTTTTGAACTTCATTTGGAACGTATATTTTTTGGTCTCCAATAAATGTAAATCATGATAAATGTGTTTTGAAAATTTAAAAGGGCTATATTTAGGGTTAGGGGATCGAATATACAGTTTGTACAGTAAAAAAAAATCATTGTGTGTGTGTCTGTGTGAGTGTGCATGTGTGTGGTGAATCTTTTGCAATCTAAATGTTTTATAATTTCACCCCTTCATCAATACTGGCTAATATATAGATTTCAATCAACAAATATTTTAAAAATTGCTCTGCATTAGGGTCTTTCCTATTTACCTCCTATTGTCGTAAATAGGGTTTGACCTTTTAATGACCACTTAGACTCACAGAAGTCGAGTTTTGTTTTTTTCTTTGGTTGTTCAGATTGCATACCTAAAATATCACCAAGCTTAAACTCTATACTGTTCTTGATAGTTATATCACGGTAGGATTGACAGTAAGTCTTCTGTTCAGAGCCCACAGTGCATGTGGATAATGCAGGCTCTGGGTTTCCTGCTCTCAGCCCTGCCCAGTGAAGAGATTCTGGGGAAGCTGCTCTCTCTGGTCACTCCTCACATCCAGCAGCTGGAGAAACTGGCCAATGAGCTGGTGAGGCGCAATTATGTCAGTCTATGCTTGATTCGTGTATTATTAGAGTAATCCGAGACCTGAATAAAAAATGGTAATACTTTAGTTTATGGTCCAATTCTCACCATTATCTAGTTGCTTATTAGCTTTCATATTACCAGTACTAAGATATTGGTTGTTTATTAGTACTTATTGTAACAAATGGTACTCAGAGGCAGAGATCCAAATGCTTGTTTTACAGGGAGGGGTAATCAGGACAGGCAGAGAACATACATAAATGATATTCCAGGCAAGGGTCAGAAAGGCAGGCAGACAGAATCAGGTACGATAATACGATAATCAGGCGGGGAAGTCAAGCTGGGCAGATAACATTCACGAGCGATAATCCAGGCACAGGTCGGGGCAGGCAGAACAGAATCAAACACGTGTAACAGCAGAATCGGTAACAGGATAAATAAGACAGGAATAAACGCTCAGAAATGTTAGCAATGCTAGAGCTCAACTTGAACAAGACTTCGCAATGTGTGTGCATGGGTGTGGGTTTTTTATAGTCCATGTAATGGTTCGCAGCTGGTGCGATAATCAGTCCAATGAACAGCATCATGGGAAATGTAGTGCGTGTGTGTGTCAGTATACAGAGCTCTCTCCGGTGGCCAAAGAGGGGAGGCGCGGAGCTCGTATTCATAACACTTATACATCACATATTAATTCTATATTCTGGATTACATTCCACATTCCTAAACCTATTTCTACCCAACACCTAAATTTAAGAACTACCATCAAATATGTAGATAGAGTTTCTGCCTTTCACTATTCAATGACGTCACCTCATCCTGAAACAAGCAGCCGATACGACACCACCAACATTCAAAACGTCATATCTGCTCAAGTCAATGCAATACCAGTTGACACCATGTTTGAGTGATTGTTTTGGGTGGACCTGCTATTGTGTACCAGAATGTGAGTTTATTGAGGCAAAAGTCATAGTTAATAGTGAGAATTGGACCCTTATCTAAAGTGTGACCGAAAATATGTTTTTGTATAGTACACAATAAATAGAGTTCCCAATTTTTTTTTTTATAGCTAACTTTAAATCCTTGTGTCATTCCAAACCTGTACGACGAAGATATTAAGAAGATAAAAAGAAGATATTTTGTCCATTCAAAGACAATGATGTTTTTTTGGATCTACAACACGAATCAAACTCTTCTTGGCTCAAACTACAAACTACAGTGTTTGAGGGCGTGTCAAAGCACCGTATTTTCCGCACCATAAGGCGCACCGGATTATAAGGCGCAGTTACTGGGTCTATTTCTGTGCGAGTATAAGTGAATATGCTCCAGGAAACGCGTATTAATGAATGCACGTGACGGGGAGTAGTAAAGCAGCAGTAGTAAACCTACCTGTAACGAAGTGGAGACCAGGGTTGATCCAAACGCGTGTCTTTATTTAAACACAGGATAGTCGAGCAGGCAGGGTCAAAAAAGGAACAAACATGAATACAAGAAACAGGCAACAAACAGAGCTCCCTCTGGAGCCAGACGGGGAGTAACAGAGTTTGTGATTGTAACACTACCAGAGACGTGGCGGAGGTAAGCGTACATACTGTACGTATTACGTAATGTTCTCTGATTAGTTTATCGCTGCCACTGTATGTAGTGTACGTATTGTGTCAGCGGGAAATGGTCAGACAGTCAATCAAGCGGAGCGCTTACCAAAGTTGCACAACAACATTTTTACAGATTTTGGTCCACACATAAGTCCATAAGTCCACACATAAGACGCACCAGATTATTAGGTGCACAGCCGATTTTTTAGAAAATATAAGGCTTTTAGGTGCGCCTTATAGTGCGGAAAATATATTAGACATCGTTCACAGATAGCCAATGAAGACCATAGCTGGCATTATCCAAAGTTGTTACAAACTACATAGGTTTGTGTAGGAATTAAGAAATTTACTAGAATTACTAACAACTCATTTCAGGCCATTCAGAAGCAGTTCTTTCTTTTAGGAGACAATAGCTTAATTTATTATGCTTTGAAACTTTGCAGACTTTTTAAATTTACAGAAAACAATATAAAATGTTTTTATAACATAAAAAGCATTTTGTTTTTCTGAAGATTTTTACTCTTTTACTCTTTGATGCAGCCCAGCTCTGCTAATAAGCTTCCTACTGTCCACATCCTTGGCCTGCTGTCTAATCTTTTCTCTACATTTGACCTAAACAAGCAAAGTGAAAGATTGGAAGGGATGAGGCCTGTCCAAACACAGCCACACAACAACAACACTCAACAGTATGTGTGGCTTGACAGCTGTTCTGGTTATTTCTCAGGTGGTGGTTGTCCTGCAACAGGCCTTCCCTTTAATTCAGATTGTTCTCAACAAGTGGCTGAATGAACCCGAGGTTTTTGAGGTCAGTGTAGACGTATGTGTGTGTGTGTGTTTGTGTGTATGTGTGAGTAGATGAGCGATTCACTTTCTATCACCTCAACTCAGGCAGTGTGTGCAGTCTTTGAGAAATCACTGAAGACCCTTATCCATGACTTTGGACCGCTGGTGACTCAGCTCTGTGAGCTCATTGGTCAGATGTTCAGCGCTTACCCGCAAGCCTCGGCTTTAGACCTCACACGACAAGTAAAGACACAGTCTACTTCACATAAAATAAAATAAAAAGATTTTTGTGTTTGCTTGATAAGATGAATGTCATAATATGTTTATGCCTTTCACATTTCCTTCTAGTTAGTTCACATTTTTGCCTGTGAGAAGGATCATTTTTCTCCAATCACTGCCCTTTTAGAGCTGATTACCAACATCACCATGTCCATTTTTCAGCTAGGTAAGAGATTAGAATGAGTCACTACCAACATATCAAAAATGAGTTCTATCGAGGTCTTTATTTAAAGTGACCAATTGGTAGATTGCTGCTGTGACAAACTTTTTGCAGACCAATACTGGAAGTTAGCATCCTCCAGAGGTCCGTTCTTCGGACGTGGATTACTCAATTAGCTGAATTTCATTATTGACGATTTGACACGATCCAGTATTGTTAGGTTCTTTGAAGCTCAGCCCAGAGTTTGTCAAAGCAACAGGTCCTTAAGGGCCAGTCACACAGCCGATCACGCACGAATCACTCACAAATCACGCACAGATTGGGTTTGTGCATTCTTGTGCGTCGAGAAATTGACCAAAGTATTCCACGAACATTCGACACACGCCCGAATCATGAATCACTGACGGAGCGCGTCCAAACACGCACGCTTCGTGAACGTTTCATGAGCAAGCACTTTCAGATTCCACATTGTCAGTGGAATTAACGTGATACGTGCGCGGTTCATGAGTGATATGATCGTGGGGCATCAGTGGACGGACGTGGACGTGCGCGACTTCGAATCAGTTCCGACGCATAAGCACTGACGGTCGACACCTGTCCCGCGCATAGTCACGCATGCTCGACGCATAAACTACGCACGCCGACTCATGAATAACGCACGCCGGCGCACAGTTGTGCGTCAGAAAAATTTTGAACCGTTCAAAACTCAAAATCACGCACAAACCGCCTTCGACGCATATCCACTTACAATCACTGATGGTACACGTTCTTTCCACCGACGAAATACGCATACGACGCACGCTCCGCGCAGAAACAAAAATCTATGCGTAATTTGTGCGTGATTCATGCGTTTTCGCTGTGTGACTGGCCCTTTAAGCTGCCCTTAAACCTGCTTGGGAACAGGCTTATCTCATGTAAATAGAATTAGATTATATCTTTTTAAGTTGAGTTGATTCTTAAATGTTATTCCAACCACTGCTACTTTCTTACAAGAGTATAATAAGAGTATAATAATATCTTACAAGACAATAATGATTTCAAATAAATTAGCACAGTAATATTATAATTTTGTGTCGTCTACCTTAATATAGACACAGCCAGTTTTACTTATTGAGAGATTGTCAGGAGTGGCTGGATATAAGTAGCTCATGAAGACGAAGAGTACCCTTGGGCCAGCCCAACATGAATGAATGTGTCCTCACCTCACTCACTCAAGAGTAAATTTATTAACAAATATAAAGTGACAAGTGGACAAGGCCAAAATAAACAAATCATTAATTTTAGTACCCTCCATGTGTTTTATTTGTTTTAGAGAATTTAAAGAAATAAAATGTAACTTAAGCTGAGTCCCTTAACCCCAAACTTAGAACAAAATATGCAAAAGAAATGGCACTCACTACTTCTGTTAAACTGAGCATTTACAAATAATATTTACACAGTATAAGTTAAGGCAAAACTAAAACTAAGAATTGTTAATCAAATGGAACAAAAGCAAGTTTTTCAAAGAACACACAATCACAGAGGAAAGCAAGAAATGTATAAGAAACACAAAGAAACACAAACACGCACTTCTAAAAGGCATAAGACTTAACACAGGAAATAGTCTTTAATTCACTAAACCACTGGAGAAATGCGGGGAGCATACCTACTTTACAAGATAAAGGATAAAGAATTGAACAAAACAAGGAATACTTATACTATAACTAAACAAGGGACCTGATGAGGTAAAGTAAATGACTGATCATGGAAACTGGATCGTAGGTAAAAACAAAATGAAACATAACATAACAGAGTCTCCTGAAAGCGCAACCTCACACCATAAACAAGGCAAGGACAAGGCAGACCTGGAAAGCGGCAAAGCAAATCAAAGTCCAACACAAAAGTCTAATGAGGAGTGGACAGAGAAGTAGACAGATATCAGCCATGATGAAGCCCCAGGGTGGAGTCAAAAGGTGGAATGACCCATGGTGGAGACTTGACAAGAACCACCCTGGGGATGGTCAATTGAGACCACTGGAGATGGTGAAACAGATGGAGCTGACAAGCCCACGAGACATCACTGGCACTGAAGACCTATGACTATGCACTGGAGACTGCAGCTATGAGCATCTGAGGTGAAACACGGGAACCTAAAGATTGAGGCAGAACTGGTGGGACTGAGGATAAAGGTTGAGCCAGACAGAACCGAAGGTGCAGGCAGGTGGAGTTATAAGGCTGAAAGTTTCCTGTAGAGCCGAGGGAGAAGCCAACAGGTTGAGTGGCCGTGGTGGAGTGTTGGGTACTGAGGCTGGAGGCAGATGCAGAGCCAGAGCCTGGGAATTTTCTGGACCAGGCGGAGCTGGTGGTCTGAATCACTGAAGCAGATCCACACAGTTCAGTGTAGGAGATGAAGAGGAGCTGAAGGGTACCGAAGGAGGCAGGGCTGAGGAAATGGCTGTTAGAAGAGGCGGAAAAGGGAGGCTGGAAGCGATCACAGGAGATTACTGGCTGAATGGAACCAGCAGGGAAACTGAAGAGTCAGGGCTGGGTGGAACCAGCTGGGTTTGGAAAAACAGTGGAATTGCAGAAATATCTCATTCGTTTATTATAACTTATGTCGTTTTGATCGCTTGGCTCGTTGTCTTTTAAAGGTCCACAGGAACCACAGGTGTGTGATGTTCTTTTTTAATTTAATGTCATTACATTGATGTCTTGCGACCAGTTCATTGCTGATTATGGTTTCGAGTGTCAATATATCTGCCCTTTCTAATGAACATAACAACCATCAGTAATTTCAGGCAACTTAATCCAGATTTTAATCAAATCCGCAAATTCGTTTGAAGAACCAAATTAGCCTGAGATCCGTTATCATGATTAGATTTGCCACCTCTCAAATCATCTCAGATGCATTTAAGGTACGATGAAAGAGAATGGTACGATTCACAGAAACCCAGTAGGATTTTTCATTTGGCTTTTGGCTTATTGGATCAAGTTACATCAGCAACATGCACACACCTAAAGGATTATTAGGAACACCTGTTCAATTTCTCATTAATGCAATTATCTAATCAACCAATCACATGGCAGTTGCTTCAATGCATTTAGGGGTTGGTCCTGGTCAAGACAATCTCCTGAACTCCAAACTGAATGTCAGAATGGGAAAGAAAGGTGATTTAAGCAATTTTGAGCGTGGCATGGTTGTTGGTGCCAGACGGGCCGGTCTGAGTATTTCACAATCTGCTCAGTTACTGGGATTTTCATGCACAACCATTTTTAGGGTTTACAAAGAATGGTGTAAAAAGTGAAAAACATCCAGTATACGGCAGTCCTGTGGGCGAAAATGCCTTGTTGATGCTAGAGGTCAGAGGAGAATGAGCGACTGATTCAAACTGATAGAAGAGCAACTTTGACTGAAATAACCACTCGTTACAACCGAGGTTTGCAGCAAAGCATTTGTGAAGCCACAACATGCACAACCCTGATGCGGATGGGCTACAACAGCAGAAGACCCCACCGGGTACCACTCATCTCCACTACAAATAGGAAAAAGAGGCTACAATTTGCACAACCTCACTAAAATTGGACAGCTGAAGACTGGAAAAATGTTACCTGCTCTGAGTCTCGATTTCTGTTAAGACATTCAGATGGTAGAGTCAAAATTTGTCGTAAACCGAACATGGATCCATCATGCCTTGTTACCACTGTGCAGGCTGGTTTTGGTGGTGTAATGGTGTGGGGGATGTTTTCTGTGCACACTTTAGGCCCCTTAGTGCCAATTGGGCATCGTTTAAATGCCACGGCCCACCTGAGCATTGTTTCAGACCATGTCCATCCCTTTATGAGTACCATGAACCCATCCTCTGATGCTACTTCCAGGATAATGCACCATGTTACAAAGCTTGAATCATTTCAAATTGGTTTCTTGAACATGACAATGAGTTCACGGTACTAAAATGGCCCCCACAGTCACCAGATCTCAACCCAATAGAGCATCTTTGGGATGTGGTGGAACGGGAGCTTCATTCCAAATCTCCATCAACTGCAAGATGTTATCCTATCAATATGGCCAACATTTCTAAAGAATGCTTTCAGCACCTTGTTGAATCAATGCCACATAGATTTAAGGCAGTTCTGAAGGTGAAAGGGGGTCAAACACAGTATTAGTATGCTGTTCCTAATAATCCTTTAGGTGAGCGTATATATTGCTCGCATGTTTCAAGAGTAGTATTTCCAAATTCACAGTAAAAAAAAAAAAGTTTGAAAAAGTTTGTTTGTTATCGTGATCAAAACCATTGATCTGAAGCTCAATGCTGATGCTGTCATGTAAATAGTTTAATCGGCAATAAATTTAACAATTTCTGATCAACCCATGATTAAAAATAACATACCAGTCAAAGCCCCGCCCACTTCCAGGTTAGGCCCCACCCAGTCCGAGTACAGATAAAGATACAGATAATGCTGTACTCGCTCATGCCTAGTAAATAATTAGGCGAGCTATCCCTTAAAAGTTAAAATAAGTAATTTTTTCCACTATAAAATTTTTGCCCCTAATGAAATGAGCAGTACCTTTGACAAATATTATTAAAATGTTGTATATCACTGGCCTAGAAAAATCTTGGTGGCTGCCATGTTGACCAGCATTTTACTCACTTTATCTCAGCAATCAGACACTTTTGTTGACTAGTGAAACAAATAAAAGAATACAACAATTCAACATGGAGACTTTGCACAATTTTACAATTATTGTTACTATATTAGCATTTAACTTATAGTCATTCTAACCATATGGAAATGTTGTAGGCTCCAGAGATCATCCAGATGTGGTGGAGTCATTTATGCATCTTCATGCTCAGGTCTGTGCTCATTTATTTTCGCCTTAGTATTTTTATCTTAGACACTAGTCTACATATTTATATAGATTACAAAAGGACCATTTCTTTTAAAAAAAATTACCACTTAAAGAGGTTTCCCATGTTTCCTTTTTAGGGCTGTTTTAAGAATATATAGTCATTTCCCATGATTTATTTAAGATTTTCTCTGATGTCTTCGCAGGTTTTAAGAAGAAATTCGGAACTTTATGTTTCGGACCGTCTTGATATTAAAGCTGTATTCTACTGTGGTGAGCGTCATTTCAGCAAGCCCATTAACAATGCTCAACATTTATTCATTCAGCCATTAACTGTCTATATGTGTGTGCAGGAATCTTGTCATTCAAATTCCCTGAAACTCCAACACTGAAAGCAACCTGTCTGCTATTTGTAAGTATAGTACAACATGTTTAATATGTTCCAAGAACACACATCCCAAATGCTAGTGCTTGTTCTGGAATAAACTCTTTCTGTACCATTAGTAATTGTAATATTAGTGACCCTGCACCACACACAATTGAGTGGAGTATATAGTAACCAGACTGAGCTCTCTTGACACAGACGGAGCTGATCTCTCATTGTGAGGATGTTCCTGCTGTGAGGGAACTGCTACAGGATGACGGCAAGCTACTCCTTCAGGCCCTGCTAGAGGTCAGACATTTCTGCATGTTTCCATCAGCAGTTCAGTCATGTTGACATAAGTGGTTTCAGACAGACTCTGCATTAGTGGTTTGGATTTCTCAGTCACTCTTTCTGTAAGTTACATCATTACACTAGTAGCTAACAAGAGACCTTTAAGACTGAGTCAATCATTCATCTGGTACAATCACTCTGATTCACTGTGTATGGAAACAAGTGTAATGGGTGTTGGTGCGAGATGATGAAGGCATGGACAGCAGGGTTCAACTGAAAACTCTATTTAATAAACAAAAACAAAACACTTTAAATATAAACAAAAAGGGCACACCTGTGCAAAAACCAAAGATAGCTAGCGAACTAGGAAACCACGGCGCACAACCAAACGAAACATATTCAAAAACTGACAAAGACAAAGGAACACATGAGGGCTTTTGTACACAAGATAATGGGGAACAGGTGATGAGACTAACAAGGGGAGTGGCTGACGTGACAGCTGACGAAAATTACAATGGGATCACATAGAAGGAAACAGGAAGTAACAAGACACAACTCACTTTTGAGTGAGTCATTGAATCATTCACTCAAGCAGTATTAAAAAAACACTGATTAACTACATTATTTACATGAACTAACAGTAAACTGAATACAAGCTATATTATATAAAATAAATAATAAATTATATTAAGACATTGTTAATAAAAGCTTTCCTGTAGCTCCACCAGTAGAGCATTTGTGTTTACAATGGCAAGATCATGTGTTCAATCCCAGGGAAAGCAAGAACTGATTCAATGTTTTTCTTAAATGTAATGTAAGTTGCTTTGACTAAAAGCATCTGCCAAATGCATGGAAATGTGAAAAGAAAAACTAATATATGACAATGATGGCTTTTGATTATATTGATCAAGGCAGTAGTTTGTTTCTAAGGATGTACAACTGAAAACAAATAGGAGGGGAAAAAAGTAATTCAAGAGCAAATTAAGTGACTGTGTTTATGAGTGAATCATAGAATCATTCACTCAACCGTTTCATTCGAAAACACACTTGACTAATTTAGTAGAAAAACAAGTCAGTTTTTATGAGTGAGTCATTTAATCATTCACTCAAGCAATTTGTTCAAAAATATTGAATAATTCAGGAACAAATTTCTTTATGGTTGAGTCAATGAATCATTAATTTAACGTATTTTTGATTAACTTAATATGGAAACAAGTGATTGTCTTTATGAGAGGGTCACTGAATTCAAAAACACTGATTCATTTAACAACAAAATTACATTCTTCCCTAGTTGGTAAAAAACAGTATGTGACAAAATAAGTCTAATTGAATTCAGTACTCATAAAAGAGTAGGCAAAAAGTACCCAAATGACCTAATACTGAAGTGTGATTCTGAAGTGTGCATTTGTTGGACACTTTACTATCCCATGAGGCCACGGGAGAACAAGATGGGCAACAAAAAAGGGAACAAGATGGGCGGGGTTACACAATAACAAGACATGACAAAGGAGTGTCAGAGCTCTAGTGGCGGTTGAGGAGATTCCCCCGTCCATGTAAGCGCTTTGAGATACTTTATAAAAAGCGCTATATAAATGTAATGAATTTATTTATTTATTTATTTAGCTCTGTCAACCAAAACACTAGAAACCCAAACTGAAGTGACAGAACCCTGACAGTAGTACATCCAGATTACATCATACAGCACGCAGTCATGGAGTATTTACTTATTCAAAATAAGCACCTACTCAAGAGACTATGTGATTTCGGATGCAGTTCATGAGCAAGCCATTGAATCATTCACTCATTCTGATTAATCAAGGAATGAGACACAACTGAGTGTTGCTCAATGACCGGAAAACAGACCAGAAAGTATTTTCATTGGCACCCAAATAAAAATATGAGTATTAAACTCAGTATTAATCTGTTTACTGAACTACCATATTCAAGCAATATCATGCTCACCAAATAGTTTGTTTAAACTGTATTTAAAAATATTTTCCTGTTTTAAAGTGTTTTGGAAAAATAAATTTGATTATTTTAATAATTAATTTAATAAATTGTTCCAGTGTTAAGAAAGTGTTATCACTGAACCTTAAAAAAACACACACACACAGAAGACAGTGCTTTAGGAGCAATTAACTCATATGGAATAAAATACTGCATATATTGTGTAGAGCATGCAAGGACCAATTTCATTGTCCAACACAGGCTATTGGGGGTCCGTGTGCTAGCAGTCTGGCTGGGGACTACGCAGAGGTCTTGTTCTCAGTGAGTCGTAACTGTCCCAGTGTTCTGTCTCTGTGGCTCAGAGAGGCTCTTCTGCCCCCTGGATTCCCCAGCTCACATCTTACCGCCGAGAACAAAGAACACTTCTGCCAGCAGATCCTCAGGTACGGCCACATTAGCATTAGCATTAGCTCTAGAACACCAGACAAGCACTTTATAAACATTTTATATACATTTCTTCTGTTTAACTGTTCGCACAGGGAACAAGTGAATAAGCAACGGATGAAGGACATCGTGAAAGAGTTTGCTCTGTTGAGTCGGGGACTAGAAGGGACTCCGCACGAATCGGACTGCTAAACACGCTTCATCCAAAACCCGGAACGCATCTGGAGTCATCATTGCTTTAAAGTGGGGGCAAAAGATACAGTGCACTCAACATCGGATTTGATTTTGTTTTTTGTAATACCATCACTTCCTTTGTTAACATCACTGATTTCACTTATAAAAAGAAGTCTTGTTTTCTACATACTTAAAACATGATACATTTACTTTACTATCAGAGAGTATTTTTCTTCGCCTGTTGGAAATGTTTTAGAATAAACCTCATTAAATGTTGTGATTAGGCAAGTCTAATTATCTTAAGCAATTTGCTTCATTTTAAGGATGTTCAGATCATTTGAATGTTTTAAGGATTTGCTGATTTTATTATTAACGATGATTGTTCCAGTTCATGTTTCTGTGTGAGCTTTATCAGTTTTCACTGAAACTTGAAAATGTTCAATCTTGAATAAACCACTACATATTTACACTAAAAAAGGTTTTGTGTTTGGTAAGATAAAAAAAAGAAAGTCTCATGCTCACTAACACTCCATTTATTTGATCAAAAGTCCAGTCTTCAGTGTCTCATGATTCTTCAGCACTCATGATGAACTAATATGAAGATTTGTTGCTCAAGAAACATTTATTGTTATTATTATCAATGTTGAAAACGGTTACGTTGATTAATATTTCAAGATTCTTTAATGAATGTCAAGTTGTAAACAAAAAAAATCGTACTGACCCCAAACCTTTGAATAGTGGTGTACATACAATATTGCAAGATGTACGGTAACTGCATCCTTTTGTCTGTTTTTGTCATAAAAAGCGACAGGATTAGTGTCAAGTGTCTTTATTTTTCACAGATTTCATGATCTGTTTCGATACACACATATAAAATATGTAAATTTTCATAAGCCATTTCTGTTTAACCTCATGACTGAAGTCATGATAATGACAATATAGGTCATATAGGTTCATTTCTCTATTAATACTTCTACTTATACAATAGCACATCTGTTTGGACATCCACAATGTAGAATAATAAGAAGAGCTGACTGAATCTTAACATAAACAACGAGTCCGCACTCATTTCTTACACAGGGTAAAACAGAAATCCGCTCAGTAAAAAAGTGAGAGTGGAGGAAGTGCTGGGGGTCTCTCTCTGTCGGAGGGTCTAGAGTCGAACAGAGTGAGTTCAAGGCTTTCAAATGATTGGATGGACTTCTGTGAGTTACCGTATCCTGGTGAACAGGTTCAACACTGATTTGGATTCCTGGAGACAGAAGAAAAGAATGTGAAACGGGTAACAGTGAGACCAGACGAGCTACACGTCCAAACGCAACACTTCAGCCTGACCTTGGTGCAGCGCGTTTTGCTGAAGACATTCCAGAACCTCAGTGTCTCGTCTCCTGCTCCTGTTACGATGGCCTCACCGTCCGGAGACACCGCCTGTACACAACCAGAGATGTACATTCACTTCTGATGTGTGTCTGAATGAACACAGGACAACATTATTGAATTACAGATCTTAGATTTGATTACTCTTTGTCTTTGCCGGTCATTTGTACACAATTAAAAACTGCATCCAGAGACAACCATGCCATCCACAGTGTCTCTCTGAACTAAGCTATAAAGTGAGCTTTCCTGGTTCACTCGACAAATATGAAGATAAGAAAATAAGAGAAAATTTTTTTTTATACAGTTCATATGGGATGTTGATTTTAAAATACCTCTATAACATTTTCAGGAAGTTTAAATTTAATGACATTCAATATGGTGTAATAACAAAAGTACCGTATTCCCCCGCATATGTGGGTTATACCAGATTTTACAAACCCTGCAGGGGGGTGCGGGTTATATAAGGGTGCGGGCTATATCACAATTTTTTTACACGTAATAATATTTCGATATATTTGTAACTCCCCTAAGGACGTACAGGTTTTTTGCGTTTTTTTCTTTCTTGACCTGTCAGTCATGCAAGAAGACGTGATTGGCTGTGCTGCATGAGGGCGGGCTCTTCTCATCTCATCCGATGATCAACACCTGTAGAATCGCTTCTTAAGGGACGAGAGCGGGAGAGACTGCCTTTTCTTTTTGTTCTGATTCTGATTTGTGTTTGTTTTCTTCTTGTTTTAATTTCACGCACAAGCACTGTGTACCGAGCCTGAACAGTTATGATAATTGACGTCATGCGAGCAATATTCGAAATTCGAAATGTGAACTTACACAAAAAAATTAATAAATCTATGGGTGCGGGTTATATAAGGGTGCGGGTAATGCCAGCGATTTCTTTACACACACACACACACACACATACACCAAAACCCGCGGGTTATATGAGGGCGTTGATTACCTGCGTCTGCGGGTTATATGCCGGAAAATACGGTAGATATTTGTGTTAACGTGCAGCTGAACAGGTTTACCTAATAAAATTGCCGGTGAGTGTAATATATATATACACATACATAAATATTATGCTTTTGGGAAGCCGCACCACATGACATAACAGGAACTAAACCTTCCTTGCCATGCGATTTATTGACCTTGACACAGTGGAGGAGTCACTCCACTCGTTCCTGTTTGTTTGATGTTTTCTGCATCTTGCATCACTCACATGTCTTTGATTTGCTGGAGTTTACCAAATATTAAAAGATAATAAGTTTCATATACAGTGGAGTTCACTTATCACGACTCACGGTTAACTTGCCAACACTTTTATGTCAACGTTTTTGAAGTGGAACCGCCAAACTCCCTATTTGTCTTAGTATTTTCTCACCGGTTACATCGATTCTTTTACGTCGCCAAATTCTGGTATCTCGAGCACGAAAGAGGGACAAATTCGTCACTCCACATGGTTAACTCGTGGCTCATAATCGTACCTAGTTAACTGCGCATATGCCGAGCCCGCTGCACGTGCATGCCATGACCATTTTTGGTCTTTCCGGCTGCTTGTCATTTTGTCAGATTGTGATTTTACAGTGATAGGACGCATTAGTTTGTCATGTCATGTCATAAGGGCCGTATGTTGTGTAATTGATGATTTCATGTTATATAATTGTGACCTCGAGCACTTTTGTAATATACACAATGTTTCGTTGATAATTTTTTTTCTTTGAAATTATTTTCTTTACTCTTTCAGCGCGTTGTGTATTGCTGCGCGCGCTGTTTTCATTGCTTCAGAGTCCTCAAACTTATTTGAGTTAGTCCAGCGATCCAATAAATGACATTTTCATGGGACGAATGCTGGTGTTCAAGAGTGATTATGAAATTACACAACGCAGATTACATTGACATCAACAAAGACGTTGTTACTGATAGAAGCTTAGAAGCATTTGTTTTCAAGCAGACCGTTAAAGGCGAAACTCAAAGCATTAGACTTTAAAGGAACCATAGTAACCGCGTGTGCAATACTTTCCAGAACTGTGTCAGAGTGAAATGACTGTGTTGAGCGAATGTGTTTATGTGACTGTTTACACTGTGAGCGAAATTGTGTTTGCAATGTTGGAGAATATAATTAAAGGTTTGTATCGAGAATCGAAGGTGGTTTTTATTGTATAGTGGTAAATCTCTGCTGTTAGTTGGTGCACATATGCCTTTTGTTGATAGTAAACATATACAGTGTGTGTTCATTTTTATAGCATGGCGATCACTTCATCAAATAAATCGCCATATTGGGTGTTGGTTATCTCCCTAAACGGTATTGCAGCATTTTCAGGCTCAGTTGAGTAAAATTTAGGTGAATTTATTTATTAATTTAAAGAACATGTAAATGTGTCTTTCCGTTATAAAATTCAGTAAAGATTTCACATGATTATTTCTACATTATTTCAAATAGATTACTAGAACAGAAAACCCACTTACCAAGTAGAGCACTCGGTACGAATGTCCCGTGAGCTTCGCTACCTGGGTGAGTGATGGGTATTTCCACACCAGGATCTGGTTCTGGGAGTAGCCGTGTGTACTGACCTAATGGACATCAATGGTGAAAGCCAGCGTAGGGAAAAAAAAAACATACATGACTTGACTGAGATAGCAGTTTCTTTTCTTACCAGTTCGTTGGCGTGTTTGGACCAGGCCAGGTTGCAGACCTGTGAGCCGGTGTCGGTACTCTGTAATGCCTGTCCGGTCAGAGTGTTCCAGAAGCGAAGGCAGCGGTCAGCCGTTCCCCCTCCAGAAGCCAGCAGGCCGTGCTGGTGAGGAGACCAGGCGATGGCCTTCACAGCCGCCAGGTGATCGCTGTACTGCTGCACGGGGAGCAGGCTGGAGCTGTTCCACACCAGTAACTAGAGCAGGAGAACACTACGGTTAGTTGTTATTTATTTATAGGCTCATATTTATAGGTTATATGTGTTTTAGAACACATTTTAAGGTTTTTTTGTATTTAAACTTAATTTAATTTAAATAATGATAATAACAAATCCTTCATAATAATATCAATCCTTCTTCCAAAATGCGTCTTTGTCTTACCATTCACATTTATGCATTTGGCAGACGCTTTTATCCAAAACGACTTATATTGCATTCAAGAAACACATTGACTTTCTAATCAGTTTTTGCTTTCCATGGGAATCGAACCCATAATCTGTCCGTGTTAGAGCGCCCGCCTCCCATGCCAGCGACCATGGTTCAAATCTCACTCGAAGCGGGTTGAGTAGGACTGGTTACATCAACACTCCACATCTTAACTATTTCTTTCAAAAGTTATATATTTTTTTTATTTTACAAATATAATACATTATTAATTCATAAATATAAACTTTGGGAAGTTGCACCACATGACATGTTATAACTTGAACTAACATCTGCATCTTTTCTGCATCTAGGTCGCAGCAGATGATTTTGTCATTAATAACTTATGATAACACTTTTGGATTAAACTTTATTTTCAGGTTGTCAGGTTAGGTGAAGGGAGATGAGGCGAGGACTCAACGATGCAGAGGTGCAGGCTCTTTATTAGCAAAAAATAAACAAAACTCAAATAAAACTACCCCGTGGGGGGAAAACAAGACAAGATCACTCAAAACATGAACTAGACAGGACAAGACTTGAACGAGGGATATCCGGGGAAAAACGACGAAACCAGCACAAGACAGCAAACACGGATGGATTAAATAGACACAGGAGGAAGGGTAACTGATCGGGAAACAGCTGGGACAAATCAAACTAATGACAAAGAAAACAATGTGGGTGGGGTTAACAATGACAAGACATGAACACGCAGCCAATGCAGATGCGCATCGCCATGCGGTTCACATTAAACAAAGACGATGCGCAGCTGGTGACAACCAAACTGAGTGCGCAACACCAAAACAACATGAAAGCACGCGGCTGAAGTAAACACGAACCGCATGCTTACAACACTGCACAAAGACACGACAGCACGCGGTACAAGCAGAGCTCGCAACCGCGCCCACTCACATAGAGTAGAGTGAGTGAGAACAAGCAACCACTCGTCTTGCGCGCTCACGACAAGGACGAACACACGGACATGAATGTCCGAACCCCGACACAAAACTGAGACCGAACAAGACTGTCTGGGGATCGGACATCATAACCCGCACACGCCAAACACGAGACATTACGGTAGTGTCAGAGCTCTACCACAAAACCAAGAAATGACTAGACCGAATGTGGCAGAACCCTGACAGAGGTGTCCTTGTTACAGTGTAATTATACATTTAATCACCGATTAATAATAATTTAACTACATTACACTTACTACAGGGTTAGGTTTAGGATCCAAGTTTGGTTTAGGGTTAGCTGCTTGTAATTATCCATAATCTAAAGTTATCACTACAGTAACAACATTTAAAGTGTAACAAGGACACTAAAATATAGTGTCTTTTGTCAAATAAAATAAAATTGGTATGTAAATAAAATAAAACTGAAAATTGGTATAAATGTATGTAAATGTGATAAGACATGAACCTAAAATCTCTGCACTAGTCAAGTCTTGCATGTTCAATTATGTCAGATAATCAGATTATCCCATTTAAATGACTCTAACCTTGTTATCGTTCCCTCCAGAGGCGAGATGCTGGTGGTCAGGTGACCACTTGAGGCCACACACTTCCTGCCTGTGGCCCTGGAGACGTCTCTCCACAGGAGGAGGTGTCCTCACGTCCCTTTGTAGAATCACTCTATCCCGGCTACCCGACGACAACTGCTCTCCATTCCACGCGAGCGCTCCTGAGAGACACGAGAGGAGGCGAGACTGAAACTGTTACAATATGAAGATTATTTGACCTTTATGAAGATCTAAGCTCTCTTAGTGAAAACAAATATCAGCTGAATTGTTTTGAGAAGTTCCAAACCCATAAGACTTTCGTTCACCTTCAGAACACAAATGAAGATACTTGAGATACGAGCAAGCCTTCAAGCAAAATATTTGCTTTGAGATACGAGTAAATGATTTAGATACGAGCTTACAGATGCGGACACTAGGTGTTCCAGCACTTGGAGCAGCTCAAGCTCCTCATTTATGGTGTAATTGCATATAATCTCCACTCGAGGGCCACCTTGGTTTTACAGCGGGAGGTTACTGGGGGCGACGAGTGATTCACGAGTTTTAAGCTGGGAGCAGCAGGAGTTATGAGTGTTCAATAATAATAAATATGAGGTTCTGAGGCTATCCAATACACTACAAGAAACACTACACTTCCGAATTGTGTTTGCATTATCTGCGTTATCCCTCCTCCTCCTCCTCCTCCACACATTCCGCTACTCTATCATCTGTCTCGAAGGTAAGAACTCATAATTAAAACCACATTTTATATCACAGGAATCCTTATATATTATAATTTTGAGTGTGTGTGTCTCTATAGCATACACATGTTTTTTCCATTGTTATTAGCACTAATAAGAGAGTTTTTTAGAGGGCCGGAATGGAGAAAAAAAAATTCTGTTATTTCTTATGGGGGAAATGATTTGAGATACGAGCAATTCGATTTACGAGCTCTGCCCTGGAACGGATTATGCTCGTATCTCAAGGTATTACTGTATTCACAATGAAATCAGAGAGATTTCTGTGCCTCCATTAAACACTTCAAAAAATAAATCCAAATGAACCTAGTGGTTTAATCAAAGTCTTCTGAAGAGACACAATCACTTTATATGATGAAAATATTTAATTTAGGCTTTTATTTACATATAAACATTGATTGAACATACATAGAACACATCAAATAAAGTCAAAGCCTTCTTGTAGCTCAAATAATCATGAGTCATGGGTTCGATTCACAGGGAAAGCAAGAACTGATAAGAATGTCAATGTGTTTCTTGAATGCAATATAAGTCGCTTTGGATAAAAGCGTCTGCCAAAGGCATAAATGTAAATGTTCCGAAGATGAATGAATGCTTATTGGGTTTGGGACCACATGAGGTAAAAGGTGAGTCATCATTGCAACTGAAGACTGTATTTGTATTTATTGGGTGAACTAACCCTTTAAACCACTAAAAGTTAAGCAAGTGAGTGATTTTCACATGACACAAACCTACGCGTGCTGAATGTCCCTCCAAACTGGTCAACTTCCTCCCTCCGGCTGCATCCCAAATCTGAACAAATCCCTTATGAGTCCCTACAGCCACCAGACTTCCCTGAGAGAATGACAAAAAGGACACATTCATTATCCTGAATAAATTCAAAGCATACAAGTTAGAAATGTTTATATAACATAAGAGGTTTGTGCTGACCCTCTCATTCCAGCACACTGACGTCACCGAGTCGCCATCCACAGATAAGTCACACAACCGCGTCACCTGTGGAAGTGTAAAATGAAATGCGGATTACTGACAGTCCCACCAGATCACATCTGTGACTGTTTGTCCTTAAAGTCCGTCTCATACCTGGCTGGTACAGGCACTCCACAGGTAAACACAAGCCCCCAAACCAACACTCAACAGATTTCCAGCTGACCAGTCCACCTGTTCACATACATTTTCAATCAAATCACTACAGCGCAAATGTTAACTTCCTTTATATGAATGAAATGCATATTATGGAGACTATATGGCACAATTACATCATGTCTTAACTAGACGGGATGCAATACAATTCCAGAGACAAGCAATGACGTGATGTGGCATATTCAATAATCACAAAAAATCACAGCCAATCAGAACAGCCCGTGGGCGGAGTCTCAGCACTAGCAATGAAATCAATACATAATCAAATTCATAAATATTACACCATTTTGACATTATTTAAAATACACGTTGATTGATT
Source organism: Rhodeus uyekii (assembly GCA_037043235.1). Taxonomy (NCBI): domain Eukaryota; kingdom Metazoa; phylum Chordata; class Actinopteri; order Cypriniformes; family Acheilognathidae; genus Rhodeus; species Rhodeus uyekii. Next base: position 3,022,118 of record JAWRVZ010000016.1, on the reverse strand, counting down.
AAAACGATCTTTGTCATAGAATACACTTATACACTGTTTTAACGGTCTCGTTTCCAATAGTGGACACACATAATGATATACATTAAATTCTCTTAACCCTCAGGGGCTGTTCTGTCTTTTAACTTAACTTAACTTTTACCAAAACATTTTACTTTTTTTCTTTCTTTTTTCCATCAGAATGGAACGAAACTTGGTAAACTTGGTAAGACTTGCTATCTGAACACACACACACACACACACACAAACACACACACAAATCATGGACATAGAGGGGGAAGTAAATTGTATCTAGTGGAAATGGTTGGTACTGCGCCCAAATAAAATCTTACTCGAAATAAATTTTATTGCGATATCAACCTATAATTTAGAACTTGTTTAAATTTACGGCATTGATTTACCAACGGTTTTAGCATAAAGCATGTTTTGCAAAACTTACATTTACATTTCATTATAACAGCTGACTTTTTTTTTCAAATAAATCACTTTTTAACCTTTTTCACTTCAGCAATAACTTGCCAAGTATCTGCTTAATTATTAATAATAATAATTTTCTTAAGTCTGAGCTCTAACGTATTAAAGAATTATGACAGTTTAAGTTGGAAATTTCATTTTCAGGTCCAAATATATAAATAAATCAAAACTATTCCATAAAAATAATTACGTTTCATAAAATCCCCCCAAAATACAAAATATTAAATAAAAAACATAAAACTAAAATATAGTACGGTCATTTTTATGACAGTTGTCCCAGGAACCCAATTTTTTACAGCTGGTCATTATTGGAAAATTAAAGTAAAAATACTGTACCTTCACAGTGACATTCTCTCATTTCTTTATTTACGGTTATTTCATTTCTGCAAAGCATATGGAGCTTTGTAAATGAAGCGTACCAGGTTGAGATAGAAGTCATCCTGCAACTCTGGGGCATCAAGAACCTTGAACGGGATCTTGGAAATCTTGCGCGCTGGCTTTCGGGGTGAACGCAATAGTTTGTGACTGCAGACAAAAATATAATAATTGAAAAATCACACATTTAGTTTTAAGTTTAATCCCAGTGAAATTTCACAGAAATTCACATATGTGGATAAGATTAATAATGTACAAAAATGTCACATTGTTTTTTTGTGTTACAAACATAGAAAAACTAAACATAATTCTCTTAATCAGTATTTTTGACACGTGGGAGGGGAAATTTAAATCAGCCTAATTTTATTCATTCTTTCTTTCGTTTTATTTAAATCGTGGCCACATTGTACTAATTTGTTCCCTTCATTTATTACTTATTTAGTTAAATCATGCATACAATTTACCTAAGTCTCCACCCTCAACCAACAGGATTCTGTATTTTTGTATTTTTTCACATGATAAAAATATCTAAACTTACTAAAAGCAATTTGCTGAAATGGCAAAAAAAAAAAAAAGCTTAATTCAAGATACATTTCTAAACACTTGAAGTGTTTTTTCTTTTCAAGTAAACGAGTTTGCAGTGCAAACTCAATAAACGATCATTTTGAATGAATGCAGAGATTAGAGAGAAATGATACCTTTTGTTACTGAGAGGAGAGAGGGAATAGGGGGAGATTTCATTGTCAAAAGGCACTCTCTTTGTGTGGATGGTGTACTGAGAGACACGAGAAAAACAAGAGTCAAGTTCTAAAGCTTCTATAAACTCAAATGTGAGAAACAGCAGAAAACAAACATGTTTCTCCAATGAGCTTTTTACACGGCAATGGATCTGTAAACTTGTACGATGTGTTAGACGGGCTCACCCTGAAGAGGCTGTGTGTGTCCTGTGTGAGGATGGTGTGTCGACGGTCATCTGTGTGAGGATCAGGCACGGTTTCGATTCCTGCTCCTAACAGCTCATTCCTTAGTAGTGCAGCATACGCCACAGCATCTGTAAAGCACAATCCAGCTTATACATACACGTATAGACAAACGCTGTTCTTCTGAAGTTTCAAAAAGTCTTGAAAACACACACACACACATATATATATATATATACAGTGATCCCTTGTTTATCGCGGTTAATGTGGACAGGAACCCCCCGCGATAGGTGAAAATCCGCGAAGTAGGATCAGCCAATCAGCTCACGTGATACATCCACTCGTGCTCTCATTGGTCGATCTCATGGCGGGAACCAATCACGTGTCTTGTCTGAGTGCTGTGGGCGTGTACAAAGCCTCTGAGAGAGTTTCTCTCTTTGTCTGGCATCCTGGGAAACCGTTTCTCTCGCATCACGATTAAACAACGCTGCTTTCCACAATACGGCTGCCAATATGGCGGTATTTTTGAATTATTATTTTTCAATGAATATTTTTGAAAAATCCGCGATGCACTGAGGCCACGAAACTTGAACCATTAAGTGGCGAGGGATTACTGTATATAGCAGCCACAAATGAAAAGTGGAAATGTACACGTGACATAAAGGCTAGGTATGCTAACCCATACTCTGAATTTGTCCTGCATTTAACCCATTTCAGAGGACTAGCCTACAGCAAACAATTAATCAGACTATTTCAATCTTGTGCCATGTGGTAATGATGTGATTGCTTGGAGACTGCATGTAAAGGACGCATCCGCCAGCGCCCTCTACAGCTTCATGACTGAACTAGATATAAAGTCTATAGTTTCACTGTGAAAATCTAGGGCATGTACAAGAAGATGCAGAATGACTTCACCTTTCCCTGTGTCTGTACTAGCATCCTTCGCCCGCTGATTCTGATTGGGTGACCAACAGTTCTCCTACAAGCAATTAAACAAAAATGAATGTGAGTTTATAGTGGTGCCAAGACAATAACGCGCTGACTTTAACTTTAACTTAACTTTAATCTATCTTTTCTACTGTGGTTGAGTTCAGATGAATGGTAACTTACATTGGCATAGTGAAAGTTTATGCTCCAGTTGCTCCCGGCACGTGTGGGAATAAACCTGTCCCCTGATTTCACCGTAACCGGACTGCATGCTGCGTACCCTGACTGCACAAACAGTAATACATAACGGGAACAGACAAGCATCATGTGTAACATTTATATGTTTTGCTAAATACCATTTCTTCCTCTTTAATGCATACATTTAATACAAATCAAAAGTGGAAAAAAGTATCTAAAATTCACAATTCAGGTGCAAAAATGTATTGTAATGAAAAGGTTTTATATATATATATATTCTATATCTAATCTTATCACATACTAAACTGGGCTTTAAAAGACTATTAATATATATTCACTTTACTGATTCAACTGCTATCTGATTCAATTCTACTATCAGATGAGAACAAAATGTTAAGTGAATTGAACTGGATAATAACTCTAACACTGAATAAACATCGAGCTGCACTGAGCTGAATAATGGCACAATGTCCTTCTGTAGAGCTGCTTTACAGCGACAATGCAACAATGACACTGTTATTGAACTGAATCAATGCTCAACCATCTTAAAGTGAAAAATGACACTATTATCTAGTACTGCTTTACAGCCAAAATTCAATTTGTTCATAATTATGACAAAGTTAATGTATTTGGTCTTGGCAGACTAGATCTGCTACACTGATGTTGATTATTGCTGCTGCTGTGAGCATGTAAGACATGCCGCTGCTGCATAAATCCTGTAGCAGATTTAAGCAGGTGGAGCTGGGGGAGGTGGAGGGTTTTAGAGGAACTCTGACTAGCCTACAGCAAACACTGAACCAGACTATTTAAATGTTGAGCTGCAGGATCAGCAGAGGCTTGTCAGCTTGTGGTCATTTTATTTGATTATGATTTAATGCCATATCAACAGCACTGGCTATATTCATAGCAAAATCAACGGTATTTCATTTCCAATTATTAAAAGATAATTATGATTACAATATCATGGTTTACAATAATTTAACAACTTTTTCTTAACAATCAATATGCAAAAAAGTGCATATATAACAATAACAACAATAGTAATAATAATAACAGTTTCATAGAATCACAATCTAATGTATGACAAAAATTATACAATTATTCCAGAAGAAACCTTTAAAAAAATCTCTATGAATACATTATTTAAATAAAAACTTTAAACTAAAAATTTGGACTTTATAACTCTGAATTTTTTATGTGATTTTATATGAGAAGAAGAAAAAGTCAGAATTGTGAAATGAAAAGTCGCAAGAACCTTTTTAAGTTTTTAATCCGTGGTGAAAACAAGCTTCCACAGAAATCTTATTAGAAATATGGCTATATTTTTCTGCTCACAGAGATAATTATTAGGTTACAAGATAAGCAGAGGATCTTTTCATGCTTACCTTGGACTGGTGGCCCTCGGGGACGTTCTGGTGGTTGATTTGCCTTAACAGGCGTCTTTCATAGTCCTGGTCCATTTCTACTGTAAACTACAGCTAGACTCTCTCTCTCTCTCTCTCTCTCTCTCTCTCTCAGTCTGCAGATGGGGGTCCTCCAAGGTCTCCCATCCCTACAGAAAAATGAACACAACACTACTCACACTGCTTCACTTCCAATGACAGATGTCAGTTAAACATCAACCTCTCATAAATCAGTAGGAAAACACTTAATACTATCTGTCTTTTCCATTTAGCATTTCTTCAGCATTAGGTTGTCACCTGAACTGGTTTCTAACCTGATTTATTAAAAATAATTGTATTTGAGGGGTGCAATATCTGCCACATAACAAGCATAACACCCCAACAACCATATTGTTTATCTAAAAGCCCAGGTTTTTAAGTAATCCCTGATGATTTGATGAAATGTAAATGTTAATTGTTAATGGAGGCGCGAGCGCGAGCGCGTTCCCGCCAGCAGGAGGTTTTAAACACGCGTATGTAATCAGTTGCCATGGCAGCTCACGGAAGATTTACATCTCATATTATAACACGATTACAACGACTTTAATAGATGCAGAAGACCTTGAAGCCTCGTATTAGAAAAATAACCCGTCTTACCTTAACCAAGTGCTCAGGAAACCCACATTATACTGACATGTATGTTCAGCTACGTGCGCAATGATTTCCTAAACATCTAGTTCGCGCTTTCCCGATACTGCAACAAAGGATTAAGGCTGTTTTGGTAATGTGCTGTCAATTGTTCGGTCTTTGGAGATAATAGTACGATCATTGAGCAGAGGGCATAAATGTTTATGTTCATGTCAAGATGGCGAGCAAATCAGCTGTGATGTGAAAGAGTGTAATTCCGGGCGCTGCCGGAAGAGGCGCAGTGTGGCACTGTCAGAGCGCGGAGAGCCATGCACTGCCTCACTGTGGCAAGCTGGATTAACATTTAGCCCTTAAACTATGGCAAGCCGTTTCACATTTAGCCCTAAAATTGTGTCAACCCGTTTCACATTTAGTCCTTAAACTATGGCAAGCCGGTTCACATTTAGCCCTTAAACTATGGCAAACAGTTTCACATTTAGTCCTTAAAACATGCTAGTAGAAATTACATTTAATATAGATTTTTTATTATACTAAATTTTTATTTAATTGCAATTAACATGTATTGATAAAGTCTATCGAAAGGCCTATCCCCAAAACATTACAGTTCGCAATTAAGTATACTTTTAAAGTATATTTAAAAGATTGATTTGTTCTTGCATTCTGTCCGGTATAATTTACATTTATGGATCTGGCAGACGCTTTTATCCAAACTGAGTTACATTGCATTCAAGAAACACATTAACATTCTAATCAGTTCTTGCTTTCCCTGGGAATAAAACCCATGACCCTGGCGTTGCAAGTGCCACGCTCTACTGTTTGAGCTACAGGAAAACTAAATTTTCTTTCCTTTTATGTAAACACGTCTTTAGACTTTGTGAGTTTGAAGTGTTTAAATCAAGACAACAACAAGGATCATGAAGCTTCAGGTGGGGTTGCTATAAACTCATTTGACTAGAGAGAATAATCACAATGCCCTCCTTTTGTCAACCACTGTGACTTATTGTCAAGCTCTAAATATGAATATCATATGCTGCCGTGTACATGCTCTCATTACATACCCTGACTAAATTAGATAATTGCTTTATTTGATTAGTGTCATGCTAGTACAGCCGCACACTTCTCAATATGAGGGATATGTTAATAAGTTCAGGCTTGCCTATGTTGTGATCCAACTGTGTAAAACAGGCTGCAAATGGAGAACAAGATGGCATGAGAGGAAAATAAGAGTTTCCCATCACAGCAGGCACTGCCAGCAGGGCTCTTCAAGACAAGCAATCCCTGGTGAACACCTGACTTCTACTGGTTTACTCTCAGTCATAGTTGTTTTGATGTGAATAGGTGCATGAGGATTTTTTTAAAACACTGGTTATGAAGCCATTTTGTAGGCAAATGTTTTATTTGAAATATAACATGCAAAATATAGCCATGTATAATGTAATGAATGAAAACAAAAAAATTCAATTTGACTCCAGTAGAGTACGAGACATGTGCATTCAAATGAAAATGAAAAGCATTGCAATTTTCATTACTATTTCATTTAAAATAAAACATAGCATTTTATAAGTTATAATTAGCAAATACATTGATGCTTTTAATTAGTTAATGCAAAAAATATGGCATTTGAAACTGCATTTACATAGTGTTTCAGAACACTCAAAATATTGTGTAAACTAACTAAATTTTTTACTAACTCAAAGAATAAAACTTAGAATTTTTAAAACTTTGAATTCTACTCAAACCTGTTCAGTTGAAATATTGAAACCATTATGTTTAGGTGCTAGTTAGCATTAGCACACTAGCATGTGCTAATGTAACTGTCACTACTCAATCCGTACCGGAAACACGATTGGTACTGTGCTTGTGCGAAAACACAAGGTTTATTCTACACATACATGAAACTGCTACCATTTCCTGTCATTTGTCACGATTTGTACTGCACATGTACACGATTTATAGTGACGTCACGTGGTGTATAGTTACATATTACGGTATGCATGAAAATGAAGAAATTGTTGCTCTATAATCAGTTTTTTTATTAAATTACAGACAAGTAGTGCACAAACAGGACAAGACAAATATAAGGCATTGTAATACAATTACAGTATATAAAACAAAGAGTAAAAGCAATGACTAAAATACAAAATGAACATAAAGAAGATAAAAACAATATAGTGATTACATAAATAAAAAGAGCTATGTAATATTAGGGCAGTTACATGAATTTCAAAAGCTCTGAGGACACTGTTTACGCACAAAAACATTGCGTTCGCCAGCTTTCACGCTCACGGTCGGATGTACTAACAGTGAAATTAACGTGACAATGTTCGTTTCTCCACGCCAAGTTCATGTCAGGCATTAGTACATTTCTCATTGTTTTGTCCGTTGGCGACTCCTACAGGCAATGAAGTGAAGCTGCAAACATGACACAACGAATTGTTCTACAAGTCTGTGGGAAGCATTGCTATTAATTTGCAATGTATAAAATAATTTATATATATTGTCACACAAGCCTTATGGGAATATTCTATAAATTATGCAATTAAGTAAGAACATATAAAAGCACGTGCAAATTGACACAACCCTTAGTCTATGGCTGGCAGCTTTGGCAATATTAGAGGACATTGCTAATGGCAGAATCCAAAGAGTGGCAGATTCATATGATGGTTCCAATATGATGCAGTTGACCAGCCAAATATTAAAATGCAATTTGCAGGTATAGCCGGTTTGCCTACTGTAAACGGAGCGATCGATTGCACACACATATGAGGCACCATCTGAAAATGAATTTGCATATGTGAATCGGAAACATTTCCATTCAATAAATGTGCAGATTATATGTGGCAAGGTGGCCTGGGTCAACCCATTATTCATACATCCTTACAAACAGCGTGGTTGGGTGGCAGCTGGTAGCTGGCAGGGTGCGCGATGGGTGGCTTCTTGGTGAGTGATGCATTTAAAGTTATGGTTCTATCTAATAGTACTTTTTATTTTTATTTATTTGCATTTAATTATACAATAACCCTTCAGGAGACCGTGGTTATCCACTAAAGACAATTATCAGACCATTTCTTTTTCAAATCATTTACAGTGCAACTTTCAGATCCAACCGCATTGACGGCATAAGCCAAACTCCCCCACTCATTTTTTTTTCTTTTGTTATTAATTCCGGAGGACAAAGTAAGTTCCACATAAAACATTTTTTTTCCAATTTCTACCTCCGATAGTAGCACCTCCAATTCACTTTCTGTAGTTTCGTTTTCGTACCGCTTGCTTTAGTCATTTTCTTACTGCTTTCTTTTGAACAAGTGGACTCATTACCATATTTAAATCAGTTTAATTAAGGGAAGAGACTGGGTGGAGTGTTGTGCTCGTGCATGTGCGATCAATTTCACGTTAATCGGGATGTACAAAGAGAATTTGCGTGGGATCCTTCGTACGCAGAGATTGATACATCTGGATTGTTTTGTGCGTTCTCACATTCACAGCTTTGTCCGTAAGTAATGTTTTAGTATGAATTCAACACTAGTCTTAGTTCATGAGGCCCCAGGCCTCCGAGAGTAGTCCCTTCTTGGGGAAAAAGGGCAAAACCGCATTATAAGGTTCTGATTTTCAATACGTGGCCCTAAGGGGGCCATTCTGTCAGTGCCACCACCTTGTGTGCTAGAGGATGCAGTGGTCTATGGTGAGCCCATATCTCAGTGTCCGCCCTGAAATGTAGCGGAGCTGAGATGTTCACTTCCTTTGGGGATGGTCTCACAGCAAACAGTTTTTGGATCTGAAAGATACGATTTGGAAATCCATTGCCGCTTGTATATATATAATTTTATTTTTTCTTATTTATACCTATATTCTTTTCTTTGTCTTATTTTTCATATGTTTCTTTGTCTTATAGGGATTTTTATTAGTTAAAAACCTTTCTTTACTTTTCTGTAGTTTTCCATAGAGTAAGGATGAAAATTGTCAGCACTTCAAAACAGATAGGACATGTTATCAGAATGTTTTGGGTACTGTTTCTGTTGAGAGTTGGAGCCTGAGCCGAGTTCAGCCTTGGAGAAGCTGTGTATCTGTGTGTGTGCGTTAATATGGTCTGTATTGGTGAGTTGATTAGCTGGCACCATAAAACTTGTTGTTCTCGACAAGCCACGTCACGAACACGTCAACCATGTGATCAACGAAGATATGCTTCAGACTGTCTGCTCTTGTGTGGAAAATTACTAGTTTTGTTTATCTTTCTTTCTTTCTTTCTTAGCCAATCAGAATCATTTAACCGTCATCATTGACGTAGTTAGCACCCTCTGTTAGAGTATAATTGCTGTAACAATGTTATTGTATGTGGGGCGGCCTACGAACTCCTTGTGAGACTTGAAGATTGATGAAACTGCAAACTAAACTTCACTAAAATTTCTTCTATTGACTGCACTTCTGACTCCTGGTCTTCATTCAACATATCTGGTCCTCGGGTCTTAACTGTATATCCCCTACAGGTCCCTGCTGGTTATCTCTTCAGGGCACTGGATTGGCTGCTCGAGATATGTTAGAGACCATTCTTGAGAGTCTGGTTCCTTTAGTAGTCTCAACCGAAGTCATCTTGGGGTAAGACAGATCTGAGGAATGTCATTATCCAGAGAATCGCTTCAGTGAAGAGGTCCAGATAGCAATGATGCCAGACTTCTGAGAGCAGTCCCCAATGGGGGGAAGTGGTTAACACCTCATCATACACTAGCCCCGCCACTTTGTGTGCCTCGGCACGCAATGGTATCCGGCGAGCCCAAATCTCAATACCCGCCCGGATATGTAGCAACTCTGGGATTCTTGCCCCCTCAAGGAGGGTTCAAGAGCGGCCAATTTGGTTGCTCCCTGCCAGTGTGCCGCTTCAGGACACCGAGTTGGTCACTTGAAAAACACAAGGTTTCCGTAGAATTTCTGGCAGCGTGGAAGCTTCTGCTGAATATATCTCACTGGGTCCGTCACACAATCAAAAAGGACTATTCAGGGGTCTCAGTGGTGCCCCCCGAGCAGGTTCTGGTTAGGAAACAAGTGATAAAAGCTTTGCTGGGGAAAGGCAATAAATGTGTACCTCTCCCAGAAAGAGAAACTGGTCTCTATAGCTGGTATTTTATCGTTCCTAAGAATCAGGGTTGCGGCCAATTTTAAGATCTTCATCATCTTATTATCTTAATAATACAGATCAATAATACAATGTTTTGCTTGAGGCAGATCGCATCACAGATCAGGTCCGAGGACTGGTTTGTTATGATAGACCTCAAGGACACATGCTCCATATATCCTACAACACAGGAAGTTCCTGTGGTTTGCCTTTAGGGGCAAGGTGTACCAATCTCAGGTTCTCCCATTCGTTTTAGCCTTATCAACCCCGCACTTCCATTGAATGCATATACATTGGAGCAACATCGACAAGTCATTGATTTTTGCTCAGTCATGACAGTTAGCGGTTTGGCATTGAGATGTCGTTGAGATTGAGGTTGAACATAAAGCAGAGTGTTCTTTCTCCAGTATCGATGACCACTTTTCTAGGCGTGGTATGGGTTTTGGATACGATCCGCATCCATTTATCGAATCAATCCTATCAGCCGTAAAATGAGTAAAGCTTCACATGTGCTTTACGACACAATCACGCAGAGCGCTCCTACAGTCATTGATGCAGCTCGAGTTCCATCTTCGGGAAACCAAGGTTACATATGTAACTGAGACATTTTCCTCCCTTTGAAAACCGAGAATGACTAGCCCTTGTGAAAAGAAATTACCTTAATTGTAGTGATTGTGCACTTTTAGTGTACTTCAAATCTTAAAAGCATATATATATGTATATTTTTTTTTAAACTGCAATTTTTAGAAACCGGTAGTAAAATAATTATGAAATTAAACTTATAAGCGTACACTTTCCAGACCTTTTTCACACTTAAGTAAATTGCACTTTGCAATAATGTCAAATGTAAAATTTAAATCATTATTTTAATAATGAAAATATTTTATTCAGTTATGTCAAGTCAAAATAAATGTTCTCTCCAAAGTACAAATAGTAATGCTATTGGTCAGCTGCTGGGCTATATACAACAGACAACAATAGCCTCAATAAATAAATGAGTTTCAATCAAGTTTATTTGTGAATAGTTTTATAATTGTGCAGATTTGGGATTGTGGACACTTTTATTAGATCTGTTTCATTGCACAATTTCCACCTTCCTCTTACCTGAGCATGTGTGTATGAATAACAATGCCATTTTTTCATATTATTATGAATAACAATGGCATGACTTATCATTTAATGTGCCAATAAAGTGAAACAAATATGAAAATGACAGTTTTGCATAATTTAAGGTGTATTTAGTGCATTTTTAACAACTGTAAGGATCAAATAACATGATTCATGACTATATCTTGATATTGCTTTACTTTTTTTCAGCACTATACAAACATGTCAAACACTGACTCATGCTGTAGGTCTGTTTAGATATCTAATCCTGCTAAAGCATTCCTTTTAGCACACTACATTCAAGTAAGCAAAGCCTGGGTTATGGATGTTCTTTGTTATACATGCTCACTAAAACCTGTAACCGTAACACAAAGCAGTAGAGACGGTATTACTAATGAGAGAAATGCTGATTATGCCCATGTTTGTTGGTTGAAAGCAGTTCCTTTTTAAAACACACGTTTGAGGCATCATTTGATCTGAAGCCCACAGCTGCGTTTATAATATGATCTCTTTGTGTCCAGCCGCCTCTTATCAGACCCTTCATTTGGTGCCCATGGCAACTAGGTTGAGAAACAGGACCCTGAAAGAGAGGGAAAGGTAGAGGAAAAAAAAGATAAAGTCTGCAAATGACAGCTACTTTAAAAACAAAGAACACACGATAGCTTAAACATAACGGATACGTTTCAAATGCCAAGTATTGTGTTTAGTGTACAAAGATGTATGTGTGTTTGTAAGAAGACAAAGATTTGCTCTCTGGGAACCGCTGCAGATAACAGGGAAGAGGAAATGAAAATGAAATATGAGTAAACATTGGCAGACCCTCTGGTCACCCCTGAGGAATGTTAAAGCATCGGTCTGACTCAAGGCAAGACGGAAAATTCCACAAACTATGATTCCTCCTCCTTCAGAAGGAAACAAGCTGCTTTCATCGTATGACATAGCAATTCACTGAATGTGTAGGGCAGGTAGAAAGAGTATAGCGAGATCGGTGAGGGTCTGCTGTATCATGAAGCTGAGTAAAATCGGAATCAAGAGTGACAAACCCTCTGACAGAAAGTCACATGGCAAAAACCCCATGACATGAAACTTACGGTTGATTAGGCTAGTTGTATTTGAGGTTCTGTTAAATACATTTATTTCAGGCAGAAATAAAGTGTTTTGCCTGTTTGGTTCCTATCTGTGACAAAGATTTATCAGTATCAGTTTAATCAGAATCAGTTTTAAACCAAAACCATGAATCTCTATGGGCAGTTCACAATTTGTCAGGCGTACAAATGGTAATCACTACATCTTATAGGCTGTTGCTTACTGAAGTGAAATAACTGTTGAGTAAGTTTGCACTATATTAGTATTTGGCTAATTTGTATAACAGTGAATTTAGAAACAGCGTGTATATGAGACACATGTGTTCAGCACAGAAAATGTGCAAAGTCATGCTGGCATAAACAGATCTCAAGAGGTTCCTACACGGAGCATTTACTTCTCTACTCGAGGCAGTGGATCTCACGGAGTCTCGCGATACTTGAGCATGACCCATTTAAACAGCAACCACTGCCTTGAGTTCGCACTCATTCATTATCACTGGGATTGTGGAGACAGCCGAAGGTATGAAATACTCAGATAAAACTTTTCTTTACTTTTCGTTCCAGTGACAATGCGTTTTATGAAAAGTAATTGTACATATTAGTCTGTGCTCCTGTTTTACCACGGACATTTCCACTTAATATCGTTACTGCTTTTGGTGGGAGAGTTTCGTTTTCTGTAATTGCGCTATGTACATTTATGATGTCTCTAAATGCATTTAAATTAATAATGCTTTCTGAAATTGTTCCCATGTGGACATGCGAGAAAGGCGCATACCTGTTGCAGCTCGATCAATGGAAAGTACTTTCGAGATTTCGCAATAAGACCACATCTAAGTTTTACAAAACTACTTATTATGAGATTATTATAATGCTGAATTTGTTTATAAATTGTAAATGGGTTACGTCAATTAATTAGAATAACTTTACTATCATACCATTACGAGAGTCAGTAAAGTATTTGTACATGTGTTGCATATTGAGGAAATATTGAAATAACGAAAGAAAATTACTTCCCGAGAACCAACTTACATATTCTATTCTATTCCTATTTGTTTCTAACAAACAATTAATCATATTGTATATTGCATATGCTCTTTACACTTATTTTTTTTACCTTTCTGAAATGTGGCATTAAAGGGATAGTTCACCCGAAAATTAAAATGCTGTCACCGTTTACTCACCCTCATGTTGTTCCAAACCTGTATAAGTTTGTTTCTTCTGCTGAACTAAAGATAATTTGAAGAATATTAAGCTTAGAACATTGTGAAGGTGGGTAAATGTTGACATATTTTCATTTTGGGGTGAACTATCCCTTTAAAGTAAAAGTATTTCATGTTTTTGATTTACTGTAATTTCGTATGTTATTGTTCATGACACTCATTTTCTTCTCTTGAACCTAGCAGAAAATGGCAGCTGGAAAAGCACATATTGGCAAGCCTGCTCCAGACTTTACAGCCAAAGCTGTGATGCCAGATGGACAGTTTAAAGATCTCAAGTTGTCTGACTACAAAGGTATGATCTTAACATGAGTGCAGTGAAGAAGAGCTGTCAAGATACAAGCAATATGTCAATAAAAAAAAAAACTCTGGGAGGAAGCATTACCAGGAAACTCAAGGGTGTGACATTGGATTACACAAATATTTTATTAGAGATAGCACACAATGTATTACTGTTTTGTGATGTGCTTTATTGCTCTATTTTTTTTTTCTAGGGAAGTATGTTGTATTATTCTTCTATCCGTTGGATTTCACCTTTGTTTGCCCCACTGAGATCATCGCCTTCAGTGATGCAGTCGAGGAGTTCAGGAAAATCGACTGTGAGATCATTGGTGTCTCTGTTGATTCTCACTTCTGTCATCTTGCCTGGTGAGCGATAAAGTCAAACTTTAAAGCCATTAATAATTATAATTATAGTTAAGTGTTTTTCCCCCTTAATGTCCAACATCTGTTTTAATGTTGTTAAGCCTTTAGGAAGTGGCCCCATAGCATTTGAAATGAACAAGTCATCTCACACCAGTGTATTTAGTATTAAAGGGGGAGGATTGTATATATTTTTTTGTTAAATTTTCCATTTTCATATTTTTAGTTTTTTACAGAGCCCCTACAGGGGACATGGTGATAGAAAGATCAGAGGGAAAAATATATTTAAGTTATTTCTGTCAAATTATTGCATCTAACATTGAAAGTTTGTATATATATTTACACTCGCACACACTTGCATGACATCACCGCAACATCAACCCACAACCATCCAATCAAACCCCCATTGAAAAAATTCAAACATTTTTTTTCTTCAAAAAGCCATTTTACTCATAATAGGAAAAATAAAAATTATTTATATATATATATCTATCTCAAGATGGTTTTAACTATGAAATAATTACCCTGTCTCACAATGGCTTGCGGGAAACTTCATGAACTTATCAATAAATGACAATGTTTTGCTTGTGTGATAACAGGATAAACACACCTCGGAAACAAGGTGGTTTAGGGCATATGAAGGTCCCTCTGGTGGCAGATTCCCTCCGTTCCATATCTCAGGACTATGGTGTACTGAAGGAAGATGAGGGTATTGCTTACAGGTATGGAGGGTTACCCTGAATCCAAATCCAAAAGTACCATATACCATTCAATACTTTTTGAAAGAAATTAATACCTTAATTCAGCAAGGGGGCATAAAATTAAAGTCATTTATAATGTTACAAAAGATTTATATTTTAAACGAATGCTGTTCTTTCGATTCATCAGTGATTCTTCAAAATAAATTCATCACAGTTTCCACAGAAATATTAAGCAGCGCAACTATTTTCAACTTTGATAATAATAGGAAATGTTTCTTGAGCATCAAATCATCGTGTTAGAATGATTTCTGAAGGATCTCAATAGAATCAAATCAAATAGAAAACCGTTAATTGAAGTTTTGTAATATTTCACAATATCTGTTTCAAATAAATGCAATCTTGTTGAGGATATTTATTTCATTTTTGTTTCCGTAGTGATGGATTTTGGCACACAAAAATAGAATAAAATAATTCAGATGTCTCTCTGTATATTGCTATTAACTTATTTCAATTTTCTTCTAACTTAGAGGTCTTTTCATCATTGATGACAAAGGCATTCTGAGGCAAATAACCATCAATGACTTACCCGTGGGGCGCTCCATTGATGAAACCCTGCGCTTGGTGCAGGCCTTTCAGTTTACCGACAAACATGGAGAAGGTACAGCATATTTTCTTGTCTTTGGGATAGCAGTACAAGACAGCAACATAGTGTCGGATCCAACATGGATCTGGCCCACATCTGGTACATGCGCATATTTGGGTTCTTGGCCGACACTATGTTGCAGTATAGGGTACTTCTTGATTTTGCATACATATTTTTGGTACTTCTTGATTTTGCATCTTTCATTTATACAGTACAGCGTGGAATATGTTTCCATTTTTACAAATAAATCTGTAATATTTATCATAAATTAATATTTTGTATTTTTTGTACTTTCTACCTAGTTTGCCCAGCAGGATGGAAGCCTGGAAAAGACACAATTAAGCCCGACGTCCAGCAGAGCAAAGACTACTTCTCCAAACATTAGACTGTGCGGCGTAGTGTAATGGTCCCTGTACAAGGACAGAAGCATGAAATACTGATACTGGTTATCCTTAGTAACACATCCATGTAAGAGTGGTAATTATTATTTATAGCACTATTGTGAGAAGTTGTAGGACCAAAGTGTGTCATACATCTGAGCTAGTATGTATAACATATATTACTATCCTTTTTGTTGTGAAAAGAGATGCGTTTGATTGTATTGTCAACAAAAAATGTGCATTTCAAACAATAAACCATTTTTAACTGTAAACATTTTATTTTAATGAAGGCTATTTTATTGTTTCTTGTATCTCAGTGAGCATAGTAGACAAATAAATATGTAATAGTATACAAATATTATGAAATGAATACAAATATTATTAAATACATCAATCATGTGTCTTTGTGTTTACCGCCAAATGCGCGTGACCGGAGACGAGCGTCTCGCGCGTGCGTGCACATATTCCTCGCGGTCAACGGTTTACCTTAATAACTCTTCCTACGGTATTTTAACAATATATTATCGTATTTAACAATTAACACTGTCTTGCACACACATCGATAGATACACTGAAATATTAACTTGCTGAGTTGTTTATTGATGCCATAATAGGTTTTGAGGAGGTAATTTCAGTGTGAGGGAGCGAATTTTAAAGTTGTCTCGATCATGACAACCAGACAGAAGAAACCGCTGACTGAAGACAAACAGGTGATTGCTGAGGTGAGATACTAAATTAACCACATTTACAGCCTGAACGGATATAAAATATAACCTTAACAGGATTTTTCTGTAGCTCAAACAGTAAAGTGAGTCGCTTGCGACGCCAAGGTCATGGGTTTGATCCCCAGGGAAACCAAAGCTAATATCAATGTGGTTCTTGAATACGTGAATAAAAGCGTCTGCCTAACGCATACGTATAATAAATATACAAGCATGTCATCATATGTTATAACTTATTACTGTTTTAATGTTTACTCCTCAAATGTTACACACACGTATATATAAACATAACTAAACGTATGTGTGTGTGACTGTGTATATAGACTGGACATAACAACTGCAATATATCAATGGTTTCAATCCCTTTTGTAACATGTTTTGTCAGAATGGGTATTGTTCAATTACACTTTTTTCTACTGAAACAGTAGTGTGTGTCGCTTGCAACGCCAAGGTCATGGGTTCGATTCCCTGTGAAAGCGAGAGCTGATAAGAATGTCAATGTGTTTCTTGAATGCAATGCAAGTCATTTTGGATAAAAGCATCTACCAAATGCATAAATGTAAAATTTAACAAATATAAATGCTTCCAAATAAGGAGCTCCAGTTGTTTTACTACAGTAAAATCATAGTACAATTAATTTGAGATCTGCTTTAGTCAATTTAAAAGCTGTCAGAATCATAATTTAACTTATTATTATTATTGATATTGATAAACAATCCCTGAGGTACCAGAATTTTGGTGAAGATGAAACTGTCATTTTCTTTAATAAGCAGGTCAATAATGTCAATATAGGACATATTCCTGAGCTAGTAACACAATATTATTGTAATATTTCAGTTGTAATGTTTTAAGACCCATTACTAGTGCTTTTAATTTCACTGTTTCACAGTTTGCCAAAGTAATCTGAGATGTTTGTAATTCATATTTCTGTACATAAAGACTGATGCTCAGTGTATATTTGACTTGTGTTCTCAGTCTTTGTCATGTTTGACTGTGAATTGTCATTTGAAAGTCGCACTTGTAATATGAGTTGGTTACAGAATATTCTGTGAAAGATGCAGAAACATTCATGCATTCATAACTGAATTATTGTAATCCCAAAATGCCATTATTTTATAATCAAATCTTTTTCTAATCTTAACCAAACATGTCGTTGGAAAGGTGGAAAGTCCCTCAAGGTTCCTCATTTATTGTTTTGTGATGGTAATGTATTAATTTGTGACAGAAGAATACATCAAAATACAGTAATTTCAACACAAGGTGTGTGTCGCCCCGTGACAATTTTGGGTGCAGAGCCTAAACAAAATTACAATAAAAGCTTTTTTTTCTGGCAATTTTTAGAGATATTTTTGTTAAATATATATGTTGTATACATTTAAAAAAAAAAAAATTTGCTTTACAGTAAAATAATTAAATGTCAAAAAAAAAAAAATCACCCTTTAATTTTTCGACTTGCTTTTACATAAGCAGTGTCTTCCTTAAAAAGAGAGTCCTGTATCCCAAAGCAGTTAAAATTTACAAATATTTAAGTTTGGATACTTACATCTACGCTTAAAAAGGTCCCAAAACTATAGTTGTGTGAGATGACAGGGAGGCGTTTGTCGTTCTGTGTTTGTGTAAGTAAGTATGTGGATGTGGATTTGAAGACTGCTAATGTGAACCAGTGTTTTCGTCAGGCGCTGGATACTGAGACTCAGTCACTGGTGTTTGTCAAGCGCATGGTGGTTATAGCCGTCTCCTCCATCACCTATCTGCGTGGGATATTTCCCGAGGACTCCTACAGATCCAGATACCTGGAAGGTAAACATACACACACTGGATTATATACATCAGGCTGTTTAAAATATCTTAAACAAGTTTGTTCATCGATGAATGTTGTTCTTCAGATTTGTGTATCAAGGTCCTCAAACAGGATTGTTCTTGCCCTGGCGCGCGCAAACTCGTCAAATGGTAAGTCGTTGTATTTGCAAAGTAAATTGTGATGTTTGTTTATTTGAATGGATATGTGAAAATATAGTATTTATAATGATTCACTGAAGTATAAAAAATGCTAAAATGCTATGTGAAGTACGGTAATAATAACCATGCGTCTGTCCTCCAAGGCTGATGGGATGTTTTGATGCTTTGGAGAAGAGATATGTAAGTCAAAAGCACCATATTTAGAGACAAACCTATCTTTCTCTTATTTTTATTATTATCATTATATTGTCACTGCATTAATCTACTTTATTTTTTGCAGCTTCAAATGGTGGTTATTGGGGTCAGTATGCAGAAGTAAATGTGGGTTTTTATTTATATAATCATTTTTAAAGAAATACACATTATATAAATTCAGTGTTTTTCTGTCATTTATTCACAGGTACACACAAGCCCAGATGACAATAATGTAAGTTTCAAATTTAAATCTTGCAAATTTTTATATTACTGTAGTTTTTTTATGCCAACGACCCCCAAATATACTTTCACGTTCAAGACTATTTATACTGTGTAAGTCAAAAATAAAATAATTGGCTTGAAATAATTGGTCCCCTGCCCCTCAAAAATATTTATTTTCAATTGAAATTGATCTTTAAGTTCACTCTTTTTTTGAGCAGAGAATAGAATAATGTTAAATGCATAACGCTGGACAGAAATATGTTCAGTTTTGTGGAGCACAGGAGTGTAAGTCGAGGCGTGGCTCTAAACGCAAGCTGTATATTTATTTAAAGAGAAACTCTGTGTTCTGCCGCTGGCCGGTGGTTGACGACGGCACTTTGTAAAGAAACACTGTGTGCCTGTTGACTGAACACATAATCACTGTTTTCACAAATTTACATTTTTGTAATTTACAAGTAGACAACAATTTTATTATTTTCAATCCGGCACCCAAAATTATGTTTTCATGTATATAAAAGGCCAAAACGCATAAACATTTTTGTGTTTATATATATGTGTATATATACAGTAATACCTCGGTTTACGAGTGACTTTGTATACGAGCAAATCGGTGTACCAGCATTGTATCGGAGTGTGAGAATTTTTTGTGGAAAAGTCCTAACGCTCATCATCTTCGTGCGCATTTTTACTGGAAATATCGTAACAACAGCCTCTCATAAAGCCCATCACCCCTTCACTCGTTCATTCTCTCAGCGTCGCTTGGTTTGGCTGCATCATTCACCACAGTGATACTTTTACAAGTGATTTACAGCGGTTTTACCTCATGTTGTTACATTAATTGTGATCGCTATTGTTCACGTAGTGAAATATATACGTACAGTACAGCATATAGACAATAACCCTCAAGATGGGTAAGAAAGAAGGGATGAAATTCTCCCTGTAAGCAGTAAAACCCTCCTCTCGTCTCCTTCACGCCAGCAGTGACGCGACTCAAAGATAAAGTGCGTTACAGTAAATTGTCAAGTATTTTTAGAGTTTAATTGTCAATTATTAATTAGTATTTATATGAGATCTTAATGGTTATAATTTTAACTGTAATTAATAGGGTACAACCCAAAAAAATATTTAAAATGGGCATTTATGGCCGTGTGGAATGAATCGAGTGATTTTTAGTGCATTCTTAAACAATTCTTAAACTCGTAAACTGAGGATTTACTGTATATCAAAATGAAACACAAAAGCACTGAAAATAAACACTGAAAACTCTAAAGCAAGATAGCAAGATAAATGTGAGAGAATCAGCAATGCAAGGTTTTTAATTTGAGTATTTCACAAGGAAAGAGATGAATACTATAAAATATTACATAAAAAAGTATTATTGTTATGTTTTTCAGGACTTTCGGTGGAATAAAATGATCGCAATTTATTTCATAATTTCCATCTTAAGTGGAATAAAATATCAAATTTGGCAAATTTTATAATTATTGCGTTACACATAATTTGTTAATATCTTAAAGGTAGAACAACTTGAGGGTGAATAAATGTTGACAGAATTATCTCTTTAAGTTAGCACAAGTTACACCTAGTGCTATACATTTTAAAAGAAGAAGAAAAAATGTGGATACCAATAATAAGACTTTTTGAAACCTGCTGTTTTGTGTCTTTCCTGTGTCTTTTGTCTCAGCATGTCATTGAGTCCTATCAGTTTAAGTTCAGATACTCAGACTGTGGACCGCAGATGGAAATCCTGAGGTGAAGTATTGGACATTTCCCTGTATATCTATATTTGATTACTACATAACAATCGCTGTTAACATTACCGTTCAAAGGTTTTCATACTTTTATTCACACATTAAATTGGAAAAAAAATGACAATAAATACATTCATAATGTTACAAAAGATTTATATTTCAAATAAATGCTGTTCTTTTGAACTCTCTGTTCATCAAACAATCCTGGGAAATCCTAGTGTCCACGAAAACATTAAGCAGCACAACTGTTTTCAACATTGATCATAATAATAATAAATGTGTCTTGAGCAGTAAATCATCATATTATAAATAAATTACATTTTACCTTTTTTACTGTTTTCTTTCTGATACTCTATTTCAAATATATGTAGCTTTAATGAGCCTAAGAAACTTCAACAACTTCACTGAAACTTTTGAACGGTAGTGGATAACGTTTTGCACAGTATGCTGCCAATTTAGTGTTCAGGGATCCCTCGTTCATCGCGGTTAATGTGGACCGGAACCCCCGTGATAGGTGAAAATCCACGAAGTAGGATCAGCCAATCAGCTCACGGGATACATCCACTCGTGCTCCCATTGGTAGATCTAGTGCCGGGAACCAATCACGTGTCTTGTCTGAGTGCCGTGGGCGTGAACAAAGCCTCTGAGAGAGTTTCTCTCTTTGTTTGGCATCCTGGGAAACCGTTTCTCTCGCATCACGATGAAGCAACGCTGCTTTCCGCAATACGGCTGCCGATATGGCGGTATTTTTGAACTTTTATTTTTCAAAGAATATTTTTTTAATATCCGCGATGCACTGAGACCGCGAAACTTGAACCGCGAAGTGGCGAAGGATTACTGAACATTAATGTAAAAAAATATTGAAAAATTGAAATGCCCAATCACTTGAAACACACTAGTCCTCACCTCTTTTCTTCCGTTCAGTTCTGTGACTGGGAACATGAGAGTGACCTTAGAGGACACTAAGAGAGCTTCAACGCTCCTGATCAGGAAGCTGTTCCTCCTCATGCAGAATCTAGAAGCTCTGCCCACTGCCGTCTACCTCACGATGAAACTCTACTACTATGATGATGGTACAATATATCCTCTGCATTTGAAGAGTGAAGTGGACAAGAACTGTTGATTCATAACACATATTCTCTTTTTGGACTTAGTGCTTAGTGAAATATCAATGCTTTTGTCTCCTTGCAACTTGAGTCACTCCACCTGAATACGAGCCACCAGGATTCAAGGCGGGTGTAAATGACAGTCTGTGGTTCGAGGGAAATGCGGTGCACTTCAGAGTGGGCGATCTGCAGTCTCGCTTCCACACCATGAAGTTGCGTGTGACGGCAGCACAGAGCCGTCTTGGGAAGCTGCAGGAGGAAGGGCAGTTGAGTGAAAACGACACGGAGATGGAGACACCCTCTCTCTCTCGAATCAGAGCAGCAGAAACGGTGAGATGAAGACGGATCTTAATTAAAGATGTTACTTTGATACGTGTTTGCCAGATTGCATTCTGAAACATTTCTCTTGTGACAGGTGACCAGAAACTGTGACCAGGACCTGCCGTCTGAAGATGGTAAGTATCGAAAACAGGTGTTTGTTCAGAAGGTCTGGCTTGATTTGGAGTGTTTGCTGAGTTTTTGCCATTTTGACCTTTTGCAGAATCTCTTGCACAGTTTAAACAGTCCAAAAAAGCTATAGCAAAGGTAAGCAATTTATGGCACTTTTCATTTTTATCAAATTATTAACACATTTTGATGCTTTTTCATTATGCATTTGCACAGAGGAAATGTGTGAGAAGCAAATTTCCAAGGAGGAAAAAGATGAGATGCTTTTAAAACCCAGAGCAAGTTCACATCAGACAAACGTGTTTTTGAAAGTTTTTTTGCCGATATCTTTGATTCAAATATAGTAAAAATGGCATTTTAGCAGTTTAAAGTTTGTGACTTGCTAATGAGTTCTAGAGAATTAATTAATATATTTTAATTTATAATGAGGTGACTTTGTTTGGAGATATTTATATGCTGAATGTAGAATACAATGTTAAATGCATGGCACATCAGCTGTATGAACAAGAGTATGTACATAAAAAAACTATATTCAGACTACCGTCTTTATACACAAGCTCTTTTATTACAATTATGCACCTCCTTTTGTCATTTAAAAAAATATTACCATGCGTAGTGTTTTCTCAAGCGAATGAACAGGTAAAGCACATTTGCAGCACGAGCGAGATCTGATACACAGGTACATTAATCAAAATATCACATTATAGCTATGACAATTCACATTCAAATATAGTTTTCACATTGCAGGCACTTCATTGTGAAATATTCACACACGGCTGCCATTACTTGGCAAAAAATTAAGTTGGCAGGCTAAACATGGTCCATTAGTAATGAACATTGATACATTTCAGTAACTGCTTGTCGATCTTTATGCTACATGGGGAATCCAGAAGGATCCAATCATTAATCTGCGAGCAGAATATGTCTGGCTTGTGTTTAAAAGAGACTATCCACATCGCCCATCTCCACCACCACCGTCTTCAACTGAGAATAAAACTCAACGGTCACCTGGCCATTTTCTCTTCCAATACCTGAAATCAGAGGTTGGAGGTTGAGTTTAATTAAAGGACAGTGATCGTTTAGTGTTATAGAGCCAACTCGCACACAAACAAAATGTTTTGTAACTCCTACAGTCACTCCACCTGAGGCCTTGTATCCTCCAAATGGCACCTCAACGGGGGTGATGTTGTAGTTGTTGATGAAGCACGATCCAGCCTGCAGGTTTTCTATAACTCGATGTGCTCTCTTAACATCTCTAGCGAGTCAGAAACAGACAGGAAAAGAAAATAAGAGCAAGCGGGAAAGCCCCAGTCTAGCTTTGTTATCTTGCAGAAACATCTACCCATCACACACACAGCAGACACTAGTCGGAAAAACATTTTTAGAAAGTTATTCAGCAAGGACACTTTAAATGGATCAAATACAACTGTAAAGACATTTATAATGTTAAAAATTATTTTCATTTAAACTTTATATTCATAAAAGAAACCTGAAAATAATGCATCAGTTTCCACAAAAATATTAAGCAGCAGAATTGTTTTCAAGATTGATAATAATCAGAAATGTTTCTTGAGCAGTAAATCATCATATCAATGATTTCTGAAGGATCATGTGACACTGAAGACTGGCGTAATGATGCTGAAAATACAGCTTTGATCACAGGAATAAACTGGTTAAATGGAATAAAGAATGATTAAACTAAATAACAGTCTGTGCTTGCAAAGATAACACGGCTATAAAAGTGTTTTTGCTTCCATCAAACTGAAGCTGCTTCGGATCAGGTTATGTTCAGAGAGTAAGTTACTGTGGCATCTTGCATAGCCTGAAAGTTACCTAGGTTAGGTTATCCACTTACTCTTAAACATATCCAGGTGTGTCACATAACCTGCTTTCTGGAATACCCCCTAGTTTCACGTTAGTGTCACACAAACTGCCGTGGTGCGCGCACAGTTTGCTCCAGCCCAGAGACACGACAGCACAGAGTGGATCATATACCACAAAACGTATCAGACTCATTTGAATTCTGCACAGAATGCTATATTGGAGGAGGAAAAACAGTTAGAGATTAAGAGGAAACTGTGTTGCATTTTTTTTTAAATGCTATTGGCTATCTAAAAATAGAATTTGAGCTGTTCGATATGTCATGTCCGGTCTTCCTGTTACAGTGGAAACTACGTCAACACATTGAGTAATGCCGTTTCAAGGCACTTCATTAGGCCTTTACATTTTTTATCAAATTTTAATTCAACTTCTTATAAAATGTTTACAAAAAATCTTAACAACCCCAAATGTTTGAACGGTAGTGTATAAAACAAACTTTCACTTTACTTAGTAAAGACTCCTGCAGCCAGACCCAGAGAGCTGTCATTGGCTCTCCGTAGAACCTCATCCTCGGTGTCAAAGGACAGTACCGACATCACAGGCCCAAATATTTCCTCTTTGACACACGTCATGTCATCTGTGCAGTCGTCTGAAAACAGGCCGTGAATGAACACACAGATTTAAAGAAATGAACGGAATGAAAAATACATCATTGAATGTTTCTCAAAACATCATCCGCCAACAGTTCTTCTAACTCACCGAGCACGCAGGGTGTCATGTAGTACCCATCTTTCAGTTTAGGATCTGTTGGGACGAAGGGCTCCCCTCCGCAGAGCACTCTGGCTCCCTGGAAAGGAAATACAACTACTTTAACAAGCCATATAATGTAAAAAGAAAAAAAAGTCACTGTTTGGATTTAAATAGGCAAAATCTTAGGAGGGAGCACATTGATTATGATATTCATTGTGAGGGATCCATAAATAAAATGACAACACTTATTTCCATCAAGAGGAGCATCAATTATTGGTCAAGATCTTGTATTTCCAGCACATTATAAAGACTTTCCATGAATTTAAGCTCTGGACCCAGAGGTGCAAAAATGATTCTTCATGCCAATCTTTCATAATCTGAGCCTGATGAATCTTGACATCCTGGAATATGACCATGATGTGTCTTCCTACACGGTTGTTTCAGAAATGAAAAGCTACACACTCCAACAATTAGGGTTAGAAGAACCGTTGCCAAACACATAACATGCTAGAAACAGAACAATCACTGCAATAATGATCCAATCACTGACTCTTAAGAATTTGGTTAAGAATTTAAATCAAAATATCACTTTTTTTCACAATCATGCTACTAAGTGAATAAATTTTACTAGTACCTCTTTCTTAGCTTGGTCCACATATCCCAGCACCTTCTCCAGGTGTGGTTTGCTGACCAGGGCTCCCATACGAGTCTCCTCCAACAGAGGGTCTCCGATCAGGATGGCTTTGGTTCTCCTGACCACCTCTTTCAAGAACTGAGGAACAATTGAGCTCTGCACAAAAACTCTGGTTCCATTACTGCACACCTACACGCAGGGAACATGAAAACCAAGGAAATATTAATTAGTGGAGTAATACATGTTTGTATGAGTATGAAGATCTTGAAGAGTGTATATTTACAGAGTGTATATAAACAGTATACGGGCCAATGTAAGATGGCTTTTTATTATTAGTTTTCAGTCATATATTAATAGGGAATAACTGCAATTAACTATTGTTAAACTGTTGAATTACTGGAAAAAAAGATAGAAGTGAAGAAGCGTTTAAAAAATACTTTAAAAAAATACTAAAAAAAATACTTTTATTCAGCAAGAATGCATCAGAATTACAGTAAAGACATCTATAAACAAAATATTTCTATTTCAAATAAATACCGTTTTGAATTTTCTATTCATCAAATAATCCTCACAGGAAAAAATGCATCATTGGTTTCCACAAAAATATTAGGCAGCACAACTAATTTCAACATTGATAATAATCAGAAATGTTTCTTGAGCAGCAAATCATCATATCAGAATGATTTCTGAAGGATCATGTGACACTGAAGACTGGAGTAATAATGCTGAAAATCCAGCTTTGATCACAGGAATAAATTACATTTTAAAATATATAAAAATAGAAAACAGTTATTTTAAATTAATGTCACAATATTACTGTTTAAAGGTACACTATTTTCAGTTTTCATTGTTTCTGAAATGCCTTTGATTTATTTATACATTTATTTTAGAGTGAGCAAATTTTTAATCATACATTATAGCTTAAAATATTACGTAAACTAAAATACTGTATAAACCAATACTACAGTAGTAAATATTGTACAATTATACGCTATAAAATTGTATAAATGTTGTCTAAGGCAATATTGCAGTTGGTATGTACATCAGCTTGGCTGAGATCACCTGTGACGTGTGTACGGACAGGCAGAAGAGAAGGAGCTTGTTACTTGCTTGTTACTTTATAAACAAAAGCTATTGTTTATATGAAACAGAGGGAAAATCATGCGTTCATACTTTGACTTGACCTTTCGATACAGTACCTGACCTTGAGACAGGAAGTTGGCCATGAGTGCTCCTCTAACAGCGTTTTCAAGGTCAGTGTCCTCAAAGATGATCAGTGGAGATTTACCTCCGAGCTCCAGTGTCACTGGTTTGACCCCTCGGGAGGCCATTTCCATTATCTGTTGGGACAAAACATGCATTTAAACACAGGAAGAGCATTACAGGATGGCATCCATTACTACTACTACTAGTACACTTCTCAATAGACTGTATAACATATATAGTAATGTTTTCCTCCTGCAGATAAATGATTAAAAACACTGACAGCCAATCAAAATCCACCCAACTATAACGAGCTCTAGCATTTAAAGCAGCAGACGACAGAACTGCAGTGTGCACTTATAATAAACAGACTAATATAGTTACCTCTATAGTTATTGTTCTCAGTGTGAACAGGCCTTAAGCTCGTTTAATGTAGGCTTTTATTAATCTAAACAATAATCGACACACATACATACACAAATGTGTGTGCGTGATGCTCGAGAACCAACGAAGTTTGACGCAGACATACTTTTCCGCTTTATGTATGCGTGTTGTTTATATGCGAACAAAAGCCTAAATCTAATCTGTTTATTATATAATGTGAACGTATCTCTTCACAAGACTTTAAACTTCGCAATTTAAATGGATTACTTTCATAACACCATAATGCTCTTCCTGGATCTTGCAGCTTTGGTTTCTATTAAACGAGAGGCTGAAATATCTTAATTTGAGTTTCAAAGATTACCCAAAGTCTCGTGGGTCTGGAGCGACATGAGTGTGAGTAACTGATGACAGGATTTTGAACTAGTCAGCTACTTACTTTTTTTCCTGTGGGAACACTTCCCGTGAAGGAGATCTTAGCCACGGATGGGTGATGACACAGAAGAGGGCCCGTCTCTTCTCCGCCCTGCACCACATTGAACAGGCCCTCGGGAGCTCCAGCCTGGGAATAAATCTCAGCCAGCAGCACTGCAGTCACGGGGGTCACCGGAGATGGCTTGAACACCATGGCGTTGCCTGCAATTGAAGAGTAAAAGCAGACTGTAAATGGAAAATGTTAAGATAATAATTTCAGGCACAGATCAAGAGTGAACGAAGAGGGTATTAAATATAGTTCAATACTCTTCAATATGATGGAGAGGTTCACATTTTTATGTCTAGTGTGAATGGGGCAGTCATGGGGTTGCGGGTTCGATTCTCAATACCAGCAGGAAATGACTGAGGTGCCTTTGAGAAAGGTTCCTAACCTCCAATCGCTCCCCAGGTGCCACGGCAAAATGGCTGCCCACTACTGTCCATGGTTTGTAGTGTGTGTGTGTGTGTGTGTGTGTGTGTGTTCACTACTCACTGCTCCTAATGTGTGAGCAATAACTTGGAAGGGTTCAATGCAGAAGACAAATTCTGAGTATAGGTTACCATATTTAGCCTTCATGTCAAGTTATTCAATAGAGGAGGACATTGGACATATGATAACAGTGAACAATGAGATAAGCATATGGAGACTCAACAGATAAAGGACATAGATTAGGTTTTAAAACCCACCAGGTAAACATCAGGCGGTTGTCATCTTTAACAGCTGTAAGGTATCATTCATATCCATGGCAGGACGTCTTATGTGCCAGTTTAATAGTCTGGCAGAAACATTAGGGAGTTATAGGCAGGGTTATAGTTACCTGCCACTATTAGAGATTTGTATTTATTTATTTATTTATTGGTAGTTTGTTACTGCATAAATAATCGTGCATGCTCACTTCTGCAAATGTAACATTTAGATCTTTGTCATCATCAATAAAAACATGTTGAATGTAATCTTAAGCGAACGTGGTGAAGGCTAAATTCACTTGTAGCAGTTTAGAAAAAAATCATGCAGGCCTGGTTTCACATACAGGGCTTAGATTAAGCCAGGATTCGGCTGGAGTTCATTTAGGACAATTAAGTAGCTTTTATAAGAATAAACATTACTGGAGTGAATCTTGAAGATCTGGAAGTTTGAACAGCTTAAACATGCATTTTAGTCTGCAATTAGCTGAAGCCTTGTCTGTAAAGCAGGGATAGGACTTTGATTTCCATTTACCAGCTATTGGTGATAATAACATCAACAACAAATTAGTGCATTTCAATTGTGCCGTAATGGTTAGAGAGTTGGACGGTTTGGAGTCTCAATACCAGCAGGAGACGTAGGTGAGGAGTGTGAATGAACAGCGCTCTCTTCCACTCTCTCTCGCGCCGCAGTTTAGTGCTCAATTCTAATTTATGGCTCAGACACCATTTTTTCTGCACAGATTGTCATTTTAAACATGGCCAATATTAGATTTAAGCTTGAACAGATCATGGTCCTGAACTGACCCGCATGCGCAAAAGAATGATAAAAAGACGTCACACATCTCGCTGTCATTCAGAAATAAACGCGGAGAACATTAGAGTAAGTGATTGCGCATTTGTTTAGAAAGAGATCTGCAGCGGAAGCCAGCAAATCTATGCACAGGTAATATAAAAAAACAAAGATGAAGATGCAAAAAAAGAAAGACCAGTTTTAAACCTTTATGATACGAGTAAAATTGTGAATAATGTGACATAAAAGTCACATGAATTTAGAGATGACTCTTCAACGTGATCAACATCTCCACGTGAAGATATGCTTCAGTCTGCTCTTGTGTGGAAAATTACTAGTTTTGTTTATCTTTCTTTCTTAGCCAATCAGAATCATTTTACCGTCATCATTGATGTAGTCAGCACCCTCTGTTAGAGTATAATTGCTGTAACAATGTTATTGTATGTGGGGCGGCCTACGAGCTCCTTGTGAGACTTGAAGCTTCTGCTGATGAAACTGCAAACTAAACCTCACTAAAATGTCTTCTATTGACTGCACTTCTGACTCCTGGTCTTCATTCAACATATCTGGCCCTCGGGTCTTAACTGTAAATCCCCTACAGTTCACACTGTCGATATGAGCAAAGTACCTGCAGTCTAAACCTAGCCTAAGTCACACTTATATCATTTCAATAACACATACCACAAGCGATGGCAGGGGCAGATTTCCAGGCTGCAATCTGGAAGGGATAGTTCCAGGCTCCTATTCCCACACACACACCCAGTGGCTCCCGACGCGTGTAGGCAAACGAACCGCCTGCTAGCTGAACATGCTGACCTGAGAAAGAATCGCCGATCACTCATATGTATAATCTCAATTAGGTTAACATAACTGCAATTTGCGTAACGGTGAATTTTTCTATTTAAAATAATTGATTTTCCATTTGAAAACATGATAAATTCCAGTGATGGCAAAGCTGAATTGTCAGCATCATCACTCCAGTCTTCAGTGTCACATGATCCTTCAGAAATCATTCAACTGAGAACGGTCAATAACAAAACAACAAACCTGAAAGGCTGCTGGCTTGTCCTGCAAAATACTCAATGCACAGTCTGGCTGAGTCCACATCTAAACGAGCTTCTGTGATGGACTTGCCATTGTTCACGACCTCCATCTCAGCAATCTCCTCTCTTCTCTTCTATTCTCAGCATCAGAAATGACTGAAAAGATCAGACTCAACACTCCTTGAATCAATGCAGCTTTATTACGTAACGTCTTAGGATGAATGCATTCCGATCTACCTCAATGAGTCTCGCCGCCTCTACCATAACTCTGGCTCTTTCCATGCCTGCCAGTTTACTCCACACTGTAAAAGCAGCGCTGGCGCTCCTAACAGCTGCATCCACCTCTGGCGCCCCACAAGCCTGCAGCTGGCAAAGGACACGGCCTGTAACACACCAAAAATTATAATGTTTTCATTATGAAGAAGGTAAGTTTTGCAAATGCATTACCTGTTGCAGGCTCATATACTGGTTGGGATTTGGCTTTCACATCTTTGAGCTGGACTCGGCCACCACACCAGAAGTTGAGTGCATCTTTAATCTGCAGGGTCCCTGAGGATGAGCTCCTGGTCCCGGTGTAGTAAAGGGCCCCGCGGAGACCCGGGGTCAGCAGGGCCATCTTCAGCTCCCTAACACTGAACTTTGACCCCCTGGACAGACAAGCGTGTCAACAAACGAGGTCTTTTCAGATATTGCACCAAACATAGCGTTACAACAATTAAATCCAACAGTAAAAAATACATTAGAAGAGATCTAGAGTTAAGAATAAATATCCATTAAAAGTTACAATTTTTTTAAAGTTACAATTATTCGTATTGACTATTTATAGTTTGACTATTTTATCGAGATAAAAGTCGAAGGCAACAACAGCAGATCTCCGTTAAAATGCAGCCTAACCGCAAAGCAAGCGTCACGTAAAGGGCTGGAAACAGAAACACTAGAGTTAAACAGTAGAAACACTTTTGCAATGACGGACGTTCACTTTCTATCCACAGCGAATCAGTCCAGCCATGCGCGAGCGTGTTGGGGCGGGGCTTACGCGCCAGAACCACTTCCATTGGTTTGTTCTCGATGATGTCATCTGATGATGTCATCTGACGTTGTCAGAGGTAAAAACTGAATTAATTTTTTTTTATTTGTATAAAAATACATTGTCTACAAATATGTGAATGTTGACAACACCTACTCATTTTGTGAATTTCTATCATTGTAAAATAAATCTAAAATTTAAATAAATTTAGATTTAAATCTAAAATCATCAAATCTCAAATCATCCGATCCTTTGATCTTTTGATCTTAAAAATGATCCTGTATTATAGTAATACTTTGAATTATTTAAATTAAATTAAATAAATAATAATAATTATTATTATTCCAAAATAAATTATTGGAACATTGGAACGTGTCATGTTTATTTTAAATGTTTATTAACAATGTCATGTCATTTTTATTTTATAATATAAATGTTTTATACAGGAATAATTGAATAATGGAATGTTTTTTCAATTTTCTTTACCTTTTTTGAGGGAAAATGTTTTATTTAGTAAATTATCAAGATTTAATTTGTGATAACGTTAATTTGAATATGGGAACTTGTAGACAGACAGATGGATAAACAGGGCGAGAGAGAGCTTTTGAGAAACCAAAAAAAATTATATAGTTATGTATAACATAACATGGACACATTTTTTCATTTTATTTATCTATGTTTATATACGTCTATTGCTTTGACAATATTGTGATATTTCCCACAGTCATGCCAATAAAAATTGAGCAGAGACAGAGAGAGACAGAGGGACAGATAGACGAACAGAGAGATAGACAGACATATAGACAGGCAGAGCGACAGATGAGTGCAGAGCAGAACACCAAAAAATGCCTG
This sequence comes from Rhodeus uyekii, assembly GCA_037043235.1. Taxonomy (NCBI): domain Eukaryota; kingdom Metazoa; phylum Chordata; class Actinopteri; order Cypriniformes; family Acheilognathidae; genus Rhodeus; species Rhodeus uyekii. The sequence goes on along the minus strand of JAWRVZ010000016.1, from coordinate 2,990,251 downwards.
CAGAGCAGAATTAGGACTAAAATCGCCATTCAAAAGAAGGAATTTAAATTCCATGCCCACCCCAAAAAACAGTGATAAACAGACCCTCAATCACAAAGCCCTGAACTACCAAGAGCTCAGTACAGCTTGTAATAGAGACTATGCAAACACAGACAGCGAGCTTACCACAAACACACAGACAGCTGCAGAAACACAAATCTGCTCACCCTCCAGAACCTGATCCAGATGTTCTCCTCATCATCATCATCGACTCCAATGGAAAGTTATTGAACCCACTGAAACTCTTCCCACATCAAAAAGTCACTGCAAAACAATGCAGCACAACAGGCCATGCCCAGCAGATCACAGGACACCCCTCATGTGTTATAATCCACACTGGGACTAATGACCGTCACTTGCCGTGCAACAACACTGCTGATGCTGTCGGAAAAATAGCAGAAATCGCCAGCAAAAGAGTCAAGAGTCATTATCACCACACTTCTCGTGTGATACACATCATCTACAGCATCAATGGAGAAATTTCCAGTCGATCTTCAGCCCTCCCAAACATGCATCTGGTCCACCATCCCCACATCGACCTCCAACACCTGTATGATGGACTCCACCTACACAAGGATGCAATGTGTGTTTTTGCAAAGACCCTAAAGACGCAGCCCAATGTCACCCAGACACTTGTTACCGAGTCCAGAACAATACCGCCCCATTCAGCCCTACAGGCCCAGACACACCCCTCCAACCCTGTTGAGGAAAGACATCGGCTGGACAAGCATATCGCATCGTCTGCCACAGCCCCACCCACCAATGGCTCGCTACACTCCTGTAAACCTGCAGTCAGAAACTTCACGTCCGCCTGCTGGCCATCAAGCCCCCATTAGAAAGAAGAAACAAGAAAATCCCCTCACACCAAGAGAAAACCGAGAGCTGCAGTCCGGCCTCCTGCTCCACCCACACAATATTCACAAACACAGGGCTCTATAGATAAAAAGAGAGAGAGAAAAGAGAATAAACAATGAACTAATGTAAATTGTCTTCCATGTACATGTACACTAGCGTCATGTTATTTTCTCTGTCTTACCAAATAGGTTTATCATAAAAAAATATGAATGCAGTTATTTCACATTTATTTTGGAATATTAAGGGTCTTCATTCAACGTTTGGTTCTAAAACCACAGACCCAGAATTTCTGAAAGATATCAAATACGCTGATGTTATCATTCTCACTGAGACCCGGTGTGGAAACAGTGCGCTTACCTACTGTCCTTCAGCCTACTATGGAGTAACTGTGCCCTCAGTTAAATTAACTATAATCCATCGTGGACGAGACTCGGGAGGAATCCTGGTCTGGTCCAGAGAGCATCTGGTCAAACAAATTTATGCCATTAAATTTGGAAAATATCGTTGCTGGCTAAACAGCAAACTCTGCTGTCTGATCATAACCAAACTAACAGTTATATCAAAACACGTCTGAACAAAACAGGCTGGAAACCTGCAACTTGTGTCAGAACCAGCAGAGATACAGATGGGCAGACAGCACAGACCAATTTATAAAAGCCCTCAATAAATCTAAATAAAATCGAATAAATACATTTATTAATAGAAAATTTGAAACAACTAAAAATTGTGTTAATTTGGCTACAAATGAAATCAATTACATATTTTTTTTGTTGAAAAAGAAAGGCAAAACATTTATTTAAAAGATAATAAATGGTTAGACTCAGGGTGCAAAACATTGAGGAAACATAATGGAAAATGATCACATCTGAAGCACACAGAAGATCTGAATACTGTTCAAAACTAAAACAATACGAAGACACAATTAGAGTGAAAAAGCAACAGCATCTCTCCAAACGTTTACAAGAGATAGAACATTCAGTAAATCATAATCAGTTCTGGGACATGTGGAATAATCTGAGCAAAACAAAACAAACTGAACAAAACAATCTGAACAAAAACACAAGACCTTCCAATCCAAGATGGAGAAATCTGGACAAAGCATTTTGAAAAAACTTATATCAAGAAATCCCACCAAAACAACTCAATGACAATTACAATCAGATCAAGCAAAGACTACAAACTTATGAAGACACAATCGAAATCCACTTGACTTCCCAATTACTCATGAAGAATTTACAAACAAACAAAAATGTAAGAAATCTTGTGGGAAATCCTGACAGCATTTTAGGTGAAATGCTGAAACACAGCACACCTGAGATGCGAGAGGCTGTGCTCAAATTATTCAACATTGCACGTTGCAACAAGCTGTTTTTCCTGATTGTGGAAATAAATTGGACCCTAATCATTTCAGAGGTGTTCGTGTGAGCAGTGATCTGGGGAAGTTACTTTAAACAATAGAATTGTAAACTTCCTTAACGAGCACAATGTCCTGAGCACGAGTGAGATCGGTTTCCTTACTAACCACAGAACTACTGATCACATTTACAACCTAATTAATAAACGTAAAACAAACTAGGTAAGACTGTACTCTATACAACAAGTGCCATGGGATTTTTAATGACCATAGAGTCAGAACACCAGTTTCACGGCTCATCCTTGTGCTTGTATATTGTGTCCCCATCTGGGGCGTTAGGACCCACACAGAGCACAGGGTGAGCAGCCCCTACTGGCCTCTCTAACAGCTCTTCCTGCAGCAACCAGCTTTCCCCATGCAGGGACTGACCAGCTCAACCGTACTGAGCTTCAGTGGGCAACTGGTCTTGGGCTACAGGGTAATATGGCTCATATAATATGATAGAGTTTATCGTGGGATATCATCACATGTTGTAATTTGTTAAAATTTTTAAGTATGAGTTTAGATATTTTTTATTATGCATGAAATTATGAATTTAAATTATGTAATTATGTATTTTCAAGTTTTGGCAATAATTTCTACAGTCATGCCAATCAAGCAAATTTGAAGATAGATGGATGGATGGGTAGATGGATAGATGGAAAGATGGATAGATGGATAGATAGATAGATAGATAGATAGATGGATAGATGGATAGATAGATAGATAGATAGATAGATAGATAGATAGATAGATAGATAGATAGATAGATAGATAGATAGATGGATGGATGGGTGGATAGATAGATGGATGGATAGATAGATAGATAGATAGATAGATGGATGGATGGGTGGATAGATAGATGGATAGATGGATGGATAGATAGATATAGATAGAGAGAGAGAGAGAGATAGATAGATAGATAGATGGATGGATGGATGGATGGATGGATGGATGGATAGATAGATAGATAGATATAGGTAGATAGAGAGAGATAGATAGATAGATAGATAGAGAGAGATAGATAGATAGATAGATAGATAGATAGATAGATAGATAGATAGATAGATAGATAGAGATATTCCTGTACGTTTAAATGTTTGTTCGTGTACGTTTACTTCAATTAATAACTAAAGACAAAAAGAAGAGGATAATTAAACTGTTGGTTAATTGGTTGTTCTTATTCAATCTAGAAACCGCAAACAAATAAGGGTGGGTGAAATCACATCTCTCAGCAGAACTGAACGGAAGAAGGGAACAGCTTGGGATCAGTTTAGCATTACTGTCTCAGAGAGTGAGCGGGACAGTGAGAGAGGAGGAGCTCTCTCTCTCTCTCTCTCTGTGTTATTAAAGTGGAGAAACACGTTGTCCTCTCACTCCAAGCATGGCCGGCGACACCGACACGCATCTGCAGGACCGGGCGCAGAACGGCCATGCCGCCCGACAGCCTTTCCTCATCGGGGTGTCCGGAGGCACCGCCAGCGGGAAGGTTTGAGCTTTTTCTGTTCATCAGCAGCCGCACGGATTAATCCGCTGTAATCCCGCCGGCGCGAGCGGAGCGGCAACTATACAATCAAACACATTGGAAATACTGCGTCGGGGTTTTTAAATGTTTTCCCGTGGTAATATATCGTACAGGTCAAACTTTATACACTATCCAAAACTGATACATTTAGTAAACCGGCTAGTCTTCGTCATTCATTAGTGGAAACCGTGAGTAAATGTCTGAAACAAGAAAATAATTTACTAAATTTACTAAGCAACGGTCCATAAATTACAGATGTGCCCAGATTTTGTGTTTTAAATCGTCATAGATGCCGATAATGTTGTCATGCTTTAACTCCACGTGGCGCGGCGTTTTGAATGAGCTCGATTCATGTTGTCGTTTATTTGTCTGCGAGCGACCTTGAATGTCTAAATCGCATGTTGACGTTTGCTACATGTTTATTTCTTTTCATCCGGGTTTAAAAGTGGGTTTGAAGCCGCTGTTAAAAATAAATATGTGCCACTTCCTCCACGTAGGCGACCGAAAGTTGCGGGGTCGTGACGTCACGGCGGCGGAGGATGTTTACATGGTGCCGTGACCCCGTTTCCCAAACACGCGGGCGTTAATCCTCCACTGACCTTCATGTGTGGGAAACAAGTGTCCCTGAAATGCCTCTGAAACTCACTTAGCACATTAAACCACGTTACTTGCAGTTAAAATGTGGGTTATCCACACTTTCTGCTGCCATATGTTCACTGGTGCGTGAGGGGAGAAACGTTTTCTCACCTGACTAATCTAGACAAACAATAAGTGAGGCAGATTGGAGCAGCTGGACAGAGTCAGGCCATGCGTCCCTGCTGAATGTCCTTACATGGAGCGCTGACCCACCCCATGGCATACACCACACCTCATAGCACACGTGTGCAGAGACACTGCTGGGAAAGGGATAGTTCACCCAGAAATGAAAACCAGCTCACCTTTTACTCGTCTTCATGTCACACAGAACATGAAAGAAGATATTTGTTAAAGAATGTTGGTAGTTGAGGCTTTAGGTGAACTATAACTTTAAACACTGTAAAGTGTTTAAAAATGCCAGTTTATTGAACCTTTATGCAAAAATGTAAAAAAACAGTTATTTTATTCATGTGTCATACTTGAGGTCCAAACTGAGGAAATAAAATGTGCAGTTGCTGATGGCAAAAAGATGAGAGAAAATTCTGATGGCTTAAAATGAAATGAATGAGATCTTTAGTACAGTATAGAATACTAGCATGCAAATATCTGTTGTCGCTCTATATCTCAAAATAATGTCTTTTGTAAGATGATATTTGAATGCTAGGTTATATGACCAAATCTCTGTAATTTTTAATGTGGGCAGAACATATAATGCAAAACAATAATGACCGAACGATAAATAAACTTATCACATTTGATATAGTTTAACATGACTCCTCTAAAAAGAATTGTTAATCAAGTAATCCTAACTCGCTTCAGTCCTGTAAGTGTTTATCTTTAAATATTATTAACAATATAAAATGTATTATGTTTATTTTTTTAAAGTCATTAACACTTGAAGGTGGAATTTATTAGAATGATACTAAATTGCCTATAAAAGGATCAGTCCGATGACCGAATCTAGATTGTCCACAATGGGTTCTTTCGTAAAAGTTTTGTTCGTGTTGATAATTTAGAGGTTTTAGAATATTGCTCCTCGAATATCTTACCGTAGGCTTTATAGGGTTCATAATACAGACCATGTGCCTTTAGGATGTGTTAAAGTCTTACTAAGTCCTGTGTCCTGTCTTCAGTCTTCAGTATGTGAGAAGATCATGGAGCTGCTGGGCCAGAACAAAATTGACCATCATCAGCGGCAGGTGGTCATCCTCAGTCAAGACAGCTTTTACAGGGAGCTCACGCCTGAACAGAAGGCCAAAGCACTCAAGGGCCAGTTTAACTTCGATCACCCAGGTACTGTAAGGTTTGAGGGTTGTTCAAGGAACCCTTTTTTCTTCTGTGCAACACGAAAACATCATAAAGACTATACTCGTGGCGAAGTCTGATACGTGAGCATGTGGTGTTAAAATGCATCTTTTTAATATGTGCTGCATGCAAAATAATTACGACAAAAATAACAACTGTGAGTAAACGGTAATTAAGAAAACATCTGATCATAGCGATGTGGATTGTTTGCAGTAGCTCTGCAATTCAGCACTAATTCTGTCACATTTATTTGTATAGCACTTTGTACAGTAGATTATTTAAAAGCAAGCAGCTTTACAATATTTAACCTGAAAAGTGATCTTAATATCTCTGATTTAGAATTACAGATTAATGTTTATTACAAAGTGGCTCTCCAGTGTATTTGTTGTTACACTTGGACGTCCGACCTTGACGGACTGAATGGAAGAAACTGACTGGAGAAGATTTTCACTATAATGATGGCGGAGCCTCAGAGCTACACTTAAATATTGTGTAATTGCCGTGGACCAATGGTAGTTCGAAGGTGCTTAACTTTTTCGAACTCACAGAACGAACTTTGTTTTGGCCTGATTTAGTTTGAAATGACATCATATCAGTTCTTTCTTCAATTTTGCTTGAAGTATATCAGGGCCTTAAAAGTCGTCCAAACGACTTGAGCACTATATTCATACCTATATTATATCTAAAGCCATTCGATATATCAGTGTTAGAAATGGATGAATATTTAAAGGTGTTTACATGACAACAATGCACTAAAAACGGATGACAACATTGTCAAAACCATCTCCGTTCACACGGATCTCTGAAAATAACAAAAAATGTAATACCGTTGCACTACATAAATTAATATAAAACTGTGTGCTAGAGCGAGTTTCCAAAAAGGAGAGATGACAAAACTGTGAACAGCAAAACCGAAGCGTTGCGCTGCACAAACACCAGGACGTGCACAGTTTTTGTTTTGGTTTTTTAAGATCGGTTATAGGAAGGTAAACGACAAACAGAAGCGTTTACATCTCAGTTAGTTCTGAGAACAGGCTCTGCCTCAAATGTAAACCACTCCGGTGGATTTTCTTTTTTCGATCCAAAGGTTTCAAAAGATGTCATATATACTACTTTTATGGATCTTTTTGACTTGCATCTTATTGAACGGAGAATAATCTGTTCATCATCCCTGTTTCCATAATTCCCAGATGCTTTCGACAGTGAGCTCATCATGAAGACCCTGCGTGACATCATTCAGGGGAACACTGTGCACATCCCAGTTTATGACTTTGTTACCCATTCCAGGTCAGCTCTGCTCTCCCTGTCCTTTCTGAAGGTGTTCTGATGGGGGAATCGCTGCTGAATCAAGTGTTCTCTAAATCTCTTACAGGAAGGATGAGTTTGTGACCGTGTATCCAGCAGATGTGGTTCTCTTTGAGGGGATTCTCATGTTCTACTTGCAAGAGATTCGAGATCTGTTCCAAATGAAGCTGTTTGTAGACACGGACCCAGACACGCGCCTCTCGCGAAGAGGTAGATGGACTGTGTGACATTTCACAATTCTGTAATAGCCAAATGACCTTGAATATTTAGCAATATCGTCCAATGCTATCCCTTAGCATCGGTTATGTATACCATCATTTACTAATCATGTGTATTGTCTTGTTTTACTCAGTGTTACGGGACATCAGTGAGAGAGGCAGAGAGTTGGAGCAGGTTCTGAACCAGTACATCACCTTTGTAAAGCCAGCCTTTGAGGAGTTCTGTCTTCCTGTGAGTATCTTCGTATATTCCAATTCTGACTCCGCTGTATTGACCGGATGCATCACGTATACTGACTCAATACCCTTCCACTCTTACTCTACTCTTTATTTCCTAAATTTTCTTTAACATTTATTTTTGCAGACCAAAAAGTATGCGGATGTCATCATCCCCCGAGGAGCAGACAATCTCGGTAGGATAATGAGAGCCAGTTTACCTTTTTAATGCGCTCTGCGGAGAGAGATTTAACTTGATGTACTTGCATTTCTATTTCTCTCTAGTGGCTATTAATCTGATCGTGCACCATATTCAGGATTTCCTGAACGGAGGAATCACCAAACGACAGAACGGTTTACAGAACGGCCACGGGACACCCAGACAAAGACACGCGTCTGAGTCGAGTAGACCTCACTGACCTCACTGTGACCCTTCCCTCCATTGAGGAGAGGGCAGAACTGAATAATAACAGCGGCATCTCGTTAAGAATAAGGGGATACAGGAGCTGAAATGCCTTCGTTATTGTAACTATTATTTGTGTTTGAAATGTGGTTGTGGAATATTTTTTGCTTTTATGGTTTTTCAGAGGGTTTTGAAGGTGCTCTGTGTGTTTTGTTTTTTTTTGTTGGAAGATTTAATTGCACACTCAACCTGTCCTGTCAGTGTCTATCTGCTTTCTCAGCTACTCAAAATAAATGAATAGTGTGGAATGTTTCGTAGAGACAACGTTGATCCCAGTGCTGTTAGCACACATACTTGAAGTCAGAGCTCAGGTTGGGTGGGTTTTCCATTCACAAAGAAAAAAACTACTACTACCTCCATATTTGAGGCTCTTTTGTGTTGGTGAGAGATGAGATGTGTGGTTTTTGTAAAGATGACAATATGGTACGGTAACATTTTATATTGTCATTTAACCATTTTTTTTAGCTTTCTAGTTGAATTTCAATGTTTCATGGTGTCTTTTATACATACAACGTGGCAGAACTTGTCAACTATATTTACAGTGTTACCAGAAATGGATTTTGCCCTCAGTGTTTAATAGTTTAAGCCAACTATATCATTAGTAGTACCGTATTCAATGTAAAATCAGGGATTACAGTCAGATATGATAGTATTTGTCACAATAACCACCTCAGGTGCTGTTATCTTTACACCAGAAGTTTGATTTGTACTTTAGTAACACTGTGCACTACTTTTGATTTCCCTTTCATGCTTCCGTGCCACGTGTTTTTTTTTCTAGGAATTTTTCACCCAGATGAATTATTAATATCTGATTTTGTTGACGAATAATCCATTACAATGTGATGGAATAAAGTAATAAAACTATAAATTGTTTTTTTGGTCCTTTGTCCCCCTCTCTTTTACACCGTTGTCTACATGTAATACCACACGCGTCCGCCAGGCGGAGCATCTGTCGTAACTTCCGTCTCATCTTCAGACGCAGTTTGATGACGTAGGCAGAGAGGCGTGGCTCAATATGGGGGTATGCGTGAAAGCGATGCATAATGCCTTCTATAGAAAATAAGCAAATTGTCGCAACTCTAACTATTTATTTTTGTCCATAGAAATTTGGGTTGCAGTTTAAAGCGACTTTGGAGAATGTTACAAACGTGAGGCCGGAGGGGGATGATTTCCGCTGGTATTTAAAGGTAAAGTGTGTTCAGTGGGACATAGTTTCAGTCAAACAGGATTTGCTTACGGTAGAAATTAATAACTTCAGCACCTATAACTATATTTCATAATTAGAAGTATTCGTAAATTGGATGCATACTTATAATTCTCAATGCTGTAGAAGTTGTCAGTTGCAATGTGATTAAATGACAAATAATTTAAAGGGATATTCAACCAAAAATTAATATTCTGTCATAATTTACTCACCCTCAAGCTGTTCAAAACCCATACTCGTTTCTTTCTTCTGTTGAACACAAAAGAAGATATATTTAAGAATGTGGGTAAACAAACAGTTGATGGGCCCCATTGACTTTTTCTTTCTTCTCCATACTATGGAAGTCAACGGGCCCATCAACTGTTTGGGCACCCACATTCTTCAATGTCTTCTTCTGGGTGAAAATCCCTTTAATGATTGAATCCTGTCCTTGCAGATGAAGTGTGGGAGTTGTGGCGAGGTGTCGGATAAATGGCAGTACATCACCTTACTGGTAGGCTACAAAGTGTAGGAAATGTATCCAATAACTGATTTGCATCATCTTTCAGTATTGTTGCCAGATGCTGACACGCTTTTGACCAAAGCAACTTAAAAACGAGGAGAAAAATCAAAAGAAAAAAAAAAAACACTGCAATGGCCTTCGGGTGAAAAACAAATGCATTTTATATCATTTATATCACTAAATAATAAAAACCAATTTATCAGGTATATTGGAAATCACAATGAAAACTGCATTGATTTATTTTCTTTTTGTTGCAGAAATGCATAAAAGGTCATAGAAAATTGGCATTTAAATAAAAGGAATAGGTAAAATAATGAAATTACTTTGGAGGGATGATGTGAAATGATCAATTTATGATAAAAAATGATCCATTTAACTTTTTACTCAATTTGTTCCATACCTGTATGATAAAAAAAGTAAAAAATCATTCAAAATCTCACCTTCATTGATACAAGTGCACTTTTGGTGTTGTGTGACTCCATGTGAAAAGTTGATGTAGAATATGTACTAAATTGCTTTAGTGCATTGAAATAATGATCGCCGACTCTCTCCTCCCTTCAGGACAGCATGCCGCTGAAAGGAGGACGAGGGAGTGCTAGCATGGTGCAGAAGTGCAAACTGTGTTCTCGGGAAAACTCAATAGGTAACCAGCCTACTAGCTAGTAAAATGCGCTGGTAATATGGGCCAAACCACATAAGTTGCACCGTAACATCTTCTCTATTGGTGTTTCTAAATTTTTGGTTGTGCTGTTGGTCATTGCTGTTATTGGACTTAACTGGATTTCTCACTGTTTCCAGATATTCTGAGGGACACAATTACACCTTACAATGTAAGGCAGACTGCATTCATTTTGAGGATTTTTTGTTACTTTTAAAAGCAACATTGTATCAAGTGAAGGATGTATTTTTTTGTTCAGTCATGCCTGATCATGTATTTTCTCTCCTGAAGGCAGAAGACAGTGAAAGGTTTAAGACAATGGTGCAGTTTGAGTGTCGAGGCCTGGAACCTGTAGATTTTCAACCTCAGGTGAGATATTCCACATATTCAAGTAGTGTGTGTGTGTATTGCTGTTCAAAAGGTTGGGGTGATTTAAGAACAGAAATGAACACTTTTATTCAGCAAGTATGCATTCAATTGATCAAAGGTGATACTGAGTTTGAAATGATACCCTATTTATTATAATTGTCAAATGATCTTCAGAAGCTTTACTCTAATCTGAAAAAAGCATACATATTCGTGTTGTTGCTCTACAGGCTGGTTTTGCTGCTAGCGGAGCGGAAACCTCCACCCAGTTCCCTGAAATCAACCTGCAAGAGAAAGTAAGAATTCTCTCAGTCATATCACACCTTCATTCAGTTCATTCAGGAGGTCACAGCGCTTTCTTTGACATGTTTCAGGACTGGACGGACTACGACGAGAAAGCCAGTGAGTCTGTGGGGATCTATGAGGTCACACATCAATTCATCAAGTGCTGAACAATAAAGAGGCCAGATTGAAAAACAATCGACTGCTTTGTTTTAATTTGACTACACAACACTCCTGATTCTGGAATCCATTTCTGCTTCAATATATAAATTCAATGTAAATATAATTTTGAATGATATAATAACAAATAATTCATAATCAAGGTATTAATCGATATTTATGCTTCTACATATTAAACGATTTAAATGACTTCTCCAAGCTTATGAGATTTATGTAGTTGTAGAATTTCTCCATGAGAATTTCCCTCAACATGTTAAACTACTGTTTAACTGACCTAGACAGCCGAGGTCACCAAGGTCACTTCAGTCTGTCGCCTAGGTGAGCACTTCTTAGTTAAAGCATTTACTTTACTTTTCTACGTTCAAACACCAGAGAATAAAGATGAAAATTGTCTGAACCTCTCACTGAGAGAAAGAACATGTTATCAGTGTGTTTTGGGGAAAGTTTCTTGTTTAGAGCCAGAGCTCGACCAACTTCAACCTTGAAGAAGCTGTGTGTCCTGTGTATCTGTGTGTGTTAGTATGATCTGCTACAGATCAGTATGGGTGAGGTGATCAACTGCACTGTCAGGAGATGTAATGACTTGTTTTGTGTCGACAAGCTGACGCCTAGAAACGCAGTTCTGCCACCTGGAAGGTCACTTAACCCGTAAGCCAGAGGCCTTGTTGTCAATCCTGTGATCGACGAAGACATGCTTCTGTCTATCTGCTCTTCTGTGGAAAATTACTGGTTTTATTTAGCTTTCTTATGCGTTCAGAATAATTTAGCCTTCAGTAATGATGTAGTTAGTAGCTTCTGTTAGAGTATAATGGCTGAAATAATGTTATTGTAAGTGGGGCGGCCTACGAACTCCTTATGAGACTTGAAGCTTCTGCTGATGAAACTGCAAACTATTCTTTAGTAAATTATTTTCATTATAAATTGCATAAATTCTTATGCCAAATGTAAAATGTAACAAATATAAATGCTTCCAAATGAGGAGCTCCTGTGGTTTTACTACAGTAAAATCATAGTACAATTAATTTGAGATCTGCTTCAGTCAATATAAGAAGCTGTTAGAATTGAATTTATTATTATCATTATTATTGATTTTAATGACAGTATTACCGTTTCACTATAAACAATCCCCGAGGAACCAGAATTTTGGTGAAGACAAAACAGTCATTTTCTTCAATAAGCAGGTCAATAATGTGGTCAGAGGGTACAGAAAGACCCCCGTAAATGTTTCACTCTGTTATATTGCAGCCATTTGCTAAAATAATTTAAGTGACATTTTCCCCTCATTAATGTACACACAGCACCCCACACTGACAGAAAAACACAGAATTGTTGACATTTTTGCAGATTTATTAAAAAAGAAATGCTGATCTGTGTGATGGAGTTGACGGAGGTTAGAGCGCCTCCTGTGGTGATCGGCGGCGCTGCAGCCGCTGCTCGTGTGTTTATAACCCGCTGCTGAAAGTCCAGTCCAGTCGAGCTGCCAACGCAAACCTGAAGATGACCGCTGCAAGAAACAGGGTTTTTGTCATCGGAGTGGGAATGACAAAGGTAAACCTCCGACTGGCCTTATATGAGCGAACTGTTACTGTCTTGTTCGCTATTGTAAAGCTAACTAACTATAATGCAGCCTAGACTGATGGATTATCGCACTGTGGGAAAGTTACAGGCAAATCCTGTAGGAGTAGAAAAAGTATAAAGATATTAGATGTCTTTGTTTTCGCCGAATATTATGTTTTATGGAACTATTTCAGTTAGCATGATGTTTGGTTAGTAGCAGCACATGAACTAGCCTTATTGCTAAACGTCATGTTATGTTATGGAGGTTTAATGCATGTTAAAGTGTTTTATCTCCATTAAACATGTGTATGAGTCACTGTAACACTGCAGTGCTAAAGCTCTTTACACTCTCACACAAACCATGATCTGTAAATACGACCCTGAGTTAAATGTGTCATGGGTCACTGTGCAAAATGACAACGACGTGCTTTACGCAACGATATATTACTGTCAATTTATTGTTATACATTAACTATAAATATGATCGTTTTGCGGCCCCTGGTGACACGGAAGTATGAATTCAGTGACGCTTTTTAAATGACATCAATTGCAAACATTTTTATTATGCATAACATCCTTCATAAATAATGCAAGTTTAATATAATAAAATTATATATAATAAATTTTTAATAATATGTTTACACGAGGTTTAATTTTATACATGTCCCAATAACATAATTATTACAATTTCAGGCAACTTTTTAAACCACATTGTTCATAAGTGTCATTTTAGATATATATTTTATAACATTTCAACGTGGTTTTAAAGTGGAAATGAAGCAGTCAGTCAAGTTTACATTATTTAGTAAACTGATTTCCACTTTAACACGAGTAATGTGACCCTTTTATAGAAACAATTATGCTTTGTTAAAGCTTTTGACAGACAGTTTAGTAGTTATTCATGTATTTATTAGATTTGGGTTGCAATATTTTACAACATCGGTGATTCAAAATTCAGTAATGTTTTTATTATAAATTACATTTTATTATTGATAGTCAATTTTGAATTTTTATATATATATATAATTTTTTTATGTTTTGGATTTGTTAAAGTTTTTCACTTTAGTGTCTTCTGCTCAACAAAGCTGCATTTATTTGATGAAAAATACGGTGAAACTGTAATATCGTGAACTATTGTTTCAATTTAAAATCACTGTTTATATTGTAATAGACTGCTCCCAAAAATGTGGAATGATTAATATTTTTCAAATGTTTTTGAAAGAAGTCTCTTATGCTCATTGATGCTGCATTTATACGATCAAAATACATTTAAACAGTAATATTGTGAAATATTATTACAATTTAAAAGAACTGTTTTCTATTTTAATCAATTTTAAAATGTAATTTATTCCTGTGATCAAAGCTGCATTTTCAGCATCATTACTTCAATCTTCAGTCTCACATGATCCTTCACAAATCATTGATGATTAATATGATGATTTGCTAAATTTTTCAATGTTGAAATTTTAATGCGTAATATCTTTCTGGAAACCATGATACATCTTTGATTAATCAAAAAGTCCAAAAGAACAGCATTTATTTGAAATTGAAATCTTCTGTAACATTATGAATATCATTATTTTGATTGTAATGTGGCCTTGTTGAATACAAGTTTTAATAATACAAGTCGTTTTGTGGTGTTTTTCAGTTTGAAAAGCCGGGTGCGAGAGACATCGATTACCCAGACATGGCCAAAGAAGCAGGTGCTGTTGATGAAGCGTGTTGTGCTGTTTCTACACTTCACTTTTGAGTGAATATTTGCACTTGAATGATTTGTGTTGTGGCGCAGGGGAGAGAGCGCTGACAGACGCTGGAATCAACTACACTGCCGTCCAGCAAGCGTGCGTCGGTTACGTGTACGGTACGTCATTCAGCAGCGGATATGGATTTTATTACAAATCAACGTGGTTTTAAAGTGGAAAAGAAGCAGTCAGTCAAGTTTACGTTATTTAGTAAACTGATTTCCACTTTAAAACGAGTAATGTGTCCCTTTTATAGAAATATTTATGCTTTGTTATAGCTTTTGACAGACAGTTGATTAGTTAATCATGTATTTATTAGATTTGGGTTACATTATTTCTTGAACATAACATATATGTGCATACTAATATTGAATTGTATAGTAAAAACAGTGTTTGCTGTTTTTTTAGTATGGCTCTTTTATTACTGCCTTTTCAATGCACTTTATTAGAAGTAAAGAAATGTTTTTGTTTTTTACCATAATTTGCATGGATGTCCAACATCAAACTTTCTACATCACAAAGTTTTGATCGTGGAATACCAAACATTGTTTTCATAACCTGAGGAGCAACGTGATACAAAACAAACTACGCTGAGCACAATAATGTTCACGTGGCGTCTTATGGTTGTCTCAGACCTTTTAGACATATATGCACTGGCTCAAAAACTAAAATAAAGCATAATTTTTCCTTTAAAATGGTTACATTAATTGTGTTTGTTAACTATTTTGTTTTATTAAAGTGTAAATCAGTTTACTAAATACTGTAACCTTGACTGACTGACCCTTAAATTGTTCCAAACTCAAAACATCTTTTGCAACACAGTTTACGCAACTGGCACTTTGATGCTTCAAAATGTTCAAAAAGAGCTAGTAAAACTAATCCATATGAATTGAGTGGTTTAGTCTAAATTTTCAGCAAGAACCAATGGGGATCATTCCGCAGCTGATCGATGTTTATACGAATGAAAGCCTAAATTTAAATCTGTTCATCATTTAAAGTAATCGTGTCTCTTTAGAAAATTTGCACTAAACCATTCAATTCATATGGATTAGTTTTATAATCTCTTTATAAACTTTTTGAAGCATAAAAAGCATAAAAGTGGTAGTTGCGTAGACTGTCAACGGAGGATTTCTCGTATTTCATTAAAAATGTCTTTATTTGTGTTCTGAAGATGAATGAAAGTCTTAAGGGTTTGGAACGCCATGAAGGGGAATAAATAAAGCATTTTTTGGCCTCACACGTGGACTTGTTGTCTGATATCAGTGTTGGATTTATGTGTGTTTCTTCAGGTGACTCGACTTGTGGCCAAAGGGCTATTTATCACAGTCTGGGTCTGTCAGGGATCCCAATAATTAATGTCAACAATAACTGCTCTACCGGCTCCACGGCGCTGTTTATGGCCCGCCAGCTCATTCAGGGAGGTGAGATGTCCATAATAGTGCAATATCTGTACTATGCTAAGAATTCAGTAATGTTTTTATTATAAAGGAAATTTCATTATTGATAATGTAAATGTTGAAATTTATATATATATATATATATATATATATATATATATATATATACACACAGTAATACCTCGAGATACGAGCATCTCTACATACGAGTATTCCAAGATACGAGCAAGCCTTCGGGCAGATTTTTGCTTCTAGATACGAGTAAATATTCGAGATACGAGCACGCGTACTGACACCGATGCCGACGCTGGTTCACTTCACGTGTTCGCTGACTTCTGTACGCGTCGCCCGCGAGTAGCTGATTTTCTCTCCATTTTGTGCATTATTCTTCATATTAGCGATGAGTTGTAAGGATGGTAGTGAGAAGAAGAAACGCATGATGATCATGGAAATGAAGCATGAAGTTGTTGATAAATATGGGCGCAGTGCCACGTGAGTGAGGAACTGGGGAGAAACTGTGGACTGAAGAGTTGATCGAGCTACAGAAGATACGCAGGTGTTGCAAGAGCTCAGCATTGAAAAGAAACACCCTGATAAATCGTGCACTGGTCGTGCTTCGGCGCTTTTTGACGACACGTACCTTACTTATTTTTAAAGGGAGACAGAAACAAATCTCCCTCGATAGGTATTTAGTTAAAAGGTCTGCGCCAAGTGAAAGGGAGGGTAGTCAGGCGAAAAAAGGGAAGAAAACAAGCAAAACGATAATATAAAATAGAAAAGTAAAAAAAAATACTTAAGCTAAGTTTAGTTATGTTAATTTAAGTTTACATAAGTTATGTAGTGTTCATGTAAGGTACGATACGGAATCAAGTGTCGACGCACCAACCACCCCTTCCCTCCCTTTTCCGCACCTGCTGCTACTGTCTCTAAAAACATATCAAATAAAATGTGGTTTTAATTATATCACACAAATCCTTATACTGTATACATGTACTATAATTATGTGTGAGTGTGTGTGTGTGTCTATATACCAATAAAAAACATGTTTTCTTCCATCTGGAACGAATTCATTTGTTTTCTAATTTTTTTTATTATGGGAAAACATGATTCTAGATACGAGCAATTTGAGTTACGAGCTCCGCCCTGGAACGGATTATGCTCGTATCTCGAGGTGTTACTGTATATATAGTATTATGTATATATTTTTGTGTGTGTTTTGGATTTTTTTTAAAGTTTGGGCTTTAGTGTCTTCTGCTCAACAAAGCTCCATTTATTTGATGAAAAATACGGTGAAATTATTGTTTCAATTTAAAATCACTGTTTCTATTTAATAGACTGCTGCCAAGAGTTTGGAATAATTCAGATTTTTCAAATGTTTTTGAATGAAAGGACGTAACTGTAATTGAAAGAGACAATGATTTTAATAGTCTAAGAGATAAGAAGGGGAACATTAGTCTGTCTCTGGGCAATTCCCACTATTCTACAACTGAGAGAGAATCAGACCAACACGAATCTTTAAAGATGAGTGAACAATTTATTACAAATGATGTGAGCCAATATAAATAAGTAAAGATATTTACAATCAAAATAAACAAAAACAAAAAAAGGAAAGAGAATCACAAATCATATCCAGAAGAAACCTAAGGAAGATAAAGGAAAATCGAACTGCGCCAAAGCAAAGAAATCAATAGAACTAACTAACCCATTTAAACTAAACCTACCTAGAAAGAAAAATGTAGAAAGAAAGTCCTCAACGTCCCGAGACGTCGTAACTTATCTACACTTACTAACCAAACAAAATTACAATAATTGGCGCATGTTCCTAAACTATTGTGTCTAACAATGAAATCAAACCTCGGTGTGCGCAATGTATGTCACGTGACAACTTACCTACTCATTTTCCCCTCCAGAGTTTATTAACAAATAAACAGATATTCAACCACGTTAAACACTCAAAGGAAGAGGACGGCAAAGTAACTTAATCTCACATGACAAACATGAAACGAAATGAACAAGAAGAAATCACAAAGCACACAATCACAGTTCAAGTTCACACACAAAAGGATGTGGTGTCTACTGCGTCGGCTCGTCCTTTTATACTGTTCCTCACTTCCGGTACTCGTTCACTGTCTGACGTCACACCCGCTCATCCCGCTCCTCCTCCCGCGACCAATCAGCGCTCACCTGTTATTAAAAGTGAAGATTCAAGCAACAGAGAACGACAGAAGAGCACGGAAAAACTCACAGGGAACAAACAAAGAATGAAAAAAAGTCACATAATGACGTTACACTCTTATGCTCATCGGTGCTACATTTATACGATCAAAATTCATAAAACAGTTATACAGTAATCCCTTGCCACTTCGCGGTTCAAGTTTCGCGGCCTCTGCATCGCGTATTTTTCAAAAATATTTATAGAATTTTTTTTTTCAAAAACACCACCATATCGGCAGCCGATTGCGGAAAGCAGCGTTGTTTTATCGTGATGCGAGGGAAACGGTTTCCCAGGATGCCAGACAAAGAGAGAAACTCTCTCAGAGGCTTTGTACACACACACAGCACTCAGACAAGACACGTGATTGGTTCCCGGCACGAGATCGACCAATGAGAGCACGAGTGGATGTATCCTGTGAGCTGATTGGCTGATCCTACTTCACGGATTTTCACCTATCGCGGCGGGTTCCAGTCCACATTAACCGCGATAAACGAGGGTTCAATGTATTGTAAAATATTATTACAATTTAAAAGAACTGTTTTCTATTTTAATCAATTAAAATGTAATTTATTCCTGTGATCAAAGCTGTATTTTCAGCATCATCACTTCAATCTTCAGTCTCACACGATCCTTCACAAATCATTGATGATTAATATGATGATTTGCTAAATTTTTCAATGTTGAAATATTAATGCGTAATATCTTTCTGGAAACTGTGATACATCTTTGATGAATCAAAAAGTCCAAAAGAACAGCATTTATTTGAAATTGAAATCTTCTGTAACATTATGAATATCGTTATTTTGATTGTTGAATACAAGTATTAATTGCTTTCAAAATATCTTACTGATTGGATTTATATTTAATACAAAAATCTCTTGCACTCAGGGTTGGCCGATTGTGTTCTTGCCTTGGGCTTTGAGAAGATGGAAAGAGGTTCACTATCCTCAAAGGTACGGTACAGTTCACAGCTCTTATAATACCAGTGATGAAGGACATCTGCCTGTGTCTCACATCATCTCACGGGTTTGCAGTACATGGACAGAACCAACCCTATGGACAAGCACATGGAGGTGATGATCAACCGTTATGGGATGGCGGCAGCACCAGCTGCACCTCAGATGTTTGGCAATGCTGGTAGAGAACACATGGAGAAGTATGGTAAGATGTGGGTGGGTCTGTGGGCTTTAGATTGATCCAGGCAACTGCAGTCTGTTTTTTATTGTAACTGAAGCTGTCTGTCATCTCTAGGCACAAAACCAGAGCATTTTGCCAAAATTGCGTGGAAGAACCACAAGCATTCAACCAATAATCCGTAAGTTTTAACGACAGCTTGTTATAAAGGAAATCCTTTTTGTTTATTTCTGTGCAAAAGAATTCCTTACCCCATCACAGGTGACAGAAGACTTATTCAGTGTTTGCTTCTCCTCCACTTTCACTCTCAGATACTCTCAGTTTCGGGATGAGTATAGTCTGGAGCAGGTCATTAACTCCAGGAAGGTCTTTGAGTTCCTCACACTCTTGCAGTGTTGGTAAGTTGAGAGCTGTGGCGAGTGAGCATGAATATGAATTGAATATCCATAAGAGCATGGTGATAATCAGTATTCAGAGTTAAGCTCAATAGACAACTCTTGTAGCATTGTATATTTACCACACACACAAAAAATCATTTTCACTGTTCCTCTTTTTCTTTGAAAAAAGCAAAAATATGGGTAACAGTGAAGCACTTCAATGAAAGTGAATCCATAATGTTAAAATGCAACCATAAGACATGTACAGTATGTGTGTTTATTGATGAGTATTGAAGGTATAAAGTCTTTTTTACTGACGATCTGTCCCTGAGTGGCACGCAGGAGATTTAGTGAAAGTTGATTTGGTTTTCCAATTGGTTGATTGGTTTTGCATTTGGCATTTTTACAAAGTAAAGCAACAGGCAAATGCTTTTTAAAATACAGTTTAAAATGTGATTTTAAAATGATATATTAATGTACTATATTATTGTTTTACATTTCATTTATTATTTCTACTTTTTAAAATGTACCTAAATATTTATATTTTCAGTTTATAATGATTTAAATGATTGTTATTTATATACCTTTTAAAACATGAATTAAACCATTTTATATACAGTAATCCCTCGCCACTTCGCGGTTCAAGTTTCGCGGTCTCAGTGCATCGCGGATTTTTCAAAAATATTAATCAAAATATAAAAACTCAAAAATACCGCCACATCGGCAGCCGTATTGTGGAAAGCAGCGTTGTTTTATCGTGATGCGAGAGAAACGGTTTCCCAGGATGCCAGACAAAGAGAGAAACTCTCTCAGAGGCTTTGTACACACCCACGGCACTCAGACAAGACACGTGATTGGTTCCCGGCGCGAGATCGACCAATGAGAGCACGAGTGGAGTGGGAGCCTCTTCGCCTCTCTCAGAAGCAAATGCTGACGATCCAGCACTGATATCTGACGATGAGGCGCTTCCCGAACTGATTTAAAGGCTCATTATACCAGTGCAGTAACACCATCATCATCATCATCATCATCATCATTCATTGAACCGCACAGGTCTGTCATCGTCGTCATTACTGGAGTCTCAAGATACTCCTGTCATTGATGAGTGTAGAGCACCATAATACATATCGTATGAGAGAGAGAGAGTAAATGTATACTATAAAGGTTTTATAATTAAATAGATTTAATTAAAATATATTTAAAGTATAAATATACATATTTTAAACATTCTGGTACCTACACACACATATACGGAAATTCCTAGGGCCAATCCTACTTTGGTTCCGGTCCACATTAACGAGGTATCACTGTATGTCTATTTGACTATTTAAACGTTTTAAATACTATTGAAAGTATTACCGGTACATTTTTTAAATAAAAAAAACCCTCCATACAGTTTTGCCTTTTTTTGGTAATCCATACTATGCTGTTGGTTGAGCTGATGTACTGACCAAAGTTAAATATTCCTTTAAACAAATTTTCTGGGTTTTCAACATGCATACATATTGTAGCGATTCTAAGCCTAAGGGAAATGGTGCGGATCTATGTGTGCGTGAATCGTTTTGTTGATCAAACACACATAAATCTGCACAAAGGGGAATTTGGATATTAACAGTTAATTATAACGGATTATAACAATTATTAATATCTATGGCTTGATTCGGCTTGTAGAATTTTCTTTAATTCTAGAAAAGAGTTCAAAGGACGGATAATTTGTCCAGCAAATATTGACCTTATAAACTCTATAAAAAGGAAAGGTTTCTTTTGGCCACAAAGAAAGATCTTTCCATTAATTTGTAACAAGGATCGGTCACCATTAAAGTGACTTATGGTTGAGCAATTCAGAGGCAATCACGTGTGAATATATATATTTTAATAATCGACAAACAATAGACAAACATACACAGATGAATTGAAAAAGGGAAGAAGAGAGAATAAGAGAGAGAGAGTAGGAGAGACAAAGGAAGGTAGTATTACAGACAATAACCTATTTGAGAACAAGCAAGGAATCAGACCAACTTATTGGTATAAACTCTCTAACGAGGGTAGGCTACTTGCATGTGTTTCTTTCTGTGGCTGGTCGGAATACGTGCGTGCGAATTCCAATCTGGTCTGTGCTTTGCGTCTTGCTGGGCGGGTCCGTTGGAATCCGCGGTAAGTTCAAATGTTGGTTCTTTGTTTGTAATGTCCTTTGTGGAAAATGGCGCTGGATCCAAGAATCCGCGCCAGAGGAGAGTTGCAAGAGAGGAAGTGTAAGAGGATGAAGAAGGGCAAGAAGAGAAGAGATTGATCCTTGGCCTACGGGCGCTTATAAAGGAATAAACAAAGCACGCCTCTAAGAGTTGGGACAGCCAATCAGAGTGAAGGAACTGAGAAGCGGGAAACTTCCTTTGTCTTTTAGTCTGAGGTGATTAGCATGTTTTATTGCCTACTTGAGAATGCAGACCTTTGGGTTTTGGAATAAAAGAAAGAGTCTAATGCATCCTAGCACAGTGAAACAAACCTAGACGGTCTGCAAATGGAAAGACAAAGATTTCGAGACCATTCATGGCTATACTAACTCTTAGCATGAAGGCAAGGTAAAGATTGACTTGGTTTTACCCAAGTATTTACTGATTATAAGCTTCTAAATTATCAAACACATCTAAAATGGTTATAACAAAAAGCATGCATACATATAGGTAAAACACAACACATCTAAAAATGGAAAGTAACTAATTTAAAAGTCACATGGCAGAGTCTTTGTGTTCTTGGTATGTATGTGTGTGTTTGTGTGTGGGGGCTGTTTTACGATGGCATCCTTTGAAATGCAGAGGAGAGCGAGGGTGAATGCGAATGGTTTGTGTCCCAGAAGTCTTAAACTGTCAGGTCACAGACTCTACGGAGCCGATCCTGTCGAATCACTTTTTTCAATCAAAGAATGAATCTTGATCGATCCTTCATGAGCACCGTCCATACTCTACAATATCAAATAAATTATCATTATCACTACATACTTTACATATGGTGGGTTTTAAATGGCCTCTTATGTTCCTGTAGCCCGACGTCAGATGGAGCAGGAGCTGCAGTGCTGGCCAGTGAGGCGTTTGTGAGGAGGAACGGATTGGAGAAAAAGGCTGTGGAAATCATTGCTCAGGAAATGGTCACAGACCTCACCACCAGCTTTGAGGAAAACAGCTGTATGAAAATGGTAAAAGCAGCTGACACTGTTGACTTTTAGGTTTGACCTTAAAGGGATAGTATACCCCACAATGAAAATGTGGTCATCATTTATTCACCCTCATGTCAGTCCAAACCTGTATGACTTTCTTTCTATCCACTATAGGTTGGCTATGACATGACCCACCTTGCAGCTAAGAAGGTCTTTGAGACCTCCAGTCTGACGGCGTCAGATGTTGACGTCATCGAGCTGCACGACTGCTTCTCTGCCAACGAGCTCATCACCTATGAAGCTCTGGGACTGTGTCCTGAGGGTGAGATAGAAGGCTTCACTAGCACACTATTCTTGCATCCATTTTTAAAACTGAATTTTAGATTAGAAGCTTGTTCACGGTGTTGTGGAATTTTCTATGGAATAATGGAAACCAGGATTGTCAGAAAAAGTAAAGCTTTATTGCTTGTACAAGGACTCGTCTAACGCACATCTCAGCATGCATAAGTGGAGTGAGTGAGAGCTCACCCTCCCTTCTTCATATACTGTCATCACACAATGACTCAGCAATTTGTTGTCTATCAAGACATCTACCTAAGCATGGGTTGTTAGCGTTAAGCTTGGGTACATAGCGTTAATTTATGCAAGCACAAATTCTAAGAATTGTTTATCAAAAGTTAAGTGTCAAAAACTCTCCTGCGCCTGAGGCTGCTTTATATTCCAACCGCAGAGCTTCCTTCAAATTAGAAAATGTCATGAGAGACACACATTATAGAAACATTAAATGCAATTGCAATAAGCCTTCTTATTAATGCTAAATAAAGGAAAGTTTAAGTAATAAAATTTCCTTCACAATTATGATAGTTTTTTCTGATTTGTAGGTAAAGCTGGTGAGCTTATTGATCGGGGTGATAATACATATGGTGGCAAATGGGTGATAAACCCCAGTGGAGGACTCATCTCAAAAGGACACCCGCTTGGAGCTACAGGTACGCTTTACCAAACACACCTGATGCCAGATTTGGGTGCATTAGGAATTGATCACCTAGAAGCAGAAGCAGACGGTAATCAGTGGTTGTCAAGTGTTTGTGTGTGTGTGTACACACACACACATACACGTAACCCAGTAGAATACTATTCCTCTGGTAATTATTTCAATTTATACACATACACACACATATATATATGTCAGTGGGTACGGAAAGTATTCAGACCCCCTTAAATTTTTCACTCCTTGTTATATTGCAGCCATTTGCTAAAATCCTTTAAGTTCTTTTTTTCCCCTCATTAATGTACACACAGCAGAAAAACACAGAATTGTTGACATTTTTGCAGATTTATTAAAAAGAAAGACTGAAATATCTCATGGTTATAAGTATTCAGACCCTTTGCTCAATATTTAGTAGAAACACCCATTTTGCTCTAATACAGACATGAGTCTTTTTGAGAAAGCAACAAGTTTTTCACACCTGGATTTGGGGATCCTCTGCTGTTCCTCCTTGCAGATCCTCTCCAGTTCTGTCATGTTGGATGGTAAACGTTGGTGGACAGCCATTTTTAGGTCTCTCCAGAGATGCTCAATTGGGTTTAAGTCAGGACTCTGGCTGGGCCATTCAAGAACAGTCACAGAGTTGTTGTGAAGCCACTTCTTCGTTATTTTAGCTGTGTGTTTCGGCTCATTGTCTTGTTGGAAGGTAAACCCTTTGGCCCAGTCTGAGGTTATGAGCACTGGAGAAGGTTTTCGTCCAGGATATCCTTGTACTTGGCCGCATTCATCTTTCCCTCAATTGCAACCAGTCACCCTGTTCCTGCAGCTGAAAAACACCCACAGCTGATGCTGCACCACATGCTTCACCGCTGGGACTGTATTGGACAGGCGATGAGCAGTGCCTGGTTTTCTCCACACATACCGCTTAGAATTAAGGCCAAAAAGTTCTATCTTGGTCTCATCAGACCAGAGAATCTTATTTCTTGGAGTCCTTCAGGTGTTTTTAGCAAACTCCATGCAGGCTTTCATTTCTTGCACTGAGAAGAGGCTTCCGTCGGGCCACTCTGCCATAAAGCCCCGACTGCTGGAGGGCTGCAGTGATGGTTGACTTTCTACAACTTTCTCCCATCTCCCGACTGCATCTCTGGAGCTCAGCCACAGTGATCTTTGGGTTCTTCTTTACCTCTCTCACCAACGCTCTTCTCCCCCGAGAGCTCAGTTTGGCTGGATGGCCAGCTCTAGGAAGGGTTCTGGTCGTTCCAAACATCTTCCATTTAAGGATTATGGAGGCCTTACTGTGCTCATAAGTGCAGCAGAATACTTTTTATAACCTTGGCCAGATCTGTGCCTTGCCACAATTCTGTCTCTGAGCTCTTCAGGCGGTTCCTTTGATTCTCATTTGCTCTGACATGCACTGTGAGCTGTAAAGTCTTATATAGATGTGTGTATGCAGGTGTGTTGCTTTCCTAATCAAGTCCAATCAGTATAATCAAACACAGCTGAACTCAAATGAAGGTGTAGAACCATCTCAAGGATGATCAAAAAAAATGGACAGCACCTGAGTTAAATATATGAGTGTCACAGCAAAGGGTCTGAATACTGAATACATACTAATGTCAACAATTCTGTGTTTTTCTGTCAATATGGGGTTCTGTATGTACATTAATAAAATAAAAATAAAATAACTTACATTTTTTTTGTAATTTTTGTCTGTCATTTTCATTCAAGTTCAACTTATATATATATATATATATATATATGTATATATATATATATATATATATATATATATATGTGTATATATATATGTGTATATATATATATGTGTATATATATATATATATATATATATATATATATATACAGTAATACCTCGGTTTACGAGTTTAATTCGTTCCAAGAGCGAGCTCGTAAACCAAAATGCTCGTACACCAAAACAATTTACCCCATAAGAACGCACTAAAAATCACTTGATTCGTTCCACACGACCATAAATGCCCATTTTATATATTTTTTGGGTTTTAATCTATTAATTACATTTAAACTTATAACCATTAAGGTCTCATATAAATACTAATTAAGTATTTTTAGAGTTTAACTGTCATTATTAACTATTTACTGTAACATTCACTTTACCTCTTCACTGCTGGCATGATCGAGACGAGAGGAGAGGGGAGGGGGGTGGGGTGGGGTGTTACTGCTTATATATTTCACTACATTGTAGCGTTGCTTCTTTTAATAACCAGACAGGTTCCTTCTCATTCAGAGATTTTATTTAGAACGATCAGATTGCGGTTCTGGCTTCAACCCACGCCGTACATAACAGAAGAATCAAAACTATCTCTGTTTACGAGCTCTCTCTCAAATCCCTCAGAACTCCACTCTCTCTAGCGCCGACTGAAACCCCGCCCTCTTAAAGTGACACGACTGTTAACTTAAAACTTACTGAACACAGATTAACTAGTTCCTTCAACATTTGTAACGATATTACAACGTGAAGAATAGCGATCACAATTAATGCAACAACACGAGGTAAAACTGCTGTAAATCACTTATGTATATGATCTGTACAGAGTTATAACTGTTATAGTATGCTGTTCTCTAAAAGTGTATGGCCCTTTAAGAAGGTCATTGGGTGCGTTGGACTGTGAACACACGTGAGTCTCATTAGTATGCAATGTGTGGTGTTGGTAACATGCTCCATTAATAAAGTTTCATCATATTCACATGTAATCATATTCACAACAACTTATAAAGTAATGCACTGTGGTGAATGATGCACCCAAACTGAGAGACACTGAGAGAATGAACGAGTTAAGGGGTGATAAAGGGATCTTTTCGACGCAAAACGCGCATTGGTGAGGGACATTTTTTCTCGTACACCGATACAATGCTCGTACACCGATTCGACCCTCCGTGCTCGTACACCGATTTGCTCGTATACCAAGTCGCTCGTAAACCGAGGTATTACTGTATATATATATATATATATATATATATATATATATATATATGTGTGTTTTCAGAAGCTATACAGGATCTTTTTGTGTAGAACATTTTACTCCCTAAAAATCTAACAAAATATCTTGAAAAAAAAAGTGTTACAATACTTTTATGGTGCTTCATCTTCAAAATAGACACTGTCACAGTCAAAATGCATAATCAGAGAAGCATTAATAAAACACAAGCAATTTATTAGTGCTTCTCTTCACAACTGGTAAACATGTCAGTTGTGTGAATTATAGGGCTGTATTGACAATATCAATTTCTCAGTTTTAGATGATCTTCATTTCCATGAACTGATATGTTTTAGTCTTTGCCTTTTTCAGTTGATTCATGAACAAAACTTTACTTTTCATTATTCGTAGCACATTTATTATTATTCAATAATCACAATAAGCTTTGTATAAGTATGTCTTTAAAAAGTTTAAATAAAAAACAGTCTTGTGTGCAGTTTAAATGTTTACATATAACTTTACAATTATTAAATAAATCTGATTTTTTTTTTGGACTGGCAAATAAAAAAACATTGGTTTCGGTAAAAAAAAAAATCTGGAGCTTGACAATGTCCATCCCTAATAATGTGTTAGTGTCTGCATGTGGCACTCCATCAGCAGAGGGAGTCACGTCTCTTAACTAGTGAATCTGTATTACATTCAAGCAGCTGCTAGCTTGAGTTATTCCTAGTCCTTGTGTTCTTAACATCATCCTTTAAACCTCTCCCACCATCAGTCCATCAATCCATCCATCCTCTATACTGAACATTAGATAGATAGTGCTGGTGGAGAAGGTTACATTCACTTGATTTCATCTTCGGTCCTACATATGCAACCTCTAAAAAGATGATGAATAGATTTAGTCATTCCAAAATAACTGCCACCCCAGAATTATCCTAGTACTAAATATAAACGTAAGCAATGTTTCCTGTTCTGCTTTTCAGCAGCACAGCTTCATTGTGATAAAATTAAGAAAGTGTTCCTTAAAATAATGTCAAGAAAATGCATCTTTCTAGACACCTTATTTTTCAATGTTGAAAGTAAGGTGTTTTCTGTGAATGTGCAAGACTTTACATTTATTCATTTAGCAGAATGAAGACTTCCGTTTTATTAGCCGCTGTAGGGAAATAATGTGAAGAATATATCCACTATAAACCAGCATGTTTATAAATAAGACAATGCATTAAAATAATATGGTAAGAAATATCAGTTTGCAGTATCAAGCAGCAAAACGAGCTGTTTTGTACAGTTATAAATAACTAGAATGAACTGATGATCTGCCCGCTCCACTTTCATCATATAATATATAATATATTATAGATCTTTTTGCCATCTGACTAAAAACATAAAATGAAATAAGAAAATCCTCTTCAGTAGATGATCACTTTGTTGTAGTGCAACTGTTTTGCATATTCATGGAAACGAATGTGAATGCCCGAAAGATCCACAAAGATCTATAAATAGATGCTTGCTTTGGTGTTGCCACCCCTCATAGTACTAATGCCACACCCTTGCCAACCTATAAATAATGTTATGCTTGTTTCTAGATCCACTCCTGGTTCAGTCACAGTGTTTTGTACTGGCTAACTAAAAAGGTCTTATTCTAAGTCCCTTATCCTGTTGGGGATAATGAGCAAAAGTGCAAGCAGTTTAGCCCAACAGGATCAAATGTTCAGCCTGGGGGTTAGCACACGAGTCAGGGCCGAGGGATTAAGGTGGAGTGTCAAGTGACCGGCCGTCCAGTGCTGCGGGAGCACGTCCGTTTGCTGCAGGTGGTGTGAGATCATAGAGTTTAGAAGGTGCATATCATCGAACATTATCATTATTTTTAAGCGAAATGAAAGAACTACCCTACAGCGTTACGTTTTTTTTAACCGCCTAAGTTAAAGTTCTCCTATTATGTTCTTAATTTTGTTTTCGAGGTCTCCTATAATAGGTTGACATGCGGTAAAAGTAAAAAAATATAAATATCTCATAGTTTACATTGCACATCACGTAATTTCTCAAAGAGTCTTAAAACGGTTTGTTCGAAGATGAACTTACTCTGCTCTGATTGGTCAGACGGCTCAGTCTGTTGTGATGGATTACCGCTTACTGCTCATCTCTGAAATGATACGACCATTACCATACCTGAATTTCAGCTCTGCAGCTTCCTCAGCACTTCATACACCGTGATAAGAACTGGTTTTCTTTCGGTTTCCCATCTTTTTGAGCTTGATTCTTCATGCTTTGGAAGTGTATGTGAAGTTGATTTGGTTTCGCAGTGTCAACATGAGTAATACATATCTGTCAGGGTTCTGCCACTTCGGTCTTTTTTTCTAGTGTTTCGGTGACAGAGCTCTGACACTGCCCCAGTGTCGTGTCTTCATGGGTGCGCGTTTCTTCGACTGTCTCGAGTCGCGTGTTCATGTCTTGTCATTGTGTAACCCCGCCCGTCTTGTTCCCTGATTTGTCCCTGATTTTACTTTGATTTGTCCCAGCTGCTTCCCCTCGATTATCCTTCCTCCTGTGTCTATTTAATCCCTTCGTGTTTGCTGTCCGGTGTCACGTTGTTGTCAATACTTTGTTACTCTATGTCTCTGAGCTTTTCCTAGTCTAGTTTTGTCTTGTCTTGCCTAGTTCTGTCCTATCTAGTCTGTTGAGTCAGGTCAGTCAGTTATGGTTTCCCCCCTCGGGGCAGTTTTTGTTTTTGTTTTGTTTAAAGCCTTCCTCTCGCAAAATTGAGTCCTCGCTCTGCAAAACCTGACAATAACATTATTAACTGGTTAAAAAAAAATCACTCTGCAAAAATAGACCTTAGTCAGGGTAGCAGCATAGTTCATTTTTGTCAGGAATGAGAACAAGGCTGTGAAGGATAGAAATACAGTGTTTTTATTAAAACATCTGTATGACGCCACTCTAACCAAAATCTGTGAAAACGTTGCTTAACCATTTATAATCGCTGGTTTTAGGTCATTACATGGAAAGAATTATAGTATAGAGTTTAATGCAACTGATTTATTTGATTTGATTAAATTAAATTTTGGACTAGACCCTCAGGAAAGTACCTAGTCCCGTTTTTTACCATGTCTGCAATTGTGAGAGGATGGAAAATCAACAGGTCAAAGAATAAAGAAGCAATGAAGGCAGATGGCTGTAATATTCTGAGCGAGTGTGCAGTGGGTGAACTCTGGCCTGTTTTCATGGCTTAGGTTTGGCTCAGTGTGCAGAGCTGTGCTGGCAGCTGAGGGGGGAGGCGGGGCCTCGCCAGGTCCCCGGGGCAAAGGTCGCCCTGCAGCACAACATCGGTCTTGGTGGAGCTGTGGTGGTCACTCTCTACAGGATGGGCTTCCCTCAAGAAACAAGGTGTGTTTGAGGCAAATACGTCTTTTAACAAGCATTGAGTATCGGGCCCAGATGTAACAGTTTGTTTTAATCTATATGATCTATATATTCAAAATTCAGTTTGTGTAATTGCTTTCCAAAATCCTAAATAATAATTGTATTTAAAAAAAAGTTTGAGGCCAGTTAGATTTTTAAAAAGGTTGACATGTTTTTAAATCATAAGTATTTCTAGTAAATTGTAATATTGTGAAATATTACAGTTTTCTATTTTATATACATTTAAAATGTGATTTATTCCTTTGTTGGAAAAACAGATTTTTCAACAGCTGTTACTCCAATTTTCAGTATCTTCACTTCAGTATGCTTATTTGATGTTCAAGTAACATTTCTTTTCATTATTAATGTTGAAAACTGTTCAGCCATGATATATTTGTTTTCAGGATTTTTTGATGAATAGAAAGTTAAAAAGAACAGGATTTATTTAGTGTACAATTTATTTAGGATTTAATATGTATCTATAGTTTATACATGCCTCGTCGTTTACTTGCATAATATCAGTGTTTATTGATGTTTTATCCATTATCATGTATTCATGGCCTTTAGTTTTATAGGAACATTTACAGCAAAATAATTAAACCGTTCAATTAGCTTTTAAAACTCAAAGCTCGAACCATTTGCACCATTCAAATCTCTTCCATGTTTGTTTAAGCATACAGAAGATGGGTACAAAATCCAAGGTACAAAAGATTATATATCTCCTACATAAGTACATATGAGTCTATATGAGAACATATGTGAAGAATAGAATATTCTTAGAATAATCAATACATTTATCTTTATATTTAACTTTTTTTTTTACATCTCCATGTATTAAATTTTGTTAAATGTTGTAGTTATTTTACATGCATTAAAACTAGACCTTTGGACTTGGTGCACACCATATATGCAATCTTTCTCAGCTCTAGGGTCGCTGCAGTGCCCACCAGTGCATCCAGTGACCTCAAAGGCTTCAAATCTTACGCTGTCTTTAAGGAGATCGAGAAGAAGTTACAGGAGGTAATTCATCAGGAATGAAGCTTTCACTAATTATACAATGGAGATAGGACTCTGCCTCTGAACATTTTGTTAAAGGGTGAAAATTCTGTTATTGGCGCTTCAAAAAGTGAAAGAGATCGTAAAACTTAATCGTATGATTTGCCCAGTTTAGTGCAAATTTTCTGAAGAGACACGATCACTTTATATGATGAACGCATTGAAGTTAGACTTTTATTCATGTAAACATTGATCAGCGAACATAAATAGAAGCTCAACCGTATTTGCTTGACGCACAAGAACGAACCTCTTGAGGAAGATTAAACCTGCTGCGTAATACGAGAATGAACCTCATTGGTTCTCACACATCAAGTGAACATGCTTTTTGCTTCTGTTTACCACAACAGATATAAGGAAGAATGAAAAAGGGTTTCATTGGTGGGAAAATTAAAATCGTTATTATATATTTTTAAACATCATATCTCAAAATAAGTCTGTGTGGTTGTAAATCTTCACTTCTAGTAGTTTAGAATTTAAAGTGTAATTTTAATTATTTTTGTCACATTATTTAACTTGATTCATGAATTCTTTGTTAACAGATAACATTTGACATTGTTTTTGCTCTATTAAAATAAATTGAAGATGTAATATGTTATACAAAATTATGTTATTATTTCCAACAGGAGGGCGAGGCATTTGTAAAGAAAATTGGAGGCGTTTTTGCCTTCAAAGTAAAGGATGGTCCAGGAGGAAGTGAAGGATTATGGGTTGTGGACGTAAAAAATAACAAAGGCTCAGTGACTAATGATGCAGGTGTGTTCAGATTTTTTGTCCACTTCATTGTGTATTAGTGTATTTCCAAAAAATGCATTATATAAACAGAACCGGACAATAGTTTGGAAACATAATGTTGAGTACAGTAATATTGTGAAATATTATTAAAATTGAAATGACCTGGTTTCTGTTGTAATCTATTGTAAGTTTTAATTTATTCTTGTGATGGTAAAGCTGAATTATTACTCCAGTCTTCAGTGTCACATGACATCATTAAATTGATAAAAAAAGACAGTAAAGACATTTTATAAAATGAATAAATAGTAAAAAAAAAGAAGAAAAAAGCATCATAACTGTGTTTAACATTAATAGTAATAGGAAATGTTTTATTTAGCACCAAATCATCGTAATAGAATGATTTCTGAAGGATCTTGTGAGTAATGATGCTGAAAATACAGCTTTACCATCACAGGAATAAATTACAATTAAAAATAGATCACAACAGAAACCAATTAATTTTTATAATATTTCAAAGTATTATTATTTTTTTTTATATATATAAAACTAGCCTTGGTGAGGAATGCTCATTTAATTTTGCAAACAGTCTGACGGTCCTCTGTTTACTTCCCACACAGGTAAACCGGCCGACTGCACCATCTCTATGGGCGACTCGGATCTGCTTGATTTGATGACGGGTCAAATGAATCCACAAACGGTACGGGTTTATTTTTAGTGGTATGTTTATATCGTGTGCTGTTTTCATTAAGGAAAAGAACATTGAATCTCTTCTGATAAGTTGGTGTGTGGTCATTTGGTCAGTGTAGTTTAAGAGCTAAATAAGGTTTGTGAGTGTCTTGGGACAGAGCCAGCGTTTCCAGGATTAGTCCCTCTTAAACCTTGTCCCATAACCCACAGACACACTGACCGTTCATCTGGCCTGCTAATTTAGTCTCCTTAATGCAAGCATCTTACAAATTACGGCCAACACAACATTTGTAGACTGTTACGTCAATATTGACTGCATTTTAAACAAATTTTAATCCCTGATTCAGGTTTTTTCCCCTAGTGGATGATAAAAGACCTGAATAATATGGATCACATATCTTGGGGAGAGATATAATCCATTTATAATTTATAATTTATAATCCAAGGCTGGAGATTGATTTAGATTTCCTTATTAAAATTCAGATTCACAAGCTCTTGATTCAATTTTATTCAGATTCTTTTTGTTTGAATTTAAAAGACACCCTCTGTCAGCTAATACTGTAATTTTTATAGTTAAACCTCGGCACAATACAAAAATATTAGTTTATTGTCATTTGTTCATGAATCGGATCACACTGTATGTTTTAAAGGTATTTTCTTACCAATTCTTTTGTGGTGTGCTGTTTTTATTAAATTTTTTCAGTTCATGTTCAATTTGGCTTGCAAACTTAAGATATTAATATATTTCATATGAAAACAAATAATAATAAAATGTCTCTGTGTGGTTGTAAATTCAGCATCCTGCTGACAAATGGTTCAAGAAACACTGGCATAAAGAGCAAAAATATCATTGATATCCTTAAAATAATCATGAGCAAAGACATAATCAGTGTTTTTATCCGGTCGTAGAAAAGGGTCAAGTGTCCCATGTTCATTTTTAATCATAAGTTGTGTCTTTCCACCGTAATATTGCTGGCTGCCATTGTTTTTTTGATTAGTCTGATGTCAGGGATGACCTTTAACCTGTAATGTGCAGTCCATAAAAGTTAACTAATCTCTATGGGGATAAAAGATTAACATGCAGTCACTTTGACATCGCCTTGACCTGGCTTTAGCTATCATGACATGCATGCAGTATTATGTTACAGATTTATCCCAAATATTTCCTGTTGCATGCCCGAGCATCTCTAAAGCCTCCTAACAGTTTGTTAACATCAGGGTGACACTGGAAATCTGTAACGCAATTCTAAATTAGGCTAATGGTTGTTCCGCTGACATTAGAAATAGATTGTTTTCATAAGCCCTTTGAAATATCTGTCCGCTGTGATTGAAACCAATCTGTGTTGACCCAACCAACCTCCATCATGTCTGTCCATCTGTGGGACGCTGCAGATGCTTTGACAGAAGCTTGATCTAAAAATTAGCCACTCGTTTTACAGTAATCCTCCATAAAGGGAATCGTTTTCAGTTTAATCCAAAACGAAAAGCTGAACCATTTAGAGATCAAATCCATCATACTCGTCATGGTTAAATGTAGAAAAAGTCACATGAAATGTTGGGGGAGTCGTTTTATATAATATTTTAAATATTATGTTTTTTATATATACTGTGTTCCTGTAGCTCAAATAGTAGAGCGTGGCGCTTGCAACACCAAGGTCATGGGTTTGATTCCCAGGGAAAGCAAGAGCTGATTAGAATGTTAGTGTGTTTTTTTTAATGCAATGTTAGTCATTTTGGATAAAAACGTCTGCCAAATGCAGAAATGTGAATATCAATGAAATTATTTCCATTTACAAAATATTTTGGTGGTTATGGTTTTAGTTTTAGACAAGTATAATAACCCTTATTTGGAAAGCCCTAATTTGTTAATCTTATACTCTTATTTAAAGGCATTTTTCCAAGGAAAACTAAAGATAACTGGAAACATGGGACTGGCCATGAAACTTCAAAACCTTCAGCTGACGGCTGGAAAAGCCAAACTGTGAAATCACATCTCTTGACGAACAGGAAAGTGGAACCAATTCATCCAAATGTGTTGTGTGGAGAGATCATGTTGGCTAAAATTTTATTTTTGGAGCGTTCCACACTATAACAATGAATCTGTTGGTAATGGCATAATTGTAACTGCTTAAAGCACACTGTACGTTACTACCATATCTGAAATACACGAGCAAAGCATGTCAAAAATGATCCTGTTCAATAAGTAAAGCTTATTTGGATGAAAACTGGTAATTATATTTGGCAACCACTAGAGAGCTAAAAGTACAAATCAGGTAGAACTAACATTTCGGACCTTTATATCTACTTTGCAGTGTCAATTAAACTAAAATACAAGTAGAAAGTAACAGACCTTGATGGTGAGAGTCTTCAAAGGTATATTACCATTTGTATAATTCTCTAGATCATTTGTATAATTGTATATTAATCAATTTTGTGAAAAGACATTTGTAATAAATATTAAATTTACTTCAAAACATGCTGTCATTTTTCTACAGTGTTTATAAATATACAACACCGGTCCATTCATAGACCATCTATCGCTGCATTGGTCAAGTAATAGTGTTACATTTTTCTTTCATCTAGGTCATTTTTGAATGGAAAGCATCATTCATTTGTTTTCCAGACGTTGAAGAAGATTCATTACTCACCTGCTGAACTTTCATCTCGATTACAGTAGCCTAAAAACTTGCCTCCTTATGGATTCATCCTTCGTTTCCAACACTCGAGCCCACATCTTATGCAGTTTGCAGTGCTAACTCTTCGTAAGTTCATTTCGGCATTAAAGTCTTTTTCAATGAAACTCTCATCAGCAAACTATGGAAGCCATTTTCCGCCACAGTTGTGAAAAAAAAAGAGTCAGAAATAATGACTTAGTATGTCGAAATAGCGAGAAACTTTCTCGAAATAATGACTTAGTATCTCGAAATAACAAGAAACTTTCTCGAAATAACGAGAAACGTTCTCGAAATAGTGAGAAACTTTCTCGAATAATAACTTCTCGTGTTTCTCCGCATGGTCAAAGCATGTAAATGCGAGATCACAGCAAACATGACAGAAATTCGAGAAAGTTTCTCGTTATTTTGAGATACTAAGTCAATATTTCGATTTAATCTTTTTTTTTTTTTTTCAACTGTGGCGGAAACGGGCTTCCATAGCAAACTGCACTGACAGTACGCAACATAAGCGCCATGTGTTTAGAGGGAAGGTGTATTCCTCTTGTTTTGTCACTTCTTCACCCACAACTTTTGATGATGTTTGTTCATTTCAAAGTATGTGGACTGCAATATGTCAACTATTCTGTTCTTAAACTCGAGTAAAGCAGATTAGTAAAGCTCATCAGTAGAACGAATACAGTCTGAGTCTACGAGCATGAAAATATTCACTGTAGAACAAGAAGGATTAACTTTTTTACAATTTTTTTTTGCTGCATTTAATGTTCCCGGTATGTTTCCAGTTTGGTTGTTTCTCTGGTCCATGCCCACAGAAACATCTTTCCCTCCACCTTCTGCTCATCTCTATTAATACATCCACTTGCTGCTGTTCTGCTCTACTATCTGGATCGTACAACCAATTATGCTTGGCAAGATTCCCTCCAGTTGGGCAATTGGCTACTATCTATTCTGAAGCATTTTTTTGCCATTGCGTTGTACTGAGCATTTCATTGCAGGGACGTATTGGTGCATGTTGTTAGTTATTTTCACTAATAATTATGCTCCATTTCCAATAATTTAACCCACTGGATATGTGCATCAAGATTAAAGGTCTTGTCTTTGAACACTACGGAATGAAAGACATGCATTGCTTTCATCAGACGTACTCAAGTGATTCATGATTTTATGGAATTTCATTCAAATCACAGTTAATACATTTGACATTTTTTCATACAAAGAATCCATACAGGCTCTGTAAGGCTTTGGGAATGTGTGGCATGACGTGTGCGTCCATAAAGCCCACTTCTGACAAATTTCAGAGAGGTTTGCAAAGGATGTCCTTCCTCCTTAATCCTTTCTTGGTTTCATATTAGTGGGGATTGATCCAAAGTCTGATTGTGTAAAGATGTTATACACTAAAGAAGGGGTAAGAAACACCTTCCTGAAGAGTTACAGCTCTGGAAGCCTTTGCATTATAGAAAATTGTTTTTTTTCTACATGTTTATTGGGTTTTATGCTTTTCATATACTGTATATATGCATACATACACACCACCCTTTCAAACAGTGTGTATGTTAATAATTATATATATATATATATATTCCTGTAATGGCAAAGTTGAATTTTCAGCATTAGTAGTCAAGTCTTGAGTGTCACATGGTCCATTCTAATAAGAAAATATTACGAAATATTTCTTAACATGTCTTATCAATGTTCAAAACCATGGTGCGGCTTAATATTTTTGAGGAAACGGTAAGTTATCCCTATTTATTTGAATTGCCGTGTCACTTTATCCCTCCTTGCTGAATAAAAGTATTAAGTTCTTTTGTAAATCTTACAGACACCCTCACTCATATGCAGACCTACAGTGTCATTTACAGTACCCCAGAAATAATTGGACACTTAAGTCACAATTCCTTTGTATTGATAATCAATAAATACCTT
Organism: Rhodeus uyekii; assembly: GCA_037043235.1. NCBI lineage: Eukaryota > Metazoa > Chordata > Actinopteri > Cypriniformes > Acheilognathidae > Rhodeus > Rhodeus uyekii. Next base: position 2,953,117 of record JAWRVZ010000016.1, on the reverse strand, counting down.
TGATAACAAAATGATGCTGGAGCTTTTCTAACTAGCTTATAAACATATCTTCTCAGAACTAATTTTAACGTGCTGGAGTTTTGATGATTTTTAGACATATTTGTAAATGTATTTCTAATTACGTTTAATAAAGGCTAAGCTTAAGCCCTATAAAATATAATAAAGGTTAAACCATATAAAAGGTAATAATGTTTAGTTATTCAACTGTCTGTGTAGAGGTAATAGCTGAAAACCTCTGATCTAATGTATTGACATTTTTGTGTATCAAATACTTTTAGCAAATACAAGTGTGCAAAAACTTCTTGGGGCTACTGTATGTGATCACTGGTTGTTAAATCTTCTTCAAGGGACAGTCCCCCCCCCCTCTCTGTTAGTGGAAAAAAAAGGATTTAATCAGAGAAAACTTTGAAAAATGAAATAAAAAAAGAGGAAAAACGATCTCAGCAGCATATGACGTTAAATATCCTAGAATAAAACGACACGTATCCGGGCTGTCCGTGAAGATTGTTGTTCTTCTCTCCTCTAGATCATATGGAAAGGACACAATAACAACAGCACTCATACACACACCAATCTTTCCCCACACGCTTCAACAGGAGCTCAGCCATCTGGGATTCAACAGGGTTCAGAAAATCTCCTTTGCAGGTCTAAAGACTCACAGCCCTGATCACTTCAGCTTCCCAACACAGACCTTCACACATGTACTCAAAGTCCAAAGGTAGAGAAAAAGAACGGCTGTTTTGGTCTCTGAAGGCGTCTAGACATTGGTCTCCAGACCGTTCATGTCAATGGTACAATGGTCTTTGTCTTTATGTTCTCTTTTATATGGTTGAGGAGAGAGGAGAGAGGGCTTCTTGTCAGCTGGCCTGATGCCCTCTTCCAGCTGCCTTAGACGGGCCACGTCAGGCGACGAGTGCTCGGGTTTCCTCACGGGACCTGGTGGAGGGAGCTGGAAGCAGCCGTTTTTCTGATAGGACATCATCTGCTGGATGCTGATCATAGGCTTGGTCTCACAGATGAGGGGAATCTGTAAAGAGAAGACAAAATCATACTTTTATAGCTACTGCTGAGTGAAATGAGCCTGAAACGCATCAGAAGGACCCAATATGCTTCATGCTAAATCAATTTGGAAAAAACAAAACGGCAACTTTGGTCATGTGTGCCTTGTTAATCAATCATATTACAGCCTTGAAGCCATTGAATCTTGTCAAGAGTTGTGCGACAGTCAATCACGGATATTATAGAAATGAATACGGTAGAATGCTGTAAACTGACTCATACCTGTCACACAATTGCCTGTGACTTCTCTTATAAAACAAAATCCAAAAACAAATGTTTAGGAGCAAACATGTTGAAGATTAGCTCTTGATTCATTAAATGAGCTGTTTTCCCACAAAACTGATTTATTCAGCATACTGAAGCCTCTCCTCCATCGACATCCATAAAAAAACAGCCTTTTGTCTCCTTTGTTATGCTTTTTTTTGTTTTGCTAACCTTGCAGGCTAGCGTATGCTAATGATGTTTTATTCTTCTATACTAACTTGTGCCGCATCTTACGATTCAATAGGTTTCATCATCGTACAGTCTACATGCATGTCGTACCCAAGTTTATTATTTCTATGTAGTGCAGAGTGATTTGTAAAGATAATGCTTCAGATTCCCGAAATTGCACAAATGTGTCCAAATCTGCTGCAGTCATGAAGAGTTCAGCTCCAGCCCCAGTCAAACACACCTGGACCAGATAATCAAGTTGTTCAGGGGTTACTTTAAAATTTCAGACATTTGTATTTAGGCAGGGTTGGAGCTAAACAGGAACAGGAGACCGGTGCTTTAAATATATGGTATAAATTGGTACATTTATATAGTCACATGACCTGACCTGACAAACATTCACATCGCTCTTCTGTCACTTTTGTTGTATGTTTATTTTGTTATTGAAAGGAAAGTGTCCAGCACATTCATACATTCATCTAAACTTTAGCGTTTGAGGGCAGTGCTGGGATGGTTTCGCTATATCACTGCAAAGGTATTTTTAACTTGTTTTTACTACTAAGTAAAAAACAGAAGAAAAAAAACAACTTTGGATGAGTGTTTTGGGGCCTTTATTAATTATAAGAACCTCTATGAAATTATTCTCACCTCCTCGCCCTCCTTCACAAAGTCTTTTCTGCATATGTGTGCCATGATTCCTGTGGCCAGAGCATCACCCATCACATTCACCATCGTCCTGAACCGATCCCTAACAGATACACAAATACAATCAGAGATTGGGATGAAAACTCTGCATTTATAATGGAAATGAATGAGAGGGAGCAATTCCTATATGTCTGATTTCTTACAGGGCCCAATCCACCGCGATAATTAGAGTGATGTCATCTGTAGGAAGGCCCACTGAGGTTAAGACTATCACCATGGTTACCAGGCCGGCCTGTGGGATGCCAGCTGCACCGATACTGGCTGCTGTAGCAGTGATGCTGATGTAGGAAGAGAAAAAATATTATCTTCAATCTTAGATTAAACAGTAGGGCGTGTGGTGCTTGCAACACCAATTGTCATTGGTTTGATTCCCAGGGAAAGCAAGAGCTGATTAGAATGTCAATGTGAAGATACATCTGTGATGTGGTACAATGTGAGGATACATCAGACAACGTCTGAATTGCACTATATATTACATGACTGTTTTTAATATAGTATTACTTTGAAAAGAAGTCTCTTATGCTCACCAAGGCTGCATTTATTTGATTAAAACTACAGTAAAAACATTAATATTGTGAAATATTATTACAATTCTAGTAATTTCCTACTATTTGATTCTAAAAGCCCCTGCAAGTAACAACCTAGACAAATGTCTATCACTCGACGGCTGCTCTGTCTTCGTCGTCAGTTTAAAAACCTGGGTTTGTTCTTTGATGCCAATCTTTCATTTGAAAGCCACGTTTCTAACATCTGTTAAACTGCATTCTTCCATCTTAAAAATGTATCTAAATTACGACATATGCTGTCAATGTCAAATGCAAAAAAGTTAGTTAATGCGTTCATGAGCTCAAGGTTAGATTATTGCAATGCTGTACTGGGTGGTTGCCCTGCACGCTTAATAAACATTAATTAATGGAATTCATAAATAATGTCTAAGAAAATGTATTATAATGAAAACGGTTCAGATGGAATAACTCACAAACTTAGATATTCAGATGAAAAGTCAAGATTAATAGGAGCATAATCATTCAGTAGATAGGAGATTTAGTAACATGTACGTCAAAAGGAAAATGAAGGGTGGAGAGGGGCATCTAGCTCATCTTACCCTACCTGATGGTGATGATTTGCCCAAAGTCCAGCTCGTAGTTGTTGACTTGAGCGATAAAGATGGCTGCCACGGCCTCATATAGGGCAGTGCCGTCCATGTTAATAGTAGCACCCACAGGAAGTACGAAGCGAATGATGCGACGGTCGATGTGGTTGTTCTCCAGGAGGCACTTAAAGGTGATAGGCAGTGTGGCAGAGCTGTAGTGGAACACAAGAGCATCAGAGTTTGTGCTTTACATACAAAACTGGAAAACACTACAACTTTCCTGTAGCTCAAACAGTAGGGTGTGTGGTGCTTGCAACGTCAAGGTTATGGGTTTGATTCCCAGGGGAAGCCAGGACTGATTAGAATGTTAATATGTTTTTTGAATGCAATGTCAGTTGCTTTGAATAAAAGTGTCTGCTAAATGCAGAAATGTTAAATGGCTACCCAGATTTGTAGTTTAGGAGATTTCAGATTTTGGCCAATTGGAGTTGACAGAATACACAGAAAATTATGATGAATGTATGATGGGCACAGACTGATTTTTTTTATTTTTTATCTTGAGACTATGATTCTGTCCAGTCCAAGAATTTCAAACATGTTTGATATTTTTAACACATTTTGTTTTAATTTGCCACGTATCTCCTAGCAAAGTGGCGCATGTTTCTGCATGAGTTTGTTGTGATAGCACTTGAAAGTCTGGTAGTTTATTATGCCTATTTTTTTTCACTATATCTATTAACAGAGCCACCAAGTGAAGCTAAGTCACATAGTGTTTAGTTTATTTTAATCTATCAGAGCCTTGCTAAAAATATGAATATGCAGAAAGGTACTCTTACCTGGATGAAGTAGCTAATGAGATGAGAAGGGCCTGTAAAATCCCTCGGATGTAGACGATGGGGCTCTTTTTAGTAATGAAGAAATACATGGAAGGCAGGATGAACAGGCCATGAAGCACAAGCCCCATGACCACAGTGATGGCATAGAAGCCCAGTTTCTTCCCCATTGCTGAGGGGTCGTCCATTTCCAAGATCTTTCCAGCCACCAGAAACACAATCCCAAATGGGAAGTACCTGCAATGTTGCATTAGAAAAATAGCATTCTTAGAGGGAATTCACTAAATTCACCACTTCTGGGCACTTTTTTTTTAATGATGCTGGTTGAGCATTGAAAAGGTCTCCAAAAAGGTCTGAAAAAGCCATTCCAAAAGAAATTATTTTTTATTATTATAGTTACATTAGTATGGTGTTTTTCACTTTTTTCACTTGTTAAGGGGCGTCACTTATCCAAAACACACTCAAAGTGGTTGAATAATCACAACACAAGGGTCCAGTTGGCCAATCAGAGAATATTGTGCTTTTCAGAAGGAGGAGCTTCATATAGTCCGGAACTAAACAGAGCATTACTGACAGACTGGGAAGAGAGGTGCTGGAACAATGTTAAATATGTGAAAAATAATGTTTTTTGAACATTCAAACATGAAAACCTGTTCCAGTAGACCTAAATAACTAAATCAAGACTTTGTGAAAGGGTATAATTCATCTGTTTTGATCATTGTTCTGAATCAGATTCTGACGTTTCATAGTTTTTTGCTCAAAATGCTGCTTTTTTATGAAATGTACCCAAGTGTTGATCAAAAAAGCATGGATTTAGCTTGAATAAAACCAGATTTTATGGGTGTGTTTGAGCTGTTGCCTGATATACATTGTTCCTGAAGTGAATCAGGCGCTAAAACCAGTGCAGTTAAAGCATGCAAAAAAGCTCAATTAGGCACAATTTTCATTCATAGTCAATCTACATTTTATAATTTTTACTAAAATAACATCAAAATAGATTTTTTGACAGGATTATGGTCTAACTTAAAAAACAAATAAAACTACATAACATACAAAAAATGTAATAAAAGTGACTTTTACTTAAAATAAATAAATAAACAGTTCTTAAAAATTCTCAAAAATTAAATGAACCCCCCCACCCACATCAATTCTGACAACTACGTAACTCTCTCTGTAGCGGCTCTAGTTATTTGGTTTATTGTCATACATAAGTTGTGGGATAATGCTTGTCTTTACCATATAACAATGGCCACAATTTTCAGCACAGCTTCATTCAGACTCTGGCAGAAGTTGACCAGAGCGCTGCCATTTGGTCCCATTCTTCCAAGCATGATACCTAAATGACGAGAATACTTTAGTACTTATTAAATAGCCTGGATTAAGCTGTGGAATTCCAGATGTTGATGCTACAACTCACCCATAGTAGCGGAGAAGATCACAATACCGAGGACGTTCATCCCTTCACTGGTGCCAGGAAGCGTTCGGAAGACCACGTCGGGAGGTGGCGTCAGGTCGAGGGAGAAGCTCTGGATGTCAGTGCCGTTGTCATCCTGGATTCCATAAATGAAGTTTCGTCTGGTGGTGGTCTCTTGTACGTCCTGACTGATGGTGGGTCTAGGCTTCATGATAGGGATGCTTTTTGTGCGATACTACAATACAATTATAATTCATAATTAAGATGGCATATTAAAAAAATCATAGCAACACTGCAAAAATATACAGTACATTATGCATGTAACTATATTACAATTACAACATGATTCATAAATAATTTTTATTATTAATTAAATTATGATTATGTCCATGTCAATAATGATAAATAGCTTATATTACAATGTTTAACCGTTTTTTCCCCTACATAAATTAAATAACCAAAATTTTAAAAATTCAGTCAATACAACATGATAAAAATAAAGATATTTAACAGTGTTCTTTAATTATTATTGTTTAAAGACGAACTTTAACTTAGCATTAATCTAAATATGGAAAATGAGCTGCACAATACTGACTGATATGAACACACAAAAAAAAATAACCAATATGCATTAATAGTGTAAATGGTTATGTATAATAGAGAAAATTTAAAGCGTTGCCTGTACAGGTCATGAAACTAATGGAAAAACATAAAAACTCACTTGTTGAAAAGTTGCTTGGACCAAGTTGGCTGGGAACATGTTGCTGATGGAGGAAAGAGAGTTTTAATGAACTTTATAAATGTTCATTACACAGATTATTCAATGGTGTACTTTCTAACCAACTAAAAAAACCTGGTTTATTAAAATGATGTACTGATTTGGTGCTTGTTTAAGCTGGCGAAACTGTATGAGCAGGATGTTTTGCTAACTAAGCTAATTAAGCTAGCCATGGAAACAACACCCAAAACACATTTGCTGTTGTTGTTTTTTTTTTCATCTGTAAAAGGACCCCTTGCACAACAGAAGAAGAAGAGTAAATGACAAGTCTCCTCTAACATGGTCATTGCTATTAAAATGTATAAGGGCAGATGACAAATAAGGGTGAAACAGCATTTTTTCAAAAAAAGTTCTAAATTGCTTGAGAATTGTATGCATTTGTAAAGTTCAAATACTGTTGTTTTTGAAACTGTTAGAGGTTAGCAGATTTTTTTTCCTCATTATGTAATTTATTAAGCTTTTTTCACAGCACCAGGCAAATTCTGTCCTGCGGTGTGACATGACATTACTATAAAATTCCAATATTTAAATATCATTCATTTCAAATACAAATCAGGTACGTTTTAAGTTTAAGTTAACAAGTATTCTTAAAGAATGATCATTAAAATTCTGCATATATTTTTTTCCACAGCTGTTTTTCGATTATATTCTTTGCTTGTGCCATCTTTTACCACTCACTCGAGTGGAAATATTGTGTAAAATGAGAAAAAATATTTGAAAATGTTTATTATTATTTTTATATAGTTATATTATGCAATGTTTTCAAATGCATATAATTATTTAAGCTAGTAAACATAGTAAAAGTCGTTTAATTGTGTTTGAAGTGATGTCACACCGCAGGACATTTTGCAATTCATCTTGAAATATGAACAACACCAAATAAATTTTACGTTCCAAAATCATAATGTTGAAATAAAATGATCTTCTATGCCCCACTGGCATGTGTTGTTTTAGTTGAGAAATGCAGTTCAGTAAACATTTACACTTAATTACAGAAAAAAACATGCATCACGTCATTTGCCCATAAATCTAAAAATGAAACTATAATAACAGCATTTAAGGTGCATGCAAAGAAGTACATTTAGAAGCATGTATACCACAAAGAGGACTTTGATGTCAGAAAATCAATTGTTGTTGGCAAAACGGCTTAAGCTTATCCTATCACCAGCAAAACACATTAAGATCACTGCAAAAGAGTGCACATTGTGACACACAGTTAACTAATCCTAATCTAGTTTATAGTTTGCTTAGCTAGTTTTAGTTTGCTTATCAACGTACTTGCAAACTAGCACAGAGGGACCCAGAAAACAGCCTCTCAGTGGAACTCACACAAATCACATGCTAATTTGGTACCTCTCTTAGTCTACCCGTCTAAGACTTTCATCATGATATGTGCCGTTAATGAACTGAGCTAATCCTGTGGCTGTGTCTAAATACTTTCCTCCTCTTTTATCACCTCAATAAGGGCCATATGGTCTCAGACTCAGATCAGTAATCAGTTTAGGCTCCAGTCTTCAGCACACACTCCAGTGACACAGGGCTCTGTCATGCTCTGTCACGCAGCACAGGTGGCAGGTGGGGCAGAAATTCCTTATTCCTTAGTCCTCAGCCAACCCTAAACTGAGCCATGTCTAAGCTGTCCTGATCCCTCAACATCACAGTCACCAACATCTCCAAAGACATTCAGGCTAAAATAAATTCACTATGCCTGGTAATCAACATAGACCTATGAAGACTCCATATGAAGTAATTAACTAACTGACTAAATATTATCACTAGTCAAGCATTGTGAAAGGAATGTCAAACTATGGGGTTGTCTTTCCCCTCCTGAGGACTCCATATTAACTAACTAACTAAAACTAACTCATCTCAATAGACAACCATCAAGGAATTATGGAAGCATCTTTTCCTATACTCCATATAAATGAACTACTCGCTTCATTCGTTCGCGGCTCCCATGTTCGACGACTTTCACTCTGGATTATCACTTTGTTTGTTTTCTGCACAATTATAGTAAATTCACTCATTTGCTCTTGAATCCTTGCTTTCCCCTCTCCCCCCTCCTCCCTCCTACAGTAAACTGTCACGTATTTTTTAGAGTTTAATTGTCAATTATTAATTAGTATTTATATGAGATCGTAATGGTTACAATTTTAACTGCAATTAATAGGGTAAAACCAAAAAAAAAAAAAAATTTAAATGGGCATTTGTGGTCATGTGGAACGAATTAATTAATCTTTAGTGCATTCTTATGGGGACAATTGTTTTGGTGTACGAGCATTTCGGTTTATGAGCCGCTCTGGGAACAAATTAAACTCGTAAACCGAGGTATTACTGTATTTGTTACATTAAGGGTTTTTTGCGGTATTTTCTTTCTGTTTTTCTTTCTTGGGAGGGTTGTTGTCTCTGGCCCTTGTATTATCACTCTGACAGGTGGTGCTGATAGGCTGTCTGACCTGTCAATTATGCTCTTCTCATCTCATCCGATGATCAATACCTGTAGAATACGCTTCTTAAGGGACGAGAGCGGGAGAGACTGCTTTTTGTTTTTGTTCTGATTCTGACTTGTGTTTTTCTTCTTATTCTTTGAAGCACTGTGTACCGAGCCTGAACAGTTATGATAATTGACGTCATGTGAGCAACATTCGAAATTCGAAATGTGAACTTACACAAAAAAGTTAATCAATCTATGGGTGCGTGTTATATAGAGGTGCGGGTTATACCAACAATTTTTTTGCACAGAGCCCCAAAAACCTGCGGGCTATATGAGGGTGGGGATTATCTGCGTCTGTCGGTTAAATGCGGGAAAATATGGTAACTAAGTATAGACGGTCTCTCCCCTCCTGATCTATGAGGACTACATAAGCTCAGTAGTCAAGCTTGGTGAAGGAATGTTAATCTGTATCTAAACATGGTTTTCTGTAGTGCTTTCTGTGTGAAAAGTTCCTGACTAACTGTTCCACTGACCAACTGGAACAGGGACACAATGTCACTGGGACAAACTCCGTCCTCCCTTTACTCAAGCAAACACTAACTGGCTTATCATGAGCTTTACTCATTAGCAGGCAGTTCATAGTCTCAGCAGGTGAGAATGAGTTTGGAACCCTTTATATTCTATCACAGAAAACATGAGAGAAATAACGGCATATTTCTCTGGCATAGTCAGCAAATATTCAATAGGCTGATGTGATGTATGGATGTTTCTAATACCTGATTATGTAAAGGTACTGTGACTCATATAAAAGCTAGGAAAAACAAACTTCCTCAGTTAATGGATCACAGTTTTATGGAAAATACCATAATGTTGTTTTTTTGTAACATTGATCACAGATACACAATAGCACTGGCTTACCGGATGAGGTCCAGTAGAGCATCAGCTGAGCTCATGATGGGCTTCCCACTGTCCTCCGAGTCTTCCTTCTGGGCAGCTCCACCCGGATGGATGATGATGACCATGACAATGCCCACCACCACAGCCACAAAGGTTGTCCATAGATAATATGAAATTGTCATGATGCCCAGTCGACTGGAGCACTTAGCATCTAGTGCTGCCAAACCAGACATCAAACTGAGGAGAGGAAAGAATTTTTTTTTTAGGAAAATATAAAATGACTATATTATTTGCACAGAGACGGTATTTTGTACATGTTTGATCCCAACCCAACTGACAGAGACGATTCAGAAATCCACTGCCACTTGTATATATTTTTTATTTTGTATAAATATATTATTTTCTTTTCCTTATTTTATTATTATTTATTTTATATATTATTTATTTATTACTTATTTTTCCATTGAGTAAAGATGAATATTGTCTGTATTTCTCAACAAATAGAACATGTTATCAGAATGTTTTGAAAGTCTCTCTGTTGATAGTTGGAGCCTGAGCCGAGTTCAGCCTTGGAGAAGCTGTGCATCTGTGTGTGTGTGTGTGTGTGTGTGTGTGTGTGTTATTATGGTCTGTATTGGTGAGGTGATTAACTGACACCATAATGAGACTGAATGACTTGTTGTTCTCGACAAGCCACGTGGAAGATCACTAACCCGTGAACCTTATGATCAACGAAGATATGCTTTAGACGGTCTGCTCTTGTGTGGAAAATTACTAGTTTTGTTTATCTTTCTTTCTTTCCTTCTTAGCCAATCAGAATCATTTAACTGTCATCATTGATGTAGTTAGTGCCCTCTATTAGAGTATAACTGCTGTAACAATGTTAATGAAAGTGGGGCGGCCTACGAACTCCTTGTGAGACTTGAAGCTTCTGCTGATGAAACTGCAAACTAAACTTCACTAAAATTTCTTCTATTGACTGCAATTCTGACTCCTGCTCTTCATTCAACATATCTGGTTCTCGGGTCTTAACTGTAATTCCCCTACACAACCAACCCAGACCAGACTGCCTTAGAGGATGTTAATTAAACAGTAAAAGTACAAAAGATAATGAAAATAAATAATAATAAAGTAAGTAAATAAAAATAAAATAATATTATGCAATAGTTAAAATGGAGGGAATATTAGTTGGATACCACAATTAAAGGTGTAACAATGATACAACAATAAACAACATAAACCCTACACGTTGACATATGTAAAGGAACCTACGCATCAAACAACAATTACTACCATATAGAGAGGTGTGTGAAAAAGAGAAAGTTACATTACAATAATCCCGAGGATATACATTTATGGCAGAGAAATATAATTATAAGGGTTGCTAAACATAAGAACATTTATGAGAACGTCTATTTGAATATTTAATATTTTCCAAGTGTAGGTATAACATTGAATCCCGAAGCCAATCCTCGATACTCTAGGCAGGTTTGTAGATTTCCAATGTAATAAAACCTACCTGTGAGACAATAAGGATGCAAAGGCAATAATGTTTAGTTGCCTTTGAGTCAGTCTCGATACATCACCTGGAGCACCAAATATACAATGGTTGTACTTCACACACTACAAGAAGTGTTTTGAATAAGGTTGGCCAGTAAACATTAAGTGCGGGGAACGTCCAACACATGTGAGTTCGATCTGCTTCACCTATGTGACATCTTATACAGGTCTAGTCAAAAGTAGCATTAAAAGAAGCAATATTTTTTCTACTTAGGTGCACACGGTGCAAAACATTGAACTGTATTCAACTTAATTGGGCGCAAGAGGTTCTACCAGTAACTTTATGTAGGGCATGTTACTTTGAAAATACTCTTCTAAGCTCTTTCTCTCATACTTTTTTAGTCTTTACTATACAGTGTCCATGGAAAGTATTCAGACCCCCTTACATTTTTCACTCTTTGTTATATTGCAGACATTTGCTAAGTTAATTTTTTTTCCTCATTAATGTACACACAGCACCCCATATTGAAAGAAAAACACAGAATTGTTCACATTTTTGCAGATTTATTAAAAAAGAAAATCTAAAAATACTAAAAGTATTTAGACCCTTTGCTGTGACACTCATATATTTAACTCAGGTGCTGTCTATTTCTTCTGATCATCCTTGAGGTGGATCCTTGCAGCATGCTATGCTGCTATAAAACAAAATTGGCTTACAAAAAGTTTTTCCACAGTGGCCGCTGAATATTGCTGCAGATGCGGCATTTGCGCCACCAAAAATGTAGGACGGGATCAGGTAATGAAACAGGTGGGGCATCCCAGCCCAGATAGACCATTTTCACATTTGATGATAGACTACATTGAATTAACACTTAGTGACGTAAAATATCTAGTGACAATGTAAGTCATTTTGTAAATGAAGCTATAAAGCCGTGGAAGAATTCTTAGGAACTTCCTGGAAATACCATTCCTCTTATCACCCACAATCAGGTGGAGCAATGGAGAGGTAAAATGGCACCCTGAAAAATTAATTGGTAAAAATATGTGAACAAACAGATTTTGACCTGGACAAAAGCACTATCAATAGCACTAACATATATATAACTCCTACTTCCTGATCTTGAACTGTGCAGACGTGTTTTCATCTCTCTGCCCTGCGCGTCGGTATTTCGTCTATTTGTCTTTTTTTCTCTGACCCGCTGACTCCTAAAATACTGAGATGGAACTGATTAACTGGTCAATCAGCGCGATTGATACGATTTTTTCACAAAGAAAGGCTTCTCCGGGAGAAGACACCTACCCGGACAGGACTTTTGCTGCTGGGTATGCAATGAACCCGTGGAACAGCTGGCGGGTCCTGTGCCTGGAGGCTCTGTCCGTAGAACATGCAGAAGATCTATATATGATTGGATTACTGATAGCGGGGTTCCTATTCTTTGGCTTTGGGATTGCCCTGACCTATCGAAAAATTGGTAAGACAGCTGCAAGCAAATTCACCCAGCCGCTGTTAAGGAAATTAAGGAATGCCTCGGGGCGGTGTGTGATCGACTGAAGGAATTAGATCAGAGAAGATTGAGGAACAGAACCGTAATTTATGCGAACTGAACCGTAACAACGCAGTCCGAACAGCGAGTCAGATCGGTGAACTTTCACGGTCTGTAACCGGTCTGGCCATGAGGTTAGACGAGGATCGAACGCGAATGCTGAGGACCAGAACTGATTGATTGTTCATGATCCGGACAAATTACCGAAGATCATCAAATGGATAAAAAAATGTATTTGCCCCTATCTCTCGGTTTGGGAAGTCAGCTGACAGCCTGGTATCTCTCTCTTTCCCTGGGAACTGCCTTATCTCCAAGGACAAACCATAGAACTGAACTGAAACATCTGTTGTTATGGCTCCCACAGATCCGTCTGCCTGTCTGTCTTATCTATCCTTACTTGCCCCCTCTTCCACCACACAAAAAATTCCAACATGTAACCACGTGTGCTGTGACAATGTCCTGTTATCTTGTTTGTTTTGCTATGTAAGGCTTGCTAAACTGCATTTTTGTATTTCTTGCATTTCTTGTTTGCGTTTCTGTATTTCTGGAGAGTGCGTGGCGGCGCCTGGTAAAGGCTGCGGCTCGGAGGCTTGCTCCATACGTCATTTCGTTATACTGTACTTTTACATGTGTAATGACAATAAACTTGAATCTAATCTAATCTAATCTAATATATGAGAATGAGGACAAGGGGAAGGTCAAACCTTTCTCCCTTTGAAGTTATTTTTGGGCATCCTCCTCATATGGGCTGGGAACCACCTAGACCAATACCTGACACCAAATTTGTGTGAACATGACATGTTACAGTACTGTGTTGAACTGGGTAAGGTTTTCTCTAATGTCACCCAACAGGTTAAAGCAGCATTTTGAGTGACAACAGAAAGACCTCTGCAAAATATCAGGCTCGGGGACTACGTTCTCGTAAAGGACCCGAGGCAGAAACATTGGAAGCAGAGGCACTGGATTGGGCCATTCCAGGTGCTGCTAGTGACCCAAACAGCAGTGAAAGTAGCTGAGAGGAGAACCTGGAACCAAGGGACACACTGTCGAAAGGTGCCGGAACAACGAGTAACAACGCAAGAACAATGACAAATACCGTTTACAACCTCGTCGTTGGCAAATGCTGAAGAGATCAGTGGCAGAGGGATCACTGTACACGTGGATAAAATGTCATATTACCATGTTTTAAGTTTTCAAAAATGAAAAAGGTGTGGAGTGTGATAGAAATTTTATTTCTTATGTACTTATTAATCTTTAGAAGTATATGCACTTATTAATCCTTATCCTTAGATGTAGGCAAGCTTATCAATATAACTGAATGTTCCGTTTCTGTTGTATGTTGCTAGCAAGCACAGATCCAAACTGTACCTAGTACATGAAGAATACATATTGTGTTTAGCCACTAAGTGTGACGAGCTGATTTGAGAAGAAGCAAAGGTGGGGGCTTAGAAAACTGTAATGAAACTTTATGCTCTTTGCCTTCACACGCTTAGACGTTGTCTGTATGTGTGAATGCTTTTCTTGCAAGAAATAAAGTTTTAAGATTGTTATACCTTTCGAGAATCTCATTTGTGTTTTATTGAGAAACATTTAGGAACATAATTTCCATGACATTCTACACCTTCATTTGAGTTCAGCTGTGCTTGATTATACTGATTGGACTTTATTAGGAAAGCCACACACCTGTCTATATAAGACCTTACAGCTCAATGAGTGTCAGAGCAAATGAGAATCATGAGGTCAAAGGAACTGCCTGAAAAGGTCAGAGACAGAATTGTGACAAGGCACAGGCAAGGTTACAAAAAATGTCTGCTGAAGGTTCCTAAGAGCACAGTGGCCTCCATAATCCTTAAATGGAAGACGCTTGGCACGACCAGAACGGGGGAGAAGAGCCTTAGTGAGAGGGGTAAAAAAGATCATGTAATCACTGTGGCTGAGCTCCAGAGATGCAGTCGGGAGAAAGTTGTAGAAAGTCAACCATTACTGCAGTCCTCCACCAGTCGGGGCTTTATGGCAGAGTGGCCCGATGTAAGTTTGCTAAAAAACACCTGAAGGACTCCAAGATGGTGAGAAATAAGATTCTCTGGTCTGATGAGACCAAGATAAAACTTTTTGGCCTTAATTCTAAGCGGTGTGTGTGGAGAACGAACAGGACGACTTGTTGCAATCGAGGGAAAGATGATTGATATCCTGGATGACAATCTTCTCCAAAGTGCTCAGGACCTCAGACTGGGCTGAAGGTTTACCTTCCAACAAGACAATAACCCTAAGCACACAGCTAAAATAATCAAGGAGTGGCTTCACAAGAACTCTGTGACTGTTCTTGAATGGCCCAGCCAGAGTCCTGACTTAAACCCAATTGAGCATCTCTGGAGAGACCTAAAAATGGCTGTCCACCAACGTTTACCATCCAACATGACAGAACTGGAGAGGATCTGCAAGGAGGAATGGCAGAGGATCCCAAATCCAGGTGTGAAAAACATGTTGCTTTCTCAAAAAGACTCATGGCTGTATTAGAGTAAAAGGTGCTTCTACTTAATACTGAGCAAAGGGTCTGAAAATTTAGGACCATGTGATATTTCAGTTTTTCTTTTTTAATAAATCTGCAAAAATGTCAATACATTTATTTCATACTAGTCACATGATGGTAATTGAGAACAAAACAGAAAGAAATTATGTTAAGATAAAATGTTGTGTTTATACAGGAAACCTGTGTGTGTGGTTTTTTTAATACAGTGAAGAATGAATCCGGTTGTATTTGGTTCTGTCAGTACTTCCATATGTGCAAGTGGTACAGTGTAATAAAATGGAGCAGTGCGTTGCAATAAGGTTAGCATAAAAACCTTAGTAGTCAAATAATATTAATACGTTTCTAAATCATACCCTCATTGGGGACTGTTCATTTGTTCATAGGGAAGCTCCCTCTATGCTGACATTACTTTTTCTAGTCATCTAGTACTTTGTCTAGTCATTTCTTGGTTTTGTGGCAGAGCTCTGACACTAACGTAATGTCTCGTGTTTGGGGTGTGTGTGCGCGGCTTCGAGGATTCAGGTAGCGCACGCTCTTGTCTGTGTAGCGTCTTGTGTGCGGGTTATGATGTCCGATCCCCAGACTGGTCTTGTTCAGTTTCGGTTTTGTGTCGGAGTTCGGACATTCATGACCCGTGTGTTCGTCCTTGTTGTGAGCGCACGAGAACTGGGGCATATTCTTCGTACCTCGCTAACTCACTTAGCTGGATTAGATTGTTGACGATTTCGCATGATCTTGGATTGTTCGGTTCTTCGACGCTCATCCGGGACTTGTTGTCATAGTAACAGGTCCGCTGAAGTGAACCTGCTCGGAGCAGGCTTACTTCAAGTTAGCAGGATTAGTTCACGCAAGCGGAGGTGAAATGGGAAGTTTGTCGCAACATGTCCTGTCCGTTTTTACGAGAGAAACCTGTTGCTGAAGGTGCAATATAATATATTTAATATAATTATAATAATTATAATATATATATATATATATATATATAAAAAAATAATAATTATATATATATATATATATATATATATATATATTTCGTTTTTCACGTGAGGGTATAATGTATCTAGTTAATTTAGATACAATTAGTCGTAGTCGGGCGTTAACTACAGCTCAAACTGTGTGTATTGCCTTGCGCTACTTTGCGAGCGGCACGTTCATTTACACTGTTGGAGAACATTGTGAAAGTGCTGTCTGTCGTGCCATTCGCAAAGTTGCCAGCACTCAAGCAGTCATTTTTGAAAAAAGGGAACTTTGCACACAGTTAGTTTACAGTTTATTTTATTTATTTTTAAAAATCCAGCTGATCATCTCTTGCCTGTGGAATGAAATAAATAAATCATGCAAGGTCCTCAATAGTACAGTGTGTTTATTCGTGTATTTTATTAACTTTGAAGTTCCTCTTGAAGCAATTCAATCTCAAGTCTGACTTTTTGCTTTATTAGTTTTTGCAATTCTATTTCATTAATTGACTCTTTTTTTGCAGCACTGCGCAAGTAGTAAAGATACTATTTTGCAGAATATTTTTGCATTTTACTTTTACTTGTTCCCAAGTTCTAGTGGGTCCTGTGGTGGCTCTAATATAAAAGATGATTATGAAATACAGTACAATTAATATGAGTCAATATAATTACACACACGATCACTAGGCTTCTCACAAATTTAATTTGTCGGCAACTTTTTGCCAGTCCTCTCTCCTGGCTTTTGCAGCTTTAAAATGTTTCCTTGTGTTTTAATTAAACACTGAAATTCAGCGACGTGCGCGCAGAGAAATACTGTGCGCGCTCTTTCAGCATGCTCACTGACCAATCAAAATGTTGCTGATCAGTGTTTCTACTATCGATACATATCCCCTTTTAAGCCAGCACATGAACGCGCAATGATCTCAGATAACTCAATCCAGCTATACTAATCGTCAACAACAGGTGCGTTTAAAGAACCGAATCATCCAGCTCATAGTTAGCGCGATTATCTCATCCCGGATGTGTCAACTGATCTTGGATGTAGTAAGCGACGTACGAAGAATATGCCCCGGGTGTTTGCTTGTTCTCGCACACTCTACATCTTGTAGAGCTCTCGGGTCTTTGTGCAGTGTTGTAAGTACACGGTTCGTGTTTACATCGGCCGCATGCTTTCATGTTGTGTTTTCGTGTCGCATGCAGTTTGGTTTTCACCAACTGCGCGCTGTCATTGTGTTTTTGTGAATATGCAGCGATGCGCGTCCGCATTGGCTGTGTGTTCGTGTCTTGTCACTGTTACCCCCCCCCCCCCCGTCTTGTTTCATTGTCATTAGTTTTATTTATCCCAGTTGTTTCTTGTTCAATTACCCTTCCTCATGTGTCTATTTAATCCTTTCGTGTTTGCTCTCCTGTGCTGCTTCGTTGTCTTTCGTCCGGGTGTCGTGTCATGTGATCAAGCCTAGTCAAGTCAAGTTGGTTTTCCCCTTTGGGGTGGTTTTATTTGTATGTTTTCAAGTTTTTCCTTTTTATTCAATAAAATTTCTTCCCTCAGCGATTGGGTCCTCGCATCCTTCCCTAATCCGGGAAAATTTCTTTATTGTTTGCGCCTAGTAGCAATACTATTGAAAATATATAACAGTATTTTAACTTTAATCACTGTGCAGTGTCTAATAATCCATAGTCATTTATTTTTATAGTACAGTCTATAGAGTTGTTGTGCAGAAGCAGACACTTATATATGTCATCTGTGTATGTACATGGATCTTAAGCCCCTTGCTGTTTGACCCTGCATGTGTTCCTGCCATAGGCGGGCAGCAGGACTTCCAGACCATCTGGAGCTCTCTTTGAAGCACCTCTGTTTGACAAGAGCATTACCATAATCCTGCCTGGAGATGGGAAAGTCCAGATAAAGTCTGTATGCCTGGGCCTTTACCCAACTGAAGTCACATGGGTGCCATATTTCTCAGGTGGGACAAAGCAAAATACCTGTGTACAGACATCCACATACAGTACTGCGAGAACATTCGTACAAAACCAAGTGGGTGAATAGCATTAAAATGTGCCCAGATCCAGTGTTGCTTTAGAGTCTTTGAGATGCTATTATAGTTTTTATGTATATTTTGAATTAGTTTTCTTTTCTTTTTTTCATTATTATTTGTATTTTAAAGTTGTTGTTTTTTTTTTTTACTTTTTAATGTCTATACAAAAGTTTGGTTATGAAACTCTAAATGGTGCAGGCTTCTTAACTCTATTTTCTTGCAATCACATCATTCTCTATAGGGCACAGTTGATTGGTTCCTGCTGTATCCGTAGCCAATGAGCTCACTGATCATCCTTCAAATACTTGGTCAGCATTTCCTGCAGTAGTTACAGCGTGCTTTCAGAAGTTCCCCACCCTCCCCAGCTCCACCTGTTTAGATATGCTACAGGAAATTCATGTAAGCTATGTTGTACAGTAGCAGCATGGCTTACTTGCTTACAGTAGCATGTTATGTATGTATTGGCAGAAACAATTCCTGTACTTGCTCTGCAGCAGAAAACACCAACAGCAGCAGTGTAGCGCAGTGGTCCCCAACCCCCGGTCCGCGGATGAAATGGTACTGGGACGCGAGGAGGTGTGTTTCGCTTCCCCATCAGAAGTTCAGTGGAGTATCGCGCGAAACAATTGCACCACCACCAAATGTTTGAGCTAACATTTATTTAATTTCAAGAAAATAAAAAATAAAATAAAAAAAATAACATCACAGGTGTCACAGTCTCTTCACTTCCTGTTCCCTACCTTGTACTTCCCATGTCGTTTCCTCTACCTGTCAATCGCTTCCTTGTTAGTCTCGTCACCTGTTCCCAATCTCCTCTTGTATATAAACCCTCATGTTTCCCTTAGTCCTGGTTGATTGTTGACAATTTTACCTTGTGTGTGGATATCCTCTTTGTGTTCCTCCAAGTTTTCTCCAAGTTGTTGCACAAGTCTGCTTCTTTGTTTTGTTATTTAAAGTATTTTGTTTGTTTGAAACAAAAGGTTTCAGTTTAATCCTGCTCTCCTAGTCCTTTCCGCATTGCACACCGTCATGATAACAACTGGACTCAAAGTGAACTTGTTAATGAAATGAAAAAATTTGACTGACCATTTGTTGCTCCAAGTTTCACCTACAGTCACCAATGACTGAGGATCTAATTATCAATAAATTGCTTATAAGTCACTACAGTGGCCATGGTACAGTTTGTGCTAATAATTAATAGACAACAACTGATTTATTGTTATTGTTGTATATATAGTTTTGAAGCCTATATGGCAATTAACATAAAAATGCTCCTTTGCTTTAATTTTAAGTTAACAGAAACATATAAAAATACTATAATTTTGGTTTCTTGTTCACAGGGCAAGTTAAATTGCTTATTTTAAAGGCTATTTAACCAGAAAACCATTCAACCATCAAATATAGCTGGAACATGGTTTTACATTGGACAGCAAACACAAAGAGAGCATTTTGTCTCCTCGCCACCACATGCCACCAAGGAGAATGTATTGTGAAATTAAAAGAAAAGGAGCATAATCTTAAATCTCATCAATCTGCCACCATATGAAATGCAGCTGAGCTGTAAAAAAGTCATGCCATAATCTTGCAAAAGGTTGATTGATTTTCTCTATATAGATGCAATCACTGTGCAATGAAAACAGCATCCAACAATTGAAAAGATGACATAAAGCAGACTTTTTAACATGTGAGAGGATTATCTGCACTGCATCTAGTCTATGTATTAAAATATATGCTCAGAACGGGACTTGATTGGGACCCAGAGTGCCATGTTATCAAAGGCAATAGATTTAAAGCATCTATCCTGTAATTGCCTATAGTAGATCAACGAGTCTGACATACATCAGATGTCATATTATAAACTACATTCATAACAATGCACATGCCATATTCCCATAAAAAACTGTTCTGTGTCCCATATGTCTGCATGGCCATTGATTAAAGATCAGCTTCATACTGAAATGCACACAGGGATAATAATAAAGTGCATGGTCGCCTTTGATTGTGACTAGTGCGCTCATCAGATAATCTGGTTTCCGCTTTTGTCTGTAGGCAGATGGCATTGAAACGAGGACAGTACGCAGACTCTGCTTTGGGCCCTAAGCCCCATAGTAAACCATTTGATTAATATGTCGGTTTTATTCATTTTGAACCATCCGTGGCACTGGTAGACCCTTGAATGGCACCTTGCATCTGTAACACTGTATGTGATGAAAGTTCTCATAAGAGAGACAGTTCTTTCTGTTTTTCATTCTTAATTCAGTATGCCACTTACTACAGAGCAAGCTCTTGCATTTAGGTCAACATTAACTTGTTTATATATAGTCTTTGGCCATTTTGCATTAGGAAGTGCCTGATAGATGAGTTCTTGGCTACAGTGCATGTGCAGTTGGTTCTTAGCTTCCTCAGATTAGAGATAATTAACAACCCTGACCCTCGTAATGACTCCATGGAGAGAGAGAGAGGGAGCGTGCGTGTCTGTGTGTGCGTGTGTTTGTGTGTACGCACTGGGCATCTGGAACACCGATCCAGATGGAAGTGTGTAGTGAGAATCAACTTATTACAGTTAGATATACTGTATATATACTCCTATGCTGATGTACGAAAGATTTGGACAGGGTAAAGTTCAAGTTAAGTGCTTTTGATACTTGGTAAATATAGTTGTGGAAATGTGACATGGTTATGGGATTGGGTTTGGTATTTGTTATCATTGACAAACGTCTTCCACAACGGAATACATACTGACGCTTATCTCACTATGTTCGTCCTGTTTCCTTGACTTTATCAGATTCATAATGACTAACAGTTATTCATGTTAAAAATCTTGCAAAACTGAACTCTTACCTTGAGACCACTAGAGGCAGGATGAGCATCTTCAACATCCGCATCAGCAACTCCCCTGGGAACTGGAAGTACTTCACCTCCTTCAGGAAAAACAGAACACAAAACTTGAACTGCTTTGAATCACTGTATATGTAATAGGTCCCACAGAGT
Organism: Rhodeus uyekii; assembly: GCA_037043235.1. Classification (NCBI taxonomy): domain Eukaryota; kingdom Metazoa; phylum Chordata; class Actinopteri; order Cypriniformes; family Acheilognathidae; genus Rhodeus; species Rhodeus uyekii. The sequence continues at coordinate 2,931,915 of JAWRVZ010000016.1, read as the reverse complement.
GGAGCAAGAAATATTCTCTTATCCTTGACTTGAAACAGTTTAATGGAGGTTGAATTGAAACTAGAATCTTTAATGTACTCCTTTTCAAAATCCAACAAATTTGCAATTTATTTGGAGATCTAAAGGAGGGTGGGGGGCGAGTCTACATTGTTTTCACTGAAGGAATCATGTAATCATGATTCAAATACGACAATTCAAATACTATAATCATGTGCAAATATGCCTAAAAATAAATGCTGGATGCAATCTGTGTGGTGCAGTTTCAGGCTGGTTCTGAGGAGCAGCAGACCACCATGAACTACACAACTTTACTGGGAATTAACAGTATTTCTGTTCTTTCAAATTCTGAACGCATACTTACTGTACACCACACTGTCAGGATTATGCCTCGTGTTCCTGTGACCTAGTTTTCAGGTCTGTTGTTCTCATTCAGTTCACCTGTTGTTAATCAATTATCTCCTTTAGCGCTCTTATTTGATCTAGAATATATACTCCTTTTTGTCTTTCAGTATTTTCTTCAATCTTTTTTGCAAAGGAGTGTTTTGTCTGTTTCCCCAGAGTTCTCCTGTTAGCAACAACCGTGACAGAAGATTGGTGCAAACAAAAGTTATATTTTGCACGTTTTATCTTTTTTTTTCCCTTCTCCATGACCTCATCTGTTCAGTTACCGTGCCTGAAGCGCTCCCTGGACTCACAAACTAGGGATTTTGACATGTTGATAGTTGGCATGCCTAATGCACTATCCTGACTGCTCTCTTGGCATGTTCTACACCTCCACCCTCCCAGGGAGTAGTTCTTGTGAGGCTATCACAGCATTTGTGGAGTGAGTATTGGTGAATAACAACTCTGCCTTTACCATTGGCCCAGCGGAGGACACCAGTCCAACTCCAGAACCCCAACCAACAGAACAACATCAGATCTCCACCGCAGACATGGAGCCAGCGTCTGCTACAATGAATGAGCCTGTGCCCATCGACACATCTGACCATATGTGTGAGACTGTTTCAACACCTGTCCCCGAGGGAGTATAAGTGGAGCTTGAGGACTCCCCGCACACACTCACTCTGCTGTGAATGGTCTCTGGGAATTTAATGGACTAATTTGAGGTAGTATTACTCATGTTTCTCCAGACCCTGCTGGTTCTGCCCAGTTCTGAGTCTCCTGTGATCCCTCCCAGCCTTCCTCTCTCCCCTCCTCTATCAAGTCTAATCTGTGCAATGTGCATCATCTCTTCCTCTGTCAATCCCTCAGCTCATGCACAGTTAGGCTCCTGAAGAATGATGTATTTGCCTCGGGTCTTCACTGTGGCTCTTTTTTCCTGCAGCATAAATTATGTCCGTCTTAGAGTGCGGCGAAAAAATGCAATAAACCATGTCATGTTATTTTGTTTTCGGACGCCTGGTGTTTGGGAACACAATCATATGTAACACTTCTGAAAGGTCACTCCATCTGTTTTGATGACACACTTTGGCTCATGCATTTTAGAATGATCACACCAACATTTGAAATGCTGTGCAATGCAACTGGTCACCTGTTGGTCAAATTGGTCACAATTGGTCATCTTTAACCAGTCCAGTTAATAGGATGGAAAAAATATGAGATGGGAAGAAACATTTTCTTTAAATGCTCGCAAAACTATTTAAATATGTTCATAAGGTGCAGGGCTTTGCACTGAAATACCTAACTTTAAATACCTTAAAGTGACGCAATTGTAAGGATGTTGTGATCTTTTAAATTTCATCATTTAGTTCATGAAAATACATTGTTCTTATAATGTAAATATTACATTAGTAGTCATTTTCAAGGCAGCACTATTTAAAAAAAGAAGCATCCCAAGGAAGTAAAGTTGCTTAAGAAGAGCCCTTAAGCAAGAGAAAGACATACTGAAGACCATATTGTGTTGAAAGGAGCTGAGGGACATGATGCTGGTGTTAAAGCGCTTAAAGGCCTGCATTAACGAGGGGGTAGGGACATGTGAAGCTTGGATCAGGGCTGTTGTCCAAGCAGCACCAGGATCAATGCTGACAAATGGCTGTGCATCTCTGGGATTCCTAGGCTACTTGCTAATGCTAACATAAAAACAGCTGGCATGGAGCCACTACATCTGCCACTGGCATTCCTTACTTGCGCTATGTAAAGTCTGTAAAGCTGCCATGTGGCGCAATCTAAACGGACAGGGATGCCTTGGCTCATTGTTAAACATTGAAAATAGAGGAATACTGCAAAGCAATTGCCAAAACCTAAATTGACTGTTTGCCTCCTTTTTAAAAAAACGAATTTAGAGTATCTGAGTATCTAACTTTAATTGATGTCTGGTTAAGCACTCACTCATGTAGGACTAAAGCTATCTGTGCTTTGTTCAATGTCTCTAAATGTTTAAAAAAAAAATGTCATGCTCACAAAGGCAGCATTTATTCAATCAAATGGCAGTAAATCACTATTATTATGAAATATTATTACAATTTAAACCATTAATAATTGAAAACTAAAATAGTGGATAATATCTGAGTATTATTATTATTATCAACTATAATTGTTTGCCCATGTCAGAACATGAAACAACTGTTTTACATAGGAGTCAGATGGTCTATACAAGATGGCTATATCTGGATTTTGTTAATAAATGTTGGATTTTGATCAGATGTTGATATTATATGTGATAGTGATAGAGACGATTCGGAAATCCATTGCCGCTTGTATATATTTCTTATTTTGTATATATATATATATTCTTTTCTTTTCCTTATTTGTACACTTCAGTCTATCACCTATGTAACCAATTATTACTTAAAACCTTTCTTTGCTTTTCTGTATTTTTCCATAGAGTAAGGATGAATATTGTCTGCACGTCTCACCAGATAGAACATGTTATCAGATGTTTTGAGAGTCTTTCTGTTGATAGTAGGAGCCTGAGCCGAGTTCAGCCTTGTAGAAGCTGTGCATGTGTGTGTGTGTGTGTGTGTGTGTGTGTGTGTGTGTGTGTGTGTGTGTGTGTGTGTGTGTGTGTGTGTGTGTGTGTGTGTGTGTGTGTGTGTGTGTGTGTGTGTGTGTGTGTGTGTGTGTTAATATGATCTGTATTGGTGAGGTGATTAACTGACACCATAAGGACGGAATGACTTGTTGTTCTCGACAAGCCACGTGGAAGATCACTAACCCATTAACTCGAAGATATGCTTCAGACTTGTCTGCTCTTGTGTGGAAAATTACTAGCTTTGTTTCTCTTTCTTTCTTACTTAGCCAATCAGAATCATTTAACCGTCATCATTGATGTAGTCAGCACCCTCTGTTAGAGTATAATTGCTGTAACAATGTTATTGTATGTGGGGCGGCCTACAAACTCCTTGTGAGACCTGAAGCTGGCTTCTGCTGATGAAACTGCAAACTAAACTTCACTAAAATGTCTTCTATTGACTGCACTTCTGACTGCTGGTCTTCATTCAACATATCTGGTCCTTGGGACTTAATTGTAATTCCCGGTCTTAACTGTAATTCCCCTACAATACATCATGCATTTTTGGTCCAGGATCATGTAAATATGTATTTAGGTTATTTTCCACATGTGTCCCTCATTCCTTATACGTTTTTCACAAAGAGAATAAATCATATTCACAATCCTTACATGCAAGAGGGGTTCTGGTATCAGTAGCTTAAATATACTGTAAGAGACTTAATTAAACATACTGGAAATGTTCCCATAACAAAGAAAAGATCTGAAGTCTGTTTACATTCCTTCATTAAAAGTAACACTGAAACTCCAGCTTTACCTTTTTAAATAAGACTGTATATTCTATAGGCCATAACGTAACCTTAGTTTATTAACCTCATGACAGGAATAGCGAGAAATGTTCGTCTCAAGATGGATGAACTTCAGATCCTCAGTGCAATAGTGCTTCACCGTTTCAGATGATTGACTGATAATCCCTTAGGCGAACTGGATGTCTGGTTTACTTGTGTCGTAAGGACAGAGAGCTTTAATGAACGCACATATCACTTAGCCAGTGAATCAGCGAGAGAAATGAACAGACTAACTACAGTAGACAGAATAATGATTTTTTTTTTTGAAAATGTATCATGTTTCACTTAGGTCAAGATAAAGATCTTGTAGGGGTCTCAAAATCGATCAACTTACTTTGAAGGAGATCTCACTCCTATATGCACAGCTATATGCAAGGATTGAGATGATGACAAATAGTGAATGTCTTTTAGAAAGGATTTTTTTACATAAATCCAGACAGGATGAAAAATAGCATTATGTCAATGAGAATACTTGTTACCTGGATCTCTAACTGCTGCCATTAGCTATATAATTAATGTTTGCCATTAACTATTGAGGATGAAGTCTACTCTTGAAAATAAAAAGAATCTTTTAACAATCAGTTCTTAAAAAGAAATCTTAATGTGAAGAACATTTAAAAAAAATCTAAAGAACCTTTTGTGGAAAGAAAGTTAACGTTTCTTTATGGAACAATTGATATCAATAAAGTATCTTTTTTTTTCGTCAGATGGCAGGAACGTTTCCTGGAGTCATTGCTGGGAAGACAGGGAAACTGTTATTTGGTAGGGGTTACACCGGGTGGGGAACCCAAAACTAACCTGCTCAGAGAGGTGTTTGGAGCGCAGGAAGAATCCCAGCAGGCATCCGATAACCACAGCCAAGACTGACAAGATGAGGAGGCCGTTCTGTTGGCACACATTTTTAACACGGTACCACACCGCACCCAACGCCATGGTGACACGTCCTCTCAATTAGCCATAAAAACACCCTTTTACACCTGAACGCACAAACCTTCTGAAGGGGCAAAAAGAAATGGACATGCAGAGAAAGAAGCAGTAGGAGGTTGTTGAAAGGGTGACAATGAAGGTCCCTCCAAGAAAAAACACTTGTCAATCCACCGCTGATCACTACTAAAGCCCATCACCCTTTCCAGTCACTATCACAGTATCCTTCTGTCTCTCTCTCTTTCTCTCTCAGTCTCTCTTCATTCTGCCCCACCACACCCCCTTACCCTGTACTTCAGCATGGCCAATAGGGGGCTCTGGGACAGCTGGCGGTATTGTCCCAGAGGTTAATACCAGCGATCCTATTAGAGCCGCACTGCATTAAGCCGATCTGAAGATGGATTAAAGATCTCTGAACAATTCGAAAGGGGATTGCTTCATGTATATGTGGAAGAAGAAAAAAATAAAACAGGACAAAAACAAGGATGAAGCAACTGTCATGACTCAATGTAGATGTTAAACATTGAGATGATAAACAGCAGGAGGTTTAAAGACAATTGGCTAATGTGGACACAGGTGGCCCTGCCAGTGTTTGCAGGTATGTGTTTGTCAACGTGCTTTTGCACCCTCCAGTGGATGATGTCCAACAATATCTAACAGTATCTCAGTCTGCAATTAAGATAGGAAGCACCGGCTGTGCCAATCATGACACACTGGGATGATATATAATGCCAGTCTCACCACATGATCTTGACTTGGGGGAAATGTATGGAAGGGTTGTTAGTAAATGCCTTAAATTAATAGTTAGTAAATAAATATATATTATTTATATATTGGGCTATGTGTAAATTATCATTACTGTCACACATCACCAGTCATCTTCAGAACTACGAATCCCATGAGCCTCCCTGATCATCACCTGCACACCATTGCCCTGTCATGCACACCTGCCGTCACTCACCCTCACCTGTTTCACACTAGGGATGTGGAAATGAGGCTTCATGAAGCACTGAGGCTTCACCCTGACTGTTTTGGGAAAAGATTTGAGGCTTCGCAAGTGTCATGAATAGCGCCGTCTGGTGCTTATTTAAAATGAAGCAGGCAGAAGCCTGTGAAAGAAGCTCTGTCAGATGAAGCAATCACAACACACTCCATCGTTTCAGTGCTATGTGTACAAATAAAAGCTTTATATGTTTGTGTTTAATGTATCCAGAAAAATAATAATAATTTACCCATAAAGTGTGAAAATAAAATCTACAATGAATTTATATGATTCAATAAGATCTAACGTAGGCCTACTCTCTCTCTCTGTCTCTCTCTCTCTCTCACACACACAGACACACACAAACACAATAAGGACATTGTGTGATAGGATCATTGCGGATAAATGTGTGCATGTGTCCGCGTGAGAGATCTATCTCTCACCTATGATCGCAGTAGGCTACATCCACGATATCATCCTAAAGCAGAAGGATGTTATCAAGAACGTAAATCCTTCCAAGGGCGTGACGATTATATTGAAGTTATGTTTGAACATGAATGATGAGATGGAGAGGCTTCTGTTGTTGTGGATAAAAGAGAAGCAGATTTCCCTCGACAGGTATTTCGTTAAATGCTCTGCGTCAAGTGAAAGTGAAAGTGAGGGTAGTTAGGCGAAAAAAGGTAAGAAAAGTGATCAAAAGAATACAAATCTAAAAAATCTAAACAATAATATACAATAGAAAAGTTTAAAAAGAAATACGTAAGCTAAGTTATGTTAATTTAAGTTATGTAGTGTTTGTGCAAGGTACGATACAGAATCAAGTGTCTCCATACAACGCCCCCCCCCCTTCTCCGCACCTGCCTGCCTCTACTGTCTGTAAAAACTTATAATTAAAACCACATTTTACTTGATATCATACATGTATCACACTGTATACATGTACTATAATTGTGTGTGTGTCTATACCAATAAAAAACTATTTTTTAATATATATATATATATATATGTGTGTGTGTGTGTGTGTGTGTGTGTGTGTGTGTGTGTGTGTGTGTGTGTGTGTGTGTGTGTAATATATTGATTCTATATATTACTGTACATATGACTCTCCTCACAAAACCATCAACCAGACTGAGTCAACAAGGACTCGTTAAGGAAGATCTGGGGGTTCGAAGCTTCTGACACGCAAAGTGAAACGCGCACGTGATTTGACAGAAAGTGAGGCTTCATTTGTCATCGATCACGTGACTCGGGGAAACCTGGATCTGTATTATTCAGTTCTTCGAACGCACGTGTTCTTGACGATTAGTATAGCTGGATTGAGTTATCTGAGATCATTGCGCGTTCATGTGCTGGCTTTAAAGGGGATATGTATCAATAGTAGAAACATTGATCAGAAACATTTTGATTGGTCAGTGAGCATGCTGAAAGAGCGCGCACAGTATTTCTCGGCGGCGCGTCGCTGAATTTCAGTGTTTAATTAAAACGCAAGGCAACACTTTAAAGGCTGCAAAAGGCAGGAGAGAGGACTGGCAAAAAGTTGCCGACAAATTACATTTGTGAGTTGCCTAGTGATCGTGTGTGTAATTATATTGTCTTATATTAATTGTATTTCATAATCATCTTTTATATTAGAGCCACCACAGGACCCACTAGAACTTGGGAACAAGTAAAAGTAAAATGCAAAAATATTCTACAAAATAGTATCTTTACTACTTGCGCTGTTCTGCAAAAAAAAGTTAATTAATGGAATAGAATTGCAAGAATAAATAAAGCAAAAAATCCGACTTGAGATTGAATTGCTTCAAAAGGAACGTCAAAGTTAGTAAAATACACTAATAAACACATTGTACGATTGATGACCTTGCATGATTAATTTATTTAATTCCACAGGCAAGACATGATCAGATCATTTTTTTTAAATGAAACTAAACTGTGTGCAAAGTTCCCTCTTTTCAAAAATGATGCTGGACGATTCTGTCCCGTGCACCTCCAACACTAGACTGGTCAAGTGCACTGGCTGGAGGTCATCATCAACTGCATTTCCACCACAGGGTCCTCTGCTTTCTGATGCTGGCAATGTGTGTGCACTAGTCTGTACCATAGTATTATTTTAAAAACGAGAACTCGTAGAAGGACCTTTTATTGTGAATTATGAAATCTGAAATGTGGTTTTATTGCAATATATGTTTTGGTTGAGCGGTTAAAAATGTAAAAAAGAAAGAGAAAGGCAATAAATGATAAAAAAAAAAGAACTAGCCTGTCATAAACATCAGTACAAAAGTAAAACGGAAGTGTATGTGCATGAACAATTATGAATAAAAAATTGTTAGTCACTCTTTGTATTTGCATCGCAAGTCCAGTATGAATCCAACGAAACAGCCCAGGCCTTCAAACTCTTGTGTTCCATTTCAACGTCATAATTATCGCCGCGTTCCTTCGAGCGTTCGGTGAGTGTAACCGTGAGTGTAAAGCCTTCAAGCGATTTGTAGCGAGTCGGCGAGCGATCCGTGAGTACGCTTTCTGCACAGGGATTGGGGATCTGAATTTTACTTAATATGTTCATAACTCTGAGATTCTGCTTAGACAGTAGAATGTTATTGACTCGATGCACTGTACATTTAGATGTTTTATATGTATATTCAACAATGATCAAACTAATGAAAATGGGTTTTATCTTGATAATTATCTGATAATTATGCATCCATTCACATCTACTTTGTCTATGTTCTTTATATTTAATGATGCATTATAATCTCTCCATCAACACAACACATTTCAGGATATTAAATCAATGCAACAAATTTTGCACTGCCAAATACAGACTATAACCACTTTAAACATTTATTCATAAATAGATGTTACTTCACCCATCATTCACCATTCACCTGCCATTCAGTTTGTCTTGCCTTGAGATTCATTAGTCAAGTCAAGTCACCTTTATTTACTATATACCACTTTTTTACAATACAGATTGTTTCAAAGTCGATTTACATAAAATTGTATTGACCAACAAATAGCAGATCTAATAACAGTGATAATATAATTTGAAGTGATGTGTAAGCTGATTGGCCTAAATGGTTACTTCTGAGTTGGACCATGACTGGCTAGAAATGCAAAAGCAGCTTTTCATTTAGCGTTTCTTTATGTCTTTAAAAGCCAAATTTTGGACAGAAGCAAACAACATTTATTTTATACATATTCTCATTGGTCAGTTTAATAATGAATATAGCCTGTGTTGTTGTCATTCTCTTCTATTTATGCAGTCAACAAATAACATTTTGACTACCAGGCATGATAGATATATACTATTACTTTGTATGTGTCTGGGTTATACATATTAGTAGATAAATTGATAAAAACATAAAAAACCTTTTCAGCTTAATCGTTTTGAATACATTTTAAGGAGGCTCTCGTCCTTCTCTTCAACTCATCACTTCCATATATCTTTCTTGAACAGTGTTTCACAGATACAGATTGCACAAAGGAAGTATTGTTTATTACTTACGACCATCCTTCACCATCATATCCAAGCTCAACATGACTAAGTCAACCATGCCCACTTGTTTTGATGAGAGTGCAGAGCAGTCCTCATCTCCTGAACTATCGGATGAGCTTACCATGGCCCTTGCGGAAGGGCAGTGGTGGGCAATAATGGAGGTTTCTGACCCCATATCTGCCCATGAGGACCCTTCCTTATGGCAGTGGAGGGGAACAGTGGAGGAAAATGAAACTTCATGCTCCACATCCCTGGTCTTCAGTGAAATATCTGTGAATGCTCAGTCTCCACACTCAGACTTCTCAGATACACTGAAGACCAAAAGGAAGTGGAGGCAGAAGGAGACACGTGGAGCACCTGTGTCTGATGGACCGACACAAGGAACACCAGTACCCACCAGGTTCCTAAAGGGTGCACCTGTGCATGTTAGGTCTGCGATGGGGAAACCCATCAATGATGCTTCAGAGAAAGCCATGCACTCAAGCTTTCCAGATGCATCACTGAAGACCAGGGATCAGCAAGGAATTCAGAGGCAGAAAAGGCCACAGGGAGCACCTGTGCCTGCTGAATCCTCCCGGGAAACTCCTGTGCCTGCTGGGTCCCAACAAAGAGGAAAACTTATGATCCCTGGACATCTGATTGATCATCTGCAAAAGGCTGCTCTTGCACTGGGTGAACCTCTACCTGCTGGGTCCCCACAGAGAGCAATGGGGAAAACCACCTCATCTCAGCTCTTCAGTGAAACATCTGTGAGTGCTCAGTCTCCACACTTAGGCATCGCAGATACACTGAAGACCAAAAGGAAGTGGAGGCAGAAGGAGACACGTGGAGCACCTGTGTCTGATGGACCGACACAAGGAACACCAGTACCCACCAGGTTCCTAAAGGGTGCACCTTTGCTTGTTAGGTCTGCGATGGGGAAACCCATCAATGATGCTTCAGAGAAAGCCATGCACTCAAGCTTTCCAGATGCATCACTGAAGACCAGGGATCAGCAAGGAATTCAGAGGCAGAAAAGGCCACAGGGAGCACCTGTGCCTGCTGAATCTTCCCGGGAAACTCCTGTGCCTGCTGGGTCCCAACAAAGAGGAAAACTTATGATCCCTGGACATCTGATTAATCATCTGCAAAAGGCTGCTCTTGCACTGGGTGAACCTCTACCTGCTGGGTCCCCACAGAGAGCAATGGGGAAAACCACCTCATCTCAGCTCTTCAGTGAAACATCTGTGAGTGCTCAGTCTCCACACTTAGGCATCACAGATACACTGAAGACCAAAAGGAAGTGGAGGCAGAAGGAGACACGTGGAGCACCTGTGTCTGATGGACCGACACAAGGAACAGCAGTACCCACCAGGTTCCTAAAGGGTGCACCTTTGCTTGTTAGGTCTGCGATGGGGAAACCCATCAATGATGCTTCAGAGAAAGCCATGCACTCAAGCTTTCCAGATGCATCACTGAAGATCAGGGATCAGCAAGGAATTCAGAGGCAGAAAAGGCCACAGGGAGCACCTGTGCCTGCTGAATCTTCCCGGGAAACTCCTGTGCCTGCTGGGTCCCAACAAAAAGGAAAACTTATGATCCCTGGACATCTGATTAATCATCTGCAAAAGGCTGCTCTTGCACTGGGTGAACCTCTACCTGCTGGGTCCCCACAGAGAGCAATGGGGAAAACCACCTCATCCCAGCTCTTCAGTGAAACATCTGTGAGTGCTCAGTCTCCACACTTAGGCATCACAGATACACTGAAGACCAAAAGGAAGTGGAGGCAGAAGGAGACACGTGGAGCACCTGTGTCTGATGGACCGACACAAGGAACACCAGTACCCACCAGGTTCCTAAAGGGTGCACCTTTGCTTGTTAGGTCTGCGATGGGGAAACCCATCAATGATGCTTCAGAGAAAGCCATGCACTCAAGCTTTCCAGATGCATCACTGAAGACCAGGGATCAGCAAGGTATCCAGAGGCAGAAAAGGCCACAGGGAGCACCTGTGCCTGCTGAACCCTCCCGGGAAACTCCTGTGCTTGCTGGGTCCCAACAAAGAGGAAAACTTATAATCCCTGGGCATCTGATTAAGCATCTGCAAAAGGCTGCTCTTGCACTAGGTGAACCTCTACCTGCTGGGTCCCCACAGAGAGCACCCATGCCATCTGTGTCCTCCTCCAGGATCCCAAAAAGTGTGTCTGAGCATTCTGGGATCCTTCACCATCTGAGGCAGCAGAAGCCCCATGCTGTTATCTTGCACAGTCCTTTTGCACATTCCCAACCCAGGCCCATCTCTTCCCTCCAAAGAGCACCCATGTCCATTTGGAGAAAGAGGCTGTGCCCATGGAGCACAGAAGTTTCAGTAAGCTCTTTTTTTAGATTTACACAAAAATGACAAATTTCCTTTAACTATACTGCTACATTTTCTAGGTCCTGTATTCAGAAACTGTTTATATTATTTAGCAAAATGATAGTAAGATATGTCTTTATATTTAGTCTTTGCACTCATTAAACCTGACCAGCATTACATGGTAATTTGTTCCTTCTACAGCACGATGTAGGTGATTCAACCACCTTCACACCAAAAAGGTTCAAACCTGAACCAGAAAGTTCAGAGCAGCCTTCAACGCAGTTACCAGCTGACTGGGAAGAGAGCATTGGTTAGTCCCTCCTTTCTCTGAATTTTACCTTGATTTAATCTAATAAACACATTCATGATTTGATCTGGGATGAGTCACGTATCCTTTTCAAATCATTGAACCCTTATTTTGAAATGGTAGAAGCAATATGTCTTTAGATTTTCTCTAAGAATCACTTATTTAATCTGGTCAACATTACATGATTATATCTGTTCCTTCAACAGGACAATGCATGGAAAAACTAAAGATCTCAGATCCAGTGAGGCAGCAGAAGCCCCATGCCGTTATCCTGCACAGTCCTTTCGCACATTCCCAACCCAGGCCTATCTCTTCCCTCCAAAGAGCAACCATGTCCGGTCGGAGAAAGAGGCTGTGCCCATGGAGCACAGAAGTTTCTGTAAGTCCCTTCTATCTCTGTTAAAAAAAAAAAAAAAGTTTTCAGATTTACACAAAAAAGGAAACATTGCCTTTAACTATGCTACAACATTTTCTAGGTCCTGTATCCAGAAACCATGTATATTATTTTGCAAAATGATAGTAAGACATGTCTTTAGATTTAGTCTAAGAAGCACTCATTAAACCTGACCAGCATTACATGGTAGTTTGTTCCTTCTACAGCACGATGTAGGTGATTCAACCACCTTCACACCAAAAGGGTTCAAACCTGAACCAGACAGTTCAGAGCAGCCTTCAACGCAGTTACCAGCTGACTGGGAAGAGAGCATTGGTTAGTCCCTCCTTTCTCTCAATTTTACTTTGATTTAATCTAATAAACACATTCATGATTTGATCTGGGATGAATCATGTATCCTTTTCAATTCATTGAACCCTTATTTTGAAATGGTAGAAGCATTATATCTTTACCTTTTCTCTAAGAATCACTTATTAAATCTGGTCAACATTACATAATTATATCTGTTCCTTCAACAGGACAATGCATGGAAAAACTAAAGATCTCAGATCCAGTGAGGCAGCAGAAGCCCCATGCCGTTATCCTGCACAGTCCTTCTGCACATTCCCAACCCAGGCCTTTCTCTTCCCTCCAAAGAGCAACCATGTCCAGTCAGAGAAAGAGGCTGTGCCCATGGAGCACAGAAGTTTCTGTAAGTCCCTTCTATCTTTTTTCAGATTTACACAAAAAGGAAACATTGCCTTTAACTATGCTACTACATTTTCTAGGTCCTGTATCCAGAAACAGTTTATATTATTTTGCAAAATGATAGTAAGATATGTCTTTAGATTTAGTCTTTGCACTCATTAAACCTGACCAGCATTACATGGTAATCTGTTCCTTCTACAGCACGATGTAGGTGATTCAACCACCTTCACACCAAAAAGGTTCAAACCTGAACCAGGAAGATCAGAGCAGATGAGAGGAGAGCAGTGGTTAGTCCCTCCTTTCTTTTAATTTAACTTAGATTTCAACAATGAAACACTTTGAATAATTTAATCTGCGACAGGTAAAGTCTTTTTGAATTTATTGAATCCTCTTATTGAAAGGGTAGGAGCAATATGTCTTTAGATTTTCTCTAAGAATCACTCAATATGTCTGTTCCACCAACAGGACAATGCAGATTTGGACCTGTCACAAGAACAAAAATCTGCACATGGACAGCCAAGGACCAACAACAGCTTTGCTCAGAACCAATGGCTAATTTCGTTATTAATATAGAATTTTATTAATATTAATAATATTGTGGATATATATATATATATATATATACAGTGGAGTTCACTTATCTCGACTCACGGTTAACTCGCCAATCCTATTATGTTGACGTTTTTGAAGTGGAACCGCCAAACTCCCTATTTGTCTTAGCCTTTTCTTTTCAGTAATGTCGATTCTTTTATGTCGCCGAACCCTGATATCTCGAGCACAAAAGAGGGACAAATTTGTCACTTCACATGGTTATCTCGTGACTAATGATGGTACCGAGTTCACTACGCATGCGCTGAGTTTGCGTTGTACGTCGCTCTGTCAGTGACGCTTCTCTCACAGCGCCGCGCAGCACTCTCTGAAGTGAAAGCACATATTGTTCTTACGCTTCTCAACGAGCAGCGAGAGCTGCCGTTTGTCCCACCCACATCCCAAAGCCTCATCAGCATCTGTGTGCAGATAAAGCCCGCCTTCTCTGATTTGATTGGTTTTCTCAAATATTTTGACATTGGTCGGTAATGATCGGCTACCAACCAATGAGTATGAGGCTTAGATGAACACACACACCTGCTTCTGTTCTGAAGCGCTCTGCTCAGTGCCGCTGCGGATTGAAGATCCCGGTTATTAAAAGACGGGACGAAGCCGAATTTGTTGAGAAAGCACATTAGACAGGCAGAACGCAAGAAAGTATGCAATCTAGTACAGCGTGATGACCTCACGAATATGTTATTACTGTTTAAATCTAAACTAAAAACACATCTCTTCAACCTAGCATACACATAACACATTATACATACATTTTTATTCCAAATCATGTAAAATGATTAGGCTGCATAATTTAGGTCAGCCGGAACCGGGAACATACCCATAACATCTGATGTACTCGATACATGGCTGTTGTTATCTCGATCATCGGTTATATATATATATATATATATACAGTGGAGTTCGGTTATGTCAACGGACTTGGGGGTTGTAAAAAAGCATCAAGATAACCGATGATCGAGATAACAACAGCCAATATGGCGATTTATTAGATGAAGCGATCGGCATGCTATAAAAATGTACACACACTGTATATGTTTGCTAACAACAAAAGGCATACGTGCACCAACTAAAAACAGAGATTTACCAGGATACAATAAAAAACACCTTCGATTCTCCATAAAAATCTTTAATTATATTCTCCAACATTGCAAACACAATTTCGCTGACAGCGTAAACAGTCACAACATATTTGTGAGGTCATCACTGTGATGGAAATTCCATAAATTATGTGTTTTCTTTTATTTCATGATTATATTTTATTTCTTGATAGTATTGATTAGTGTGTGACATTGAGTATATTCTGTAGAACTAGTAAGGTTGAATGAATCTAAAGCACGTACATCTGCTGGCATGGGTGCAGGGAACTACATACCACCATAGATCTGAACTAGAGATACATAGAGTGACGGGCATCTTTTCTCCCGAAGGATTAGACTTTGACCTAAGAATTAATAGCATTACTGGACAAGAAGAATTGTGTTTAAGGTGTAAAAAGACTAATGTGTTCCTGATAGAGGGAGGGAAAGTTTGGGCTTAACCTTGGAGTTTAGAAAAGATATAAATGTTGACCAGCCCTCCCCTTCTGTGTCACACTCTGCAGGGCAGCTTCGGATGTCTGTATGAATGTTGGCCTTTTCTTGCAAGAAAATAAACTTTTTTAATTTACAATTGGGATATTTATTTATGGGTCTCTTATTCAGAACTGATAAAAGATTTTGCCACCACATCACACTGTACTAGATTGCATATTTTCTTGCGTTCTGCCTGTCTAATGTGCTTTCTCAACAAATTTGACTTTGTCCCATCTTTTAATAACCGGGTTCTTCAATCCGCAGCGGCGCTGAGCAGAGCTCACATCAGAACAGAAGCAGGGTTTGTGTGTGTGTTTATCTAAGCCTCATACTCATTGGTCAGTAACCGCTCGTTACCGACCAATGTCAAAATATTTGAGAAAACCAATCAAATCAGAGAAGGCGGGCTTTATGTGCACACAGAAGCGGATGAGGCTTTGGGATGTGGGTGGGACAAACGGCAGCTCTCGCTGCTCGTTGAGAAGCGTAAGAACAATATGTGCTTTCACTTCAGAGAGTGCTGCGCAGCGCTGTGAGAGAGGCGTCATTGACAGAGCGACGTACAACGCAAACTCAGCGCATGCGTAGTGAACTCGGTACCATCATTAGTCACGAGATAACCATGTGAAGTGGCGAATTTGTCCCTCTTTTGTGCTCGAGATATCAGGGTTCGGCGACATAAAAGAATCGACATTAACGAAAAGAAAAGGCTAAGACAAATAGGGAGTTTGGCGGTTCCACTTCAAAAACGTCGACATAATAGGATTGGCGAGTTAACCGTGAGTCGAGATAAGTGGACTCCACTGTATATGTATGGACATATATGTATATAGGTTTTTTTCCTGTCGTGTATAGAATTTGCGAAAACTATAAATAACATTATAACATCTAACAAATAACATCATTATTATGTGTGTTGATAAACTGTGTGTGCCAACATGATTGAGAAAGAATGTGTATATGCATGTTTGAACACTTAGGACACTCAGAAATGTGTGCTTTACTTCACAGACACATGAAACTTTATTATGGAGCTGCACAACAGCTTTGGTTATTCAGTCCCAATACACAACAACAGTCTGTTAATGTTGAATTTTAATATGCAAAGACTAAACTTGGTACAGATGAGCTTGTTAGTAATAATCAATTTTATCAGTAGGGGTTATCAATGATTCAAAACATGTTACAGAGAAACTGACCCATCACAGAATATTTTGATCACTTTTTTCTTTTTTTATCATATCACTTTCACAGCATGTCCCCTAATGAATCTTTAGGATCACTGCAGATAGCTCATTTGGTTCAGGCTATATTAATATCTGTATTAAGAGATAAATTGCATATACACATAGAGTGTCTGGATATGTAGACTGTAATTTCCCTATTTCCTTTGATGCTTCTAATAATAAGTGAATGTTTATTGCTCTTGTGGATATCCACAGTACAGTACAAAACTGTAGTTGTCACACATAACCTGTTGAACACAGTTCTAACTCTTAAATAGCAAAGCACATACAGATTTAATTCAATAAATTCAGGTCTAATTAACTATATATCTAGAACATATCTGACCTTAGTTGAAAATTCTGTGCAATATGGAACAGAAACAGCAATGATAAGAGGCAGTAATTCATATATAAAAAAAAAAGAATAAAATGATGAAGTAGAGAAATGAAAATGGGCTTTCATATTCACACAGCTAAACCAATACACAATTCCTAATCACTACTATACTGAATACAATCGTTTTACAGACAAAATATATCTTCTTAGACATGGGATCAGAGTTTATATACAACCAAGAGAGAGAAACAGAAAGGTAGGAAGAAATAAAGTATCACTGTGGCAGGACTTTGAGAATAGCATGTTAGGTGACCTAACACCTAACGCTCAGGTGTTCCAGCGTAGCAGCAATATCAATCTCTTTTGCACCGGTAAAACACAGAATCTTGTGTCATATTTATATCAGTTTTAACACTGATTGTCCACAATATCCAAAGCAACACTGATCTCTGATCCTCTGCTTTCTTTACCTTTGGCCATTTTATTCAATACCATGTCAATCAAAATGTACGTCCCAGTCCGTCCAGCTCCATCACTGATGAAAAAAGGAAAACAGCAACATAAAAAACGAAATAATTAAACACACTATAACATATCACAGAAATCACAGAAACAGGAAACAAATGAATATTCATATATAATGACACCGAATATCTCATTCTGTATCCATTAATTTTTCAGCTCCTGACACGGGGGAATCTTCCTCGTCTGATTTTGCTTAACTGCAGTCTATGGCACCAATCACATTAGGGTGATATTTAATGGCATGGTCATGATCAATTATAATGTACATGTAAAAGCTCTCTTCAACAACTTAGGGTCTTAAGTGGTTTGTAAAAACTACAAAAAACCCGTAAAGATTGCTTGAGTGCCAGGTAAACTTTGCGATTGGCACGACAGACTGCACTTTCACAATGTTCTCATCATCTCCAACAGTGTAAATGAACGTGCCGCTCGCAAAGTAGCGCAAGGCAATACACACAGCTTGAGCTATTGTTAACGCCCGACTACGACTAATTGTATCTAAATTAACTAGATAATTATATATAATTCTATATAATTATTATAATTCTATTAAATATATTATATTGAACCTTCAGCAACAGTTTGCTCTCGTAAAAACGGACAGGACATGGCTGCGACAAACTTCCCACGTCACTTCCGCTTATAAAGCCGTGATCTAATCCTGCTATCATGAAGTAAGCCTCAATTCAACGGACCTGTTACTATGACAACCAGTCCCGGATGAGCGTCGAAGAACCGAACAATCCAAGATCATGCGAAATCGCCAACAATCTAATCCAGCTAAGCAAGTTAGCGAGGTACGAAGAATATGCCCCAGGACTTTGACTAGGCCACTCCAAAGTCTTCATTTTATTTTTCTTCAGCCATTCAGAAGTGGACTTGCTGGTGTGCTGGCTTCATTGTCCGCCAAAGGTGTTACTCGCCGGGTACTTTGTCAGTGGTGGCAAATTGGTGTCAGGAATCTGAGCGTTGTCAGGTGGCTAAGGACTCTCAGCCGTTGGTCCAGGGATTTATGAATCATGACTGATGGCTGTAAGACCTAATGAGATTGTGGCCGTGTTGGAGCCAGGCTGAACATGAAAATGTCCAGGTCATGATCGATGTTCAGGCTCAGGTGATGGTGGCTGAGTGGTTCTTCAGGTTTGGGGTACAGTCTTATATTCATTCTGATCATGGTTGGTGTGACAGAGACAAGGGTGTGCCTACCGCAAAAAAAAAAAAAAAAAAAAAAAACGCATATTGTATTACGGGATGTTGTAATCCAAACATTTAGTGTTTATTCCAAGTGTCACAAAATAAATGAATAAACCAATGTCGCCCAACGGTGTGCAAATGAAATCCACAATGACTGAAAATGTATACACTGTTCAAAAAAGGGATAAGCAAAAAAAATGTTTGGTTATGCCAATAAATTGACCCAAACTACCACAACCACACTCACTTTACCTCTCCCTCCATTACAGCTCTGAGAGGCCATCTTAAAAAGGCCAGTGAGGAGCGCTACACCCCCTTAAAGTGGAATGTTTTATTTCCTCTGATTTTGATTGATTTCCACATTCTTTGCCATCATTTGGCTTGATGTACTGCATGGGAAAGACTGAGAAGTAGCATGCTAACCATTTAAGCCCGGATATGTTGGGGTTAGCTGGTTATTCGTTCAGCATTCTGTGACATTGGGCATTTAATCGTGCCTGTGCACCATTTGCAGTTCACATTTATTAAAATGGTGTGGAGTGAGTCTTACGTGTGAGGTTTGATGTACCTTTAGATCAGTGTTTTTCAACCTTGTTTGAGCCAAGGTATATATTTTCATTGAAGAAATAAAAAAATTCACAAGGCACACCACCAACCAAAAAATGTTTTACAAAATGAAACTGTAGCCTATGTTAACAATATACAGTCATTCTTATCAAAGTGTCTTGAATGGGAATCAAATAAACCCACAGAAAAAAAAAAAGTATTTTATGATTAATTCATTTTCCAAAAATGTTTTTTTAGACCAATTAGGTGAAATTGAATAATTTTCCACGGCACAAATAATTTTGTGTAGGAAGGGATGAACGAGGACTCGATGCATGAGAATGGGGATTTATTCATAACAAAACTGAACAAAAACAACCCCGTGGGGGAAAAACAAGACTAGCAGACAGACTCAAACTAAGACTCGACTTCAAACTTGACTAGAAACAGGACAGCACAAACACTACCTTTCAACGACGAGAAACCAGCACAAGACAGTAGACACTGGGAGAATAAGTACACATGGGAGGATCTTTAATGACTAAGACACAGCTGGGAACAAATCAAACTAATGACAATGAAACAAGACGGGCGGGGTAACAGACAGGACATGAACATGCAGCCAATAACACAAAGACGGTGTCAGCTGGTGACAACCAAACTGCGCGTGACAAAACACAAGAAAGCATGCGGCCGATGGAACAAGGCTCGCGCAAGGCTTGAAACCACGCCCACTCACATGACATAGAGCTCGCAAGAACGAGTGTAAACACCTGTTCTCATGAGCTCACGACAAGGACGAACACACGAGTTATGAATGCCCGAAAACCGAAACTGAAACTAGACAAGACCAGTCTCGGGATCAGACATCATAACCCGCACATGAGACGTTACACAGACAAGCGCGCGCATGGCTCGAATCCTCGAAGCCGTGCGCACACACATCAAACACAAGACATTACAGTAGCGTCAGAGCTCTGCCACAAAACCAAGAAGTGACTAGACCGAATGTGGTAGAACCCTGACACTACCCCCCCTCTAAGAACAGGACAGACATATGACAACAGAAAGCACAAGACAGATGCAAAACACCAGGGCAAGACAGGAAAAAAAAGCAAAACACAAGGACAAGGGGAGGGAGGGAGGGAGGGAAGACAAGCAAATAACTCAAGACCAAGAAAACTAAGCAATCCCCAACATCATCATGAAGAAATGTGAGGGGCAGGGAGATGGAAATAGGAACTGGGGGGGGGGGGGGGGGGGGGGGGGGGCAGGGAGATGGAAATAGGAACAAAACAAAACTGAACAAAAACAACCCCTTGGGGGAAAAACAAGAGTAGCAGACAGACTCAAACTAAGACTTGACTTCAGACTAGACTTCAAACTTGACAGATTTGACTAGAAACAGGACAGCACAAACACTACCTTTCAACAACGAGAAACCAGCACAAGACAGTAGACACTGGGAGAATAAGTACACATGGGAGGATCGTTAATGACTAAGACACAGCTGGGAACAAATCAAACTAATGACAATGAAACAAGACAGGCGGGGTAACATTACGGTAGTGTCAGAGCTCTGCCACAAAACCAAGAAGTGACTAGACCGAATATGGCAGAACCCTGACAAGTGTACCGCGGCACAGTGGTTGAAAAACACTGCTTTAGATTAAATTGACTCCTGTTTTGCCAGCAACAATTCGGTCACACATACTGTACATTTCAATATCTTGCTAATTACTTTTTAAAGCAATTAATAGTTTAGATCCTCTGTACTTGAGCAAGCAAGTACTTCTTGTCTATTGCAATTTCAAAATACTGGCAAGTTGATAAAACCTAGAATGTCAAAATCAAATGCAGGCAACATATTTTTTCTTCTGTTTAGCACCAAACTCCGAAACAGTCTTCCTAAGAAAAGTAAGTATACTTCAAGTTAATTTCACTAAGTATACTTAAGTAAAGTTTCAAGTGTGTCTACTTTATGAGTATACTTGTAAGTGTACTGTTTCAATACAACTTTTTAGTGTATAAAAGTGTACTTTTAAGTATATTTTAAGCGTAACAGTAGTACATTTTGAATACACAACTAGTTTTAAGTTTGTACTGAAACTATACTACAAGTGAACTTGTGTGTGTATGTGTGTGTGTGTGTGTGTGTGTGTATATATATATATATATATATATATATATATATATATATATGTGTGTGTGTGTGTACTATAGCACATTTTTAGTTTATGCAAGTACACTCTGTAAACTACTAGTTTAGTAGTTTTATACTGCAAGTATACTTGTAAGTTTTCTTTAAGTGAACGGAACATCATACTTAGTTATAATATCAAACCTATTTACACTATATTAATTTTGCAGTTTAAGTATACATCCTTCCATGTTCCTATTTAAATAATTTTGTATACTTCAAATATATTTTACTGTACTTTAACTTTTTCCATTTAATTTTTTTTAATGGGTTTTTTATCAACACTGGAATGTGGGTAAGTCATCATTTTAAAAGGCAAAAAGCTGAGAAAATCATATGATCATAACACAGATTGAATCCATCAACACCCCCTAACCTTCGACATTTGGTAACATTAGGCAGTTTTGATTTACTTATACTAAGTTTCTTTACATTTGCATAAGAAATCTTCTGTCACTTGTTTCTGTTTCTTCTTCACATTTGTTTTGATTGAAATACCGTTCTATTTCAGAGGATGCGTAAAAGCGTCCCTTACCGTTTAGTGAAATAGTGACGGTGAAAACATGGCAAGCCTTAAAATTTAGTCATTAAACGAGTAAAGTATATTTGAAGTTAATTCCCATGTACACTACCAGTCCACTAATCTATAGAAAGATTCAGATACTCAGAATTAGTATGCTAAATTTTGCTCCTTTTTTACAAGGGAAAACAAGACACAGGGTGAAAAAAACTAAACAATTTACACACTATGAGAGTCTATAACAGACTATACCTTAAGCCAGTACTGTATTTAAAAGTCAAGTGCAGATCAGATGACAGCTGTAAATACACAAGAAACTAGAAATGAGTTAACAGATCATAAAAATTACCCATTAACCCGGCTAAACAGTTACACCTCTTTCAACCTTTGCTCAAGATGCTTCCATTCTGATGCATTCCGCACTTTTCCAACATGATACAAAAATAATCAATAACGCTAAATTATTGGATTGTACTAAGTATCAGGTATGTATAAAGACATTACAATTTATTTTGTTATTTCAATGGACTTTTGACTGCATGATAATGTATTTCTCTATTGATTTCTCAACTGATCACATGACGGTCATATGACTATTTCACTTGTATTGCATCGCGCTCAACTTAAACATCCTTGTGTTTAAGCATTAATGCTACAGTAACATAACAACATATTGTGGAGTAAGGTCTTGTCATGGCTCCGAATGAGTTATTAATGTACTTCTTAACTGACCAGCTTAACTTCCACTACTGATTAAACAACATGTACTGCTATGACTGTTTCACCATGTGAGTTCATTTCAGGAAATTATTTGCTTTTAATGGTCTCTGAAAGGACTGTGATATGATAGATTCAGGGAGATTTATGGAAACAACAAGAATTAATATGATATCAAAATTAATTTATTTCTTCCAGATCATGGAGAATATCATGCGTCGCAGAGTTAATGTGTTTCTAATTGTATATTTGGCTATGGCAATGTCTGCACATGAATGTCTGGCTTATGAAGAAAATCAAGAAACCTTTTCATCAGAACTTTATCTCAAGGAAAGTTCTTCAGATGTTCAGCAGAAGGGCAAAACTGACAAGGCAAATGGTTAGTGCATTCAATTAATGTCCTGCATTCATGAGCATTACATTTCTCAATAATGAAGTGAAAACTGCAACAACGATCATCTAATTATTGGCTTAATCACAGTTCAAGCCTGTCAAACATAAGACATGCATCTCGTATATTCTTCTCAAATCTTCTGCATGGCAAAAACTGTGAAATTTCTTTTTGAAACATTTTCTCTGATTGAAGCTGATGAGCATTAGTATTTATAGTTTTTTTGTTTTGTTTTATGAATAACACATGAATAACACCTCTTATAATTGTCACCGTAATAATTAAACAATAATATTCTGGGTTCAAAACATTTTCATCTCTATATCAGATACCTGAGATATTTTGTTGCTCTATCTATACAGACATATTACATTATAATATATTACATCATTTGTTACTATGTAATACTGCAGCTTAATTCTTTGGTTTTACATTACCGGTGTAATATTTTTTAGTTAGTTAATGGCTTTGAAGTTAATGGTTTTGAAAACGACAAAGTTAATAAAGCAAATGTATCATACTAGGTCTTGTGGTTATATTAATGTTTAATCTCATGCAAGTAAAAAAAAATTGTCTATGAAAAAATTCCTCATTAAACATGGAACATGGTGTGTGTGTGTGTGTGTGTGTGTGTGTGTGTGGGTGTGTGTGGGTGCAGTAAGGAAACTTTTTTTGTTGAGCTTTGAGTTTTGCTTAGAAAGTGTTGAATTTAGAACATTAATTTAAATATAAATTTCATTCATTTAATTAATCACTAATTTCTTTATTTCCATATATTTAATTTTATGGTTTTGTTAATTCTCAGATGCTCAAGCCATTGCCATAAAAAAAAAAAAAAACTACTGCATAAATTACTGATGTTCTCTTTTCTCAGACACAGAATCGGCAGGGATCGCTGAAGGTTATTCCGCCTGGCCTGCTGTGCTCGGCGCTTTGACAGCAGTTTTTTCCATCGGACTCCTCATAGCACTGGCCGTGAGATACCGTTTCTTCCGATGGTGCCTGACCACAAACAGTCATGCTTTATTACTGGAGGGAGAAACCGCCAGCCAAGCCGGAGAGCTGGAGGGAGAAATACGAGTTCGAGGCATAAGGGGTCGAATGATACATAGTGGAGAAAGTTCAGATGATGATGATGAGGATGATGATGATGGCTTCATCGAGGACAACTACATCCAGGCAAGTGTGAGGAAAGAAGAGGAAGAGGAGAGCCAGCAGGAAGATGCTGAAGACAGTGATGATGAACTGATCATTCCAGAAATAATATAATCTGGTTTTGCTACAGCATGTCCCATAGCCTATAAAGATTACAAATACTATGATATTGTTTTAAATGTATGCTTTTATTAACTCAGAATGCATTAAATTGATGACAGTAAAGACGTTTATATTTCAAATATATTCTGTTCATCAAAGAATCACTATGTATTCTAGCAGTCAGTTTATTAAAGCAATATTCTGGGTTCAGTACAAGTTTAACCAACAGCATGTTCATCCCTCCTGTTGTTTAAAAGAAACAAACATCTGACAGTTAGAATAGAAGTGAATGGGAAGAAGAAGAAGCCTACATTAAAGTTCCATGAAACTGAAATTACTATAGTCTTTTCCTCCCTTTTTTGACATACATTTGAGTGAAACGGCTTTTCAAACAAAAACAATGTAGTTGACTTGACTTAACAATGACTTGATTTTGTCCATGAACTTGACAAGAATGTAAACAAAAAATCACATGCACAGATTAATCATTTACAGGCTAATTTCATTAAAAATAATAGGAATTGTCTATTTTGATTTCATGATGATTTTGACATCTTATGTACAGTAAGAATCCATCGACACATGTCGTTATATTTATTGGCAGTGGACCCGATTCAAGAAAATGCATTTAGCTTTAAATCTTTGTTAAAGATAAAGTAATTTTATTTTTTCTTACTCTTAATTTGAATGAGGGTTAAGTAATGAGATTGATGTCATCATCACAACAACAGAAAACACCTGACACCCTAAGACCCTAAAATGACTGTAAACGTGATGGTTAAACAGATTTACAGTTCAAATAATACACAGGTTTTAACAGAATGAATATATAAATGCTTTTACAAAATTATCCTTTTCCCGTTTCTACTTTTAAATCCTTCAAAAAATAGTTACAGCCACTTACATTGTATATTTACATAATAATTATATATATATTATATATATATATATATATATATATATATATATATATATATATATATATATATATATATATTAGTGTGTAATTAATTAACATTAAGTCATGCCACAAATACTGTTGCGTAATCTTAACTTAACGTCTTAACATTGTCTTATGATCACAGTTCGCAGCTCAAAGTTATGTAATTAATCCACCCATATTAATTGTTTACCATGCAATGTTTAAGATATTTAGCTCATTCTTCACTGTTTGTCTTCAAGTGTGGCTTTTCTTTTGAGTATCTGCCTATAAAAGTTTTGTTTAAAAAAGGTAAGTTGCAACGTATTCAATTCAGCTAATAAAATCAGACACTGTCATTTCCACACTCAATGGAACAAAGATGCATATGTATGTAGATTTCACAATAACAGCATTTCTAAATGACTGTAACTGCTTAGCATCAGATTTGTGCAAAATTTATTTGTTTTAGGTGAATTAAAATCATCACAAGAGCTCATAACAGTGTGCATAATAAAACATTGGTCATTCAACAAAGGTGAGTTGGTTCAATGGGTATCAAGTCTGGAGCAGAAATAGAAGTTTATAGAAATAAATGTATAGAAATTAGTTTGAACTTTCGGGTTTTAGCGCCATCTGTGTGGAATGAAGATGTAGGAGATGTACATTAGACAACAGCATCACTTCAAGTCCAGACAGAGAATGAATTCAGAATAGCAGAGGCATTTTAGTGGCTATTTGTACATAATTAATGACCAACAAATCAACCCCTGTTATGCACCTCGACTATGGAATGAAATGCAGAGTATTTTGAAGCCAGACATGCTGCCATCTTTAAATATTTTTAGAAACCTTTTGATGTCATATTTGAAAGAATCATGTTCCTGTTTTACTTAACATTTATATATTTTATTAATCTTGAGTGCTGGACATTTTTGTGACATAATTTTTGTTTTGTTTTCCTTTAATGTTTGTCTTGTAATATTTTATGTGTGAAATTTTGTGTGCTGCCATTTTGGCCAGGACTCTAGCAGTTCTGGTCCATTCATTAGAATGGAAATGGAGGATTGGAAACTTTCATTCAGTCAGATGAGTCTTTTCTTTTTTTTCTTTTCTTTTTTTTTTTGCGGCTCCTAGATTTGTTTTCTTATTGTCTCCACAACACTTCAAATTTACGTAATCAATCCATCCATAATAATTGTTTACTATACAATCTTTATTTGCAATTGTGGCTTTAAAAAAACCTTGAAATTATTCAATACATCATCAAATGAAAAAGACACTGTCGTTTCCCCACTTCATAGAGCAAAAATGCATATGTACACGCATTTCACAACAACTGCATACCATAAAATTAGTATAAACTGTATTTAGTTTGAATATGTGAGTATGTGAATAATGTATGTGAATTAACATTATTATGAAGAGCTCATAACAATATCGAAACTACGTTACATGTACCGGCTACCCCTTATATTTTATACAGCTTTATATTATTGTTTTGGCCTTTCAACAAATATGAGCTGGTTGATTTACTCTGGAACACGTTCTTTTTCATAAATCTTTTCATACAAATAAATTTTCTTTTTTCCCCACATGAATAGTGTGAGAATCAGGCCTATGCCAGGATTCATCAGATAGGGAATGAAGTTGAATGCATTGCATTCTGGGATATAGAATTGATTTGAAGCTCAGTCAGTAGAGCATTGGTGCTTACAACGCCACGGTCATGGGTTCGATTCCAGGGAAAGCAAGACCTGATTCAATGTGTTTTTGAATGCAATGTAAGTTGCTTTGGATAAAAGTGTCTGCCAAATGCATAGTTTGATCTAACTATAAGTGCATTCTGTTGTCTGGCACTGAGAAGATAAAACGTCAAACAGAAAATGGCAATGCTATCATTTGCTTTGGAGGTGTTTGATTGTCAAAGATGTCTTCAATCCAAATTGCAGAGAATACAGAAAGCCATTTGCTTTGCAGGTGTAAAATTAACACAGAACAAGCCCATTTTACACACCAGCATGTGCAAATGAGTTTAACTGACATATAGGAACCAGGGGCAGATGGAATTCTCCATTCTTCTTTCATAACAAATTCGACTGACTAGATGTTGAATCCCTCCAGGGACGGTTGCTTTGTCCCGTCACCGTATACACTCTCATCCTTCGACGTCTTCGCCTTCTTGCGTCTCTCCTTCGTTGGGCATAAACTATCACTCCATATGCCATCACACCTAGCACCACAACGCCCCCACTGCCCAGGAGGGCCACACCAGAAAGCAGCATGTCTGATTCAGTGAGACTGAGAAGCGTAGTCCCACAGACCACCAGCGCCAGGCCAGTGAAAAGCAACAGCACGGGGTCTGCCATTCCTCCACTCCGCAGCTGCTCAATGCGTCTGCGGCTGCGTATGCAGCCCATGTCTTGCACAGCAGAGCTGAGCAGCTGCTTCATGAGGACCACCAGTGCCAGGAGACAAAGAGTGGATCCTACACCCAGGCGCCACAGTACTGAGGGTCCCACGGTGGAAGAGGCGGTCGAGAGGAGTCCCACGCCAGCCGAGCCCAGGCTCAGAACCATGGCCACTGAAAAGCAGTAGCACAGAAGAGAGACGTGTGGCTTGTTGAACCACCACAGCTCCACCTGCTCCTCCACGGCTTGGCGCTGGAGCCACAAAGGGTCCGCTTGCCGATGAAGGTGAAGTCCAGGACTCATCACGCTCAGAGGGAGAAGCTCCATCTCAATGGTCGTCTGGCGGATAGCTGTCTCCACACTGCATCATCAGACGTGACAAACTTTACAGTTATTAACTTTACAGTAAGGTTCAATGCATTGATGTAAATTACATTTATTTACAGTATTTACAGCATTAATTGATCTAGGTTTTTGTTAATTTATAAGTATATTCGTTATATTATTATACATTGTCTGGCCAAATTTTTTTAATTTTTTAACTGTTTGGAATTAAATAGGCAAATTCTTAAGAGTCAGTGATTGGATCATTATTGCAGTGATTGTTCTGTTTCTAGCATGTTGTGTGTTTGGAAACGGTTCTTCTAACCCTAATTGTTGGAGTGTGTAGCTTTTCATTTCTTGAACAACCATGTAGGAAGAAATATTATTATTATTATTATTATTATAATATTAATAATAATAATAATATTCCAGGATGTCAAGATTCATCAGGCTCAGATTATGAAAGATTGGCATGAAGAATCATTTTTGCACCTCTGGGTCCAGACCTTGAATTCATGGAAAGTCTTTGTGATGTGCTGGAAATACAAGATCTTGACCAATAATTGATGCTTCTCTTGATGGAAATAAATGTTGTCATGTTATTTCCATTAAGAGGTGGAAAATTGTTTATGAAATGAAAAGCTACACACGCCATTAACTAGAGTATGAAGAACCGTTACCAAACATATGACATGCTGGAAACATAATAATCAACGCAATAGTAATCCAATTATTGACTTAAGAATTTGCCTTTTTAAATCCAAACAGTGTTGGGCAGCAAATTTTAAAGTAATATATACACACAGAAACCTTTATGTTAGATGTGGCTAATCACAATTAATTGATTGGAGAGCACTGATCTTTTTTTCTCTTTTGCTGACTTTCATGCTTTAGCGCCATCTGTGTGGAATGACAGAAGCAGATGTACAGTAGACATAACAGTATCACTTCAAGTCCAGACAGAGAATGAAATCCGAATAACATTTTAGAGTAGACAATTTGACACAACTTTATTTTGTAATTAAATGTGAAATTTATTTGCAAGTACTATTTTCTAAGTATTTCAAATTTTTTCAGTGTATATTATGATTATTCTGCATGCTCCAAGCACTCATTGAGAAGTTCACACACTTTATGCTGCCATCATGATCATTCATTTATTTGAGCGAGTCACCTGGACCATAAATGTTATGTGACTATATATTTTTAAAGGAAAATATCAGAAAAGGAAATGTCAAGGAAATATCAAACTATTCAAGTTATCACTTAAATCTGTTATTTAAAAAAGAATTATTGTAATTTTGTGTAAAAAACAAATCTTTGAAGAAACAAAGTCAAATAAAGAAATGTTAAAAATTGTGGTTATGTTTTAATGTTTTTTTTTAACTAAATTTTATCAACAAACAGTCAGTAATAAACGTTTTCCAAATCTCAAGTACACAAAACTTTTTAAGACTGATATAATTGATAAGATTCAGTTAGTAATCGCTCTGTTTCAGTTAAACCATTAGCTTGTGAGTATATGGTTCATTATAGGAACATTTGCAATCCAAAATTATTATTGCTATTCCTACACAACCTAAAAAAGCACTCAAACACAAAACACTCAAACACTCATGTCACAAACTTGTGAAGTTTGCAATGTATCTACAACATCCCAGATTACATTTCTTTTTACTTTAGCAAATCAGTTGTGTTAAAACAGCTAAATGCAAAATTATTTAACCCAACCAGTTTTTTTTATTCAATTAGATTCCTACTATTTAAATCGTTTTTTAAACATAATGAAAGAAATGATGAAATCCAATAAAAGCTCTACAGCATATAAACCACAGAGATCATTGTAACTAATGTAGATTTTCCTCACCTTTTGTCAGTGCATGCTTCCAATCCTCGATTCAAACATCATGAAATTTCCACAAACGTGTTCATCGTGTATCCCGAACGGCAGACTTTCATGGTTCATGAAAGTAACATTTTAGTAAGCTTAATTCTGGCAAACACACACACACACACACACACCATCCTCATTTGCTTTGGCTGTAATGCAGGACTGTTTACTGTCACATCTCTCTGTCTTTGTCTTTTTGTTTACCTGTCTCTCTCATTCTGTTGCGTGTCATGGTGTAAGCTGACTGGACATTGGTGCCAAGCACTTGGGGCGATGACATACTTCCCCCGTTGTCTTCTGCCACATTCCACCAAGACAATGAGAGGTTTCTCATTGTTTTCTTTGTGACACACCAAACAGCATGTCGCGAACGGAGAACACACACAAGCGCTCACACTCACACATGTGTGCCACATGATGACAAGGAAAAGCAAGGATGTCTTTCAAGGTATTGTGGGAAAGACAATAGGCCAACTGGAGGGACATCCCACAAAGTGAATCTCTGATGTCACGCTTGCAGCATAATGGACGTTTTGTGACTATAAGGATGGTGTCATTCACATGACATAAGTTTACTTCGCCTCAGCAACAATAGAGCCACTCTTCTCTGTGTTTATATGTGCTGATTGTCCAGAACAGCATGTGTGGCATGTTATTCTTCATAAACCTCATTCATACTGGATCATGCAGGAAATTCATACTGAGTAGAGCTGGGGAGGACTTCTTATCTTATCGTGTATACATTAGGGTTATAACTTTTTGACTATATTTCAAATAAAAGATTTCTTGTATTATAAATCGATGAACTTTGAAGTTTAAAAAAGGGCACCCAGATAAAAAAAAATGGGAACAATTATATAACAACTATATAGGTCTCAATACAAACCATTCAAATCTTGCTTTACATAGACTGTATAAAGGACATAGAGACAGAGAGAGAGAGAGAGAGAGAGAGAGAGAGAGAGAGAAAGAGAGAGAAAAGGAGGGGGCTTTATGAGCAAAAACCTCAAATTGGTACTTTTTGATATTTGTTTTAGGCGCCATATAGGTCCGGTTTCACAGACAGGGCTTAGATTAAGCCAGGATTAAATTGGACACAATGGCACTGACATATTTTAAGAAACGTCAGTATAAGTTGATGTTGGCCAGGCACGACCAAACAGGGGACAATACGCTGGATTATACCAACATGTTACTAAAATATTGGATTTCTAAATCATAGAAACCCTCAGGCTCCACTGTTAATGTTGTCATATGAACCATATTTCTCATTTTGGCGGCTCAAACAGTGGCATGTAGATGGAGAGCGTCAAGCATAGACCCGTATCAGTGATCCAGGGATTTATTCATCACTTTAACACATTTATACAGTTTTCTCATGTTTATATGTAACATTCAGGTTATGGAATAAATATTTAGGTTACTAAACTTACTGTGTTCATTTATTGCTATTCAATGACATTTTCCACTGGTGACTCAATGCTCATGCACAGCGAGGAACAGATAAAAGCATTATTAGAGATGTATTTGTATGTATTTGTTTTTGCAATAACAATTTGTGTCGTTAAAATGACCGGTTTTATGTTGTCAAGATCAAAAAGTGGTGAGTCATACATAGAAATAGGAAATAGACAGTATATAAGTATCAGATACAGTGATTTTTTTTTAAATTGCTCATTAGTCAGACTTTCAATGGCAGTGACAGTATTGCGTAGATGAAAATATGCACAGCAAGGAACATTATTAGATATGTTATTAAGCTTTCCTGTAGCTCAACCAGTAGAGCATTGGTGTTTACAATAAGGTCATGGGTTCGAACCCAGGGAAAGCAAGAACTGATTCAATGTGTTTCTTGAATGCAATGTAAGTCGCTTTGGATAAAAGCGTCTGCTAAATGCATAAATGTAAGACGTGCCATCTATTCAACGAAGATGATTGTGGACCTGCTGCCTTTCATAACAGACGGAGCAAATATTCAGCCTCAACCCGTGATGGGAGTTTGGGGGGTAAGGTGCATTCCCTCACTAATGATCTGCTGGGAAACTGGGAAAAAGTTTTCCGAGAATGGATCACCTATTCTCCATCCACAAGTAATAATTTTTGCTTTGCCTGAATGCTTTTTTCATTAAGAAAAATCTATTTGATAACGTTTTTTCTGATTGGAAACACCCCAAACGTGTGCGTGAGCATGAGAAACGCACATGCATTGTAATTGCATGTTAGCATTGCTTCAGCGCTCATCGGTCACTGGGTGCAACAGTCGGTGGGAGAGAAGCTCCCAGGCGGGAGGTGCTCAAATGAGCTGTGTCTGTCATTATATTTTATGAGTGAAAGAGGGCTGCCTTTCGGTGGCGGCGATGAAGCACAATTACACAATGGTAATTTTCTTGTCACTCTGGAAGTAATCTCTCAGTTTGATCCTTTCCTCACTGAGCACCTTAATAAGTATGGAAAGAAGGCTGGGGGGAGCACATCCTATCTTTCATCCACTATATGCAAAGGCGATTAAACAGATGGGAAACAAAGTGAAAGCTACCACAGCAGCAGAGATACAGCAGGTAAAGTATTTTTCTATGATAGTGGATTCTACTCCTAACCTGTCACATACTGACCAGCTGACACTCATTAGATTTGTGAGTAAAGAGGGGAAAAGAATCCAACGATTTGTTGACTTTGAACCAACTGAGAGTCACACAGAGAGCGTCTGGGTGACACTGTAATGGCTAAGCGGGACAGTTTAAGCATGATGTCGCAAACTGTAGAGGCAAGCTATATAGTGCAGTCAATATGCTGCACTCACTTGCAGAACCAAAACCCATTAATCTATTATATCCCCTGCCCAGCACATTCATTCAATTTGGTAGGTGTCAACAGTATTGAAGGCAACTGTCATGATGAAAGTCAGTCTTTGGCTTCACTCATAGATGGAACAGATTCTTTAATAATGCAGGCATCAAGGTAGTGAAAGGGACGATTTGGAAATCCATTGCTGCTTGTTTATGTTATTTTCTTTTACTTATTTCTTATATTCTTTTCTTTCTCTTATTTGATTAGTTAAAGCCTTTATTTTCTTTTCTTTTCTTTTCTGTAGTTTTCCATAGACTAATGATGATATTGTCTGCACGTCTCACCAGATAGGACATGTTATCAGAATATTTTAAGAGTCTCTCAGTTGATAGTTGGAGCCTGAGCCGAGTTCAGCCTTAGAGAAGCTGTGCATCTCTGTGTGTGTGTGTGTGTGTGTGTGTGTGTGTGTGTGTGTGTGTGTGTGTGTAAATAGCAAACTATTCTATTGATGGCTGATCATTTAGAAATTGTTCTGTGTATTTTGTCAAATTATCAATCACATCAATGATACAGAACAATCATATGGAGTAAATTCATTCAGGTTTATTTAAATTTTTTCATATTTTTGTAGTGTTCTCCATCGTTTTATAAAGTAACATCCAATATGACATATATAATTGATACACTGTATTCAGACATGGTGAACAAGAACATTCAGTTCGCGAGTGGTGGTAGTTTTGTTCTAGGTGTGGATGTCTGGCCGAGAATCTCCTGCTTGAGTCTATGGATCTCCAGTCGCTGTAACTGGATGATCTTCTCTGCTTCTTCTGAATTCTGCTGTGTCATCAAGCCTGTTCTCCCTGCTGAAGCTGCACCTGAAATATGACAAAAAAGGCAGGTGAGAACCTTCAACATGAACATCTGAGTTGGAAATGTTACGTTGGTCCATGATTATCCAGGGGCATTATGTTTCAATCTTAAAATGTTGGCATTTATAAAGGTAAGTGTGGTATAAATGCACCAAAATGCATCAACGTTCGTCACCTTTTGTGTTCGCAGAGCCCTTGATGTTCTTGTTGAAGTTGCTTTGACTCTCGTAGGTGTGCAGCTGCATTCGAACTGTGCGCAGCTCCTGACGCAGATCATTGATCTCTTTTATAAGAACTACATTATCCTGGACACAGATGGCAGATGTGAGAACTTTCACACAAACACAAACATTGACTGAAGAAAAATAAAAAAGTTACATTTATTTATTGTGTTATTTATAAAGCTGTGGTTAATACTGAATGGACAGTATTATATATTATGTAGGATTGCCCCCCCTAGGAATTTCCGTATATGTGTGTGTGTAGGTACCAGAATGTTTAAAATATGTATATTTATACTTTATATTTTAATTAAATCTATTTAATTATAAAACCTTAATATTATACATTTACTCTCATACGATATGTATAATGGTGCTCTACACTCATCAATGACAGGAGTATCTTGAGACTCCAGTAATGACGACGATGACAGACCTGTGCAGTTCATGAATGTGATGATGATGATGATGATGATGATGGTGTTACTGCACTGGTATAATGAGGCCTTTAAATCAGTTCGGGAAACGCCTCATCGTCAGATATCAGCGCAAGATCGTCAACATTTGCTTCTGAGAGAGGCGAAGAGGCTCCCACTCCACTCGTGCTCTCATTGGTCGATCACGTGTCTTGTCTGAGAGCCCGTGTGTGTGTGTGTGTGTGTACAAAGCCTCTGAGAGAGTTTCTCTCTTTGTCTGGCATCCTGGGAAACCGTTTCTCTCGCATCACGATGAAACAACGCTGCTTTCCGCAATACTGCTGCTGATATGGCGGTATTTTTTTAATTTAAATGTTTCGATTAATATTTTTGAAAAATCCGCGATGCACTGAGGCCGTGAAACTTTAACCGCGAAGAGGCGAGGGATTACTGTATATAAAATACTCCCCATCCCTGCCTATAGGTAAACATGGATTGGCTAAGAGACAGCTGACGCGAGCACGACAGACATGACCTGCCAGAAATAATGCTACGCTTGAAGTCAGTTTTACGGTTTTACACTGAAGATTCTAATTTCCACATTAACTGCACAGCTTCATCTTTTGTTCCTCTCACCTTCGTGAGCTTCGTATTGTTGGCTTGGAGGACGTTTGCGTCTCTGCTAAGCTGGTTCTTCAGAGTAGTGATAATCTTCTCATAGTGCTCCCGCTGTTTGCTGTTTTCCCTCTGGATATCTGTGTGCACCGCCACTTTCTCTACCTACAGTCAAACACCACATAAGCTTACGTCACTGGAGGTCAAAACAGTCAGAATATGAAGAATAACCCCAATGTCCTGATCTTACCACATCTGATGGCTGAATGTAACATTTATAGAGATCTCGAATGTTTTCCTTCAGTTTTTTGGGGTCCTGAATGCATTCCACACATGTGTGCAGGTCAGCTTTAAATCTCTGTACCAGAATCCCAAAGTCCTGCACCTGGAGAAGACAGTGGGACAGGTACTTGTTTAAAAAAATCACAGTGAAACTAGGACATTGGTATATACATTTAACTGTCCACTAATGCTCCCATTAAGGTTTAAATAATTTTAAAAACGAATTCATGATAAATAATACTGTTAAATGTTATTTTTAGCAAACCTTAAAATGTTGTATTTTATAATCCCTAGTCATGTTCTGAATAAAAATGATTTAATATTTAATGTATTAAGTCTGTGAAAAATTCTCAGTGACCAACTTACAATTCCTTTCTAATTTATGACTTCTTGAAGGGAACATTTAATGTAGGGTTCTAAATTTAAGGAACAGTCAGTCTAGAGTACAAACGCAGTACTAACCTTCTTCATTTCTTTGTGTAATTCTTTGTCTTTGGTTTTTAATTTTAAGTTCAGTTCCTCAATTTTCAGCTCCAGTTGTGTGTTCGTCTTATGGAATTCCTTCAACTCTCCTTCCATCTGAAACACATCTTTTATCACACTGTGTTCATAATGCTTAATTATTGTTTTTATTTACATCTGATAATCTATTCTGGGTACCACTTTATTTTCATAGTCCACTTTGGACATTCTACTAACTATATAAGTAACTTTGCAAGTACACGTCAACTTTTTCTACTAATCAAAACAGTTTACTAATACTCAGATAGTTATGAATGAATGAGATTTGACATGTAGATGCAAAGTTATCATTATTCTGTGACAATAATTTATGATGAATGAATACAATATGTTTTTGTTTATGAATGCTAATCTTTAGGCTTGACAATGCAGCAATAGTGCACAAAATAATGTGGGATGAGACATAACACACATGCCGTAAAATACCTCCTCTATCTGCTCTTTCAGCTCTTCAATTTGATTCTCTTTTGGTGCAATTTCTTCCTCCATAAATTCAGCCCTGTGCTTCATCACTTCCAGTGCTTTGTTAAGTGTGCTATTCTTCTTATTCAGATCATAGATGCTCTTTTCCTGTTGAGACAAAACAGATTTTCATCTCAAGTACAGTTTTTTAGTTGCTGAAATTTAAATATACAGACTGTGAAGTAACTGTCAGACTCTGTCAGATGGTATGAAAACAATCCTAAATCTGTTTTTGCCCATATTAATTAAAATACTTTTTTTATAAATCATAATAAATAAAGAAATACAGTAATACCTCGGTTTACGAGTTTAATTAGTTCCAAGAGCGAGCTCGTAAACCAAAATGCTCGTACACCAAAACAAATTTCCCCATAAGAATGCACTTAAAAATCAATTAATTCGTTCCACATGACCACAAATGCCCATTTTTAAATATTTTTTTGGTTTGATCCTATTAATTGCAGTTAAAATTGTAACCATTAAGATCTTATATAAATACTAATTAATAGTTGACAGTTAAACTCTAGAAATACTTGACAATTTACTGTAATGCAAGTCAGGTTTGAGCAGCCTGCTTGGAGGAGAGAGAGGAGGGAGGAGAGGGGAGCAGGGAAAGCAAGGATGAAAGCAAATGAGTGAATTTATTATAATAGTGCAGAAAACAAAGAGTGATAATCCAGAGTTAAAGTCGTGGAACATGGGAGCCGCGAAAGAACGAATTCACAGGAGCCGCAAACGAACGAATTCGTGGGAGCCGCGAGAGAACGAATTCGCGGGAGCCTCGAACGAACGAATTCGCGGGAGCCTCGAACGAACGAATTCGCGGGAGCCTCGAACGAACGAATTCGCGGGAGCCGCGAACGAACGAATTCGCGGGAGCCGCGAGAGAACTAGGGGAGCGAGGGGCACAAAGTAACGCGGGGTAAATAGTAACAGCGAAATTTTTTTTTTTTTTTTTTTTTTAGATAGTTGCAGGGGCATAAATGTGACGTGCTAAAGGGCTTTTCATCAGACTGTTTGCACATGTCTTCTGGCCATTTTTCGAGAAATTTCATCGAAGTTTGGATGAGAACCACAGGAAAAACTCTTTTGGCAGCTTGTAAATATTTTTTGTTATAGTAGTTGTTTTTCGATTTTCAAAGAATGTGTGAAAGATTGTTAGTCTAATCTTATATTGTTATGATTACCATCTTCTTGGCTAAAAGATAGTACCATTTTGAAAGACGTGAAAAACACATAGTGGCATAGTGGATAACATGGTGTTACAACTAACCCGCTGTCTGTTAAAACGAGCCCTGCTCACGGGGTAAGAAGTCACATTTTACTCCTTGCGCTTTTGCCGATACTGCAGAGAAAAGGCAGGTCCGACGAACATGAAAACAGTGCTCATTTGTAGGAGAGGCTTATATGTTGTTTGTATAAAAATATGATTTGTCTAACCCTATTACTTTGTTTATTATTTGTCTAAAACCGTGTATATTTCACTATGTGAACAATAGTGATCACAATTAATTAATGTTTAGAATATGAGGTAAACACTTCTGTAAATCACTTATAAAAATATCACTGTGGTGAATGATAGAGCCAATGAATGAGTTAAGGGGTTATAAAAGGGGTTGGAACCTCCTGACTGTGTTATGAGAGGCTGTCATTAGGATATTTAATGTAAAAATGCACACAAGGATGCTGAGCGTTAGGACTTTTTCCACACAGAACTGCGCATGGGTGAGGTATTTTTTTCTCGTACACCGATACAATGCTCGTACACCGATTCGACCCTCCTTGCTCGTACACCGATTTGCTCGTATACCAAGTCGCTCGTAAACCGAGGTATTACTGTACATTAACCATATTTACTTTATTTAAATGCACATTTTCTTTGATTAAGGTCCATATAGAGTGCTGCAGGGATGAAACCTGAAGACGAGTTCAAATTTAAGTTAAATTGTACGAAGGCAATAGGTTATTTGAATGTTTGGAGTGCAGACCAGCCTGCTGTATCACAGACGTCTTGCAGTGAGACTCCTAATAAGAGGGCTTTAGAAGAACCCATACTCCTCATTGAGGGGGCTTGAATTTCCAAAAAGGGTAGGCAACCCGGCTTAGAAGCAGGGGAACCTTTTTTTAGGGGCCCCAAGGCATATGAAAAACTGTTTGGATTGATACCACAGGGTATCTCTGTGGACATAACCATCCTGCCCGTAGCAAACAAAGCAGATTATTATGTTCCTGGTCTGAAAAAGGGGAGAACAGAAGACCTGCAGTACAATAGATCTAGCCATCTAGTGGGGACCTTGGGAATGTAACCTGGCCTAGGGTGGAGGAAAGCCTTCACCATGCCAGGTGCAAACTCGAAGCATGAAGGGGGAACTGACAGGGCTTACAGATCTCCAATTCTTTGAAGAGACATAATATCAAAGAGGAACAACTCTTTAAGAGTCAGAATATTGACTGGAACCTCTTCAACCGACTCAAAAGGAGCCAGAAAAAGGGCAAATCTGGCTGTTACCCTTGTGCATACAGTAGGCCTCTGGCTCAGAGTACCACAGAGAAAATGTGTTACCAGTGGGATTGTAACACCAAAGAAACACCAAAGGAATGTGGTAAGCAGCAATGACCGCAACACAGACCATTAGAGTGGACGGGGATAACCCTCACGTGAATCATTCTTGCAGAGACACTCCAGCATTGTACCAACAGGGCACTGAACACTGCACCACAAGGTGAAAAGTTTCCACTTCAGGGCATACAGTTTCCTTGTGGAGGGAGCTCTGGAGTGGACAATGGTCTCATAAACCTCATTTGAGAGACCAGAGTGTATGAGCTGGACCCCTTCAGAAGCCAAGCCCACAGCCTCCACAGTTCTGGGTGGGGCGAAGTATTGAGCACCCTAACTGGGGAAAACAAGTCCCTCCTGATTGGAATCTTCCAAGTAGAGTTATGGAGGAGGTCCGAAAACCACACTGTGCCCGGCCGTGGTGGGGCAACCAAGATGAGATGGACCCTGTCCCGGTAAATTCTCTCTAGAACGAAAATCATACACACAAATCTCTTCCACATCTGAACCATAGCATCCAGCCAGAGAGGAGCTAGATAGGTGAGGGAGAATCATAATGGACAGTGAGACGTCTTTCGAGAAGCAAACAAATTCACTTGGTCCTGGAACCCTAGCACACCTGAACACCCTCCAAATCTGCTCCACTCCCCAGGCCTCAGCTCCTGCCTTGATAGGATGTCTGCTGTCTGATTCTGGAATCCAGGATGAGAATCAGGATGAAAGCTACCCTGAGTGAGAGCAGCTTTCCCTGGGATTTTGTGTGCCAGTTTGCAAAGCGGACGTGGACGCAAACCACCCTTCTGAGTTATATAGGCGATGACTAATGTATTGCCTGACTGGACAAGCATATGGTGGCCCCTGAGGTCTGGGAGGAAGGCCCTGAGAGTCAAGAAGACAGACATCGTCTCCAGACAGTTGATGTGTCAGGAGAGATGGTACCCTCCACAGGCCTTGAGCTGAGCGTCTATCTAGGCCTGCTCCCCACCCCACGAGGGAAGCATCCATTGCTAGCATTTCGCGACGACAAGGAGCTCCCAGCACGGGACCTCGGGATAGGAACCAGGGTTTCTTCCAAATGACCAAAGCAAGTAAGCATAGCTGTGTGACCTTGATTGTACGAAAAGGATTTCACCTTGGGAAAAAACCCTGGTCCAGAGCCACCACTACAGGGGCCTCATGCACCGCAGGCCAAAAGGTATAACGTTGGATGCTGCTGCCATCAAACCCAACAGTTTCTGGAACTGTTTCATAGTGAGTGACTCTGTACTCGGTACTATGTACTGGAGAAAACACACTCTCTTTGCATTCAGCCTTAACCCCAACATTTATGAGAGCGAGAATGGCTAACTGCTGCAACTGAGCAACAATCAAACATTCATGTGGATCAGCATGCAGAATCTTTGGAGACGCAGCTAGAGCTGCTTCCATGCATTTGGTGAAAGTACAGGGTTGTAAAGCTGAATTGAACAGAAGGACCCGAAATTGGTATACTGAAGACAAACCTCAGAAACTTCCTGAGTTGTGGAAGGATGGATATATGGATATATGGAAATATGCGTCCTTGAGATCTGTTGTCACAAACCAGTCCTTTAACCTGATCTGTGATACGTTATGTCTCAAGGCAGCCCCGATCCTTTGAATGATAAAGTACCGACTGTAGAAACGGGTTTATCTGTCTAGGAGAGATACTTATTCTATGACTCCTTTCCACAGCAAAACATTTACTTCTTGTTCTGGCTTCCATAAGCAGAGCCTGCTCGAGGTCCACCACTGTGGGTAGTACCCCCATACAAGACCCAAACTGAATAGTTTATCACATTTCGATTGTGTGCAGGACTCACTGTAATATATTCGGCAGAAGCATCCACGCTGCCAGCAATTCTACAAAAGGAAT
Source organism: Rhodeus uyekii (assembly GCA_037043235.1). Classification (NCBI taxonomy): domain Eukaryota; kingdom Metazoa; phylum Chordata; class Actinopteri; order Cypriniformes; family Acheilognathidae; genus Rhodeus; species Rhodeus uyekii. Next base: position 2,891,737 of record JAWRVZ010000016.1, on the reverse strand, counting down.
CAGTCACTCTGCTCTGGTTTCTGGTGATTTTCGAGCAAACGGTGCAGAACAACCGAACTGGCTGCCGTTGAACTCTCCTCAGATGGGGACAAGCATCCCAGTGCTGTCATGTTTCTGAGCAGACACTGAGTTCGCTGGAGAAGCATGCTGTGTTCCCCCTTATCTTTCTTGCTAATGGTCCTAAGATTTAGCCATAAGTGTCTCTCCATGGCCATTACGGCAGCCATAATACAGCCGATTGCTCTGGCCGTCTCCATGGTGGATCAGAGAGAGGGACCAAATCCCCCACCCTCATGGAAGTCTCCTAACAGGTCCGCCTAGTAGGCCTGACCAGACACACTATATGTTTTTCCCACCAAAGCTGATGTAGTTCTGACCGGTTTGATGGGTGGTGATGCTGATAGATAGCTTGCTAGTGCCTCCTCAGCTTTAGGCAGCGCCTGGTAATCTTTGAGGCACTATGCACTAGATAGGAGGCCAGTTTCTTCCAGGTGTGGAGGTCGTAAAAAAAACGGAAGGCCCTGATGGGGAGGCTGTGCCTGTGAGGGCATAAAGTGCTTGTCCAGTTTGCTCTTTAGACGGACCTCCTGCTTCTCTGCTGGCCAGTCAATATCTTTTCTCTTTTTTTTTCATGTTCTGCAATCATTTAAAAGCCAATGAAAATATTTGATTGACTTTTTGTTGAGGAATCCAGACTTATGCTAACTTACATTGTTCCTTCAGTGCTCTATTCTTGTTAAACCCGAATGGGCATAAAATATGTATTACTTGGTTTCTATGACTTTGGACAGTGTAAAATTTCTAATCCATCTAAAACTGCTTAGAAAGCCAAATGTTGCCAAAGGAACAGGAATATGAAGGACAATAAAAAGACTCAAAAGATATGGTAGAATTAAGGCCCGTTCACATCAACAATGATAATTATAAAGATAACTGTAAAAATTAACTACATTACGTCCACTCCAGCTGATGATATTGTTGTTTATTCTAATCGTGTGCTTATCTGTCGCTTAAAAATGCTCAAGTTTGTTATAGCAGGATTAATTCTGATTGGCTGTCTATGTTTTTATCATTCATGGATAAACTTGTTCTGAAAGTGATTCCATCTATTTAGTTTCTCTGTGGCGTTATCGTTATAGCTGTGGCATATTGTTAATTAATATTAAGAATGATTTTTAGAACTATATTTGTATCGTTATCTTCCTTGGTATAAAAAAAACCCCAGACATAACCGTGGGTCACTTAATTTCTACAGGATTGTGTCTGTGAGCTCCATCCATTCTGAAATCTAACTGGAAAAAATGTGCTACTTCTCTTGAAAATTAATAATCAAATATGGACGAGGAGACACCGATTGCAAATGTATGGTTTGTGATTGTGCTTTGTCATTCAGAATAATCAACTTCAGCATAGACAGACAAGTTGCTTATTACAATATATAAAGATAAAAGCTAGATACTGTTAATAAAACTGACTTGACTCTGCTCACCTTGTCCTGCATAATTCCATCTTTATTCCGAATTGTGGCCTTCAGCCCAGTGATGTCGTTCTCCAGTGATTTGATCACTGCCTGCAGCTTTTGCGCTTCCTGCTTCAGTTTCTCGATGTCCAAGTTCCTGTTATCAATTTCCCTCTGCAGGCCAAGAAACTATACAACACAACCCAACCTACATAAGATTCAGTTCACAACATATATGCTGTTTTCTATACACTGTACAGCTGCACTGATTAACTCAAAACCGTATTACAGTCACTCACCGACTTTGTTGTGGTATCTAATTCCACTTTGAGCATAGCATTGGCCTTTTTTTCTTCCCTAAGATTTTGCTCATATTTCATGCGGATGCCGTGGATTTCGATATCTGTGTCCACCTCCTCTTGCTTTATGTATTCCTCGAATTCATGAACCTGCTGCTGGGATTCATCCTGAAACTGCAAGGTTGAAAAGCGCAAGATATTATTCTGTTTGTAAATTTCAGTATACTCCTCACACAACACAATCGTAGGTGTTATGATTACGAGCTTCGTTGCTTCCCCCCTCTGGCCACCGGAGGGAGCTCTCACACGTATACTGACACACACACACACACACACACTACATCTCCCATGATGCCGTTAACTGGACTGATTATCGAACCAGCGGCGAACTATTACATGATCACATGCACTGTGATCGCGAAGTCTTGATTTGCTGCGGTTGTCATTTCTGAGCGTTATTATCCTGTCCTGTTTTTCTGTTATCGATTCTGCTGTTTTGGCTCTGTCTGCCTCCCCCGACCTGTGCCTGGATTATCGCTCGTGATTGTCATCTGCCTGTCCTGACTACCCGCCTGTACAACGATTGTGATTCTGTCCGCCCGCCTTTTTGACCCTTGCCTGGAATATTGTTTATGTATGTTCTCTACCTGTCCTGACTATCAGCCTGTACGACCATTCTTATTAAAGACACACTATTGGATCTTTGCCTGTGAGTCCCTTCCGTTACAGTAGGACTTCACAAGACTATAATGGCAATCACACATGTGGATCATGTGGTTCATTTTTGGTGTTTTGTAATCAAAGAGCCCAAACATTTGCATATGAAAAGAATGACCAGTAAATTATAAAAAATACAGTTAAAAGTTATCAAAAGTAGTTGCTAAAAGTGATGTACGGAGGGGATATTTGTTATTAATGACCCTACAACTGTGATTAAACCAACAAAAAATGAGAATAAATACTAAAATACTTTTTTTAAATAAAACAAAAATAATAATATATATATATATATATATATATATATTATATATATATATATATATATATATATATATATATATATATATATATATATATATATATCAATATATATATATATATCAAATATATATATCAATATATATATTAATATGAGGGAAGAACAAAACTCTAAAAATTTAAATTGGTTAAGGTAACTAAAGTTTACTTCTGACAAGATTATTTGGCAAAAAAATACAAACTATGGGTCCAGAAAATCCATAGAAGCATTATAATAGCACTGACCAGCATAAAAAACAATCTGGACCAACATAGAATTCATGTTTGGTGGCATATATTTTTTGCCTGTACCTGATTCAACAGTATTGTCTTCTCCTCCAGCTTAGCCTCATAAGATTGCATCATTTCCTCCAGAGCTCGGGTCTTGCTTTTCTCCATGATCTGCAGCTGCTGCTCACATTCCTGCTGAACGTTATAAAGCTTCAGTTGTAGCTCCTGGTATTTCTCATATTCCAGCATGAGCTTCTGGTTGTTTGTCGACTCTGTGAAAAGCAGCTTCAGTTAGCCTGGATAACTCAGAGGGAAACTTACTGGCTTTGAAGATAGTAAAATGGTTTACATTACAAGAACAATAGCATCAATATTTTAATGCTTGATCATGAGCTTGTTGATAAAACATTACACATAGGAATCTTTCAAAATGTTTTAGACTTGCATATACCAACAGAAAAAAAAACCAATTACCGTAAACGAATTATGAAGGCTAGAAATGAACAATAAACCACCCCATTGACAGAAAAGTAGAAGCCTAATTAATTTAAAGTCAAAAAATGTATACTCTTAATAAAATAAGTATTTATTTTTGTTCTGTAAGGAAGAACAAATAGTATTCCTTATTCACTATTCACCAATTTGGACAACTCTTGGATTCTTTATTGTTATATATTTCAAATTTTTGAATAAAAGTAAAGCCATTATGAAATACATTATGAAATCATGAAATAACACAAATGGGAAAAAAGGTAAACAAAAGAAAAGTACGTGTGTGTGTGTGTGTGTGTACACGTCAAGGTTGTGAGTTCGATTCCCAGGAAAAGCAAGAGTTGATTAGAATGTTCTTGGATGCAATGTAAGTCACTTTGGATGAAAGCATCTACCAAATGCATAAATGTAAATGTAGCTGTTGTTGTTAGCAGTCAAGAGCAATGAGTGATTGCTTGATTAACATTAAGGACATAGAGAGCAACAGGGTTATTAGGGCACTGTCACTTTAAGAGCCAATGAATACTGCTAAGCATGCATTTTTTTCTCAACTGTTTACATTAATTTAAGGCATGTGTTTACAAGGATAAGTTTACAATGATTTCTGTTCAAAAGCAAGAAAACATGAACGAGAACTCAATTCAGTATTTGGACACTGAGACGCAAATTTCTAACCACGCTTCAGATTGTAAGACAGGAAAAACTGGAAGAGGCTAAGCCATCTGACTAGGGATAGTGTTACTTTAATTCAAGTGTATATGGATCTATGGGGACTAAATAAAATACTTTCAGAGAGAGCAAGCATGAGAGCAGCCCTCTAGAAAGTTTAAATTTAATTACCTCGTTCCAATGATCAAAACTAGCAAATTTGTGACAGTGGGATTCGCGTAAAAGAACGGCCAGCGCAAACCCTGAGGGACATTGGTAACTGAATGAACGAGTGCAAAAAGAGTAAAGCATTAAATAGAATAATCAAGTGTCTACTACATAAATTATCATATAAATGACCAATAACCAATTGGCATTCCAACCTAAATTTGAGGTCATAATAAAATGTAATAAGATAAAAGTTTAAATGTAATTAAACTACTTTGCAACACTGAAAAGACCTTAACACAGCTTATCGGAAACCGCCGGTGAAACGATTTTGCGGGCCTTACCACAACTTGCCACAGAAAACATCCCACAGCATGTGAGTTACAAATTGATTTTCCTTTCACATCTACTAAATATTTATTTCGTCAGTGCTTAAACTTTCGTGATGATGCAACGCTGCCTCATCAACTGCCCCGAGCATCATTTACGTTTGTTCACATTCATGCTCTCATAATTTTGCATTGTTAGAATTCATAAAGATTTTACCAGCCAATTAGTGACTTGCCAACATCAATTTTTACTTGCCTTTGGCACTTGGGGAATGTTAATTTTAGGCCCTGTTTATAATTATTTTTATTTAAATATTTTATTATGCTCCTACAGTATTTTCTGTAAATAAAAAAAGTTTGAAAACAAAAGTTTGTCATTACCGCATAAATATCTTAGCCTATATGCGGACCCTTGAATATTGTCAAGGACAATGTTGAGATCCACTGCTGTAACTGGTAGTGTAAACGTTTATCATGTATCATGTATCATGAATATGTGTTGTTTACCTATGTCCTGCAGCTCTTTATCATGTCTCTCTAAGGTTTCTGAAAAAGCTTTAACATGTGCTGCTTGCTGTTCCTCTTTTTCTCTTTTCAGGACCTGTAATGGAAAAGGAACTTTCTAAGTTTAATAAGCCATTTGTTTTATGAAACAGAAATAGAATTTTGGGTTTTAATGGGGCACTTTAAACATTCTTGATACTTGACCTCTTTCTCAGCTTTTAATAAACTGATCTGTTGGAGACATTTTTCAGTGAGTTCATTGATCTTTTGCTTGTAGGCCATATCGTTGTAGCTGAGCTGGATCTCGCTTTCCACCTCAAGGTCCTCCACTCTTGTTTTCAGTTCCAAAATCTTTTTATTCTGCAAGATGAAAGGAGTCAGTAGTTGCTCTTGTGAATTAACAGCAGGAGTGAAATGTTCATTTTTCCATTCCGCTTCACATTATCAATGACCTTACAAAATATTTCCTGAAATTTCACTTAAATTCCCTTAAATTGACTGAGAGGGTTCAAGAACACATTACTGATGTAAAGACCCCCTTTCTTTTTCTTTCTTTTTTAAGTTTGCCCCCTTCCTGAGTTCTTATTTTCTTTCTTATTTTTCTGTATGTTTGTCACACTTAAATGTTTTAGATCATCAAACAAATTAAAATATTAGTCAATGATAACACAAGTAAACACAAAATACAGTTTTTAAATGAAGGTTGTTATTATTAAGGGAAAACAAAATCCAAACCTATATGGTTATGTGTGAAAAAGTGTTTACTCCTAAACCTAATAACTGGTTGGGCCCTTAGCAGAAACACCTGCAATCAAGCGTTTGCGATAACTTGCATCGAGTCTTTTACAGCGCATTGCAGAATTGTTGTAATTCAGCCACATTGGAGGGTTTTCAAGCATGCACTGTCTTTTTAAGATCATGCCACAGCATCTCAGGTCAAGACTTTTACTAGGCCAATCCAAAGTCTTCATTTTGTTTTTCTTCAGCCATTCAGAGGTGGAGTTGCAGTGTTGCTTTTACATCAGATATAATGGGACACACACCTTCCAGAAAGTTTGACTTTTGTCTCGTCAGTCCACAGAGTATTTTTCCAAAAGTCTTGGAGATCAATAAGATGCTTTCTGGTAAAAAAAAATAGATAGCCTTAATGTTCTTTTTGCTCAGTGGTTTTCATCTTGAAACTCTGCCATGCACCCCAGTCTCTTTCTTCATATTGAAGTCATGAACACTGACCTTATAACTGAAGCAAGTGAGGCCTGCAGATGTTGTTGTGGGGTCTTTTGTGACCTCTTGGATGACTCGTTGCTGCGCTCTTGGGGTAATTTTGGTTGACCGGCCACACCTGGGAAAGTTCACCACTTTTCCATGTTTTCACGGTTTGTGGATAATGGCTCTTACTGTGATTCTCTGGAGTCCTAAAGCTTTAGAAATGGCTTTATAGCTTTCCCACACTGATAGAACTCAATTACTTTTTTCTCATTTATTCCTGAATTTCTTTGGATCTCGCCATGTCTAGCTTTTTTAGATCTTTTGGTCTACTTCAGATTGTCAGGTAGGTCCTATTTAAGTGATTTCTTGATTGAAAACAGGTGTGGCGGTAATCAGGCCTGAGTGTGGCTAGAAACGTTGAACTCAGGTGTGAAAAACCCCAGTTATGTAATGTTTTAACGGGGGACACTTTTTCACACAGGGCTATGTACTGTAGGTTTGGATTTTGTTTTCCCTTAATAACAACAACCTTCATTTAAAAACTGCATTTTGTGTTTACTTGTGTTATTGTTGACTAGTATTTAAATTTGTTTCATGATCTGAAACATTCAAGTATGACAATCATGCAAAAAAAATCAGGAAGGGGGCAAACTCTTCTTCACACTACTGTACATCAAATTATTACACATTTTTGCTGAATTCTTGCAAAAAATACAAACAGCTTGAAGTGGCCAATACAAAGGAGAATATTTCCTCAGGTTACCTTTTCTTCAAGGTCTGATTTGGTGAAGAGGATCTCTTCTGCATATATTAATTCCTTCTCTCTTTTCAACCCTTGTCCCTCTTTGTCAATGATTTTCCAGATAAAAAGACAACCGTCTTCTGAGACTGTTAAGAGGAACTGGTCATCAAACGTGATAACCATCTATAGGCAAAAAATAAAAGCATTAATGAAAAACATGCTGACTTAGAGCTCAAAGGACACTTAATTTCAATTATTTGAACTGAGAATACTAACTGCAAACCTTAGTGACAGGGCCAGCGTGGGCCTGGTACTCTACCCAGGCATTCTGGATGGGTAGAGGGTATTTAATGGCCCTCACCGTCCCAGTGGATGTTCCAATGAAGAGAGCTCGTCCTGAACGAGACATAGTAACAGTGGTGCAAACCACATCACCTGAAGGCACTTCCCTAAGGATCTGCAGCAAAAATATAAACACACAGTTTTTTTATTGAGAGATCATTGATGGTTTTCATTTAATCGAATGATTAAATGTTCATTTAATTATTTAAATATGCTTATCGTAATGTTGACCGTTAGCTAGGTAACAGGAAGGCACAGGCATAGACCAGGATAATCCAATCCTACCTATATACACACACACACACATACAGTATCCATACACACACACACACACAAATGCTTCACTCAGTGTAGAGTGTAGAATTTTACTTTATTAAAGTAAAATTTGCTTAAGCATCACATAACAATCCAGCTTAACTCACTGACCCCCTCCTTCTCCCAAAGGCTGAGAAGGATTTGCTTAAATGCACTAAATTCTTGTCAGAATTGGAACTGGACTAAACCCCCTCTGTAGAAAGGTAGCAAAGAAACAAAACAAAACAAAAAATGTAGCTTGTGTATAAACAATACTAGACATCTATAGCAACTGAAAATAAAATAATTTGGTGCATATAAAATATGCAATTACAATTTGATAAACAATTTGAAATATTCTCTGACACAATATCTGTGTAAAAGAAAAATTACATCAACATATAACAACCCCCCCCCCCCACACACACACACACACACACACACACTCCCCACACACACAATAGGTTCCCTCCAGACTATTAAAAATGTGACCCTGGTAGTGCCCACCACTTGAGGAAACCCACGATCCAACCCGAAACTAAACGTGTGCACCAAAGCCATGGTAGAAGGCAGAGACAAGCGTCTTTGTTCGTCACCTTTTCAAATAAATGGTATAGTAAAAAAGCATCTGTATAGGTATTGACAGTTATGAATCTGTCGTCCTCCCCAATTCATTAACTGGGGGTTAAAGCAGGGATCTGCTTCCTGGCAGCATATCTCCATGAGTCTAGAGCTGACATATTTATGTTGCAAGAAGTGGCCCACTCTCTCCCCTGTTACTCTCCCCAAATTTTCAGATTGGGGTTTAAAGCAGGGTTATATGCTCCCCACTCAAGGGAATTAAAGCAGGGTTGTGTTGCAGTGATGACGTTAGTGATGTCTTAGTTTATAATTCAGAAAAAAAAGCACAAGTGTTTCTCAAGAGAGAGAGAGACATCGCAAATCAGAAGCAAGCTTAAGATGCTGTGGCGATATTACACATCACATCTATCTTCCACGTGTCTTTACGGGATCTTTATGGGATGTGTGTTGAATACATACAAAGATTTCCGAAAATAACTAGGAGTGTGAATGGACCAAAATGAAACAATCCTGGGACAAATCCCAGGACACAGTATATTTTCCGGATTCTCTTTGAAAGGGGCATTATAGGTACAGATTTTCGACCTTGTTATGGACTATGTTGCAGGATTATGTCAGACTATGTTGTCCTTCAGACAAATCATATCTAATGTAACGAAGGCACCCTTTCATACGCACAAGCACTCTATATGACGTCATTGCACTGCCATCAGCCAATAGGATTGCATGATTGCACAAATGGTTCAGATACCAGGTTCCGTGGGACGTGTCCCCATAGTAATGTATATACTGAAAACTGGTTGAAAACCCTGAATAAAGTTCTGTAATACAGTCAATAAAAGTATTTTGAGATTTCATTCATGTGCTTACCTGACAGTCTTGAATTTCCTTCAGAGTGCAGTCAGTCCCAACAGCAAAGAATGTTTTTGCGTCAGGGGAGATGGTGATCCCTGTGTAGCTGCAGCTCTTGAGCACACTGTCAGACTCTCGGGTACCGGTGAGAGTATTCCATTCATACACAGCTCCATCCATGCCACACGATACAAGACGACTGTCATCTGCACTGAATGCTATGGCTCGCACCTAAGGCACAATAGAATGAAATGTAACAACACTGTTTAAAGAGCCAAGTTTTAGTAAGGCAAAACATCTCGGTTACAACTGTATCCTGGGTTCCCTGAAAAAAGGGATGCATGAAGAATGCTGCATGAAGAATTGACACTGTGGGAATGCTCTGCGTGATTGCATTGTGTAGCACATGGGAAAACAGTCCAATGGCGTTACGGTAGACAGGTGCTGTCATGACCAGGAAGCTATAAAGTGCACCCAGATCAAATAATATCACCTTCTGATAGGCCAAAGCAAGTCAATAATAGGCATGCTGGAAGTATGGCAGGGTGATGCAACGTCTCACTCCTATTTCAGGTAACCCAGATTACAGTGGAACTTGCGCAACATCGAGAACTGCTATGGGAATGTTAATGCCACCGTAAGTACTAGTTAGGCAAGCACATCGAAGACAGAAGCACCTGAGACTCAGGGGTGAGGTCCAAATCTAGGTAGTAAAACTGACGACTTTGTGCGGAGAGGACCAGTCCACTGTAGAGATTCACACAACTCTTGTAGAGATTCCCCTATTATAAGGCTTACAAAGCTGCCATACTCCTGATCTGATCCACCACGAAGAAAACACCAACGGGCTTCTCTCCAAAGACACTACCCAAAGACGCGTGGTAAGCAACTAAGGCTGCCACTAAAACTTTTGGAGTGGAGGGGGATAACCCTGAGGAGAATCGATCCTGCAGAAATTCAATCACTGTACAAAACATGTAGTTAATTGAATTCAGCTGATGAACTGACTACTCTGAGCCTCCCAGCACCACTACATTTCCAGATCGGACACTGAGGAGGGCTTGCCAAAGACGTATGTGCCCCGAAACACACAAGGGGGTGAGGTTGGCAGAACGGCCTCTTAAGGCCACCGAAGGGAAATGGGAACCATAAAGTGAGGTGTTGGCTGAGGTCTCTTGTACTCCTCAAGTGACCAACTCTGTGCCCTGAAGGCAAACCAAACCAAAACGAATTGCTCTGAGAACCTCCTCAGAGGGGGCAAGCATCCCAGTGCTGCTACATTTCCGGGCGGACACAGAGGTATGGATTCACCAGAGACCACTGAACCCTGAAGTACGCAAAATGGTAGGGTTGGCAGAATGACCAGGTTTGGGAAACGAGCATCGTATAATGAGGTGTTAACCAATTCCCGTCTAGAGGGGACTGTCTCTTTTCTGAAGCCTTCCTCAAGATAATGATATTCTGTCTTACCCCAAGGAAGAAGGAACCAGCTCCTCAAGACTGATCTCTAGCATAACTTGAGCAGCCAATCCAGTGCCCTGAACGAATAAACAATGGATAACCCCTCTGAAACCCTCCGGGAGGGGGCGAGTCATCCAGTGCTGGATGGACACTGAGACTAGAACTTGCAGGAGACTGTTCTGCCACAAAGCACACAAGGTGGCAGGGTTGGCTGGACAGCCAGATTTAAATGCAGCTAAAGATCAACTAGACAAGTAAACACAGTCTGAAAGAAAGGCTGAATAGTATAATAATAAAGACGTCTCAACATTTTCTCAACATCAGAGTATTTATCATTTAATTCCTCAAAATTAAAATGCAGCCAAATAGCAACCCGACAATTATACATGGTCTGAATGACAGGCTGACCACAAAAAGAATCATAAATCATAGCTTATGTTGCATACAGATTCTTTATTGCAGATCCGTAATCTATGCGCTGCCTCAGCAAACACGAGATCCGAGCCACTTGAAAGAAAGCCATCAGGAGTGGAGCTGAAACCCTTCTTTGCTCCCAAACACACAAAACATTTCCCAGGGAACTGATAAGAATGTCAATGTGTTTCTTGAATGCAACGCAAGTCGCTTTGGATAAAATCATTTACCAAATGCATAAATGTAACATATAAATCGCATGTATCCCCAATTGTAATGCAGTGGGACTAGGGAGGAACACACGATCCAAAATGCTGTTTGCTTGCCATTTAACTCCGGTCTAGATATTTGTGATGTGCTTGAGACAAATAAACAATAGACAGAGACAGTTTCAGACAGACCACTTGCTGAAGGCACAGAAGCTGACATTCTTTGGTCTTTGCTTGACATTGCGCTCGTTATAGCTTTCTGGTCATGATGGCACCCATCTACCATCATGCCATTGGACGGATTTCACACGTGCTTCATGACGCAATCACTCAGAGCATTCCCACAATTAAAGGGAATTAGAGATGGATTTCCTCCTTCAAAATGTCACATTCCACAAAAGAAAGAAATACACATGTTTGGAACAACATACGGGTAAGTAATTAATGACAGAATTAAAATTTTTAGGTGAACTACTCCTTTTAAATTTCAGAAAACATACTTTTTCATTGTGCCCCTTCAAATTCAGGACGTCCTCAAATGTGGTACTGGAGTACATGTTGATCACGTTTCCATTGACACCAGCAAACAAGTGACCTCCATTACTGAACACACACTGGGTGTATAGAAATGTGATGAATGAGACTCTTTAAGAGCAATGCTTACTTTATATACATGAATGCATAGATAATAGAAAATGCAGAGACGCACCTCACGGCAACTGCGTATAGTAAACTCCTTCAAAGTCCTTATGTCATCGATGAGAAGAGTCATGAAACGGAGTTTGTCTGAGAATCCCACCAGGACGTAGAGTCCAGTGGGGTGAAGAGCTACGCTGTAGGCTTCCTCCTGGAACTCCTTATAATTCTCTAGATCACTGCACAACACAAACTCACACTTATCATGCACACAAGGCTTCATTTATTTGATCAAAAATACAGTAAAAACAGTCAATTAAAATATCATTCGAATTTAAAATTACGGTTTTCAATTACTTTGAAATGTAATTTATTGATGGCAAACCATTACTTCAGAAATCAGATATGCTGATTTGACTAATAGAAAGTTAAAAGGAAAATCATTTATTTGAAATTGTCAGCGGAGGAAAAAGACAAAGGAGGATTCAAAAGGTTCTACAAAATAAAAGTTATTAATTATTCAAACAAACATTTACATTTTTACATTTGGCAGATGCTTTTATCCAAAGCGACTTGCATTCAAGTAACACATTGATTCAGTTCTTGCTTTCCCTGGGATCGAACCCATGACCTTGGTGTTGTAAACACCAATGCTCTACTGATTGGTAGGTGAGGGCAGGTGTGAATGATGGGAAAAAGGAGTGCAGATGATGAACAGGGGGGATCATGGGAGTTGTAGTGACAGATGAGGTATGAAAGAAATAAATATAAATATTTTTGTAACAATTTAAAAGTCATTACTGTCACTTTTGATCAATTAGATGCATAATTGCTGAAAGAAAACTTTATTTAAAAAAAGAGAGAAAAAAATCTCACTCACCCCAAATGTTGTAGTTTAAATATATTTATTTAATGAATTAATTATATTCATAGTCCTCGCTGTAAGGAACTGTAAGGAATACAAATTTAGAAATATAATATTATTAATTAATTAATTTATTTATTTTATCTTCTTTCCTGTAGCACAACCAGTAGAGTGTGGCGCTTGCAATGCCAAGGTCATGGGTTCGATTCCCAAGGAAAGCAAGAACTGATTAGAATGTCAACGTGTATCTTGAATGCAATGTAAGTCACTTTGGATGAAAGTATAATTAAGTCTTTATAGAATTTACAGAAATGTGCTGTTGATTTTATATTTTAGTAATCTTGTGTGAAAACTTGGAGGGAAATATTCAAAATGTGAAAATGTTATCAACAATAATTATGGAGATTAGTGGTAAGATTTACCAAGTGATGTGGATATTTTTGCAAAGTAACCGTTATCAATCATCATATTTTGATATGATAAATATGATAAAATAAGATAAATTGTAAATATTGCTTTTACAAGAGCATAAATGAAAACACTGTCTCTTTAAACAAAACTATAAGACAAACAATGTTTTAAAGCTCACTGTGAGAGCTGATAAAGCAGAAGGATAGAACACCTTGTCTCTTTAACAAAACTAAACATACTTGGTCTCAAAATTCCAGATGCGCACTGAGCGGTCCAGGGAACAGGTAGCAATGAGTGGTTTGCGGATGCAGGTGGACAATCCGGTGATAATGCTGGAATGGAACGACTGAGACAGGTACTCAAAATGAGCACGAGCACCCTGATAAAACAATAGGAAAAAGAGCTGAATTAGTCATGACTGGAAAAATGAATAAATACAGAACTATGTGTAAAAGATAGATCTGCTGCTCTTATGGGGTAATGTGAGATTTTGGTCTTGCTTCTCACTATAGCTCTCACAGTTATGAAAAGAGCAATTGCTAGACCAGTATTATAATTGTGAACTAAAACTATTAGAAACAAAATATGGATGAAATAAAATACAATATAAATATTACATGAAAACTTTATATTTACTTTTTCAAAACTAAATGAAATGCAAAACAATTTCCAAATAAAAATAAATTAACCTTTTTTTAAATGAAATAAACATGGCAAAATCCACAAAAAAATTTTTTTTAATGAAAACTGAAAATCTAGACATAAAAGCTAATTCAATACATCAATAAAAATATATAATTACAGTACAGTATCAGTACAGAGCCTGAATTTTGTTTTGGGAAAAAGGGGGGGAATTAAGTGACTTTTATACTCCAATTAGGAAAGTTGTCAAAATATGTCTCTCAACTCTTTACGTTCAATTAAGACATAACTAATTGTGTTTATGAGAATACTTATTAATACGGAAAAGATACGGATGCAATAAGCCATGGAAAATAACTTGGCGAGCAGTGAGTGAGAGATGGCTATATGTGTGCATGCCCAGAAAAACATTTCTCAGAGAGTGCAAGAGTACTCAGTGGTTAAAAGTCACTTGAATGTTTAAATTGGCAAGACCTGCAAGAACAACGTGTAAATTATAAACTTTAGTGAAGATGCAATTGGGTAAGTGACAATTCCATCAACTCTCCGGAAATGCGAGCAAAAGCCTTGTATTGCTTAGACGAGATGTGGCGATGGGAAGCTGTTTGAGCATTTAACCTACGTACATGCCATAATGATAATAGATTTTGCATAAATGATGTTCGAACATTTTTACATTATAAGGGTGAAACCTGTGGGAATGAGTCAAATTATGCACAATCTCAGACCAAAATGCACTGAGACAAATGGCACCTTTTCTAACTCAACTACGGAGAGATGGATGCTGTAGAGCTGCCCACGGTCTGTGCTAGCGGCTAGAGTCTCTTCTGATGGACTGATGCACAGAGAGCTGATTTCTTGCTGCTCTGCAGAACTGGGATCATAACTGAACACCTCAGGAGAAATCTAAGATGACAAGACGAGCAAACAGTTTCAGTATCAACCATGCTTTCTGATGCATGAACATCTGAAAGAGAAAATGTCAAGGCACCTTAATGTCCTTGGTCTTCTTGTACTGATCTTCCTCTGCTATTTTCTCAAACAAGCATGCAGATCCAGGCCCAGCGGAGCAAATGAATCCACTCGAATAACCTACAATGGCTGTCACTCGCGGCTGGATGAAGGAGGACTCATCCGAATCATGCTTTTCTGACTGACGACTGCAAGATAAAGTCATTTGGGATTTTCCTTAGTTGTCGGTTATAATCATCAAAATTAAAAGAAATAAACATTTGAAATATATAAGTCTGTGTGTAATGAATGAATATGATATACAAGATTCACTTTTTTGAATGGAATTACACCTCCCACCTCCCACCTGGTACACCTCCCTCTATTACATCAGCACTTGACCTCAGAGTTCATTCCACTCACCTCTTGACCTTCGGCAGAGACGTCTCCCAGCGTAGGCGACTGGATTCAAACATCATCAGCTGACCTGTCTCTGTTCCGGCAATCACCTTCTCTGTGGATATCCAGGTGTGGCACAGGAAGTTCTGCGTGTCTGTTTTATATGTGCTGGACTGTTTCAGGGTTTCTCCAGCATAGCGGAAGATCTTGAACACCCCGTTGCCGCTCACACAGATCTGTGTGTTGTCCTGAGGGTTGAAGCTGACCTGTTAACGGGAATGGATAGATTGTGTTAGGACAGCTTGATAACTGCAGTAATTCTGACCTGTCATCAAAATCAGTGGTCCCCAACCCCCGGTCCGCGGATGAAATGGTACCAGTCCGTGGCTCAAATGGTCCGGTCCGCCCAAGGAAATTATATTATTTCAAATTTACGCAGAGAAGTTGAGCGGCTGCAAGTGGCTGTGGCGATGTTGCTTTGGCAGTGAGGAGGTGTGTTTTGCTTTCCCGTCAGAAGCTGAGCTTTGCCGATACCCCCCCCCCCCCCCCATCGACAGTTCAGTATCGCTTACCACCCCCCACCCCCTGGTGCGCGGTAAAACTATCAAACGTTGCCCGGTCCGCGGTGCAAAAAAGGTTGGGGACCACTGATCAAAATCACTTAAATGGTGAAATTACAACTTAATTAATTCTGTATTCTGGTAATGAGGATTTAAAGAATGTTATCTATTTTCAGAAACACCTCAAGGCTTAAATACACCGAGAATGTTATCAAAGAAAACAAAATCAGGTGTGAGGAAACTGAATAGGAATTTTGTTATGTGCTTGTTGTTCCGATTATGTTGTGTTTTGTGTTTGTTGCCTTCCTGGGTTTTTTCTTGTGCTTCAGTTCATTTTAGTCTTAATTGCATCCTAGTTAGTCTCCTTGGTTACTGAGTACATTCAGCTGTCTGTCATCATGTTCCCCGTGTAACTATACTCCCTGACTCAATCAATTCATTGTTCATTGCCACATAGTCCTTAATTTATGTATTCACGCTTGAAACTCTGAAACAGTGCTTCTGGAGCGGCATGGACAATATACTTGTCCAGAAGCTGCAATTGGGGAAGGATCACTGATCACTGTGCGTTCATTGAGTTCATTGGCCACGCCTTGTGGATGTAGAGTTCCTCCTTCATCGTAAGAGTCGTTGAGGTCAACGACACCATTATCTCTGACTCCCCAGGACTATCTACACCTCCAGCACCTTTCACCCCACTTCAGAGAAAACACTTAGTCCCAGCCCGGAGTGTCCTGGGAAGACAGAGACCTCCCACAAAGAATCCAGTGATGATGCCTATGCCCACCATGAAATCTGAGCCCAAGCCATCGCCTGCTGTGGACCAAGAGCTTGAGCCCCCTCCAGACCACTCCGGAGCCAGAGCAAATCACTGCAGTTCTTGAGTTTGGAGCCGATCGGCCAGATCCAGCGAGCCAGTTGAGAAGCACTGCCTAAACAATTTCACCATGGAGCTTGTTCCTCTCCAGCCAACAACCCTCTCTAGAAAGGATGATCCGATCCCACCCAATATCCTGCCGGCCCTATTGTCACCATCATCTCCGCTGATTCCATAAAATTCCCCAGCCTTCCCTGCCCCACTGGTGTCTCGTAGCTCCTTGACTCCGCCCTCGCCGTTGATCCCGCCAGCTCGTTGGTTCCACCTCAGGCTCATTCAACATCAGCACAGCTGTGTGATGCGGATCCCCTGACTACACCTCAGGCCACCAATCCCAGTTCTCCAGCTTAACCTGTCAGCCCTTCGGATCTGCCTTGGCTCTGAGCTCCCTCAGCTCCGGCATGGTTCACCATCACTAGGGGTCCACTGGGCTCCCACGTCCCTCTGACTCCACCTTGGTCTCTCGTCACCCTGGATTCGCTGCAGACTTCTGGGCCTCCAGCTGTGCCTCATCCCTCCACCCCTCCAGCTTCACCTGGTTCCTCCTTACCTCCGGTTCCATCTTGGTACCCGTTCTCCACCTGGCCCTCCAGGTCTGTGATATCGCCCTGGGCTCTCATCCTTGTGGCTTTGTTAGGGTCTCCACCACTGTTGGTAAACACCCAGGCTCCACCTAGTAAGACATTTAGGAATCTTTCCGCCACTCTTGGTTCCTCCATCTGCCAGTTCTGCTGTGGTATTCCTCTCTGCTGTCTTCTCCGGTTGCTTCTCCTCACCTTCCTTCTCAACTCCCTCCCTCCTTTCACAGTAGGACTTTTGCATACGGCACGAGGAAGCGCCTTGCAGGAGGGAGGAGTCCTGTCATGTTTTGTTTTGTGTTTGTTTCATTCCTGTTTTGTTTTTTTCTTGTGCTTCAGTTCATTTTAGTCTTAATAACACCCTAGTCTCCTTGTTTACTGATTACATTCAGTTATTAACTTTTTATACTCCCTGACTCAATATTACAAAACTCCCTGTTTTAATATTTATAGTATGAATATAATTATCTCAGATACAAATTATATATTTGTATCACAGTATATTAATATAAATTACTCAAAAAAGGAATTACAGTAATGACAATTTAGGTGCTTGGGGCTGAAGGATATGTTTATTTCAGGGTGAAATATGACTGTTTGAAGTCAGTTGTGTTTACCTGGTTTACTGGAGCATTGTTGCTTGTCTTCACAGTGGCCATCACCTTCTTCTTTTCCCACATCCAGAGGAAGAGAGTCCAGTCTGGCCCTCCTGCCTGAGCGATCAGATACTTTGAGTCAGGAGAAAAGGCCATGCAGACAAACTCATCCACTGGGATCTCTCCACCAGTCAACACCTTCCTCTTCCTGTTCTGCTCGTGCTGTAGATCAAATACAGTGATGGCGGCTTTCTCTCCACATTCGGACACAGCCAGATAACGTTTGTTTGTGCTGATGGCCAAAGCCTTCATACCCAGACTCCTCTCTGTACCTGCGCCGACACAGAGCACACGGGGGACAGGTGTTGATACATATACAGTTAAAGACAGGGGTCTGACGGATAATTCTCACAAACCATGTCCAGGTCACACTTCATCCTAACATTTTATGCATTTACTTGCCATGGCATATTGTTTTCGTGACAATTAAACAAAGAAAATCTAGCCTAGAACACAATTGTAAATGTTTTATTTTAAGTAGTAAACTACATTTACCATATTGTATACATTCAGTGCTATAATATTTAACACATTTTAACAAGTGTTTATTTATTTTATTTAATATTAGGAAAAATATGACCCGTATATGTCTTTGAGTTAGATATTCACAAGAAATACAGTTAATAACCAGTAACATAATAAGAATAGTATGACAAGTGATAATGATATAAGTTAATACACCTAAATTTACAAGACAGCCTATATATATATATATATATATATATATATATATATATATATATATATATATATATATATATATATATATATATGTATATATATATATATGAAGTGTATAATAGTAATAATGATAATAATATATTAATAATAATATTTTGGAGTACCTGGAATAAACTTCTGGCATTTTTGATTGATGTTATATCTCACACAGTTGTTTCCGCAGGGAAATATGATGGTTTGGTCATCAAAATACAACAAATTATTCCTCACTCCTGTCCGCAATCCAAATATATGATGAGCCTGTGCAACTACTGCAGCCATCAGAAACAATTATTAATTAACAGTTTGTAGAAAAGTAAGATTTAATCGCGTTGCCTGTTTGTATGCTGTGTATTAGTATGGCGCTGCAGTGTTGATCAGTTACTAAGGTAACTAAGAGAGAGAGAGAGAGAGAGAGAGAGAGAGAGAGAGAGAGAGAGAACACAGAGTTGTCGTTATTATTATCATTATTATTATCTCATTGATGCTTTCGTTATTTTAACATTTTGTAGAAACTGTTAAGTAGTTGATCATAATATAATAATAATAATATTTTGGAGGACATGGAATAAACTTCTGGCATTTCTGATTGATTAGCCAATGAAATAAACTGTTTAATTATTCGGCGGAAAGGGTTATTGGGGGGAGGGGGGGATAAGAAAAAGTACAACTTTAAATGTATGGAAATCTCTGTTAATGCTTTGAAAGATTTGTTAATAAATTAGAAAAACTATATCTGAAGTAATGTTTCTGTGACGTTCAAGGTGCAGCTGCAGTTCTCCGACTCGACCACTTGATGGCGCTCATGTGAAGCAGGACACCGTCAGAACAATGTTGGTTCATTGCATTAAATTATAAAACCAATTAAATAAACTGACATTGACATTAAAGCTTTAAAATATGAACCCAATTACAGTTCATATAGAATAGAAATATGAAACAGAAATAAAACCGTTTTACAGTATTGTTACATTATAAATGCTCCTCTTATTCAGTTTTTTTAATTCACATTTTTAATTTGTTGTTGAGTTCATTTTCACCAATATTCCGATTTCTTCATATTTAATATCAACATAGCAAGATCAGATGTCATGAATAAAGCGAACATATAAATTAGATTTATATGTTTCGGGTTTGTTTAATATGTTGTTGAATGTTTTTACTAATAAACCAAGTTTAGAACATTCTCTATTGGTTATTTTTTGGGGTTAATTTTGAAACCGAAAGAGAACGTTCCTGCAGATTATCTTTGGTTATGAGTTTATGCAGGAATTAATTATAAAGGATATGTGATTTGGGATTAAAGCAGGCTAAAAATGTAACTTTTTTGGGAACGTCTCGGGAACGTTCAACTAACCTACAGAGAACGTCCCGGGAACATTCTCCTAACCTAAAGGGAACGTTCTATTTACGTAAAGAAAACTTTCCTGGCTAACCTGCAGGGAACGTTTAAATGTTTGTTCTGGGAATGTTTGTTCTGTTAACGGATTTGGCTGTTCATAATAATGGTTTTGATGTTGACGATCCCTGTGGCTACTTGATTCGTAGCGGAAACACGATTGGTACTGCGCATGTGCGAAAACGCAAATTTCGTTCTGCGCATGCGCGATTCTATGACCACTTCCTCTTATTTTACGACAGCTTCGTACCTGCATGATTTGTACTGCGCATGTGCGCGCTTTATAGTGACGTCATTTGGTGGATTTTTATACGTTTTATGATGGAATGCAAAAAAAAATTTCAAAGAGAAAAATTCCTGACAACTTTACACAGCGTCTGAAGATGACACGGGCGTCTACTAATTTAACTAACTGATTTTAGGTACTGAGAGAATTTATAATGGGAAAAAGAGGTCTGCTCTTACAGAGAGCCACATTAACTCTGGGACTGGCACTCACAGTGGAGTCAGAGACACTCAAAACAGGGTTATTGCTGCTACTGTTGCTCTGCTATCCAGAGTGTGAAAGAATGGGTAATGTATTACAGAGATGATATAAGAACTTTTAATAATAACTTTAATACTTTAATTTAATAACTTTTCTTATTCATTCTGTTTTCTTGAGTTTTCTTATTCATTCTGATCATTTAATTACACATTATGTATTTTCTTTGTATTTCTTATGTATTTCCTTCATTGATCCTGGACTGAAAACAGGAAGAGACCTTAGGGTACGTTTTACATGATGTATCCATACATTTTTTAATTAGTTTTACACATGTCAAATAATGCTAGTAAGTATTGTTTGTTTTATAAAGTAACTGTCTGAACTTTTCCAGTTTTTTCCTCAACAGTCCTCAGACAATTCCTGTGAAGTATTCCTGTAGACAATTCTACATGTTGATGGTAAGATTGTTTAATTTTTCAAACCTGTTGGATAATCTACAATCAAAGCCTTACAGTGTTATTTGTGTTTCACAGTTCACTCTCAGCACCTGTACGTCATGAACATGAACATTCACAGAGGTAAGCTGGATTTTCACACACAAGTAGTTTCAAACTACTAGTATGTTTCGATTATTATTATTATTATTTTTTGGTGTGTGTTTTTAGGAGGAGGTGCCATTGATTCTCCAGTGGTGGTGCATTCGGCATATGGAGAGGTTTTGCCTGGAAGGGAATGACTGACTAAAATGTCAGTGTCTTGGCTGTATTGTTACTTTTGGTAAAGTGATACTATAAAGTTATTGTATGAATAGTGCCTATACATTTACATGTTTTATAAAAGCATGGACAGAGATTTGCACACTGGACAGAAGCAGCATCCCCATTTCTTCAGGGAACGCTTGTGCCTGTTTTTAGGGTGTCAAAATGCATCGGCACCAAACCTTCGCTCAACAGAAGAGATCAGGAAGAGGACACTGATAAGGTAAATGATTTTAGTTGTCATATACCAAGCAGTTGCATGTATGCTGGATACATATTTTAATTGGTTTGTGCCATTTCATATGTATTTATTTTACCAGGTGCAACAGCCAGCCATTGCGAGAGACCTTCGTACAGCGTGGAGCTGCTAAACACAGACTCATGTCGTGAGATGACACAGCCTGCTTTTCTCCAGATGAACTGTGATGATCAACAACATGCCCTCAGGAAGGTCCTAGGGAGTGACTTCTCTGAAGCAAAGCATGACTTTTTATTTATATTTCAGTGTCAAGAGGACATGGAAACATGTTTGTCATACTGTGCTGATGAGTAAGGACTGAAAGTCAATGCCATGTTACTCAATCAGCGAGTGTGTGTGTATGTGTTAAGGAATTAATAAATGTTTGAATAAATAAAATTGAATAAATTAATATCTTTATTTTGTGTTTCTTAAATGCAGACATTTAAGCATACTGATATAAGTTGAATCTATCTTTTGAAAGTTAAATATTAAATGTAAACTCCTGTACAAAGTATTATGTACACATCTGTGTTTCCAAAAATGTGGTCTAACAAATGTAAAAATAAATACTAAAACTAAATACTTTGTATTTAGTTTGATTAAATTTAATGATATATTTTACCTTTTGTGTGTGTTTAAATGCTTTATTAACAAATAGCATGTATAAGGTTAACATTAATATTATATCATAACATTTGCTTCACAATACAGTTGAGATTACATAAAATGTGTTGTTTTTAGATTTTGAAATCACATCTATGCACATTTTAATCTCCTTAAGCACTAAAACTGGGTTTTCCATTTTTAAATGTATATTTCTGTATATTAAATTTGCATTAAAATAAAATTTATAATGATTCAGGCACCATTTAAGCGTAAAAAGTGTCAAAGTGTAAATTTCTGAAATATTTCCGGTACGGATCGAGTAGTCACGTGATTGTGATCTGCCGTAAATTGTTTCGCACAGCTCAGACAGGAAGTAGACGCGTATTCGCGCATGCGCGGTACCAATCGTGTTTCCGCTACGAATCAAGGAGCCACAATCCCCGGCCTATTTTACCTGAACACTGAGGGGGGGGGGGGGGGGGGCTCCTGACATTTACATAACGCTTAGGCTTAAACGTTTGTTATTTTGTTTCATATTTTAATATAAGCGTTTAAATGATGCAGCTACGCCGTAAACATGCCATTAACCAGAAAGAAGCAGGTTTCCCCAGCAGCGGAACCATTCTTCGCCGTCTTCTGTTTCCGTCCGGACTTTAGTGTTCCGCACACTCACGAGAAGCAGTGCTGTCCACACGTGAAGCTCTGGGATGCTCTAAGTCTCGTGTTGTTGTATTTATTTGTCTAATTTCTGTTCTATATAGTTTGATTATGATAGAAATAGATGAGGATCCCCAGTTGGGGTTTGATTCTGATGAAGACGATGAGGAATTATCTGATGGCGGGGTGAGAATAAAGTGCATTTCATGTTTTTGTGTGACAATTTC
This sequence comes from Rhodeus uyekii, assembly GCA_037043235.1. NCBI lineage: Eukaryota > Metazoa > Chordata > Actinopteri > Cypriniformes > Acheilognathidae > Rhodeus > Rhodeus uyekii. The sequence goes on along the minus strand of JAWRVZ010000016.1, from coordinate 2,868,815 downwards.
ATCATGACTTCATGCTACGATTTGTCAATGCAGTCAGAGCTTAAGGAAAAATTGCAGAATACGTTTGCGTAATTTAATACACAGTTGTTTCATGTTTTCTTTGATCAGCTGCAAGAAGCGTTCGCCAAGGGTTTGCTTAAACCTGGACTGAATATTCCTCTGGACGAGCCGAAGAAAACCGTCAACAATGTGGTGAGATTCAGTTCATATCAGCAACACTCAGTCATAACGCACATCATTTATGATATAAACCTGTATTTTAAGTCTGACTTATGAAGTAATAGTCACAAGTTTTTATTATTATTAAATGGAACAGTTTACTGAACCTTTACACTGTTGTTACATATGTTCTAAGTTTTAATGTATCATATTTAATACATTAGGCATTTATGGATCAAATTTTTATAGTATGATAAAGCCTCTGTATTTTTAATTGTATGTGTTATTAAGAATAACATAGTCATATAAATTGCTCATATAAAAAGCCTGGTGACGTATTTTGAAATTTGAAGAAATTATTTTCTAAAATTATAATGAATCGATAATCAAGTAAGACTATATTGCATCAGTCTATTGAATCTTAATCTTGAAATATTACTAACAAGGCAAGTTTTGCTCGTTTGGTTTATAAATATAATTGAATATTTCACTGCAAAAAGATGTTTGGCATGATCTGAAGGGGAACGTTTTTTTAGAAAAGCCCTTTTACTTCCTTACTACTTCCTGGTTTAAAACCATTTTTTAGAAGTTCATCTTTCTAATATGATACAGTGTCATACAGGCTTAATAAATGACTTGGGATTTGTTGGGAAATCTAATTCAACATCAATGTTTTGTTTCAGGAGGGTTTGAAGAAATGCCTTGCTGAGTTTAAGAAGAGCCTGCCATGGGCTGAGAGGCTTGACCTCACCAACCTGCCCGCGGTTGACATTGTTGCAAAAGCAGAGGGAAAACCTCAACCGTCTGAAGGCGTTGAAGACATCAATGCAGAGGATGACTTTCAGAGGGAGATGTATTTGTGAGTGGAACTTGGTCTGTCAAACAATGATGCAGCTTGGTTTATTTTATGTACTTGTATATGATGTTGTACCTTATTTATGGATGTTCCCAATGTGGAAGTCACATGCCTTTATGGGAGTACCAATAATTATTTTTAATGGCTGTGTGGCTAATAGCTGATGATTCAATCAACCAGTGTGTGTGCAAAATATCTGAATCAGAGCATGTCTGATGAGACGATCAGATGTTTCGTGTACTTCAGTACATTAAAGGGATGGACCAACCATAAACATTAAAATTCTGGCGTTTATTCACCCTCGTGTCGTTCCAAACCTGTACGATTTCCGTTCATCTAAAGAACACAAATGATTTTTGATTAATCTGAGTGATTTCTGTTCCTCAATTGACTCTCTACGCAACTGACACTTCAAAAGTTCATAAAACGAATCTACATGAATTGAGTGGTTTAGTTGTAATTGTCTGAAGAGAGTTTATACAATGTTAATTGTTGCGTTACAGCTACCGTCAGGCCCAAGCAACGGTTTTATTGGCGCTGCCGAAGCTGCACAAGTTCAAGATTCCAACCAAGCGACCCGAGGATTACTTTGCAGAGATGGCCAAGACCGATCAGCACATGCAGAAGGTAAGAACAGGAGCACAGCTGTTGGTCAGTTGACTTGAGATGGCCACTCTGCTTTCTAGAAAATGCTTTTCTAGACTAGCCAGCGGATAAATTTCATCGCACAGCATCTCGAATGTTGGTTTGGTCATCAGAATGATTTGGTATATTGACCTTTCAGAAGTGTCTCGCATGATTGCGTTCCCAAAAATCAGGCATCCAAACACTATGACAGTAGGGGTGGGCGAGTCTTACATCATGACGAGTCATTTTATTTCACGATAATGTTATAGATCACAATATAGTTATTTTTGCTTTAAAATAATTTGAGACCATTGGAATTTAATCATTCTTATCACTTTTTTCAATGTTTAAAGTAATACTAGCCTAAAAATCCTCTCAAGCTTACTGAAGTCAAGTTAACAGTTTTAAATAAAGAGCAAAGCAAACAAAGACACGTACAAAAAACTTTAAACAAAATGCATATCTTCACAAAATGTAATATTGAAATATAAATTAAATGTATATTTATGTAGTGATTCAGTCTAGAGTCGTGAGAGATTTTCTCTTTATTGTTGTTTGTTTGGCATTAAGAGCTACAGCAGGTAAATTTGTACTTTAAGAGCAGCTGCACGGATCCATTATGATTGTGTTTTGTTCTTTTTCAACAGTTCACTTTCACTTAAGACATAAATGTCTCTATGTACCTGCATGTTTTTTTCACTCCTTGTTTCAATGGTTTAAAATCGTCTGTTTTTAAACCGCAGTGCTTAAAAACACGATAAGCGATAAAAAAAACAAAAACGATAAGCTTTCGTGACACATCATCGAAACGGCGATAGAGACAAAAGAATCCAAAATCTCCAACTCTTGAAAAGTTTCTACTAGTTAATATTTTCTACTGGTTTATCGCTTATTCTTGCATGACAGGGTTTATTGGGTTTGCAGCAATTTTTATTAGTTATTTTGGACCAATTTCCTTGGAAGTGACGGAAGTGGAAGTGTACAATATTCAAATTTTGCATACAGGTTAAATTCTCAACTCTAGATTGAAACATGGCTAATGTTTCCATAAAAGTATCACAGGATAAATGACACTTCATAGTGTATTCAAACCGAAAACAGTTATTTTACATTGTACCGTAGTAATATTCTACAATATTTCTGTTTGTACTGTGTTTAATGAAATAAATGCAGCCTTGGTGAGCATCAGAAACTTTTGAAGCGTTAAGCTTTTAAAAACATTAACAAATCTTACAGACCCCGACATTTGAATTAAAGTGTACAAGACAACATGGCTAGATTAAAAAAAAAATGACAAAAGGGACGCAAATCTTCATAGGGGAATTAAAATTTGTCTGTTCTGAAATCTAATCTTTCCAGGTACTTGTTTTTTGTTTTTTTACAGGTCAGGAAAACCCTGCTTCTTAAGCAAGCAGCGATGGAGAAGTCTGAAAAAGCCAAGAAGCTCAGAGAACAGAGGAAGTATGGCAAAAAGGTCAGTTTTGAAGCTGCTCCCATATTCTCTCTGAATTATATTTTTTGGGTTCTGGACGGACATTTGTTTTAAATCTCTGGCTCTACAGGTTCAAACACAGGTGATTCAGAACCGACAGAAGCAGAAGAAAGCAATGCTGACAGCTGTGAAGAAATATCAGAAAGGTACTTGTTCATATGGGCACATCATCAGAGCAACATGTTTTCACATTATCACATTATCAAGGTTGTCCGAGTAAAGATTTCTATTCCTCGTACTCATGGAGCACATTTTCACTTCGGGTTTGTCTTACAGGAATGACGGATAAACTGGAGTTCCTGGAAGGAGATCAAGAACAGAAGCCTAAAGGGCCAGCAGCAAAAAAGCAAATTAACAAAAAAGGGTACGTAATGACTCTATACATGCTGTTTTTCAGTAGTGTGACAGCAATTCAGTTTGAGGTTCTTTTTAAGTTAAGTAGAACTTATTTAAATGACAATTTGTTTATGAACAAATATTTTTTTAACAAACATTATTACTCTGTGTTAGTTAATGCATTAACAAATGAAGGCTTATTGTAAAGTGTTAAAATGCCTTACTAATGCAAACAAGTCATTGCACTTAAAGAAACACAAAATACATGTTATAAGTAAAAAATGATTAGAATTTAGTTTTTTTTATGGAAATAATGAGAATAATTCAAGTTTTAGATATTAATACTACATCTCATTTTGTGGAAAAAATAAGAGCTGAAAAGCACAACCTTGAGCTGAAACACGAGCGCACAGAGAATTCACAACATTTTTTCGTTTCTCTTTATAATTTAGTGGTTTGTAACCCATTTGCACTCCATGTTTCAATGAACTGTCTTCATTTTCAAAGTGATTCCAACCCAGCGCACGTCTGAACCGTCTCAGCTGAAGGAAATAATCCATTATTTATCGGCTTCAATATATCAGTCAACTTGTCTGATTGGGCCCATAATGATAACATTAAAAAGCGATACTGATATGATGACTGATAGCATCCCTAGACATGATACGTTATCTATCGTTTTTAATATAACGGCCTAATTTTCTTATCGAATTGATTGATTTCGGATCAGATTGTAACTTTAAAAATGAGCCTTTACCGTCTGATACCATTATATTTTACATCCTTAATAAATATACGCATTAAAAATAATTAATGGAACATTTAAATCACACATTGGATGAATGAATGAAATATTCGATTTGAAATCTTTTCTATAATTAAGAACAAAATTTAATTTAAAATCATAAATCCATGTAAAAACTGAAGTTACAGGATCCAAATTGCATGAAGTTCATCTTACGCGGTGATCGACTGTTGTGGGTTGCGCAATAAAATGGACGTAATTGTATTTCCATGGGCGGACCGATACCATACGATCCGCGATACAATCCGCAGACCGGGGTTTGGGGAGCACTGCTCCACCGAACCCCTAAGACTGACCCACCGAACCCCTGGGGTTCGATCGAACCCATGTTCAGAACCACTGGTATAGAGAGAAGTCACATGACATGGGGGATTTCCCTGTGTCGAGAGCTGACCTGCAGATTGGCCCGGTTTTGTTGAAGAATAAAACCTTAATTCTGGCGTCAAGGACCTTTTGAGAAGTGTTGTTTTTATGAAGCGGAAACTGCAACACTTAAACCACAACACAACCTAGTGGCATAACAACAACTCCAGTGACTGACAGTCTGCTGAAAATAGTTTTGTTGGGCTCTGGCAGTGTTGCTCCGGTTCCTCCTCACAAAGATGCAGATGGGTTGTTTCCCTTCTAAGACAAGGACCCAAACAAAACCTCAAACTAGAGACAAATCAGTCTGGAACAATTATCTATGGCCACCACCAGCAAACTCTGCTGTCTTTCTCACTTGCAACAATTCACAATCACTTATGCTTCCTAACTGAACAGATTGATATCCCTAAAGTTTATACTGTGTTATACTGTGATGATTATGTGCTCCCTTCATTTTTCTTTTTCGATGTATTTAATGTTTGTCCTGCTCTTTTTAGTCCTAATGCTAAGAAGAAATACAAGGATCAAAGGTTTGGCTTTGGGGGCAAGAAGAAGGGCAGCAAGTGGAACACCAAAGACAGCCATGACGACGTTTCAGGATTCAGGGCCAAAATGGTTCATGGGAAAGGTGGGAAAAGAAGCGGCAAAGGAGGCAAAACGAATGTAAGTGTTATTGTTGTTTTTAGGGTATGATACTTTTGAAAAGGACTTTAACCACACCTACATTTTTAAGCGTTTTCCAAAAGGTTCTCAGGTTCAGTCCGCTCTGAAAATGTTTAAATTCTTACTGTATAAAACAATAAAAGTTCACTAGGATGATGACGAGAGAACTGGGCCAGTTGCATAAACATGAGACTTAAAAAAAAAAGATAAAAATAAATGACTTTTAAGACTAGTACAAGCAGTTTATGCAAACCAGGCCACTCTCAATCACTGTTCCATGTGTGTTGTAAAACAATCAACTTCATGTTTTCTTGCAGGACTGCAATTTTATGAATATTGTATAAAGTAACTTTATTTTTAACAACATTGTGCAAGTGAAATAATGCATAGCAGGCATACCAGTATAAACATGGTCATCCATCGACACAATATGTTTAACATGACTAAATGTGCATTGTCGCTTTCAAATTTATCCACTTGGGAGAGTGTCTCCAGTATGCAGGACAAAGATGCATTTCTCAGATATATCCATATCAGATGTAGCATATTTACTTACATTTTTAAAGCCCACACATTTTCATCTTTCTTTTTATATAGAAACGGCCAGGGAAGGAGACCAGGAGGAAAATGAAGGCACGCAAGTGAGATGCATCTTCCCATCGGTAGCTCTCGCTGAAATGGATTGTGCCATTTAAAGAGACTTTTTTTTTTAATCTCCTCTATTTCTTATTACTGAGGTGAAGTCTGGCCAATGTTCTTTTTTTCTTCAGACAAACACCTTTGTATTTTTCGAAAGACTTCTCCTGAGATGTTTTCAGAAGATTTCAGTGTTTTTAAATGTTTGTATTTAGCAGACTAATATTAACATCTTAAATAAAACTCTTCAGGTTGGTGCCACTGCATTTGGAAGCCATTTTTGATCGTGACACCATAATAATTCTCTTTAATAACCGTAGATGTGCATTATTTTGCCTTGTAATGTGTTTTATGGAAGGAGACGAACAAACAGTGGCCATAAAACTAGTTTTCCCTAGGTGTCTGGATCCAGCAAGCAACCGGTGCTGTATTAAATCAGTCAGCAAACGCGTTAATATTTGTATCCACGATGGGAATAAACATACTGCTTTATCTGTTTACATTCTGTACACAAGTTTGAATTTGGCACACTCTGGATTTGAGCTCCACATTCAGCAATGCTCTATGCCAGAGGAGCACATTAATATTCATGAGGTTGTAATTAGTTTATCTGCCCACTGGTCCTGGTTGTAGTTTTCTGACAGTGTCGTTCCTGTGCCGTCTGGGTTCAGATAAGCAAATGAGGTGAGATGTTCATCCTGGGAATCTTAATGTCTCTTTTGCAGAGTACAAACATGATTTCTGAGTTATACAGGGAAAACGGCAATAGGAAATAAAGATTTGAGAGGCGAGAGCTGCTTTGGTTGAGTTTTACAAAATCAGAAAGACAATCAATCTTCAGAATTGAACTGTTTATTCATGAAACAACCTTCCAGATTTTGGATTAAACATGAACATCACAACTTCCTCAAAAACCTTAAACAACAATCTAAAAGATATAAAACCACTGAGCATAACTGCTTCCTTATCCTGGCGTGTTGCTCGAACGACTTTCAGGGTTCATCTGTTTCTCCAACTTGGCTTTCTGTATTGAGAAATACAGACAACTGTATGAACAACATGGAAAACTAAAGGTTTTGACACGTTTTTTGTCAAAAAAAGTTGGCCCGCGGTAACCTTTGATTTGGCCCGCCGGACCGTCCGAGGAGCGAGAGAGATAGAGACAGGGAGATACCTTCGACATAATTTTGTTTCAATTAAATGTAAATTTATTAAAAAATGTATTGTAAATGCGCAATTCAAAGTGCAGCACTGTGTGCTTTGCGACACATGACGTCAATAAACGTCAACAAATTAAACGCAATAAGGGAGTAATCAAGGCAGCAGACAAGATATTTTTAAAAATTCACAGAAGTCAAATCAAAGGCAGTATGTCTAGTTTGCAAACAGTCTGTTGCTAATTTAAAAGAGTATAATATCCCTCGTCATTATGAAACAAAACATTGTGCAGCTTTCTCAAAGTACAGCGGCGAGATGCGAAAACAGAAGGCTAACGAGCTGCTTGCTGGACTTCAATCTGAACAGAGCGCTGCTGCATCCTTCATCATCAGTGATACGGTCTCTGTTTGACAATACTGTACAGTGTCAGTGATCCCTCATTTATCGCGGTTAATGTGGACCGGAACCCCCGCGATAGGTGAAAATCCACGAAGTAGGATCAGCCAATCAGCTCATGGGATACAGCCACTGTACCTTCTGTGAGCAGACTTTCAGTCTGATGAACTTGAACAAGAGTAAACTAAGAAGCCAATCTACATAATATCTTGTCTTTGTCTGTAAGTCAGATACAGACCAATCTTGAAAAACTTCTGAAAAATAAGGACCAGCTTCAGATCTCTCATTAGGTCACTGACATTGCAACCACATGTTTTATTATTGATTGTGTGTTTGGCATTGACCTGTATTGTACATTGAACACTTGGGATTGTTGCCCATTTAAATTGTTCATTAAAATGTGACATCTAAGTTTGTTGTAATACACACAGCCAACAGATCATATAGTGACTCCTTTTGAAAAAGCCTAGAGTGCTGTAATTGGCCAGCTGATCAAGTGCATGCGATGGGTCAAATACAAACTGACATCATGTCAGGGATTTTTCTTGTGAACACAGCTGAGTGTGTTGATGAGGACAAGGCTGGAGAAAACTCATGCTGATTGAGTTAGAATGACAGACTTGAAGCTTAAATGCTTGAAATCATTGTTCTTCCCCTGTTAATCATGGTTGGCAGTCATCATTGTTTTGCACAAAGAGGGGTTCACCGGAAAGGATATTTCTGCCAGTAAGATTGCACCTAAATCAACAATTAATCGGATCATCAAGAACTTCAAGAAGAGAGGTTCATTTCTTGTGAATAAGACTTCAGGGTCTCCAGCAAAATCAGGGATCAGCTGTGGGATCGGGGCGCCACCAGAGCAGAGCTTGATCAGGAATGGCAGCAGGTGTGAGTGTCTCTGCACACACAGTGAGGCGAAGACTTTGAGGACAGACTGGTGTCAAGAAGAGCAGCAACAATGCATTTTCTATCCTGATGGAGCACCTTGCCATAAGACAAAAGTGAGAACTAAGTGGCTCGAGGAACAAAATTGAAATTTTGGGTCCATGACCCGGAAACTTCCCAGACCTTGTGGTCAATCCTCATAAGGTGGGTGGACAAACAAAAACCCAAAAATTCTGACAACTCCAAGCATTGATAATGCAGGAATGGGCTGCCATCAGTCAGGATGTGGACCAGAAGTTGATTGACACCATGATAGTGTGAATTGCTGAGGTCTTGAAAAAGGAAGGGTCAACACTGCAAATATTGACTTAATGTTAAACTAAAAGCCTTTGACACTTATAAAATGCTTCAGTTGACCATAGTAACATCTTGGGGGATGTTCCAGAAGCCAAGGTTATCTTACAGTCAAACACAGACATAGTTAATCTTGGTTGATTAACCCAAACTTCTTACTCGTTGTTTGTTGTTTCCAAAAATGCATCCAGGAGTAAGTTAATCAAACCCAGAGTATATTCACGGTTAACACTCAAGACATTTTTGTGACAATTTATCTATCTATCTATCTGTCTATCTATCTATCTATCTATCTATCTATCTATCCATCTGCAGTATATATATATATATATATATAGTGTACATATATAGCCTGCCCACTGCAGCCTCATCATTGAGCTGTGCATGAACACCTGAACAGACTGATCACCTCTAAACTAAACTAACCCTTAATCTGAAGCTCTTTCGGATCAGGTTATGTTCAGAGAGTAAGTTGCTATGGCTACTCCATTTTGTAACCAAAATAACCTGCTTTCTAGACAAAAAGATCTAAAAACACTGAGGCAGCAGACTTGATATTAATATTTGTGTCATTCTCAAAAACAATTTGGCCCCTGCTGTAATTGTTTGTTTCTGCATCCAAGGTTTCTAAAGACTTGAGTTCATCTGTGTTCAGAAGGCCAAACAAATGGCTTTTGCTTTTTTTACAGCGTGTGGGCGACTATGAGCTTTGTAACTTTCCAGACTTACAGATGCACAGAAATATTACAAACCACAAGGAAACGGGAAACATTAAAACACATCTTTAAGTGGAAGTGTTTTTTTCCTTTCCCCTAGTATTATTAGAATAATCAACAATATGACAAATGTTTTTATCTTTAATACCTGGGACATTTGCAGCTGGAGGAGAAACCTCAGATCTTCCTTGTTCTCCATTCATGTGACACAGTGAATAGTGGGGATGTTCGTCTCTCAGCCCTGGATATGGGAGGTACGGACTGTACTGAGGAACGTGGATCTCCGGAAAACACAAGAACAGGACATACAGACTTGGTGTAAATACAACAGCAGGGTTTTGGTGAGAACATCTGGAATTGATATAAATTCCTTTTAAAAGAATGTTCATAATCATGATCTTCCTCTTGATTTACACTCTTCCCAAATGTTTTATTAACCGGAAAAATATAAAGATTTTTTCAGCAGTAGCCTGATCCTGCTGGACTGCCATCTCCAGATTATGGATAATGAAGTGAGTAGAACAAGGACATCAAAGAAGTTAAACTAGCTTTGGGGTTTCAAGCTTCTTTTTTAACCTCTCATATAGGATAACAGGGAATAAGAAATAGATATAATTTCTTCCTTTTTCTTAGAAGTGAGGGCAGCCTAAATTATTACTGTGACAGTGTGAAGCCCCTTGATCAAAAGTTTGGGTGAAGAGATTAAAAATGTATTTGTAATCGTAACAATGAAAAAGTGAAAATAAATAACTAGAGAATAAAGTTTGTAGGGACACACTTTAGAAGTTGGCTTGAGAAAGCCAGACCAGAAACTTTAAATTAGCATGTCGGTAGCACGATTTAACAAGAATTAGCATAGTTAGGTGGTTGCTAGTCAGTTGCTAAGGTGTTCTGGGTGGTTGCTAAGGTATTTCTAGGTGGTTGCTAGGGTATCTGGGCTGGTTGCTAGTTGTTAGGATGTTCTGGGTTGTTGCTAAGTGTTCTAGGTGTTTTCTATGGTGTTCTTACCATGTTCTTAGCATAATTTAACACTTAGCTAAATCACTGTTAGCATGTAGCTGCTCATTGCTAGCATGTGTAGCATGTTGGTAGTCCTGTTTGCTAGCATGAGTCAATAGAGCCAACCCCCATGTCTCTACGATGTTCAGATGCAGAGATATAGGTCTGGATAAACGGTTGCTAGGGTACTCTGTTTGTTTGCTAGGGAGTGGCATGGCAGCTGCTAATGATGATATAAACAAACCACAACATCTCTATGACATTCAGAATTGAAGACATCTCGTTTTGGATTTGGTTGCTAGGGTGCTCAACAATGGTTGCTAGGGCGTGACAAGGAAGTGTTGAATGCCTCCATTTAATGCCTCCATAAGGAATAAAAGTATTATTTTCTTTACCAAAAAATTGTAAGTATGGTAGTCTATGGATAAAAAGATTTAAGACACATTCTAAAATTTGTTATTATGATGGATGATGTTGACTATTTTCATGAGTTCCACTGCAGAACATCATGCCTGTGGAACATACTTGCCATTCCCGAGTCTCCAGTGGATGAGACAGCGCTCCATGTGGCAAGGGGACAAATCCAACATGCTCCCTGCAGGCTCCTGGAGCAGGTGGTCTCAGGCTCACCAGCACCGCCGGGAACATGCATCTGTCCGGGAAATGCGGTTGCAAGGGAAGAGGGATCGCAAACATCTCTGGTGGATACATTTGCCCTGGGAACGAGATGTACTCTCCAGGAAAAGGTGGTGAATCTGTGGATATTTGGTTATGCTTTCAAATAACTTTTAATCATCAACAAACATCATTCAGTGTGTAAATTATGCATTCATTACACTGTAATGCTTGGGCATGTAATAAAAACAGCTAATTATATGCAAATAAAAAGTTAAATGTGTGAGTAAACAGCCAATCACATTTTTGATAGGCGACCAGAAGTCATGCCTTTCAGTTAAAAGAGCCAGCCAATCATCTTTCTTCATTGAGCCGTGTTTCTGGGATGCATGTAAGTATATACAGTGGAGTTGGGTTATGTTGACGGCCTCGGGGGTTGCAAAAAAGCATCGAGATAACCGTTTCGCGAGATAACCCATATAACATATATTAACATATATTTTCCCGCATATAACCCGCAGACTAAGATAATCCGCACGCTCATATAGCCAGCGGGTATTGGGGTTTGTGTACAAAATCATTGACATAACCCGCACCCTTATATAACCCGCACCCATAGATTGATGAACTTTTTTGTGTAAGATCATATTTCGAATTTCAAATTTTGCTCGCATGACTTTAATTATCCACAACTGTTCAGGCTCGGTACACAGTGCTTGTGCGCGAAATTCACACAATAAAAAAACAAACACAAGTCAGAATCAGAACAGAAAAGCAGTCTCTCCCGCTGCACTATAAAGTGCAGCTGCAGTCTTGAAAACCTCATTAACCTTTGATTAATTAGATTTTTATTACATGAAATGTTTCTGCATTCATTGTATATGGGATGTAAATTATACTGATCTCTTTTTGACTGTTTTAATGTTTCGTTATTATTATACAGGCCTGGTTTCACAGACAGGGATTGGATTAGGCCTTAGTTCAATTAGGACATTTAAGTATCTTTTATAAATGTGCCTTAGAAAAAAACATTACTCGAGACAAACAATGACAAATTAAAGAAATGCTTTCAGTTAAAACAACTCAAATGTGTATTTTAATCCGGGACTTTCTTAAACCTCGTCTGTGAATCAAGGAGAAAGTGTTTAACCTGAGCAGTAAGATAGCAGTAACAGACAGTTTATTATTAATGGGTTATTGTACACATTATTGATGTTGGAATTGTTTAATACAACAATGTATTTTTACAGGACCTGTAAAAAGAAATTATATATTTCGATATTATGTAAAGAAAGAAGTGTGCGAAAATAGGACCAATTATATTTAATTTCCTATTAACTCAAAATGAAAAGAAGTGCACTTTAAGATTATGAATCATATATATCCGGCAAAAGAGATTTTAAGAATAAGGTTTAATGTTGGGGATTCAAATTTATGTCAAATATGCAAGTTAGAGATTGAAACGATGGAGCACTTGTTCTTCCAGCGCAATTTGGTAAATACATTCAGGAATTATGCATTTAGAGATGCAACAAAAATGCCTACAAATCTGATACTGACATGGGAAACTGTTCAATGTGGTTTTCTAATTAAAGACAAAATGGAAATCTTATGTTGCAAATAATCTGTTAATTTTGTTGAAATTTCACATTCACAAATGTAGATTTTTCAAGATTCCTCCACGGTTTTTAATTAGCGGTTTTTAATGAGGAATTTATTTTGTATTTTGTATTTGAGAGGGATAAAAAGTCCCCAATCTATGTATTTATATTCCTTATTGGAAGATTTTGATTTAATACCCCGCCCCCTTTTTTTCTTTTTGCATATTGTGATGTGACAGTTGAATGCAATCTTTGTTTTTAATTATTTTTGAAATGGCTGCCTGTCTGTTTTGTTCAATGTTATCTTCAATATAAAAAAACATTACTGATGTTATTCGAGTCACATGGCGATGATTGGCGTGAGAAAATGTCTCAAGCTTGTCTGGAAATTCCCCTTCAGACAGTCATATTTAAACGATTACAATAATACACCTTTGACTTCTATTTATTCGTTGTAAATTATACTTATCTATTTTAACTATATATAAATAGTTTTTAAAAAGTGTTGCACTTTTTACTGTGTAAATAACAGTAACCGGTTTAGAAAGAAGCTGGTTAAGGTAGGGTTAGGGTTGAAATAGTGTGGCCTATCGTTAAATATGCCATATCTAAACATAAAGATTGTAGTTGAAATAAAATGATTACTAATTGTAGATTAAGGTTTTAATTTAATTCACCGACCTCCCGGACCGCGTGGTCCCGTCGGTGTCTTCGGCTCGCAGTGAACGGTGTGCGCGTCCCCGCAGCTGACGTCTCGAGTGACGCTCTCCGGTCTCGCGCCGTTACTGCCCGCGGTCACCGTCTCCCCGTCCGCTCCCGGTGGCTCGCGTTCCTGGACGGATTTGATCCGTCTTTGAGACGCCAGGATTTTCGTCCGCTCGTTGATGAGAGAGCATTTCCAGCACAAACACTGGCGGAACCGACATTTACCCGAATGGCCTTTTAACTGGACAACGAAGCCGTGATTTCGGCACCGGGCGCATTTCGGGGTGCGCGCGCCTTTAGTCGCCGTTACTCCGGCTGACCCCTCGGGAATACTCGCCATTCCAAAGCTACTAATATCAGTATCGAGAACAGACAGAAATATCAATTTAAAGCGTCTCATTTGAATAAATGTGGCTCGCGGGGGGGTGTGCCAGTCTCCAAATCGCCATTAAAAAAAAAGAAACATTCACGTGACGTCTGGAAATGGACGGGTGTGACCATTCATATTAACATATTCATATGCACATATTCAAATGCACATGAAGCACATTTACTTTTAATTTTATATTCAACAAAAAAATTAAATATGATTGAGTACATTAGGCTACAAATTGAGCGTGTACCCTACTATTTAGAAATGGGCAAAACCATAAATTAAATTTAAAAAAGTTGTGTTTTGACATACGTTAATGAACAAGGTTAGATATAACCTTTAACAGTTTTTAATTGGGCTAAATATTTTTCGTTCTAATGCTCTTGTAAATCAGAAATCCGATATGAGAAGCTGGTTTTGTTGATATTTTTAATTGTTGATCTCAGTTTACCCTCAATTCCAGGCAGATGACACATATTTTATTTAATTTGGCTGTATAAACACGGGATGGGTGTACAATTAATTAAAAACGGGCCGTACAATCCGTTTGTACTCGGATTAGGAGCACAATCAGAATAAGAAAAGTCACGTGTAACCCCATCAATCGAAATTAAATATCATTCGGGTTGTAAAGGGTGGTTTAAACCAGTGGTCCCCAACCCCTGGTCCGCGGCCCGGTCCGTGGATGAAATGGTACCGGGCCGCGGATCGAATTCAAGACGCAAGACGCTGCTGCTCCCAACAATCTCGCTCGCAATCCCCCGGTTTAAATATTTCTTAATCCGGTCAAATGGGGCATCTATCTATCTCGCCTTTTCCCAATCAGGAAAGTATTGCGCATGCGCAGTGACGCCGAAATTGCGTAATGACGTGTGACGCACAGAACGAGCTGTTGTGATTGAATATCGTGTAATAAACGACTGTCTTGTCGCACTCTGTACAGAAGGTTGTCCTGGACTGTTATCCATAGACCCATGTTTTGGGCGCGGGTTAGGGGATTTCCTTTGCTTGATAAAGTTATTGAGCATCAACAGCGCGAAAATCTGAATATTCGCACAATGTGCGCATGTCAAGGTCCAGCTTTACCATGTGAAGCTTGTGATTAAACCGAGCACAATCGATCATTTTATTTGTAAACAATATGTTCGGATTCGGTTTAAATAAATAAAAATGTCATGAGTGCATACAGGCACATGTGGAGCAAACACATGACTAACTTACATTATGAGTTGCTGTGGTGAACTTCATGCAAGTTGGATCAGCCTGTAACTGCTTTTTTGGTATAATTTGAATCCAGTACTCAGTCTGTTAATGATTTTGATATATATGAATAAATTTGATATATATATATATGAATAAATAAATTCAATTATATTTCCCATCATTTTCTTGAGCAGTGCATTTTTAAAGCATCTGCTCAAACATTTTTTTTAAATACTTGTTCTATACATTTTTTTTCAATGCCATTTTTTTGTTTATCCCTAAAGTGGATTGGCAGCCACCTGCTGCCAGTTTACATAATCTGGGTACATGCCAAGTTCATGACAATAGGGTCTTTGCCCTGTACATTTTCCCCCTTTGAATGCTATGTTGTGGTTGGCTATACTCATAGTTAAGAGGTCAGGGGAGGGGGTTCAGTTCAGCCCCATCTTACTGCTATTAAAATGACTGATTATCCTGTCAGGATCGCTCTGGCCTAGTTTTGACTGACAGAATTGTTCATGCTGGCACAGTGCCACAGATGCAGTCTATTTTACTGTAACTCTTTTACAAGGTCACCTAACCCCATTATCCTAATAAGGGTTATAATTAATGCAATTTATAAACTGATCATCCCTTTCTTCCTTTCTGTATATTGCTTCAGGGTGATTCGTTTTTCAGGATATGCACATGAGCATATCCTATGCTTCATGAAATTTTTAGGCTAAGGGGCTGTTTATACGGCACCATTTTTCACCAACTAAAACAGAAAAAAGAAAATTTGATGCATTTTGGCCTTTCATTTACTCAACAATTGTGTTTTGCATCCTGTAAATGCAAAGTTTTGAAAAGGGGTTTCAAAGTAAAAATGTTTGAAAATGATACTGTTACCGTCTCCGTGTAAACAACAAAAACGAGAATTTGTGAAAACTGCGACTACATCCACATGCGTATTATGTGTTCAGTGTGTAGACGCATATTGTTTCTTTGCGAAGTGACATCACCAACTACTGGCCTGGCAGCAGAAGAAAGCGTTGTTAGTTGTTTTTCGTGGATCTGTTTGAACAGGGATCGTTTCACAACATTGTTGTGTTGTCAGTACATGAAAAACGCAAAAAGAGAAACATTCCTGTTGTTTTCATTGAGGTGTAAACGTACCCTTAATTGTCCATGCACTCAATGTCTGTTTTCAATGCATCTATTTGGAAATTCACAGGGAAAACTATATAACAGAGGAATTTACAGTGAAAGGCTCAAGGACCAGAAGTCGTCAGTAGTGCACTCAATTGAAGAAAATTTTCTACTGAAGATTGTATGCTGAGCAGTCTATGAACTTTCCCAATCCCACAGCATTCCCATTCCCACATTCCCATTATACTTGTATAGTCATGAAGCGACATCATTAGTTCAGATTGAATGACTGTGTTGGCACTCATGGACAGACGCATACCCTCATTGATTGACAACAAGGCCTCTGGTTTAGGCACGATGTGACCTTCCAGGTCGCAGAACTGTGTTTCTAGGCGTCAGCTTGTCGAGACAAAACAAGTCATTACATCTCCTTACAGTGCAGTTGATCACCTCACCTCACACCTCACTGATCTGTAGCAGATCATACTAACACACACAGATACACAGGACACACAGCTTCTTCAAGGTTGAAGTTGGTCGAGCTCTGGCTCTAAACAAGAAACTTTCCCCAAAACACACTGATAACATGTTCTTTCTCTCAGTGAGAGGTTCAGACAATTTTCATCTTTATTCTCTGGTGTTTGAATGTAGAAAAGTAAAGTAAATGCTTTAACTAAGAAGTGCTCACGTAGGCGACAGACTGAAGTGACCTTGGTGACCTCGGCTGTCTAGATCAGTTAGGGGGAATTCCACAACTACATAAATCTCATAAGCTTGAAGAAGTCATTCAAATCATTTAATATGTAGAAGCATAAATATTGATTAATACCTTGATTATAAATCGTTAGTGGATTCTGGAATTGGACCCTTTATTAGATGGAATGAACTGTACTGTAAGACACTTTAGCATTAGTCAAATAAATACATACGATGCAATGTATTAGACTTAATAGTTAGGTTATCTTTAATAATAAAAAATAAAACAATAATAATGGAAAATTGTTTATTTTAAATATATATGAAATATCCAATTTAATAAAGTAGAAAATCTAAATTATATTTTAAATATAAGAGAATATTATTCGTTTATTTAAAATATGTACTCGCTGGCTTATTACAATCGGGGAGCTTGTAAAGTGTTTTAAATGATGATAAAATCCTTACAATATTAGCTTGATCATTGTATTGCTTTGACTCCATCATGCCTCATTTTTTGTTGGTAAATGGTGTTTGATAGTGCAGTCATTCACACGCGCTTACGTTTGATGTCGTCATTGATTCAGAACGCCAGAGAATCTGTCGGGGATTCGAAGGAGCGACGCCATCCGGACGCACGCTTTTGTTTGTGGATGAACATTCCAACCCGTTTCGGAAATGTGGACAGAAATTGGGAAATTATTATTTTTTCATTTTCTACTTTCGGAATTACACTCAGCCAAAGGTTTGTTGCATTCTCTCTTTTTTGGACACGAGATTATCAGAAGATTTTTTTAACAGACCGAGTGAATGATGCTGGTGGTTTCGTGGACGCGCGAGCCCAAACGCGCTTGATTGTACGCGTGCACGTTACAACCTCACGCTTCCACATTTCTAAACCACAACACTTCATTAAAAAGCTAGTCCACATTAAAGGTTGAACATATGCACGCACGAGCATTTATTGCTTCACGCGCATGACATGTTTCTCCCTTGAAATAGCGTTGAAAGAAAGATTTGTAGGTGTTTTCGTCGTTTTCTTTGTCATGAAAGTGGAAGTGCGCGTGTACTAATAGTATAGCTGGTCAAAGCGCACGGTGTTTGGATTTGCTCGGTCCAGTCGTGCGTTATTGTGCAGGAGAAGATGTATTTCACGGTTACGCGCATCCGTAATTCTCTTCAATCTCATTCTCAGGTACCGAAACTGCCACTGAGACGGAGTGCGAGGATGGACAGTTTCAGTGTAACAATAAGAGATGCATCCCCACCATATGGAGATGCGACGATGATGATGACTGCTCTGATAACAGCGATGAGGAGAACTGCCGTGAGTAGCGCTTATACTCTCACTCACACACGTGTGTGAAAATGAGCAGCATCCAGTCTTTGTTTGAGGGACTTTCAGCTTCTCAAATAATCACTATAATCAGTCATTCAAAACCCTTTCCTATTCTTTTCAGGTTAGTGAATGGGAGATATGTGGGATAGTTGTTGTCTCACTCTTCACTCCAGTTATTCTTCACTGAATATTTGTTAAATGTCGAATTAAGCTTGAGACATGTAGCCTATGCACTGTTTGGGCTCACTGTTTTTTTAAATAAGTATTTTAAACTCATTTATTCCTGTGATGGCAAAGCTGAATCTTCAGTGTCTCGTGATCCTTCAGAAATGATTCTGATGTGATGAGTTTGTGCTTAAGAAACATTTCTTTATTATCAAAGTTGAAAAGTTTTGTGATTATATTTTTGTGGAAACTGTGACATTTTAAAGGAGTTTTTGATTAATAGAAAGGTCGAAACAACAGCATTTATTTGAGATATAAATAAGATTGACAAACCTTTAGAAATTAACATCATTAATGTCTTTATTGACACTTTTTGGTCAATTTAAAGGGACAATTCACCTAAAAATTATTTGCCACTATAACTCTGCTATCATTTACTCACCCACAAACTGTGGGAATTTCTTTCTTTCTTCTGATGAACATAAAAGAAGATATTCTGAAGAATATGGGTAACCAAACAGACCAAAGGCCCCAATGACTTCCATATATATATATAATATGGAAATATATTTATTCTCCATACTATGAAAGTCAGTGGGGCCTTGGGTCTGTTTGGTGTTCATCAGAAGAAAGAAATTCATAAAGGTTGAGGGTGAGTACTTTTTTTTGGGGGGGGGGGGGGGGGGGGGGGGTGAACTATCCCTTCAATACTTCCTCAATACTTGTGTGACCCGTGCTGGAAAAATGAGTCAGAATGTGCACAGGCCGATTACGAGCTACAGTAGTTGGTTAAAACAAGTGAAAAATGTTTATTTTGGTTGAATTTGTGTTTTTCAAAGAATTGAGTTCATTAAGCCCTCGTCTAGCGATCCCAATGCTCCAAATAGTAATTAAACATCTAAAATAATCTTTTGTATGTTTTCTGAGAGGTTTTAATTATCCATGAAAAATGAATTTTTTTCCTCTACTCACTTCTCGACTACTGATGCTTCCCCTCAGTTCAAGTTTGATATCGCTGTAAAAGCGCAGGAATTCAACATTGTGAATATTCCCAGAGAATTCCCGATGGCATGAGAATGTGAAAAGTCAGTGTAATGTGATTTTCAAACTCACGCTGATGTAAACAAAGTGATCTTACTCACGTGCGCACAAAGACGTCTCAGACGAACCCATGACCTTGGTGTTGCAAGCGCCACGCTCAACTGTTTGAGCCACAGGAAAGACATATTTGATCCGTGTGGTGCAGAAGGTCTTAATATATACTCTGTGTTTCATTAATGTTAATCAATCAATTGTGGTATCATGGGGAAAAACAGTTGAATATATATATTTTTTCCTGTAGATATTTAGTTTTGACTTGGTGTTTGCCAAATTTGGTGAAGAAATGGTTTTAAGAAATGGTTGGTAGGTAATTTTGTTTTGAAAGCCTCAGAAAACTTTATCTTGATTTTTCTAAAATAATTGACTTTGCTGACTCTGTCGACATCAAACAGGTGTTGCAAATCATATATAATTTTGAAAATAAGTCATTTTTGTAAATGAGTGTGACACACACACGCACACATACATACATACACACACACACACACACACACGTGTATATATATATATATATATATATATATATGTATGTATGTATATGGAAGTCAGTGGGGCCTTGGGTCTGTTTGGTTACCCATATTCTTCAGAATATCTTCTCTCTCTCTCTCTCTCTCTATATATATATATACACACATATATAATGTTATTCAAACATGCAAAAGGCAAAATATATATATATATATATATATATATATATATTAATATAGCAATTAGCCTTTTGCATGTTTGAATGGCAAGATCACTCTATTTCATTGGTGCAGAGTAACTGTAACTGAACATTTACTGAAAGGGTACCTTAAGAGTACCCACATTTTAAACTTATTGCATCTGACTCAACTGTTTTTGGAGCATAAACTATGCAAACAAAAACTGTGTAATTCATCCAGCAAGGAATTCAATGCCTCATTCTTTCATTGCACGGTTAATTAGAGTACAAGAATCATCCATGCATATGTGTTCTGTTCAGGAACGTTCTCGCCTGCAAAAGAAAAAAGTAGGGTTTTGTCAAGTGTGTCTTGCCTCATCGCATCGGATTATTTCTAGAGGCTCTAAACTGAAAACAGGTCAAAGGGAGTGTTGGCTTGTTTTCTTAAGCAATTTATGTGTCACCGCATCATGCGCCTGTTGAGTCTACTGTTTTGACTGCTCCTTCAATTGCTCTCAACAAAGGCCAGTCATGCAGTCTGAAGTTATTGCATCCAAGCGATGCAACACATCCATGTGGGATCCTGTCTGTCAAAACAAAAAATGTTTTTACTTCAGTTTGGTCCTTAACCTGAATCACAGAATTAGGTAAATCAAGAGGGGGTTTCTTTGGTCTGCACAAAACAGTTTAATTTATGTATAAGATATAAATGAAATATTTATTTATAATTATATATTTATAGAACAGAATAAAAATGAAGCTATTTAAAATTCTGTTTGGATCTATTTTAAAATGTAATTTAATATAAGCTTGATTTTTGTACAACTAGATAAATATCCTTGATCCTGATCTATAATTTCACACCTTGTTCCAACAATTATTGGTACAGACACAGCTGACCTCCACCCTAACGGATTCCCCTGATGCGCCTTTGTCCCTGTTATGATATGAGCTCTGCGCTCCCCTCCATGGCCACCAGAGGGAGCTCACACATATACTGACTCTACACTACACACTACATTTCCCAGCAACCATCACACTGGACTGATTACACACACCTGGACTCCATCATCACTGTTTGCCACACCACCTGTTTATCATTACTTGGACTATAAAGGACTGCTTCATTCTTACACTTATCGCGAAGTCTTGTTAGCCCCGGTTGTCAATTCTGAGCGTTATTATCCCTGCCTGGTTATCTTGTTTCTGAGTCTGCCTGTTTACCTGTTTTGATCCTGTTCTGCCTGCCCTGACCTGTGCCTGGAATAACGTCTATGATTGATAACTGCCTGCCTTGACCATCGCCTGTTCTACGATCCTGATTCTGTCTGCCTGCCTTTGTGATCCCTGCCTGTATTACCGTCTATGCTTGACCTCTGTTTGCCCTGACCATTCTGCCTGTACGACCACTCTTATTAAAGACACAGCAATTGGATCTCTGCCTGTTAGTCCTTTGTTACAGAAGACTTCGCCTCAACAAGATCCAGCTGTCTACCCGGACCTACCTGGTTGGTCGCCCACAAAGACTTTTTCTAGAAGGGGAAAGATGGATTCCGTCATCACCCCCGCCATTGCCCAAAGGACGGCGCAGTGGTTCTTTGCCGCGGCAGCTGTGCACGCCTGGAGGCTGCACGGACCTGCCGCTTCTGAGGAGCCCACAATGATCCGCCAGCCAGAGCCTGATCCAGAGATCCACCTGCCAGAACCAGAGCCCGAGCTGCTGTGGCCCGAACCGCCAGAGCTGCCTGAACTGTGGCCCAAACCGCCAGAGCTGCCTGAACTGTGGCCCGACCCGCCAGAGCTGCCTGAACTGTGGCCCGACCCGCCAGAGCTGCCTGAACTGTGGCCCGACCCGCCAGAGCTGCCTGAACTGTGGCCCGACCCGCCAGAGCTGCCTGAACTGTGGCCCGACCCGCCAGAGCTGCCTGAACTGTGGCCCGACCCGCCAGAGCTGCCTGAACTGTGGCCCGACCCGCCAGAGCTGCCTGAACTGTGGCCAGACCCGCCGCTGGACTTCCGGGACTTCCCAGCACCGCCGCCGGCCTTCGCGGACTTCCCAGCACCGCCGCCGGCCTTCGCGGATCTCCCCGAGCCGGCAACGACCCGTCAGCCAGAGCCGCCAGAGCCTGCAACGACCCGTCAGCCAGAGCCGCCAGAGCCTGCAATGACCCGTCAACCAGAGCCTGAGGTACCGTTTCCCACCCTATCCCACCCAGTATCACCTCTGTCCCTGTCTGTGTCTGCCAGCCCTCCTGCCCTGTCTCTGCCAGAGATTGTCAGTCCTGCACCGCCACTGCATGTGCTCAGCTGGATGGTCCCGCCGCAGATCCTGCCGACTCCAGCCTCGACGGCAGTCGGGGAATGCCTGACTCCGCCTCCAGCCTCAGACCCCTTCTCTCCACCTCGGTCCGTCAACACTTCGGCACAGCCTGGCTTCTCACTCCCTCAGCTTCACCAAAGTCCCTCGACCATCATCTCCATCGGGTTCCCTCGTCCTCCAGGCTCCACCTTGGTCGTGCGTCGCCTTGCCTACACCTGCGGCTCCAGCTGGCTCCTTCCTCCCTCCGGTTTACACCTTATGTCCTCTGTCACTCCGTCTCCAACTCTGCTCTCGGTCCTTTGGATTCCGCCTCGGTCGTTCGTCGCTGCGGCTGGCCTTCGGTCTCCGGAACCAGCGGCGTCGATCGGGTCCATCGGCTGGTCAGCTACGTCCTGGGACCTTACGGACCTGCCAGACCTCCCAGATCCACCAGCCTTGCCTGAACCAGCCTGGTCTGTTCCCCCAGCACCACCCTGGAACTTTGAACTTTGGGCGCCGCCATGGTGGTGCGCGGTGCCTTTTAGCTGCCTCACGCCAGGAGGCGCTCGTAGGGGGGGGGCTCTGTTATGATATGAGCTCTGCGCTCCCCTCCATGGCCACCAGAGGGAGCTCACACATATACTGACTCTACACTACACACTACATTTCCCAGCAACCATCACACTGGACTGATTACACACACCTGGACTCCATCATCACTGTTTGCCACACCACCTGTTTATCATTACTTGGACTATAAAGGACTGCTTCATTCTTACACTTATCGCGAAGTCTTGTTAGCCCCGGTTGTCAATTCTGAGCGTTATTATCCCTGCCTGGTTATCTTGTTTCTGAGTCTGCCTGTTTACCTGTTTTGATCCTGTTCTGCCTGCCCTGACCTGTGCCTGGAATAACGTCTATGATTGATAACTGCCTGCCTTGACCATCGCCTGTTCTACGATCCTGATTCTGTCTGCCTGCCTTTGTGATCCCTGCCTGTATTACCGTCTATGCTTGACCTCTGTTTGCCCTGACCATTCTGCCTGTACGACCACTCTTATTAAAGACACAGCAATTGGATCTCTGCCTGTTAGTCCTTTGTTACAGTCCCAACCCCCCCTCCCTCCATACTACCATCCCAACCCCCATGTCAAATTCAACAGATTCATCCGCACACTGTCTATATATCCGCCTCTAATGCACGATAAGGCCATGCGTATGCGTAGAATTGTGTGATGTGTTCCTGATTAAAATGATTTGTGACCTGCCCACTCTTTAGTGCAGATTGGTAAATGCAGCCATTTGATAATGTGTCTTGAAGATGAGTCATATTTGTCAGGCTTATTGAGTGCTATGAACTGTATACTGCTGTATGAAATGATTAATAATCTGAGATTTAAGAGCATAAAATGAGTCAGAACAGTAGTGATAAATGTGATAGGCAGCGGTTTTACTTATAAAGAGTGTATAAAAAAATCTTTAAAATCCAACAGAAATTTATTACCATTACTTTTGGGCTATGTTTGAAAAGTAAAAGATGGTATAGTACAGTAGTAATATTTGCAGCTTGCTCAGTTTTGGTAATTTGTGTTTGTTTGTGTGTGTGTGTGTGTGTGTGTGTGTATGTATATATATATATGTATGTGATATATATATGTATATGTGTATATATATTACACTACTACTGTTTAAAAGTTTGATGTCAGTAAGATAATACTAATACAAGTTAATACTACATTTATTTAGAGAGAAACATTAAACATCATTGTGAAGACATTTATAATGTTACAAGATTTTCATTTAAAATAAATGCCATTAATTAAAAATTAAAGCCATTTTTAAATGTGTGTTTCTACTGAAAATTCAGCTTTGTCTTCACCGAAGTAATTAATAAATAAAATAAAATAAAGGTTTTTTTTTTTGTGCAGACTTGGTGAGCATCGAGAATGACTCATACTTGTTTATGATACATAAACCTTTATTACTATTACGTTTGGTCTGTAGAGTACAGTCATTTATTTTATGCAGTAATCTACTTGCTTGTTTTTTTGCTGATAAAAAAAAAAAAGAAACGTATTTTATACGATTCTCTTTGGCAATACAACTGGACGCGTGCACATTTGATTCTGATCCAAATTTAATCACCTTGTTCCACTAAAAACTAGCACAGAAACAAGAAGAGTTGAGCTGTGCCAATATTGTTGATTCAACATATTAACCTCCTTTTATTTAATTCCCTCAAATCTTTCTGCCAAATCTTCCTCCTTTTAGTGTGATGATCATCCAAGGAGCAGGAAGCCAGCCAGAATTATTCATAAAACAATAGTTACACTCTATACGCGTTGCGTGTGTGGAAATGAGCGTGCTCTTTTTAAGTTTGTCAGTGTATTTTAGGGAGGTGATTTTGTGTAATCAATAACGACAAAGGAGGCAGAAATGCTTTATTCTCAGAAGCATTCATAATGTGAACATTCTTATGCTGCGTCAGAGAAACGGCATATCCGAACAATCCTGAATGTGAACTATAATAGCACTGATTGGCTGTTTCAAACAGGTACTCAGGAATGCTTACAAAGAAGTCCAGTATACACTGTAACGAAAAAGCTTATGGCAGGTGAGACTGAAATACAGTCCTTACTATCACCGTAACCCCCACGAAGCCTCAGCACAGCTGTAGCCCCCATTTGTGGGCTTTTCCCTCCATCTCCTGAGAAAAAAAGCCTTTGTATTTGGCTTGAGTGCGAGCCCTGTGTGTGTGCAGACTCCCACTCATAGAATGGTGGAAAACCACTCCTGTAAGGACCAGAAGAATGATAAAGCAAAACCAGAGGGAGAGCAAGATGTGAGATTTGATGTTTTGAGGAGAATGAAAGGGAATAAGAAAACGGGAGTAATTCAAAACAGAGGGACTGAGAAATAAGCGGCACTGAACTGTGATCTTAAGACCTAGAGTCTGTGCAAGAGAATGGTATTGAAAAGAAAGCGTCTCTGGAGGATTCTGTAGACGAGCAGAGATCTTAATAACGATAAAAGGCTCATGGGATGTCTGCATTTAGTTTAGACGTCTCCCATAATAATTTCAATTTAAAGCCATTACCAACCCTTATGCCTTCAGAGCATAAGACCAAATTATACCTTACAAATATATTATTTTTTTAATGTTTTTTGCTTGACGACCACATATAATTACAGAAAAGGCTTCTTGCACTTGCAACAGTTATATAATTTAATTTACATATCCATTTTCCACCTTCATGCTGCCCTTTAAAGTTGAATGAAATGAACATGAAATCGTCTCAGGTTACGTACGTAACCATAGTTCCCTAAGAGGGAACGAGACACTGCGTCTTGCAGCCTCAGCTCCTAGGCATGCCGGCCTGTTCAGACACTGTTCAAGCTAACCCGCTTCCGGGTCGTGACGTGCCTTTATACTCCTTGGTCATGACGTGATGACGTCATCTCGGCGACGTACACGCCCGCACGTTGGTTTTATTGTGCTTCAAGAGACATATACACTGAAGGGTTCCCAATCGCGTCTCGACGCAGTGTCTCGTTCCCTCTTAGGGAACTATGGTTACGTACGTAACCTGAGACGTTCCCTGTCCAGGGAACTCGCACTGCGTCGAGACGCGATTGGGAACGAGGAATACCCACGCCGCCTCAGCGTACGGGGTATGCCAAGCGAAACGTAGCTCACTACGATAACGCCAATGATCCCAAGGCGGGGTTTAGGTCTAACTGGTAGAACCTAATAAAGGTATGCGGTGAGGACCAGCCAGCCGCATCACAAATGTCCGCGAGGGAAGCCCCTGCGGAAAAGGTTTTCGAGGCAGCCATGCTCCGAGTAGAATGAGCTCGGACAGACAGTGGACACTGCTGTCCTGCCAGCTCATAAGCTAAAGAAATAGACTCTGAAATCCATCTGCTCATAGTAGGCTTAGAAGCAGGGGAGCCTCCGGGGGCCCCAAAACAGACAAAGATTTGGTCTGACCTACGCCACGTGGCAGTCCTGTGGACGTAGGCGTCCAGTGCTCGCACTGGACAAACCTTGTTCTTTAACTCCTGGTCATGATCAGTAAATGGAGGAGGACAGAGAGCCTGTAGTACTATGTGGCGCATAGGACTAGAAAGCACTTTAGGTACATAACCCGGCCTGGGATAGAGAAAAACTTTAGCCAAGCCGGGCGCAAACTCTAAACATGAAGGGGCCACAGAGAGGGCCTGCATGTCACCAATCCTCTTGAGGGAAGAAATGGCGAGAAGAAAGAGTGTTTTAAGAGTAAGGTGCTTATCTGAAATCTCGTCCAGCGGTTCAAAGGGAGCCTGGGACAAGGCCTGGAGCACCAGGGACAGGTCCCAAGGAGGCACCCTTGAACGTACTACAGGCCTCAGCCTCTGAGTGCCACGTAGGAAACGAACTATGAGGGGGCCCCTGCCCAAAGAGGCACCACTCAAAGGTACGTGGTAAGCAACTATGGCAGCCACGTAAACCTTTAGTGTGGAGGGGGACAGCCCTGCTGCGAACCTTTCTTGCAGGAACTCCAGCACGGTGCCAACCTGGCAGGTAACTGGGTTCAGCTGCTTTTCGCAACACCAAGAAGTGAAAATCTTCCACTTCTGAGCATACAGTTTCCTCGTGGACGGGGCTCTGGAGTGGAGAATGGTCTCTACAACCTCGGCTGAGAGACCAGACTCTATGAGCTGGGCCCCCTCAGGGGCCAGACCCATAGTTTCCACAGTTCTGGGTGAGGATGGAAAATCCTCCCCTGAGCCTGGGACAGGAGGTCCCTCCTGACCGGAATCTCCCACGGAGTGCCGTCTAGGAGGGACACCAGGTCCGAAAACCACACCCTGCCCGGCCAGCAACTAGAGTGAGACGGACCTTCTCCCGGCGAACCTTCTCCAGAACCCCTGGGAGCAGAGCTACGGGGGGAAAGGCATACAGGGGTAGCACCCTTGCCTCATGGCGTCCAGGCCGAGAGGCGCTGGAAGATAAAGGGAGAACCAGAGTGGACAGTGAGTCGTCTCTCGAGACGCAAACAGATCCACTTGAGCCTGGCCGAATCTCTCCCAATTCTGCTCCATCACTTGAGTGAGGAGTCGCCACTCCCCGGGCCTCGGCCCCTGCCTCGACAGGAAGTCTGCCCCCAGGTTCTGGGCCCCCGGGATATATCACTCGAAGAGAGAGCAGCTCCCTTTGGGCCCAGAGGAGGATCCTGATCGCCAACTTGGAAAGTCAACGAGAACGGAAACCCCCTGGTGGTTCAAGTAGGAGACCACCGACGTATTGTCGGTCCGGACTACTACATGATGGCCTCTGAGGTCGAGGAAGAACGCCCATAGCGCCATCCAGGCAGCCATCAGTTCCAAGGCGTTGATATGCCAGGAGAGATGTGCCTGTCCCATGGACCTTGGGCCGAGCGGTCCCTTAGGTCCGCCCCCCAGCCCGAGCGGGACGCATCTGTCGACAGCATGTGCGGTGACAGATGGGCCCCAGTGCGAGCTTCTGGGAAAGAAACCAGTTCAACTTCCACGGATGCAAGGCTCGAAGGCATCGCCTTGAAACCCTGATCAGACGGAAGGGGTTGCCCCTCGGGGAAAACCCTCTGGTTTTGAGCCACCACTGCAAGGGTCTCATGTGGAGCAGGCCGAGTGGGATAACACTGGACGCTGCCGCCATCAGACCCAACACTCTCTCGAAGTGTCTGTACAGTGACTAGCTGGCCTAGCTTGATATTCTGGACTGTGGGCAAAATAGTAGCAATGCGCACGAGGAAGAGCCGTCCGCATGCTATGTAAGCGAGAGTGACATCTCGATGTCAGACTGCTACCTGCCGTGACTGAGAAAAGGATCAACAGATCGTTGATGAGACACAGCCCAAAATCGTGGAGCTAGGGAAGCTAGTGAAGCTGAACAACAACATGACGTCCCAAATGTCTGGGAGAAAAGTCCAACAGACCTTATACTGAGCGATCCCTCAGGACCGCCCAAAACCCATGAGAGAAGTATCTGTCGACAGCATACGCAGTGACAGAGTGCTCTCAGTGTGGGCCTTTTATGGGACGAGAACCAGAATTGCTCCCACATACCTGAGGTGCGTAGGCATTGCCTCGTGACCTTGATAGTGTGGAAGCGGTTTCCTCTGGGAAAACCTTCTGGTGCTGAACCACCACTGAAGGGGCCACATGTACAGACGACCGAGTGGACCGCACTGGAAGCTGTTACCATAATGCCCAGCAGTCTCGACTGCTCAGTGAGTGATTGGTCTAGCTTTTGCTATTGACTGCTGGTGGGATGATGTCGATGAGCACGGGTGAAAGCCGTGCTGGCAACGACACAGAATCCCAACAACGCTTCGGAAGGTGGCTCCCAAATGAGGATACAACACCTTCCTACTTGCGTACAGTCTGAGCCCTCGAACCCCGGTTTCCAGCATGATAGGCAAACACAATATCCACTGTACCACAGCAGTTATTAACATACTGATGGCACAAAGTAAATACAACACCCAACTCCTCAGAGCCGGGTTGTTGTTGTTCAAGTTGGAAGAAACCGCACAGGGCGTGCTTCCGGACCTTGAGAAGTCCCCGCGATAGGGATCGCCGCTGAGCCTCAGCTGCAGCAGGACCTAAACCGCGAGTCTGAACAGTCTCCTCGAAGACTGTCAGACAGGAATGGCAACCTACACAGTCGACGCCCTCGAGCGCAGACCATGTAAGATTAGCCCTCCCCCGCACCTTCCAGTGAGCGAGAACGACACCTTGATGCCGAACTGCTAACTGTCATGACTGAGCCATGATGAGGCTCAGAACATGGATATCTTGAAGGCGCAGTGCCCAAGCTTTAGTGAAGGTGCAGTTGGTAAGTTTGCCATATCTGCGCACTTTTCTCAATTACACGTGAAATCCCTTTTCTTTTAAACTAGACTCGGGGCACGCGTACCAGCAAATACTTACACACACACACACACGTTGAGCTTAGAGCGCTGTGAAGACACTGAAAGCTAACCCGCTTCTGGGTCGTGACGTGCCTTTATACTCCTTGGTCATGACGTGATGACGTCATCTCGGCGACGTACACGCCCGCACGTTGGTTTTATTGTGCTTCAAGAGACATATACACTGAAGGGTTCCCAATCGCGTCTCGACGCAGTGCGAGTTCCCTTGACAGGGAACTCAATTTACACAATGTGATAAACATTTAAAAAAAGTTTAATATGAGGATCCTTCAGATGTTTAACATTGTGCCATAATTTTTTTTTGTGACAAATAGCTTATACAGTAATACCTCGAGATACGAGCGTCTCTACATACGAGTATTCCAAGATACGAGCAAGCCTTCGGGCACATTTTTGCTTCTAGATACGAGTAAATATTCGAGATACGAGCACTCGTAATGACACCGATGCTGACGCACTTTCACTTCATGTTCACTGACTTCTGTGCGTGTTGCGTGAGTAGCTGATTTTCTCTCTATGTTGTGCATTATTCTTCGTAAGAGCGAAAGTGGGTAGTAAGGATGGCAGTGAGAAGAGGAAACGCATGATGACCATGGAAATGAACCATGAAATTGTGGATAAATATGAACGCAGTGCCCGCTTCAGTCATCCAGCACGCACTTATGATCGCAGTACATCCACGATATGCATCATCCTAAAGCAGAAGGATATTATCAAGAATGTAAATCCTTCCAAGGGAGTGAAGATTATATCAAAGTTATATTCGAATATAAATGATGAGATGGAGAGGCTTCTGTTGTTGTGGATAAAGGAGAAGCAGATCTCCCTCGACAGATATTTCGTTAACAGGTCTGCGTCAAGTGAAAGTGAGGGCAGTCAGCCAAAAAAAGGTAAGAAAAATTATCAAAAGTAAAGAATACAAATCGAAAAAAATCAAAACAACAATATACAATAGAAAAGAAAAAAATATGTAAGCTAAGTTCAGTAATGCTTAGTTCCTGCTATTCAAGAAAATTACAGTTTTTACTAAACTAAAAAAGTAAACGAAAAAAGTACGTAAAAATATTTGTACTGAAGGGCAGTAAAATGGTTTTATGGTTTTAACTTAAAAATAACAAAATAAAGAAAATACTCTAGAAGCAATCTACAGCAATTAAATTTTGGGGTGAAAATGTTTTATTGTGATGAAAATATCATCATAATGCAAAACATTTCTACGTAATTACAAAGTCCTGATTGCAGAATATGATATGATATATGATTTTCCCAGTTTTTTGGAAAAAGATGTAAAATGTTACCTGTACATTTCCTGAAAAGTTTTATGAGAGTAAAAGAATATAATAAAGTCCCACCATACTTCTCTAATTGAAGCCTGCTGTTTGCTGTATCTTTAAGAGTTTCTATATGTAAATGCTCCTGTTATTGGCTAATATTTGCATATTTGCATAGTTCATATTGTTGTTCATCAGGATGGGCCAAATGTGTAAATATGGGTTGTTTTATGTCATGATGGTTTGCGAATGATCAGTTTTTTCAGACAGTTCACCTATTTATTCATCTTCATGTTGTTCCAAAATTGTATGACTTTCTTCTGTGGAAAACAAAAGAAGAGATTTTGAGAAATGTCTCTGTCCAAAATGGTTTGGTAATTTTTTTATCAATTCTGAATAAGAGACAAATATTCCAATTGTAATTTATAAAGCTTTATTTTCTGTCAAGAAAAGGTCAACAGTCATACAGACATCCGAAGCTGCCCTGCAGAGTGTGACAAAGAAGGGAGGGCTGCTCCAGCACTTATATCTCTTGTCAAGGCTAAAGGCTCGTTGTAATTTTCCCTTCCTTTTTCCATGAGGAACACATTACTCTCTCTATACCTCAAGCGTATTTCTTCCAACTTATTATAACTTACTAGTTCTACAGAATAAAAAACACAATTAATGTCACACTCAATAATGCCAAGAAACTAAATATAATCATATATAAGAATAAAGAATATAAGAAAACATAATTTATAAAATTCCATCACAATTAACCAATCAACCAAAGTTGATTCCATTTGAATCAACTTTCTTCAAAATATCTTTTCTGCTATGCAGAAGAAAGTAATGCAAGTTTGGACCGAGATAGGGGTGAATAAATGATGGTAAAACTATCACTTCAAACTTCCATAAATGCTCCTAGTAAACTGAGGCTCTGCATTTTGAACTTTTAGTTTCAAAGTATTGTCTTCGAAATGGGAAAGGAAAAACCACGATACGTGCTTTACCCAAGTTTGTGAGACATGAGTGTTAGGCCGCTGTGGGGTTAGTGTCTTGAGCTAACCAAGTCTCCTAATCCCTACAGCAGATTATCCAGTCTGAGAGGTGTCTTCTCTCTTCTGTGTCATCTGGGTTCATGAGCCAGCGCCCCGATGTGACTATTAGGAACTCAGTGGTTCAAATCCACCCATTATCTGTGATTAGTCAGGGTGATGCTGCGGGAAGATTAGTGGATGCTGAGCAGGAGAGCTTAACGTTGACATCAAGGAATGGCACGGAATCAGCTCACACCAATTTACCCAATGCATACAGACCAGGCTCATTGGAAAAACGTGCCTATGGCGACATTTCTGCGCAATGATGTTACATTGTTTCGAGACGCTTTCAACGTGAAGTCTTCAGTGAATGCAGGAAAAACCTGTTCAGTTTGAGCCGAAAAAGAGATGAACATGAACCTGGAACTGTTTTATGATGTATGGCGGTTCAGTCATTAAATGTCCGCTGAGTACCGGTAACACTGAAAGGATAATGCTTGCTCGCATTTGTAAATAACACATACACTAAACCCTAAAGATATCCGATAATGTTAACAAAAGCAAATGTGAGATAAAAACACATTTGCTGAAGCAACCATGCCATTTTAGCTTGCTCTTTTAGAGCAATTCTTTTTCATTTTGCTGGAAGCAAATGAAGCGATTGTCAAAATGTATTAATTTACAAATCATGCGCTATGGTAAAAGTGTTCTGAGGTCATAACGTAGCAAGAATATGTCTTTATTAATTGATAACTACCTAAGCAATCATAATTTTGTCCAAAAAGAAATAAAAATTTTACTGTCTCTAATGCTAATTTTCCAATGCTAAAGTGCTAATTTTCCAACGAAAAAATGTGCATCTGTTCCGTATATGTTCTTAATATTGCTGATATTGTTTTAAGGCAATTGTTGGAGATGCATGGCTTGGCATTTTATTATAGTTTCTCATATGTTAGTCAAATAGCCTGTAAAACAATTGAAATAACACTCGCGTTGAGCAACACCACTGAAAGAAGTTTCTTGTTGTGGAAGTGGCGAGATACAGGTTAAAGTTTACCTTAAAACCTGGCAATAATGATGTTTCTGGCTCATTACCCTGCCATTGTGATATTGCTTGCCTGTCATGTTCACAAAGGTTTCACAAATCTAGGTCAAACTGTTGAAATGGAGAGAGTAATTGCAAAGTAAACAGCCCATCCACTCATATAATTTTTATTTTGGTCACATCAAAATGATCTTGAAATGATCTTTTAGAGCATTCCATTCAGCTCTGTTAAATGAAAGCTACACCTCTGTGCCCGTGACCATGGTAGTGTTTACTGACTAATGGGCCAAAAATAAGGGGACTATTCGAAATAACAGATAAATAACATAGTCTTTTGTGTTAGTAGTATTATTTTACAATTAATATGAACGTGTGTGTGTGGAGAGAGGCTGCTAACTACGTCAATGATGACTGTTAAATGATTCTGATTGGCTAAGAAAGAAAGAAAGATAAACAAAACTAGTAATTTTAAAATTTCTCATTTTTTTAAAATTTCTCATTACGATGCAGTTAATCACCTCACCAATACAGACCATATTAACACACACACACACACACACACACACACACACACACACACACACACACACACACACACACACACACACACACACACACACACACACACACACACACACACACACAGCTTCTCCAAGGCTGAACTCGGCTCAGGCTCCAACTATCAACAGAAAGACTCTCAAAACATTCTGATAACATGTTCTTGTCACAGTCTGGTCTTGATCCTCCTGTTTTGTCCCTCATGTGTTGCCGTAGCTGTCTTGTTAGTTTGATTACCCATTTAGTTCACCACCTGTTTGTAATTTCCTAGTGTATTTAATCCCTCATGTGCATCATGTCTTTGTCAGTCGTTGAATGTTATTGAATGTATGTTCTGCTTTTTCGAATGTGTGGATGCCGCTCCCTGTTTCCGAGGTTTCCCTTGTTCCAAGTTTGCACCCTCTAGTGCGTTTTGTTTTCATGTTTTTAAATAAAGTGTTTTTGTTGGTATCGCACAGCCAGCAGCAGCCGTGATAACAGTTCTATCTGTTGAGAAGTGCAGACAATATTCATCCTTACTCTATGGAAAACTACAGAAAAGTAAAGAAGTAATAATTGGTTACATAGGTGATAGACTGAATTGTACAAATAAGAAAAAGAAAATAATATATATACAAATAAGAAATATATACAAGCAGCAATGGATTTCCGAATCGTCCCCACAATATATATTGAACTCAGGTGTGATGAACCACAGTTAAGTTATGTTTTAACAGGTGGGGCAAACACTTTTCCCACTAGTGCCCCCCCCCCCCCCCCCTTACTAATAACAACCTTCATTTAAAAACTGCATTTTGTGTTTACTTGTGTTACTTGTGACTAATATTTAAATTTGTTTGATAATCTGAAACATTTAACTATGACACGCATGCAAAAAAAAAAAAAAGTAATCAGGAAAGGGCAAACTTTTTCACACCACTGTGTATATATAGTGTGTGTGTGTGTGTGTATATATATTGTATGTGTGTATGTATGTGTGCCTAGAATCAGATGAATCTTTTAGGGTTCTTGAAATTGTTCTCAGACAACCAAATGCAAAATGCAACCAAAATCATACAGTGTGAATCCAGATTAAGTGACTTTAAACACGGCTGGTGCCAGACGGGCTGGTCTGAGTATTTCAGAAACTGATAATCTACTGTGATTTTCATACACAACCATCTCTAGAGTTAACAGAGAATGGTCCAAAAAAATAGTAAATATCCAGTGAGCAGCAGTTCTGTGGGTGAAGATGCCTTGTTGATCAGAGTAGAATAGCCAGACTGGTTTAGCTGATAATCAAATAATCACCACTTGCTACAACTAAGGTCTGCAAAAGAGCATCTCTGAACACAAAATGTTGAATGTTAAAGCAGATGAGTTACAGCAGCAGAAGAACACATCGGTCTCACTCTTGTCAGCTTAGAACAGGAAATTGAGGCTACATTTCACAAGGACTCAACAAAATTGAAGATTGGAAAAACGTTGTCTGGTCTGAATAGTCAGAATTTGGTGAAAACAACATGAAAGCTTGGATCTATCCTGCCTTCTGTCAACGGTTCAGGCTGGTGGTGGTAGTGTAATGGTGTGGAGGATATGTTCTTGCCACATTTGGGCCCCTTAGTTCCATTTGAGCACAGTTTAAACACCAAAGCATATCTTGAGTAGTGTTGCTGACATCTCAATCCCTTCACAGTGTTTCCATCTAATGGGAAGATAGTGGGATAATGCATAATGTCATGTTCAAGAAAACAGTGTGAGATGATTTGAGCTTTGTGACATTGAGTTCATTAAACAGTTCTGAAGGCAGAAGGCAGAAGGCAGTTCTGAAGGCAAAAGGGGCTCCAACCTGCTACTAGCATGGTGTACCTAATAAAGTGGCCAGTGAGTGTGTGCAAAAACCAGTAGAGCATTAGTGTTTACAAGGCCAAAGTCATGGGTTCGATCCCAGCGAAAGCAAGAACTGATTCAATGTGTTCCTTGAATGCAATGTAAGTCACGTTGGATAAAAGCATCTGCCAAATGCATAAATGTAAATATAACATGAATTTATATAGAACTAGGTAAACACACGCACACAAACAGAGGGCACCGCCGTACGTCACTGCTTGAATGCCCACTAAATCGCTTTGGATTATAGTGTCTGCCAAATGCATAAATGTAAATGATGCGGTTTATACTGTAGAAGAAAATCTTCCAGACAGTAGGCATCTGTTTGCATTTATTGTTTTTTAAGCCTTGTGGGAGGCAGCCATTAAATTAAGAATTCTCTTAAGGTTTTCTCTAAGTGTAGTTATCGGTGCAAAAACAAAAAAAATACGCAATGCATTTTGTGCGTCTGGTGACTGATTGTATTGGTTAGATTTGTACGATGTGTTTGAGGGTGAATGTGTTAAACATAAAATACCAGTTCTTAAAATATAAAAGAATAAAAGTATGATGTTAGAATAAAGTCTATTGTTAGTACTATTAAGATTTTCTATACTGACATAATTGTCTTTACAATTAAGCAATTTAAATTCCCAAATTCTCATTACTATTACTGTATCTGGTTATTTTATGTCTGATTTTTTAACAATGGGAATTTGAGAGGAAACTGTGCTTCATTGTCATGAAAATAAAGTAAATATTGGGTTGAAATATGTTTTGGCTTTGTGAAAGTAAAGAATTGGGTTTTTTTTAGTTAAAGAGGTGCTCAGGTTATGATTTTATAGCATTTGTGCTGTTTTGCTGCTCATATGTAATTGCAAAGAATTTGCAGTGATTATTCTCTGATCCATGTTATTAGCTTATGCCATTCAACATCAATAAGACTAAGAGCTTCATAGCGCACAGATCAGTGTGGCAAAGCTGAACGTTTTTTTTTTTAGCACCAGCTAAAAACCAGCTGTGTTACACCCCAGATTTTATTTAGAAAACTGGAAATTTAGCTCAAAATTCCATTATTATCTTTCGACATTGATTTTCCCTCTTGAAGTCCATTGTTTCATTACTGATATGAAATGAAACGATAGAAATTAAACTTACAAAAGACTAAGAGAATGTAATATCTCAATGCTGACAGAATTGTTTTTTAAATTATTTTGAGAACCGTTCACCACAACACAGCAGACATCACAGACTTAACTGCAGTCTTTTATGAGGGCGCTCTATCTGGTGTCTCAGTCTGTCATCCACTCAGTATTTGTTAACTACTGTACTTAACAGGAATCTATAATATTGTTATAATATTGGTCACATTATTGAGATGCAACCGGTTTCTGTCTATGAATTAGTGTGGACAGATTAATTACTCCTGAAAACGTACATGTCCCATCGGGTTTGGACACAGTATAACATTCAGATGTTGTTTCAGACCATTTAGAAAAGCATGTCTTCATTGTGATGCCTTTTCTGATTGTTTTTTTTGGTGGCACAGCAATACACTGGAAAGCAATCTAACTTCTTGCTGTCTCTTTATTTCCACAATATTGACCTATTGGGCATATACTAATTAGGGCCAGCCAGAAAACTACATTGCTTTGCACATCTGATTTACTGTGACTCAGCAGAACATAGCCATATAAATGGCCTAATCCTGACTGACCCATTTAGTATTAATGCTAAATGAATGGTATGTCTGCAACTGTGGCACAATGTTGCTAGCGGGCTTAATTATGTAAGTGAAAATGAGCTTCTTGGGTTTGCCAACATTCTCTGATGCTAAGTCAGCCATGCTGGTTTTAATAGTGGTGTTGTCTAACTTTGAGTGTGTACTTGATTATAATGCTAGTCTAGCTACGGCTCAAAGGTTTGTTAGAGCTGTAAATTGATGTTCCATCTCAAGGTATTATGTATTCTTAAAATGCATTCAAGAGTATTCGTATCTTTTTACTTAAGAAAAAATCATAAAATCATTATAATCTCTTAAAGTTAGGATAATCTCAAATTATTCTTAAATCCCCAAAGAGTAAGATGCTTACTTTATTGGTTTGTTTGAATTATTATTGACTACAGGTTATCAGATTATTATCAGTTTTTATTTCGTTTGCTTTTGCGCACAGTGCGAGTTAGATTAGTGAGGGTATGCGAGGGTAGCATTTAGTGTAGGTGCTACATTATTTTCAAATGTGGTAAATCATGAAGCTTTAAGCGCCACTCTCCAGACATTTCATTTCCAAACTGCAGGGATCTGTGCATTAACCAACGTATTAAAATGCTGTCACAGTCACTTTCAACTGTTTCAGAGAAAATGGAACTCGCTGTTTAGTGCAAGTCACTTGACATTTCACTTTGAAACTGCGTTTAAAAAAATAATAATTTAGCAAAAATATACCCACAGGCACGTTTTTTTATTTTTCTTTTAAATAAAACATCTACAATATAGGAAATAAATCTGTTCTGATGATTCTAAAATTATTATTGTTATACATTTATCAGTGTGTATGTGGGTAATGTAAGACTCTGTCATTAGAAACATTGTCATGTTATCGATAGTATAGTTTTAAGAAACTATTTGAGAACGTCTTACAAATTTTTCCAAGAATTTTGTTCAGGAACATTCTTACAAACTTGGAATTTATTTGAATTCATTTAATTTCTTAACTCCTTTCTACTTAACTCTTTCTACATCATTGATTGTAATTTCTGAGACAATTTTTTTCTCGCCATTGACAATTTTCTGGCTTTCTGTGTTTTCACTGTTATACGGGAGGGGCGCTACTACGCCAAACACAGGCGAAGAAGCAGCAGAAACTAGCAATAGAATATGTAACCATATGCATATGTAAAATAACCTGATCATCAACATTAAACAGCATAATGTTAATGAATGAAATGTCAATCCAGAACGAGATATAGGACTGTGCAACTTTCGGGGGTGTTGATGGACTCCATCTATGTTTTTGATCATCATTCCTAATCTTATCCAGACGTAGTCTTTGACAAAAACACATAAAAAAAAAAACACTTTCTTAATGAAACTTGCCTTCATTCAAGTGTTGATAAAAACAGAAAGTATTAAACTAGAATAAAACGGGGTGTTTTTGTTCAAAATAGAGGGCCTATTCTTTCTTTTGATATGTTGCATGATAAATGTTCTGGGGGCCTTAATTTCTTGTGAAAATGATAAAAAATGCTGGCGCTGCCTGGCAACTTTTTTTCAAAACGCTGGATGGGTAAGAGTTAACGTTTCATGAAAGCCTATAAAGGTGAGACGCTCCCTCCTCCGCTTGAAAAATATTCTTAATCCACAGCCATAGGTGAAATCTAGCCTTGAGGAGCAGAACAAACATCGGTACTGACTACTGAAACTTCGTTCTAGAGCATCTCTAATGTTTGAGCTCTGATACCAGATGGCAGCTTGCCCCCTGCCAAGCACCGCCCGACCCCCATGAGGCTTGTGCTCGGTGATCAAAGCTGCACTGAGCTCTGCCCCGAGGAGACTGAGTCCAAATGCATCATTGTTGAGGAAAACTGGGCTGAAACCTGCCCAGAGAAGAAAGAGAAGATGCGTTTTCATCTAATGTCACGCTCAGACTCAACAGAGCAACTGTGGCAGAAGAAATGGCGTTCTTCATCATTTTTCTCAAATCATATTGAGAGGCCCGAGGATGAAAGAAAGGAGAACACGGATCAACAATTACCACCAATATGTCAACAGTGAATTATTACACTGTCTCGAAACAAATCTAGCTTTGATTGAGAGACAAATTTGCTATTAAGAATAGGGAGGGTTCTTTGTCAATTGCTCTGCTCTCTGAGGACAGGCTGAAGGCTTGTTTGAGGTTTGCTCTCTGCTGTTTAAATGATGTCTGTAGGAAACGGCCCACGCAGTTGTGTACTTTACTAATCAAACCACCACACATACACACACGCAGACTCTTTATTCTGAGGTTAAACTAGCATGAGCACACTTATATGTTTGATCAAAAACTGGTAGGCTGGAGGTCTCCGACTTTAATTATTAGTGAGAGCTACCTGAAGAGAGCTACTGCTGTTTCTTTACCTTATGCTTCAGGCTGCTAATATCTTTGGGTTCATATCATATTTCCAAGGAATAATAATGAAATTATTATTGGTTCCACAAGTATTTTTCAAATGAAAAATAAAAGATCTGCACTCAATTGTGTCTTAGTAAAAAGGTTTGCAAAAAGCGTTGAGATAACCGATGATGTAAAATGTACATATGTAAAATGTACATGCACTGTATATGTTTGCTAACAACAAAAGGCATATGTGCACCAACTAACAGCAGAGATTGTAATGGATACTTTATGTTGTGAATATACCTTTAAGACGGCGTATGTAGTTGTGTGCGCGCTGTTCTGGTGTGAGCGTGCGTGGGAGGAGAGTGTGTTTGAGTGAGGAGAGAGACGGCCGCTCTACCGCTGACTGTTATATAGCATAATATACTGTTTCTATTTTCCTTCTTTTATTTGTGATGTTTTTCAGAGTGTTTTCTTTACTTGCGCTCTTTACATGTTTGAGAAGAGTGTGAAACCCGTTTATAAAGCTCGTAATCTAGGCAGACGTCAACCACTCTGACAGCCAGTGCAAGAATTACCAGTATACGATAAAAAACACCTTCGATTCTCGATACAAACCTTTAATTATATTCTCCAACAATGCAAACACAATTTCGCTCACAGTGTAAACACAGGCACAACACACATAAACACATTCGCTCAACACAGTCATTTCGCTCTGACAAAGTTCTGAAAGTATTGTACACGCGGTTACTATGGTTTCTTTACAAACTCTAAAATGCTTTGTTGCTTTTTGCCTTTAACGGTCTGCTTGAAAACAAATGCTTTTAAGCTTCTATCAGTAACAACGTCTTTGTCGATGTCAAAGTAATCTGGGAACTCCTGGACAGTGAATGCTCCTGTGCCTCCTCTTCCAAGATAGCATCTGTAAAGCTGGATTTTTCTGCGAGTTCTTCTGCAGCTGAACGGCATTGGGCCGCAAGAGTGAGTGAAGCGTCATTGGAGTGAGTGACCATACGGACTGATGCACATGCAACGCGAACTCCGCACATGCGCAGTGAACTCGGTACGATTATTAGATAAGTGGGTTCCACTGTATTTGTTTTAGTTATGCAACAAAGCATGTATAGATCAATCAAATGTTTCAGCAACTGACGAAAGCAAGCTCGGTTCTTTTGTTTTTCCTTTAGAAGCATTGCAATTCCCACTGATCTGTTGAAATTATGGGGGGATTTTACAGGATACAACATTATTGTTCTTGATTCTAATTGCTTGATCAGTTTCTCACAATACAACCATTATACAGTATTGTAATACCACAGGATTGTTCCTGATTCTTAAATGGATAGTTCACCCAAAAATAAAAATGTTGTCATCATTTACTCACCCTTATGCTGTTCCATACCTGTATGAGTTTCTTTCTTCTGTTGAACACAAAATATATTCTGAAGAAATTTGGTAACCCAACAGTTGACG
This sequence comes from Rhodeus uyekii, assembly GCA_037043235.1. Taxonomy (NCBI): domain Eukaryota; kingdom Metazoa; phylum Chordata; class Actinopteri; order Cypriniformes; family Acheilognathidae; genus Rhodeus; species Rhodeus uyekii. Next base: position 2,828,220 of record JAWRVZ010000016.1, on the reverse strand, counting down.
GTAACCACTTACTTCCATAGTATTAGCAACAGATCAGACTAGAAAGACCGAAAGATGAAGATCAAATTCAATAATAGCATTTACTAAACAATTCGACAAGAAACAGATGACAAGAGTGCTAACACAACAAAGACGGGACAAACACAGAGTGCAGGTGAGGTGATAAGCACACGGTGATGAACAGAAATGACGAACAACTGTGCTGATGATGATTGACACTACTAGAAGGCGTGTCCTTGTATTGTGATGAGAAGGGGACGAGTAGGATGAGAAGATAGGGAAGGGATTGAGTAGCAGGCACAGGGGTGTCAAGTGCAAGCAGAGGGATGTAGGAGGAGGCGTTGGAGGTGGACAGGTTGTGATGGTGGAACGACGAGACCCCAGCTCCCAGATGAACAATGACGTCCACTACCACCGACCCAGAGTAAAGTTGGGATGATAGCCCATAGTGGAGTCGATGGTGGGAGGAGCTACGGTGTAAAGGTGACCGCAGACATCTGGCTGACGACTGGAAGAAATACTATGGAAGTAAATGGCTATTGTCAACTGTCTGTTTACTAATATTCTTCAAAATATCTTCTTTTTAGTTCAGAAGAAGAAAGAAACCATTTTTTAATGTCAAGCAGGTGTCATGAAGTAAGGAAAGGAGAGCATGAACACTGAGTTTATTTATAGAATGTGCTCTGGTTGACTCACACGATCCATGCGACCCCCCCCATATGCCCGTGGGCACTGCGTTAGAGACCACTGTTGCAGTCTTATGACTCCTGGCTCTGACATCCACAAAAATATTACCAAACTGACTAGAGTTGGTATCATTCAGTTATCTCTGTCAATGTCTTCTCTCCATCACTTACTGACAAATGTAAATTGTACTGCATGTAAATGTACATTAATAGAATTGACAACACTGATGCCATCAAGTCAATCATTAGACCGAAAACAGTTCATAATTAGTTGGTGACCAGTTTTGCTATTTGACTTGATTACTTCTCATAGCTATTTTATTTTCCACTCATGTCACTATATACTTACAGCCAGTAATAAATACATTTAATGACTATGGAATGACAGGAAATTGATTGTTCTTTAAAGTGTAATGAAGTTGGACTTGTGCCAGTGCAGATATAGCACTTCCTTTGACCTACTACTACAATGGCGTCCATACAACCAATAAAAAGTATCTGAAGCCTTAAAAAAGCCTACTTATACCGACCGATAAAAAAAGGCACCAACTATTCCTCTAGCCATTCAGAGAACCTAGTGACTAGTTGATTATGAAAATGTGTAGTTTTACACATCCCTAGTTCAGTGACACATCATCAAACATCAGATTATTTGAGTAAACCCCTTTTTACAAATCAGTACAATAAATGGTTTGATGGCATAGACATTTTTGTTGAATACATCCATGTGAAGCTCTTTAAAAATATATATTATAACCTCCCTTGAGAGACCGTTAGACAATTTACAAGTGGCTTTAAATTAAGACTAAAATAAACTTAGAATGTAAGCAACTTTGAAGTTTTAATAGCATTTGTTATAATGAACTATAATTTTTTAATTCCAGACAGTCTGCCAAATGTTGATTTTCCTTTGTTGATACGAGGATAAAAATAAGTGGGAATCTGGATTAGATGTGAAGGCATGTCATGGGTTTGTATTCTGATATGTGAAGCATGTCCAATCGTTTGATAGAGACATTTATTTGAGGATTACACACATAAATATGATTGGGGACAGGCTGTTCTCTGAATTGGGTATTCAAAGCTCCAGGTATTTCAATTTGTCCCTAAGCCCTAATTCTGGATTAGACTCCTGTTGAAATCCTGTAGTATTGTATGAAAGGATGAGGATATGAGAGAGAGAAAAGAGAATAGTAGAGAAGTTAAATGTAGCCTCAGTGAGTTAAAGGAAGGTTTAGGACTGATTTTCTTTACAGAGTGTCTATTACAGTAAATGCAAATAGACCGCCTTGTTGGCAGAGGCTATTTACACTAACTCCGCCCACTGACGTCTGGTTGGGCCAGACAAAATTATGGAAATCGACGGATTTTCAACAGTGGCAATAGTGGTAAAGTGCATGTCAGAAGGAGAACATAAAGTGTGTTTAGTGCATGTTTAATAATAAAGTGTTTATCCTTTATGGTTACGAGTAGGTTTTGGAAGGGTTTTATTGTCCCAATAAGGGAGAACTCATTTAATAATTTTAATAAGCAATAATTTACTTAATTTCATTGTTAATATTATTATACTGCTTAATGTTCAACAACACTGAGGTGCAAATAGTATCCGCCACTATTTAGAAGTACAGTTGGCATTTACTATTTACTGTCATTGCAAAGAAAATAGTGCTATTTTTATATATTGTAATTAGCTTTTTCTTTATCCCTTCTTATCCTGATTAACATTCATAAAGGTTTTAAAATTCTTTTTAATTTTAAATTTTAATTATTTTCTTTTTAACTGCAATTCTTCTAAAATTGTAAGATTCCTTATTTGCGTTGATGACAAATATTTTAGATGGAAAGTTGTGATGAACAGTGTACAGAACAATTATTGTAGTGTTTTTATGTGTTATTTGACCATTTAAGCTCATTTAAGTTTCAAACATGATTTTTTTAACTTTTCTATCTTGTATTACACTTCAACTAATTGTTCATATAGAGGGGCAATGTATAGATAAGATTACTCTATTACCAAGATGACCTCTTTTAATGATCAAAATACCTGGCGGATTAGTTTTTGCCACCGATTCTTTGATTCTTTGTCATCGATTCTTCACCGATACATTGCAACGGTTGTCAGTTTATACTTGATTTCCAAACTGTACAATGTGGATTACTCAATCGTCAAAATTATCGGTAGATTAAAGATTAGCAAGATATTCAAAACATATTACTTTCTTACTCATCAAAAGAATAATCGGATTACTCAATTACCAGATCTACTCTGAACCAAGATCAACTGTGATGCACTTTTGATTCCTACTCTAATGAAACAAGGATTTTACCATCAGAAAAGTTGTGGAGAGGGATTTCTGAATTGCAGAAGCTCTTCTCACTCATCACTGATGCCCAGACACACCGCTGAAAATCCTGCCTAATGTTATTTTATTTCCCAAATGCACACTATTTAATTTCAATTAAGATATTTACCAAGCAGTTGCTTGAACGGGAGACTCTGGAATAAACTATTTTTTAACAGAACGATTACATAGAGTTTTGTTTTTGTGCCTGTGTATGTCCTTACTTTGTGTGGGAGTAAAATATTCATATTCCCATGTCTCAATCCTGTTCTCAGGTATTGCTCAGGCTTTTTGTTCTGGAAACTGCTATTGTTTAAAGCAGGTTAGATTGTGTTTTGTCCAGAACCATATTTTTGTGTGTTGGCTTATCTCAACCTTTGACTAGAGCACAGTGATGGAAGACTGCAGTACTAAAACAAGATGTAGGGATGGATAGAAGTACGCTTGCCTGCCGTATTCTGACAGAAAGGAGAAGCATATCTGGTTGATTCTGGGACGCCTCGGGTGATTACAGCATCCAGATTGAGCCGCTCGAGCAGAACTCTATTTCTTATCTGGAGGTGAAACTCAAAGGACTGTAGCACATACAAACGATCTTGTTATTGGGTTATGATGTGCAGTGCTATTACATCTCTGATCTGATCCAAAACCTACCAAGCTGCCTTTGTATCTAGTGCCAGTTTGAGGTAGCTGCTTTCTTAGCTAAATGGTACTGTTTTGAAACATCTTATGCAAATCAACATGAACCTTAGGTTAGGTAGATGAATATTAAATTTGAACAAGGCGGGTGTGTGATATATTTGTAATTACAATATACTAACTTTAAATGTCATTTTGACAACACACTAAAGTTAAAATTATAATCAAGCACTTTAGTACATTAGTCAACAAAAATAACTTTAAAGCAAAACATGAGTAAATGCACAACAGAGTATTGGTGCTTATAACGCCAAGGTCATGGATTCGATCCCAGCGAAAGCAGGAACTGATTCTATGTGTTCCTTGAATGCAATGTAAGTCGCTTTGGATAAAAGCGTCTGATAAATGCATAAATGTATGTACTTTAAAGCACGATAACAAATGATTAAAACAATGATTAAAAATGTACTTTATTAATTCAAATTATTACTAATACTTTTATGGAAAATAAATGTCAACATTCCTCTCAAGGTCATTGCAGTGCACTCTGGGATTGGTTTATCTGTAATGGATAGCGCTGTATAAATAATGATAACTTGACATGTTCTCCCTCAAAGGCTATGACTTTCTTATTATGCTGAAATCAGCTTTTTATTGTAAATTAGAGGGATAATTCACTCAAAAATCTAAAGTCTGTCATTAATTACTCATTTTGTTCCAAACCCGTAAGAACTTTGTTTTTAAACAAACTTTTTTACTTTATTTACTTTGTTTTCAGAACACAATTTTTGATGAAATCCAAGAGTTTTACAACACCCCATAATAGCAACATCATAACCATTTTTAAGGACCAGAAAGGAGTAAAGACTTCCATCTCACTACAGTGGTTCAACCTTAATGTTATGAACAGTACGGCGACAACAGTACGTTTTGGCTTTATTCAACAGTTTCTTCTCTTCCGTGTCAGTCTCCGACACGAGGCTTGTGTGTGTGTGGTGTTGACACATGATCCAGACAATATTGAGCCAGCGTCAGCGTCACAGACTGACACAGAAGTGAGGAAATTGTTGAATAAAGTCGTCTTTTTTTTAGTACAAAAAGTATTCTCATCACTTCATAACATTAATGCTGAACCTTAAACCTAAACCTTTTCATTTGTGTTTCGAAGATGAATGAAGTTTTTACAAGTTTAGAACGACATTAATTAATGCCAGAAATGTAACTTTTTAGTGAACTATCCCTTTAAGCTGGTTGAGCCTGAAGCTAATTTAGCCTGAAGTTAATTAAAAAATGTGCATCAGTGATTGAGAATTTGATGTTATACATAGTTATGTGAAATTAGATTTTTAATTAATGAGAATTCACTGTGAGCAGATAAATAAAAACCAAGCTGGTGTTCAGATGTCCTGCTACTCATTGCAGTATTATGACTGGTTACCATCATTTATTGCTTATTGCCATGTCACATCTTGTAACGACACATTGTTGCTTATAACTGGAATTCAGATTAAGATTTACATTTGCTTTCTATTTCTTTCTTTCTCCTCCATTCTGTCTCTCTCTCTCTCTCTCTCTCTCTCTCTCTCTATATATATATATATATATATATATATATATATATATATATGTGTGTATATATGTATATATATATATATATGTATGTTTCTGTCTTCAGTAAAACGAGCAGCGGTGTCTCCCTGTCTGATGGCACTAGTTGATGAAAACAGTTATTAGCAAGTAAACAACTTAGTAGTGAATAATTGAATCCCAATGCAGATGTCCTCATTGTCCTTGAAATGGCACACCATTACAGTTTCATCCAATTTAAATTAAACGCATCACAATTTCATTTCTTCACAGGCTTTCATTTTTGAACACTATCGTTATTAATAAACATAATCATTATCGCTAATTAGTTCATTCTAATCCTGCAGTTGCTATGCTGGTTTTTGACTGATCAAATTGAATGTAAATTGTATATGTTTTTAAACTGGATAACTTTATTCCAAGTCGAGGTTTTCTGTTATCCGCTCCTCGTTTGCACCTTAGGTTAGATTTTCTCTCCAAAAAGCAGACGTGTATAGTCCTCTGACACAGTAAAAACATCAGACCAAGGTTAATCAGAAAAACTGGCTTACTTTTCATGCTTGATTTTCACCTATAGTGACTGATAAAACAGGGGGGTGAGGGTGGGGTAACTGTTATTAAAGGAGACATCCATGTGGAGGAAAAAAATATATCTTTGTGCAAAAAACATGCAGAACACCTTAGCAACTACATAGAAACATCCTGGCAACCAACCAATACTATAGTCAAGTCACATTTATATAGAGCTTTATACAATTTCAAAGCAGCTTCATAGTAATATGCAGGGAAATAATTCATATATTTACATTGCAGAATTCATCAATTATGAAACAACTTCAATTTCAGTTGTAAAGCAGCTCTACAGAGGAACATATTGTCATTATTCAGCTAATTGTAGTTTAGTGTTCGTATCAATGTATAGTATCGATGTTCATCAGTTATGAAGTAGATCAATTATGAAACTAATTTAATTCAGCTCATTGAATTAAAATTAAAGCTCAATTTTAGTTCAGTGCTGATTCAATTCAGTTAACTACATTGTATAGCATTATGGTGATGTGTTTTTGACTACTCACTTTTTTTTTAAACGATTCATATTACATATTCCTAATTTAACAGCTGTGCTAATTTAATTCCTAATTTAACAGCTATAGAACATAGAAAAACAGGTCACAATTTCATTTATCAGACCCAAAAAAATTTTTGGGCATTTTTTTCTTTAAAAAAAAAATGTAATCACATAGTAGCATGGATATAAACTGCAGTCTAACAATGTATTTTGGGGTAAATTCTGTCAAATTTCATTTTAAACTCTCCAAACACACAGATCCTTAGACGTTTATTAAAAAGAGCAAACGGCAACATTTGCTAAGGTAGGATTGTTCAGCAGCAAGTGGGGCTTAGCGAAGGCTCTTTCTTGATTACAATCTGCTCAATAAATGCGTGTTTACTGTTATGAAGGGGAAGCGAGAGCTACTGATGTAATGTTCCTGTTAGAAAAACATTCTTGGGTGAGTCAGATGCACAGCTTGATGATTCGGGGAGGGCTGTGGGTGCATTCCTGTTGGTTGGTTACTGGCCCACACCACGCATTGCCTTTACCAGAGTCCAAGGACAATAGGAGGCCTCACAGAGCTGTGGGGAAAGAAAATGATGCAGCATTGCCGCAGTGGATCCTTCAGGTTTGTCGAAAGGTCTTGTGGAGTTGTGTAGGATATTGTTATTGCCGCCCACTGAAGGTCTGTGAGTGTTTGTAAGTAACTTGGCAGGTGGAGAGCTGTGCCTCTGCATATAGTATCTGCAGCTTTAGACTGTTGTCCATGCTCTGTTGCTCCATACAGCTCCATCTGCTCCGATCTGTGAGTTCAGCAGTATTACAGAAGCAGTCAAATGAAAATTCACTCTTTTCTATGTACAGGGAGTGCAGAATTATTAGGCAAATGAGTATTTTGACCACATCATCCTCGTTATGGATGTTGTCTTACTCCAAGCTGTATAGGCTGGAAAGCCTACTACCAATTAAGCATATTAGGTGATGTGCATCTCTGTAATGAGAAGGGGTGTGGTCTAATGACATCAACACCCTATATCAGGTGTGCATAATTATTAGGCAACTTCCTTTCCTTTGGCAAAATGGGTCAAAAGAAGGACTTGACAGGCTCAGAAAAATCAAAAATAGTGAGATATATTGCAGAGGGATGCAGCAGTCTTAAAATAGCCAAGCTTCTGAAGCGTGATCATTGAACAATCAAGCGTTTCATTCAAAATAGTCAACAGGGTCGCAAGAAGCGTGCGGAAAAACCAAGGCGCAAAATAACTGCCCGTGAACTGAGAAAAGTCAAGCGTGCAGCTGCCAAGATGCCACTTGCCACCAGTTTGGCCATATTTCAGAGCTGCAACATCACTGGAGTGCCCAAAAGCACAAGGTGTGCAATACTCAGAGACATGGCCAAGGTAAGAAAGGCAGAAAGTCGACCACCACTGAACAAGACACACAAGCTGAAACGTCAAGACTGGGCCAAGAAATATCTCAAGACTGATTTTTCTAAGGTTTTATGGACTGATGAAATGAGAGTGAGTCTTGATGGGCCAGATGGATGGGCCCGTGGCTGGATTGGTAAAGGGCAGAGAGCTCCAGTCCGACTCAGACGCCAGCAAGGTGGAGCTGGAGTACTGGTTTGGGCTGGTATCATCAAAGATGAGCTTGTGGGGCCTTTTCGGGTTGAGGATGGAGTCAAGCTCAACTCCCAGTCCTACTGCCAGTTTCTGGAAGACACCTTCTTCAAGCAGTGGTACAGGAAGAAGTCTGCATCCTTCAAGAAAAACATGATTTTCATGCAGGACAATGCTCCATCACACGCGTCCAAGTACTCCACAGCGTGGCTGGCAAGAAAGTGTATAAAAGAAGAAAATCTAATGATATGGCCTCCTTGTTCACCTGATCTGAACCCCATTGAGAACCTGTGGTCCATCATCAAATGTGCGATTTACAAGGAGGGAAAACAGTACACCTCTCTGAACAGTGTCTGGGAGGCTGTGGTTGCTGCTGCACGCAATGTTGATGGTGAACCGATCAAAACACTGACAGAATCCATGGATGGCAGGCTTTTGAGTGTCCTTGCAAAGAAAGGTGGCTATATTGGTCACTGATTTGTTTTTGTTTGGTTTTTGAATGTCAGAAATGTATATTTGTGAATGTTGAGATGTTATATTGGTTTCACTGGTAAAAATAAATAATTGAAATGGGTATAAATTTGTTTTTTGTTAAGTTGCCTAATAATTATGCACAGTAATAGTCACCTGCACACACAGATATCCCCCTAAAATAGCTAAAACTAAAAACTACTTAAAATATTGATACAAAAATATTCAGCTTTGATATTAATGAGTTTTTTGTGTTCAGTGAGAACATGGTTGTTGTTCAATAATAAAATTAATCCTCAAAAATACAACTTGCCTAATAATTCTGCATTCCCTGTATGTCTTTCATTTATTCCGCCTCTATTTTTATCTTGATCTTCCAGTGAAATGGACTATTAAAACAAAATAGTTGGCATGTGCGTTGGCTTTCCAGCACTAGTATTATGTATAGCAAGATTTTAGTTTGAGGGATAGTTCCCCAAAAACAATAATTTACTTATTCTCATGCCATTCCAAACACATAAGACTTTCATTCATATTCTAAACACAAATGAAGATATTCTTATTGGAATCTGAGAGAGTTCTGCTTCTCCATTGAAAGTTTATTCACACAAAATTCTCACGAAGACAAAGAGAAATCCATATGAATTGAGTGGTTTAAGTCTTCTGAAGAGACATGATCGTTTATGGTTGCGCTTACATTTTATGTAATTGAGTGCGAATTAAAGCCTAAATTAAATCTGTTCGTCATTAAGGATCGTGACTCTTCAGAAGTACTGGATTTGATTGAGCAGATTTTGGAAATTGAATGCCTTGCTTTCGGTGTCCTTCACTTCCAGTTAATTTTAGCTGTACAAAACAGCTTATTATGCTGCTTGATAAACTGGTATGTATTACCATAGTGTTTATTATGATAATTATTCACACACTGGTTTGTAGCACAAACAGTTTTACCATTAACTGCACTTTGTAATTGTTCTAGTAATTAACCTACGGAATTGGAAATTAGCTTACTTAAGTTTTGTAAAGGGAGTCTTGCTTGTTGCTTAGAGTCTGTACAAACATTTAACTCGATCTTTCTTTCTCCACGTGCAGTGAAGAACACATGCACACCTTCAGAGTTTGCGTGCGCGAACGGTCAGTGTGTTCCTGGTCGTTGGCGTTGTGATGGAGAACCTGAGTGTCCAGATGGATCAGACGAGGCTGATGCCACCTGCAGTAAGTCACATCACATCACAAAACTCATTTGTCCAAGACAATATTCAAAGGTCCTCCTATATGTAAGCTATGTACCTCTGGTACTTCTTTTGTAATAAAAAAAAACCCAGGCATGTTTCTTTTTTTAATTATATATTTTAATTTCTAGTTTCTAGTTTAACCTCCCTAGGCTGATAGGTCCTTTACATGCAATCTTCAGGCAATCACATCATCAATACATGACACACGCTGATTGGTCTCTGTTGATTCTGGATAAATAGTCTTGTTCAATGTTTGCTCTAGGCTGTTTGCTGTATACTGTAATGTTGAATGGCTATAATTAATGGCTAGAGAAAAAAATCTATTTAAAAGACATCAGTCCATGTAATAGAGACATCAGTATTGATAGTGATACTGGCCTTCAACCACATGCTTAGTAAAAAGTTGCCATTAAACAAATATTTTAAATATACTGTCTTTATGTTTCTTCTGCATTATTTTGGAGATTTAATGTGAAAATATTCCAACATAAAAAATATATTAATAGCTTGCTTGTTCTAAGTATCACTGAAGCCCTCCACCTCCCCAGCTCCACCTGCCTATTTCTGCTAGTGCATACAAGTATGTCTATTCATGCATGCATATCTTACATGCTCACAGCATCATGTTTGTGTATTTAATTGCAGTATCAAATCCATAATTGCTCTGAAGCAGCAGTATGCATTGCAAATTGCAATGTTCATGTGTTTGCCGAATCTACTACTGAGTTGTCATGTTTTAACAAAATTTAAATAATACACATTGGCGAAATGTGCTGAGGCTGCTGATTGAGAATGACTGATACAATTTCAATTTCAGTTAATTACTTTCAATGGCGTCTCTGATAGTAACGTCATCATAACCATGACAAAAAAACAACTGCAAATGAAAATCATTTTGATTTATTTACAAACTCTTAGTTTGTAAAAACAAGCACAAAAATGTTTATAGTATTGCTTTGTATTCAGTATTTATCCACATAGCAAATAGTCCTGGCATTAAAAAGATAATTTTACAACTCCAGTTACTTATTTTTTGTACAAAAGAGTTAATAAACATGCTGTAATGTTAATACAAGCTTCACATTTCATTTGTTTAACCCTCCAGAATGCCTTATTCATTATGACTCATCCATAATGCATTACTGTGAAATGTGGGACAAGTCATGTTTTTTCTTTGGTAATCTGAAAGATAGAACTTGCTTTGAACCCAAAATATTCCTTTAGGCGACTAACATTAAACACTGCTACAAACCTGCACCTGAACTCAAGTTTGCCTCTTACAGCCAATGATTGGCCACCCAGTGTGTTTTTTGTGCTGCAACATGATTGTTTGTCTGATGTTTTTTCTGATTAATTTATCCAGTAAATGTTCTTTCCTCACTGTGGGAAAGTTGTAGTGTTCAGGTTGATAGCCTCACGTAACCTCTATGTACTCACAGCTTTGCGATGTATTCGAGAGCATGAATTTAGAAGCAACATTCCTCCTTTTCAATGTATTTATCAAAAGTATAGGATTGTTATGTTATTCAGCAAGAGTTATTTAAATCAGGGCAACTCATCTAGTATTTAATTACATTTTCACCTTCTGCCATGGCGTGGGCACTTTTCTAATGAATGATTCAGGCGCCATCCCCATTCAGTTCTGGAAATGTGTGTTCACGGATGATGTACAGTGGGAAAACATGAGAGACATCTACAGAAGGGGCTGTTTATGCTAGAGTTCCCATTAAAAATTAATGAGTCCACAGCTCAATTCTGTCTTAACACAAAACTTGACTTAGTCTATGCCCGGTGGATTGTTCCATCATTTGGTATGTTTGTCCATTCTTCCTGGTCTGAACAGCATACTGAAGCATAGGCTATTATAAACCTGATATTGGACTAGTTTCTACTGGCATCCCTCTTGACTCTTACTTTTATCTTGACTAGTCTTTATTTATTCCTGTTTGGACAACATTTATACACGTTTATGTCTATCATGGTCAAAGTGAGGGAGTCTCGTTGCTCATTAAATGTATTTATGAGATTAAAATCATAGATGGCTAATAATATTCTTTGGTTAAACAGTGGTAAAACTGATTTCATGCTCATTGGTTCTCCTCAGCATCTCCATAAAGAGAGATTTGACCCTCATATACAAAATGTTGTAAAGGTCTGGAAGATATTGCAAAATTGCATCCTATGCTATTACGTTCAGTTGCAGAAAAGGCCATTAATGTACCGTATTTATTCGAGTATAACGCAAAATTTTCTACCAAAAAAATAAATCAAAGTTAGGATGCATGTTATATACGAGGGCTGGGCTGGGGTGGAGTGGGGTTTGTTTTGACGGCCGGTCCTTTGAGGGCGCCGGCGAATTGTGAGTTCACGCTGCGCATTTTATGGGCTGCAGCCGCTCACTGTACGCGAGGGCGAAAAAAAAAACCGTCCCCTCGCCGCTTCATTTCCTCGCCCACACGTTACAGAGAAGACAGGCATTTCGTGTTTTTTGTGAAGACAGGCATCAGCAATAAAATGGACGGCACAGAAGACGACCTGCTGTGGAATTCAGATGCAGAAGAAACCGAAGAAACAGATGTTCCTGCCAACTGGGACACTGATGAAAAATTAACTCCAGAAGAATGGGAGCAACTCTTTAGTGTCTCTGAGGAATCTGACGTCGAAGGATTTTAAATAAATATTTTTACCGGTAATTCTATTTCAGTATTGTGTTCATTAGTTTATGTTGTCAATAAATATATGTTATATAAGTATATGTTATACAATAAATAAATGTTTTTATCATGGCTGCACGTGCTCAACAACGGTTTTTTGTCAATTACAATGCTTGGTGTGAAACAAAATTTTATACCGATTTTTAATCAAAAATTAGGGGTGCGTAATTATACACGTGTGCGCGATATACTCGAATAAATACGATATTTGTTTTTTCTCGCATTGATTATTGTAACGAGTATTGCATCTTACGAGGGTTTCTAAGCACGCTTTAAATAAGCTGTATATAAAAAATTTTGCACCTAGAATTTTAACAACAACCAATACAAAAGATCATATTACTTCCATTTTTTAAATCCTTTAAAAATCAGAATTGATTTTAAAGTTCTTATTTACTCACATACAGCATTTCACCTTGTGGGAGGGGGCGGTTGTCTTGTCTCTTTTCACTTCCTACTTCCTGTGTCGTTTCCTCCACCTGTCGTGTCAATCACTTTCTTGTTAGTCTCGTCACCTGTTCCCAATCTCCTGGTGTATATAAACCCTCATGCTTCCCTTAGTCCTTGTCGAAGATGACTGTTTATAAGTGTGTGGATGTTTCTCTCCGTGCTTCGTGTTCTCTGAATTATTTCTAGGTTTTTGCACAAAGCTTGCTTCTTTTGTTTGTATTGAAAGTTTTTGGTTTTATTTTGAATAAAGAGAGTTTCTGTTGAAACCTGCTCTCCTCATCCTTCCGCATCACTGATAACGTGTGACAGTAACCAAAGTCTTCGCTCTTCTCAGCATAGTCTATTGGTTGTCCATTAAGCACAGTTATGTTTTGTTCTGTAGCTGCTCACATTCCAATTGAAATTTGGGAAATACAGTTTCTTAGAATTTTAAGTTAGTTTAATGTTGTGCTTAATGATTGTGGTAACATTACTGTTTCTTGTTTGGTTTTTTGCATCAATGAACTATCATTGATTTATGTATTTTTACCTTGTGAAGCACTTTGAGAAGCTCCTTTAAAGGCCATATAGAATTTCTAAATTCTGAATATATATGCTCAAAGCCATTTTAAAGGCATATCTGTGACCGCACATGAGCTGAATTCAATGTGCAGAGTTGCTGTGCGGCTTGGCAGCTGTGAACAGTCTAATGAATTAATGAACCAGGCAGACAAACTACAGTCTTTACACTGAACATCTGCGACTCAAAATCTAATTTAGCACTAGAAGGAGACAAATGTTTTAGGATTTAAAAAGTACAGCAAAGAAACATTATGACAAAATAAAATATGTACAGTTCTGCACTATTGTTATGGTTGTAGTAACACCAATATTACAGAAGACAGTAAGACACCATGCCCAATGAATAGTTAAATGCTATTTGTCATACTTTATTATTATTGTTGTTGTTAGAATAGTATTATAAATAATAATAATAATAATAATGTCAGTAATAAATGTAACTATTTATTGGACATTGTGTCTTGATGCCTTTTTTGTAGTTTATATTTTGACGCTTTTTATAAAAACATTGCACCACTCAAGGCCATGTGTCCGTGATTGAACATCATTTTTTGAATTATGCTTTCAGCCGAGCACACAGGTACTCGTTAAATCAAAAATAGCTTGTTTAGGCTGTCCAACAGGCCTCTTATTTCTGTTTTTACAATTGAAAACATAGACACTGATTATATTGATTTAATGTAGCCAGTATGTGTATTTTGTGAATTGCGCAATAAAGCCATGGCTGTGTTTCCATGACTACAGTACACCGGCATCTGTAGGTGAAGAGCACAGCTGTGGAGCATGAAACGTCATCTTAGATGGACTGCAGCTCAAATATGAGAGTTCCTTGCGGTCTTTCTGCATTAACTTCAGCAGAAAGAGAAAATCATGTTAGTTCATGTTAAATTTGCCAGTATAGTGGATTTAAATAAGTTATTTACTTCCAGCTAATACATGGGCATATTATTGTGTTTATTTCTTTCATTGGTAGGCAGTTGTTCATTTCATGAGTTTGCATGCTAATAGGATTTAATAATCTTTAAGAAGCATCTTCAACAGAAATGCCAAACAAAGGAGTCGTCTAATGCATTTAAATGGAATAAATACTCAAGGCGCATTTCAACAACTGCTCTTCTAATGAATTCACAAAGTAAGACCGATGCTTTGTGTAAAAACCATTAGCTGATAGGCAAGATATGAGAACCTTTTAGGGTGGCTGTTTATTTGGAAGTCTATTAATTTGCATAAATAATTATATTATTATTAGAGTATTATTGTGTAGGATGTTTATTTGATGTTACTAAATTTTAGCTATAGCTTAGACGTACAAGTGAGAAACATAAGCAAGTTTTTCATTATGATATTTCATTGTTTTTATGTACTTTTATATTCTTACAAAAAATATATATATTTTAATATGCAAAGGCACACTTTTACTGTAAGAAAAATATTGTAATAAATGTCACATTTAGCTGTGCCTTTAATCTAGTTGGGTTCAACACTAAGGGTTTTTTCCAGGCAAGACGGTTCAGATTTGTAGCTGCCCTGCTAAAATGCACATAAAGTTATTGTTTTCGTTATTTTTGACCCATGTAGCCTTAAAAAAAGGGCTTTTTAAGTTTGTGTTCCTACATGTTTGACCTACCTGAACATCTTAAAGTTTTCAAACACTTCAGTCTTCACTGCATAAATTATACATTTAATATAGATGAGTCCTTATGTGCATATCCTTAAGTAAAAAGTCAAGAGGTGCAAAGGATTTTTCTCTTTGTCTTTTTTTGAATGATTAATATTTATCGCATTTATTAGGCTGCCGTGAAACAGTAATGATTCATGGTATAGTGTGGGATAGGGTGGGAGGTACCATCCTTCGTGTTCAAATCTTTTGGTCAGACTCACTCTGGGGCTCCTAGGGTGATGGTCAGCGCTGTCCCTTCCCATTCGGGCTCTGGCTCACTCATTGTGATGGCATCTTTTAGACCTATTTTCCTCGAAAGCACTATGACTGCACTGAACCTATGTAGCATAACAAAATCTCATTCATCTTTGCATTGTCTCGCTGCCATAAACAATGAAGCAGATACTTTGTTCTGCAATATCTCAAAGGCTTTGTTTTGTGTTTTGCCTCAAAGTAGTTTCTTCAGCATTCAGGTCTTGTCAAAAAAACATTATGAGATGGCAACTCTAAGATTGTGCCCAGAGCTGTCCAAACCAGACTCCCTGCAATCTGTCTGTCAACACAAAATGCAAAACTTGCGTTAAATACTTGTCATTGTCATTTTGCTTGTTATTGTTGTTCTGTATGTTAAATTGCTGTGAATTGCGGTCAATTTATTAAAAATGAAACAATAATACACAACCGGTCGAAAGTTGATAATAAATCAGAAATCATTTTAATATGCTGATTTGCTGCTTGAGAAACATTTATTATTATTTTTATCATCAATGTTGAAAACAGTTGTGCTGCATAATATTGAATATTCAGAAGTTAGCGGTTAGTGCAATTAAATGAATACTTATTCAGCAAGGATGCAATAAATACATTTAGAATGTTTCAAAAGATTGTTATTTCAAATAAATGTTTTTCTTTTCAACTTTCTATTCATCAAATAATCCTGAAAAAAATCACAATGAAACAATAGCTGTGCAGTAAATCATCATATTAGAATGATTTCTGAAGGATCATGTGGCACTGAAGACTGGAATAATGAAAATATAGCTTTACATGCATAGATACATACAGTACATACATAAATGTAATTATTCCAAACTTGACTGGTAGTGTACATAGTATTTTTAAATGCAAGAATGCGTCCTGGGTGAATGTCTCCACTTATTATGCACTTGAATTGTGACACTATGAATTATGCCGAAGGCAAGACAGTTATCTTATTATGAAATTTACACATGGGTCAGGGGACATGATTAATTACATTAATTTATCGTGTTATTTTTATGCACCAAATTAAGGTTTAATTGAATGAATATTCCTTATCTAAATGAAATTCATTACTTAATTTCTGCATTTTGTTTATACCTGTCCTCCTAAGTAGGATCGCTGATGCTCACCATCTATTATGATGGCTATATAAGCCAAGCTTTACACACACGCACACAAACCTAAACGTACAGTATGAGTACATTCTTACACACGCACCTTTACTGTCTGTCACACACAGTTTTCATGCTGGAGTAACCTTGTGCTCTCACATTCATGAACACAACTCAATTCTGGATGTCTTATTTAAAAATGAATGATGCTTCCGTGTTCAGGACATTTAACATTTTCCTATTGCAGTGAAACACAGGAATTATAAAAGCCGGTTTAACAGCTTTTAAAAGGAAAAGCTAAGCATTCATAAGGAAAGCATTAGTGGCTGAAAGCTGAGAATGTTTGTGATCTCTACCGTCAAAATACAGCACAACCAGGGCTTTGCTGCCCCACTTTATGTAATTGACTGCCATATGCTGTCCAATATGTTTAGTAAATCACTGCTGGACTAGTGCATGAAATATTTTTCTTCAGTATATCGTAGCCTGTCCGGCAATAACATTATAATCAAAGGATTATTACTAGTTCGCCGGTCTGTCTAACGAAGTGAACTATAATGCCAGATGAACTAAAACGGTGCTTAAATAATTTATTTTTTAGCTTTCTGTCTCTTCAATTTAGCCCACATCTAGAAATGACCTAGTTTGTTCCTAAAAAACAATAGGTAGTTAACAATGGAGCTAACAAGAATCAAGCTTTACAAGCTCTGTAAATGTTTTATTTAAAGTAAACTTTAATTGTGTTAAAGGGATAATTCATCCAAAAATGTGAGCTGTGAAGCTTTAAATCAACTTCACACTTAGTGTCTTTTTTACATACACATTAAAAGTTACAATTTACATTTTAAAAACAGTAAAATTGTGCAATATCACTGCATATTAACCACCTGTTATGTTAATATATTTTCATAATCATTACTCCAGTCTTCAGTGTCATGATCCTTCAGAAATTATTCTGATATGATGATTTGATTCTCAAGAACTATTTATTATTCTAAAGTTTGCATTTCGGAATTATGACCTTTTTCTTTTCTAAATATGCAATTGCAAGTAATAGTCAGAATTGTGGCATATAAACTCGCAATTGTGAGGAAATATTCTGTGCAGAAACAAGCATCTATTGTATAGGTTACTTTTAACAGTTTTTGTTGTTGTTGATTTCATTGCTTGAGCCAACATAAATTGTTATTCTATTTGGGATCACTTGTGGCTTAGAAATAACATGCTGCAGCTTTAAGTTAACGAATGACTACATTAATTTTCCAGCACATTATATTCCTGTACTCTATTATGGCAGCTCTCATGAGAACAGAAATGACTATGAAGTAGCGGTCAATTAATGTGTTTAGAGCCTAACGCTGATATTTGACTCTGCTGATTTTGAGTGAAGTGGAGTTAAGAAGCCCTTCATCAAAGAGCCATAAGCAAAGCCAAATGTCTCCTCTGAATCCGCTTCAACCTTTTCCCGACACGGCACTCTCTTGCCTCATACCTCACTGCATACAGCACAAGTATGAGGTCACATGGGACTGAAGGAAGCTCTTCTGACCTTGTCGTCATTTGTTCCACACATTTTCACTTATTCACCCTCCTTCTCTTCACTTTCCCCACTTTTTAGCAGATATAGCAGATCATAATTCTTTTAAAACTAAAACCTTTTTTTGATGGTTTTCACACTGGGAGTTTGGTTTGAAACAGGGCATGATTCACATGAAAAATTGGTAATGTGAAAGCTGTCTTGCAGATCTAGGAGAGCGCACCGGGCACTGAACCACGAGAGCCACGAGAGCCACGTGAATGTGAACAGTAGCGTTGTTAACCACCACGCAAAACACACAAATGCACAGGGCCCCACAGGCCAAAAGCAGTTAACTCAATTCATGACTCAGTTCATAATGCCATTTATTATTGGGATATTTGGATAAGCAGAAAGAAACAGCCATGAAGCGCACAAATTCAAGCTGAACTCATTAAAATACAGAAAATTAAAACGAACCAATCCAATGCTTAATGGTTGCCAAAGCTTAATTTTGTTTGCTGAAAGATCTAAATTGAACATCTGATAAGGCAGAAGACCTATCGGTTCCTGTGTGCGCAATTAATGTAATTTTCAACTATTCAACAGCAAGATGCTCTCAACTCTCATATAGTGGGTGAATACGGAATTCAATTGAATGCACAAATGCACACAAAATTGTAAATGTCCTTGTAGAGTCAGTGATCCACATCCTGCGAGGTGGATCAGAGCGGAACACAGACAAGCAAAATCTACCTGGGCTTCCAGGCAAAATATGCACAAAAATATGTCAAAATGTCCATCTTGGCAAGTATTTACATGAAGACAGTTATGACATAATTCAGTTATGTCTGAAGTAAACAGTTGAGAAAGAAATACTTGCGAATGCAAGTACCTGCTGCTGTCTGTGTCATTAATGTTAAACAAAAGACAAAGACAAAATCTCTCATCGCTCTTGACTAAATTACGTCTCGGGTTATGCATGTAACCATGGTTTCCTGAGAATAGGGAACGAGAGACACTGCGTCCCCTAGGGGTCACTATGGGGCATACTTCTGGTATAACACATGTCTGAAGCATTAGTCTAATCACGACAATGAACTTGACATTGGCCGCCAGCCGCCTATGACTTCACCACCAGTGTGACTACAGGTATAAAAGAGTCACCTGTGCAATACGTCATCATGGCAAACGGATACAGTGTCTCGTTCCCTATTCTCAAGGAACCATGGTTACATGTGTAACCTGAGGGCTTGCTATAGGGAATGGAATATTTACTCTGCCATGCTGAAGGGATGAGTTGAGGAACTGAATTGATGCCTACATTTACTTGAGGATACAAGATTCTTTGATTTCCATAAATTGCATTTGGCAGACACTTTTATCCAGATTCACGTTGACATTTTTAATCAGTTCTTGCTTTCCCTGGGAAGCACCAATGCTCTACTGCTTGAGCTACAGGAAAGCCAAACTACGCTCAATCTCAGAGTCCAAGGAGGCTCTCAGAGCAGCTCAAGCTTGAATCTTACGTAGCCCCGCTGTCAGGGTTCTGTCACTTCAGTTTGGGTTTCTAGTGTGTTGGTTGACAGAGCTCTGACACCGCCCCTTTGTTGTGTCTTGTCATTGTGTAACCCCGCCCCCCTTGTTACCTCATTTCCTTTAATTGATCCCAGCTGTTTCTACTCGTTACCTTCTGTTACCTCATAACAAGAGAAGGCCTAACAGCTTGATGCATAGCCTAGAGCAGTGGTTGCCAACCCGTCGATATCCGGTCGATCGCGATTGATTGGTCGAACTTTATCACCATCCTGGAAGCTCCTGAAAATAAGAACGTTTCATTTGCCAACTTAGCGAGTCTGTCACGCGCTCCGCAAGCCCGATAGGACGACCGCTCCGCTTCGCTCCGCTTCGCGCAACCCCCCCCCCACGTCAACAGGACGACTGCTCCGCACAGCACCCCCACTCCGTGTCAACAAGTCGATCTTGGCTCTCATTTAGGCAGAGGCGGGTGATCTTCAGCTTAAGCCGGTACCGGTCCGCGGACGAAGTGCCACCAGGCCGCGGAGTGATTTCGCGGACCGGTCTGTCGATGAAATGTTACCGGGCCGCGGAGCGCATTCGCGGAAGCGGCTGCAAGCGGCTGTGCCGATGTGACTATGGAGACGTTTGAACAGTCTCCGCACCCACAATCTCGCGCGGACCATCATCCGTGTCACTCGCGCACCCCCCCCGTCAACAATCTCGAGCGGGTACCGGTCCGCAGAAAAATTATCACACGTTTACCGGTCCGCGGCACAAAAAAGGTTGGGGACCACTGCCCTAGAGCATTGGTGCTTGGAATGCCAGGTCATGGGTTTGATTTTTTGATTTTTTTTGGGAAAGCGCCTTGTGCACCTTTTGGCTGTGGTAAGGCGCTATATAAATAAATTTGATTGATTGATAGTTCCATCTAATTACCGCGACCAAATATATGATTGCTCTGAGTTGCATATTTTATGCTTGTTCTTATTCCTTTAGCTTAGCGATATTCATACATTTGACAATTGGAATCAATTGTGAACTAAGTCTCTTGTGTGTTTCACGTGATTGCTATTATTTTGTGTGGCATAGATGCTGTGAAGAACGTTCTAAATCTGTCACTCTAAAAGTTCCATGTCTGATAGATGCTGTCAGCTGCCTATGTAGGCTGTAGACAGCAAAACAGCTCACTGTGTTTTGGAACAAAGCTCCAGATTTAATGTGTCCTTGTTGATGTTTTCAGAATTAAGTATATCCTCTCATGGTGGCTTATGAATCTCTGAAGCATTAAAATTGTTTCAGTTAAAATTAATACTGACACACACCCTCCTGCACACTAAAACACAGCAATACTGCATTGCAGACCTGAAAAAAAGCATTTTGTATGTCATAGTGTTATGAAATGAGTCACACTATGTGATTGGTTCACACTACTTCAATAGCAAGGCTGGCTTGCATTCAGTAAAAGCATATTTGAAAAAAGTCAGGGAGATAAATGACAGCCATCTTGCTTGATGAATGATACTGCGAAGCGCTGCAGTAATGTAGAAATCACACCCTATTTGATATGTATCACTCATTTAAATGATGAAACGGATCCAGTGATGGATAATACATTCTCTCAAAACTGACTGCTTCATCTGAGCTGCCATTTCTATACAGTTTAAACAACAAATCCTTGGCCAGGCTAATTGGTACAACTTGTTGGGCCCCTCTGAATTCTTTCATGATATAAGAGCAGCTGAATAGCCCCGGCAGACTCATTGACTGTGGCGGTTCTCCAGGCCTCTGCAACCAGAGATGATTTATTAATGCCTGCATTTCTGATACCTCTCAAACTGTAATCTAATATCAACAGACAGCATGCCAAATGGAGCAGATTGACCGTGACTGTGAAGGAGAGAGGTGGACAGATTTGCTAAAATGAGGGTCACAGGCCCTCTGATCTGCCACCTGACCCTGTTTATTCTCTATAAAGGGATAGTTCACTCAAACATTACTATTCTGCCATCAGTTACTCACCTTCTAATATATATTTTTTGTGTCATACAGGTTTAGAACGACAAGATGGTGTGTAAATGATGCCAATATTTTTTGGGTGAACTATCATTTTTAAAGGATGCTAGGAGAGAAGATCTAAGATCCTGTTTACAACTGTCAAATATGATTATTTTGTCATTATAAAATATTTGTTATTAACAGTTTTTATTACATTTTTTATGATCAGATCCCAAGTAAAATTAAATCATTTAATGACACTGTCACATTCAATTTTAGTTTCATGTGCTCTTATAGGGGACCTGTTATCACCCATTTTAAAAGTTGTAAAATTAGTCTTTGTGTGTATGCTTGAGATTTAGCTCAAAATACCCCACGGATCATTTTTTTGTATAACATGTTAAAATGCATCTTTTTCTGTGTATCCCTTTAAATGCAAATGAACAGCCACCTTTCAAGAGCTCTGCAAATGCAAATGAACAGCCACCTTTCAAGAGCACCTTTCAAGATGCTCTGTCTGGCATACCAGCAACAACAAAACAGGACAATCTCACGCACTGAAAATGTCAGAAATTGTCAGCAGCGGTGTTGAGTCGGAGTCAGACTTTAGAAGAAATGACAACAGGACGTTTCTGAATTGTTATTTGATGAATTTATGTAGTTGATGTGGATCAAGTCATCCATTAGCATGTTCCGTCATGTTAATCGATAAAATATCACTGTATAGGTGCTAGTGTGGGAACTGATTGACCATTTGACCATTAACTGATTGAATGATTGACCATCCTGGTCTGTAGCCTGTTGTTTTAAATGTATATTTTCTTTCAGAGCACATGTAACATTTATTGAGCCTACTATGGTCCCTTGTGGATTATGGAATTGCACAGTGTCCAGAGTGACTCAGATGGCGATAGCCTATGGAGACTCTTATGTGCATTGGTACATCTCAAACCACAACACTTGTAATGCCTCTTTGGCGCAGACATTGTATAACTCCAGCTGCTACAGTGCAGAAATGGCAGACTCTATGCCTCTCATTCAGGGCTGTGTCTTTGCAGATCAGTCACTGGCTGTGGGTGGGGCTTCTCTCTACAATGAGATCATTGTAGGGGGGGATTCTGAATCTGCTCGCTTGAAGAGACTGCTTTTGATTTATGAGAATTATTATAAAAAAATGAGTGAGTGGATTTTTACCATTATAGGCTTGTTGTTTTAACACACAGTGTTAAACACCAATCAGTGTTCAAACACCTTATAAAAGTACATTTTGTGTAATAAGTCCTATTTAAGTTGTCCAAATTGACACACTCTGCACTTATAGTATGTACTTATGCACTCATGTACTCAACCATGTAGTTTTTTTGGCTAATTAAGTGCATCATCTGCTCGCACTATTTATACTACAAAATGGCATGGAATAGTGCATAAAGTACAGTAGTACCTCAAGATACAAAAGGCTCAACTTACGAAAAATCCAAGTTACGAAAGCAAAGATGAAAATTTTTACTGCTCTACATATACGAAACGTTTTCAAGATACGAAAGGTTTCTGAAAGTCCGAGATTCGCTCCATAACAATTTTGAAACTCACGCCGCCATCTTAGTTATAGTAGACTCGCCACCATCCTCCTGCTCTCCCATTGGTTCCTGATGCTAGCCAAGCCATGAGATCCTTCTCTCTAATTGGACAGAATCCCTCCCATCATGCATCTTCTATACGTACGTGCTGGCGTGCTTTAGCTCAGCCACTCCGCACCCGAAACTTTACATTTTTTATGTGTTTTCGTAAAGTTAAGTGTGCGTATGTACGTACGTTATCTGCCGTTTGTCCTCCTCCTCCTCTGCCGCCACTTTCAGAGATAGCCTCTCTCGAAAGGTAAGCTTCGACATTTTACGTTATTTCATTGTTCATAGGTCAATTTAGCTTTATTATGAAATTTAATGGGGTGTTTTTGGAGGGCTTGGAACGGATTAGCCATTTTACATGTAAAATGTGTTCCAAGATACGAAAAACTCATTATACGAAGGCCGCCTCGGAACGGATTAATTTCGTATCTCTTGGTACCACTGTACACAAATTAGGAATCACTTTTAGTTTGTATTTTGTTACATCCTGGGTTTCATTTATGTTTTCATTTGTTGTCATGGATACTCATTATTTGACGCACATGTTTCTTATTTTGTGTGTTTGCTCTGTATAGCCCTCAATTTGTTCTGTTCTTTGTCTGGTGTTGCTTGTGTTTAAGAGCACACTGTTACATTTATTTAGTGTTAATCCTTGCTTGTTTCTCTGTCTTATGTGTTTATTAAAGATTACGGTTGCATTTAGATCTGTTTGCCTCATTTCAAAATGTTACAGTTACAAAAAGAGTTTATCTGGAACTAAAATAATTAGGATCTCAATTTGGACGACATTAAGCTTCAGAGGATAAATGTGATGCCAGTTGGTTTACTTGCTACATGTTTTAGGTTAACCTGTTCAAACATCTGTTTATGTTCCACAGCAGTCAAACAGACATGTCCACCAGAGAAGTTTGACTGTGGAGGGAAGTGTGTGTCGCTGTCCTGGCGGTGTGATGGGGAAAGAGACTGCGAAAATGGCGAGGATGAAGCAGACTGTGCAGCAGGTGAGTCTGCTCTCTTTCTCTCAGACTGTGTGTTTGATTCTCCGCAGGGAGTTTTGTTCAAGGCTTAGGCGATACTTTAAACAGACTTTCATTCCAATGCTGTGGAACTGCTTCAGTCGGGGCTCTAAAAGACACGAGGAGAGAGACCTAGTCAATGGTTTATTTCCTGAGCACGTTATGTCTTTTGTTGAAACTCTCTAGTACTGGACAGTTACATGTTGATTGGGCAAGTGTAGTCCTTGACAGTTAAAACTGAGAGTCAATTATAGCATTTAATTTAGGTCTGCGGCTGTAATTATTCTGTCTACAAAGTGTTTTGAAGAGGTCCAGCATTATCATCAATCACAGAAATGTCTGTTGAATGTAATAGTGAGAAATTTAGGTTGAACTTTAAGTTAGTTAGTGTCCATCCTTTGAGTTTGAGTTTTAATGACCTCTGTTTGGTCATTAGTGGCTAAAATATTTGTAAACTTGCTGACTTGTATAGCTCTTGCTATGTGAACAATAGGGCTGCCCCATAATATGTTAGAACGAGAATCTTTGTTATTAGTTCATTATTAATTTTAACTGTGGCTTAGATGTCCAGAAACTATTTGGGCTTAAACTAAGAATGAATGCTATAGAATGTGGAACCAGTAATTATTCTGAGGGAAAAGTGCAGCTGGCAAAAAGATGTCCTTGACATCCTTGCCCAAGGTTTTCTTGATAAATTCCCTAGAGTCTTGGGTGTTGATATTACGTGGCAGGGCTCATACTCACGTGTTATGCTCATTGAATGATTCAACACTTCTGTTGGGAGGTACTTGAGCTCTGCTTATTAAATATAGTTGTTTTACTTCGGCCAATCAGGTGTCTTCATAAACCCCCACAGTAAATCTCACTGCCCTACTTTTAAGAGCCTGTGAAAATTGACTCTTCCTCTAGCTTCCCTTTCCCTGGTCTTCGTATTTCTCCATTGTCCATCTCTCATTCGTAGCTTCTCACACTCCCTCATTTTCCACATTCTATCTTTCTCTTCTTCCAATTCTGCCTGTTAAAATAAAGGAGTTCTTGAAGGTGATGAAATATGATAATTTTGAGCTACTCAATGTTAGTTAATTCCCAGATTACATTGACATCGACAAAGACGTTGTTACTGAAAGAAGCATTTGTTTTCAAGCAGACCGTTGAAGGCAAAAAGCAACAAAGCATTTTAGAGTTTGTAAAGAAACCGTAGTAACCGCGTGTGAAATGCGTTCAGAACTGTGTCAGAGCGAAATGACCGTGTTATGAGCGAATGTGTTTATGTGTGTTGTGACTGTTTACGCTGTGAGCGAAATTGTGTTTGCAATGTTGGAGAATATAATTAAAGGTTTGTATCGAGAATAAAAGGTGTTTTTTATTGTATACTGGTAAATCTCAGCTGTTAGTTGGTGCACATATGCCTTTTGTTGTTAGCAAACATATACAGTGTGTGTACATTTTTATAGCATGCCGATCGCTTCATCAAATAAATCGCCATATTGGCTTTTGGTTATATTGATCAACCCCTAGGCCATCAACATAACCGGATTTCTGTATTTAAATTAAGATTACAGCCCAGCTTTTATTTAAAAGGTCTTTCCAGAAGGTACATAATTATAGATTATTTGATTTAACATCCAGGGCACATTTTCTGTTGTTATCTTTAGTTTACATGATTTCATATTTCATATTTCATATGTCTATATTTTGAATAATTTGTTGTCTAGCTCGTTTCTGATTGTGACCTGGTCCCTGGACGCCTAGGCTACTGTAGGCTATTGTAATTAACCTGCTGGTCATCTCTGCGGACGCACTCTGATAAGCACTGGTGTGTCAACGCCATTTTAAAATACTTTACTAAAAGGCCGTTTTTATAATTAGACACTGGACGTGCCTCAGATTTAGTTGAAATAATATAGAAAATTGAAACCCAACCTGCTTCAGATCCTCCATTGTTGCATGCCATTCCATCTGAAACATTACGAACTCTTGCAGTGTTTCTCGATATAAATCAGGATGTTAATTGCCCTATTAAGAGCAGATGAAACAGCCTCCAACCATTTTGTCACTCTGGGGGGTGGGAGATGGTAATTCATATGTGTTAAAAGACCTAGCAAAACACAAAGACTAATTCATCATTATGCATCTTCTATAAGCAGCCATAAAGACAATTTGGATGGATGGGCTTGTATTCCAGATTTTTTTTTTTTCAGTCAGTGTTTTATTCAGGCATCCTCATCGGTGGTTCAAGTCTTGGCAGCACTGAGCCATTCTTTCCTTCTATAGAGGTAATCATGATTCTATTTTCATCATGCTATAAATCGAGAGCCCAGGCATTTTCTCAATGCTCAGACTCCTGATCAGTACATCCATGCCAATGTCACAGTATCGAGCCAGGAGAACGAGAGCCCTGGCTTGAAATTATATTTCACCTGGGTCTGATGATAATTGATTTCCTGCCTTGCTTTGTGAGGTCTGTGCAGTGTAATACACCTCTAATTATCCACGGCTGAAGGCCTCATAACTTGAATCTACTGCAGTGATGCTCAGACAGGATATATCTCAATACTCTCCCACAACGTGCACGCTCCCTCACAAAAGCTAATCTCAATGCTGCCACTGATTAGCACTATGGGAAAGCATCTTTTTTTGACCGGTTGTGAACACGAGTGGCAAACACGCCTTAACCTCTGATGACGTCATTGTAATGTGTAGGTCAGAGTCTATAAGTAGACGTGAAACAGGTGTGCTCTCAGGTTCCTTTGTCTTCACAACCACATTAAGTGCCGTGTGTGCTACTACTTTTAAACACTATCCCTTTTGCTAGGAGTTAGTTTTGTCAGGCAGTAATAAATCCTTGCTCACGGCCCATCTCAGAGAATGATCCGCATGACTTTTGCATTACATGTCTAGGGGAACATCAGGCTGTGTCAGCCCTCGAGGACGCTAAATGCGAGCACTGCAACTCTTCATCAAAGTGCTCTGCTTCAGACTCCCCTTCCTTCGGGAAGAGCGAGCCTACATGTCCTCATTGACAAGATCATGAGGCTTGCGTGTCAATCTGGCTGAAGGGCGTGAAACAGGTTCTTCCCGTTCTCTTGTCCTCTCACCAGATCATTGGTCACCCAGCCCCAAAGCAGGTCCAGCTCCTCAAAAGAGAGAAGATCAGAAACAGAGCGCGACGAGCCGTGCTACCCCTCAGAGAGACTGGAGAGCCGCACTTCAGCACTGAAGAAGAAACTGGACCTGAGCTTGCTGATCTCAGCAAGAAAGAAAAGGTCCTGAGGCTATTATACATCATGCAGACCCAGTTCACTGCCAGATTAATTCAGTGCAGGAATAGTTGTCAGCGAGCATATTTCCTACTACTCTCAGAGTATTTGTGGCTGCCAGTTGAGCTGCTGCTCTCTGATTGATGGGCTTTCATTGGGAAAACCGAAAGTTCCCTCATGGGACTTAGCTGGGGTCCTTAAGGAGCTAGTCAACTACCCCTTTGAACCACTAGAGTCAGCGCCGGTCATGCTTCTGACTGTAAAGATATTTTTTCTTAAGGCTATAAGATTTGCAGGCTCTGCCAGTTTTGCCATCCTGCTTAGTCTCTGCCCCCTGGACTGGTCAAGGCTATTTTGAGCACACATCTTGAATATTTTCCCAAAGTTCCATTTTCGACCATCTGATCGGTCACAGTCGAAAATGGTACTTTGGGAATATATCTTGATTAGGCTATTTTGATTCTTGAAGCATTCTGTCCTCCTCTGTTTACTATGCTGGAGCAGGAGAAACTTAAAGATGATGTCATGCACATGATGTCATCATCAGAGGTTATTTAAGCCAAGTTCTTGGTGTATTTGCCACACGAGTACAACCGGTCAAACAAAGATGCTTTTCCATAGCGCTATTCAGCACAGCATCTTGTTCTTTCTTTTTCAGGGAACATGGTTAATGTCAAGTAACCTGAGACATTTCCTAGTATTTCTCATTGTTTCTTTTCCTATTGTTTTGACTTATGTTACCATAGGGTAAGGCTAAGCATTCATTTCACAGCTTTTTTTGTGTTGATTCTAACTGATGTGTTATTTTTTATCTTTTTGTCTGTTCGATATGAGCAATGGTTGGATTCACTTTGTAATCAGAATTTATGGCAGGCTCTTTCTCATAAAGCGGCTTAAAGATGCTTTTGTTTGTTTTGAGATTTTGCGTTCATGCACTACTGTCACAATTGGGCTTGTTGCTGGTTTAGTTTTCACTCTTGTTTTGTTGTCTGTGTGTATCAGTTCAGTTTTCCCCCATGCGCTCCTTTATTAAGTATCCAATCACTGGAGAGCTGCATTAGAAAAAATATTAGAAAGTAGCCTATGGTTCGAATGCGAATTGTCTTATGGCTTTTTGTACTACAAACTGAGCAGCTGTATATGCAGTGCTATTTGTCACACACACATTGAGTAGGTGCTAAGCTGCAGTCTTCTGATTTATTTCTGATCATAACTCTTTTGTCATCGTTCAATATCCATCAGATCCATCGCTGTACATTAATGAGACTTACATGCACTGTAACAGAAATACACTCTTTGTTGGTCATTGATCAAAAACACTGTGCCGGTGTAACGCCCCCTTCCTCTTCAGATCCTTATAATCACAAGCATTAGCAAGCAGTGGGTAACTTATTAAAGTCAATCTCTTTTTGGCATTTGGTTAATTGAGTCTTCCATGTATTGAATTATGCACGACTCTCCTGAGCAGGTTTGATTATCAGCCCCTCTAGAAGCTCAAATTGCTCTTCATGTAAAATCACATGCAACAACCTGCTCAGCATTTCAAATCTAGTCACAGGCTATGTGCTACGCTAATTACACAGTGTGTGCTACGCTAATAACAGTTTTCTGACAAAAGTCACAGTTCAGCTTCTGTACCTGATTGATTAGCCGTTCAAAGGCACACAATTATATCTTATGGTACATTCAGAGTACTTGCAAAATTCTCACTGCATATCTGTTCAAAAGTTTGGGATAAAGAGATAAGATTTTGTAGAGGTCATAAAAAAAAGTATTTTATGCACTTTAAGGCTGCATTTATTGGATTAAAAATGTAATCCAATATCACAGTTTAACTGTTTTCTGTTTTAATTTATTTTAAAATGTAATTTATTTCTGTGATGGTAAAGCAGAATTTTCAACGTCATTCCTCCAGTCTTCAGTGTCACATGATCCTTCAGAAATTATTATAATATGCTGATTTGATGATCAAGAAACATTCATTATTATTATCAAAGTTGAATACCATTTTCAACAGTTTTACCGGATTCTTTGAAGTATTTTTAATTGGCATTAACAGCAAGTATTAAATACTAATAAATTAATTCATTACTAATTAATTCTAAAATATATTAAAATATTTTGTTTAAAAAAAATATATTACAGGACCAAACATTTGAAATTCTATAATTATATTATTAAAAATAAATTGTATGCAGCAATAAACATTTCTAACAATAATATGCTTCATTATTGTCACACATTATTATGTCTGACATGAGACCTTTTCACGTGCATGCTTTATTCTGTGAGTGGCATTCAGTTGTAGTTTTAAAAATGAAGATATTTAGCATTTCATATTCAATTCAGTATAAAAATACTTTTATTTGATTTGTCTTTCAAAAGTAATGAGTAAGAAACATAGACAGTTGACAGTTTATTCGTCACACAGGAAATGGAAGGTCAAGTGCAATCCATTGTGAGATACAGTATTCTGTTCAATATGGTCGTTGTATACTGAACACTTTGGTAAATTTCATTATTAGTATTATTGTATTCCATGCCGGGTTTCATACAAGTCAAGCTCTATTGACAGCATAGAATATATGACATTCAAGAGCTTGTACTGTTTATATACCGTAGTATAAACTTCAACTTGAATATTGAAACTTGAATATTCCTTCAGTGTTTCATATATTTGTTAGTTTGTTGTTACATTTTTTTTTTATATTTCCACTATATATATATGATAAAGAAATATATATATAAACCCACAAAAAAAACCCCATTCAGCCTCTTCACTGTGGTGAATTATGTTCTTTCAGTGGGGACTATTAGAGACTAATGTGGGTGGATTGGTCCGCGATACCTCTCTCCCCTCAGGCTGGACGCGGTCCACAGCTTCACCTCTACTAATCAGAACCTCTCATCATCACGGCAGTGTAGTTTCCAGAGAACTGGGTCAAACTGGCTTCGCTCCAAATTGTCCAGTCCTAGGTCTCCATGGAGGCACTGCTGACTGGGCTCCAGCTCAAAGCTAAAGAAAAATCAATGCAGAACGATCATTTATTCAAGGTTTCAAAACCCTGCTAAGCATATTCATAATCTGACTCAATTACTTAATTTTCTTACTACATGCTTCTGGTCGTATTGTTCAAAATTAATTTGTGCATTCAAAAAAATGTTTTTAAATAATTTGGTTCAGTTCTGAAATAACTGTCTTTCCTGAGGTCACTTTTTCTTAAACAAAAAATGTGCCTAATGTTTTTTTTAATAGATTTTCTCTTCCTCCTATTTTTTTATTATTATTACTCCAATAAAATTTATTTTTATGGCATGGGTCAGAAATAGCACCTTAAGATTTCATGTGTATTAGTTGTTTACGTTTACATTTATGCATTTGGCTGACGCTTTTATCCAAAGCGACTTGCATTGCATTCAAGATACACATTGATATTCTAATTAGTTCTTGCTTTCCTGGAAATTGAACCCATGACCTTTGTGTTGCAAGTGTCACGCTCTACTGTTTGAGGTAGAATTTTAAACATTTATTATATATATATATATAATATAAAAAAAAAAAAATTCAGCAAGGTTTAAACATTAAATTGATAAAAATACCATTTTATTTTTCAATTTTTTTTTGAACTTTCTATTTATCAAGTAATCCTTTGATTTCCTATTATTATTGACAGCAGTAAAAGTTTCTTCATCAATTCAGATTTCTAAAGGATCATGTGACACTGAAGACTGGAGGAACGATGCTGAAAATTCAGCTTTATCACAGCAATAAATTACGTTTTAAAATTCATTATATGCAGTGTACTTTTTTTAAAGCATTTTAAAATGCATCAAAAAGGAAACTTATTTTAAATTGTAATAATATTTTATAATTGTACTTTTTTATTTATTTTTTGTCAAATAACCGCAGCCTTGGTGAGCATAGGCACTCTGTACACCTGCCTTTTGCAAAGGCAGTCGCCCACGAAGGAATCTTCATTCTCTGTCAAAGTGTTTCCTCAAAGGTTTTTTCAGTGGTGCTTCAGGAGGGAAGTAGTCCTCCACAGTTCACTCAATCAGTACATCAGTGGTTTTCAATCCTGGTCCCTAACCAGAGGAAACATTTATTGCTTAGTGGTTGCTAAGTTCAGGAGACTTGGTTGTGATGATCATATATCTCTCATTTTCAAATGTTTCTCCTAAAATTCCTTAGGAGAAATAAAAGTTGACACAAATGAGTCATGAGAAATATTTGAGAGATAAACAGTCAAAGCTGAGAATGTGATGGAAGAAACATCTCGAAGATGGAATGAAACAAACGAAGATGGAAGAAACAAACATCTCAGATGTTTCTCCTAAAATTCCTTAGGAGAAATAATAGTAGGCACAACTGAGAAACTAGAAAGTTCTGAGAGAAAGGAGTCCAAAGTGAGAATACGCTGTGAGAAACATGAGGTTGCTGTTTTTTTTATTTTTAACGGCATTAGGTTTTTCACATTTAATGGACAAGACGAGAAGGGGACATGAGCAGAAAAGGACCTTTAGCTGAGGCTTACAGGTGTAAACATTGTAAATATGGATACTGGATGGATGCAGCATTGTAAATGCAGCACTAGAAAAACGTAAATGAGGTCAGTATATTAACATAAAATGGAGACGTTTGTTTGTGTCTCCTGCTTCTCACACTTGTCTCCTGAGACAAAAATTCTAACACTCTCACAATAGTCTGTGATGATGTTGAGATCTCTTCTAAACTTTATTGGAGACAAAAGTCAGACCAAAGCTTCTCTAGCTAAGGGGAAAAACATGAGCATACTGTGCAATGCTGTTGAGGCCTCTTTTAAAACTTCAGAGGAGACAAATGTGAGCGATCCGATGTAAAAATATGAGCACAGCGTATGATGATGATTAGGGACCAACCAAATTCACGGGTAAAAATTCGCAATTTCACGGAAGGTTTTAAAAAAAACATTTATTCACCATTCACCTGAGAATTCTCGGGTACAATTTTTAGGCACCAATCACTGCAATCAGTCCATCTGCTGTCACACCCGCTGTTTTGTATTCTAAAATACCACTTTTCGACTGTTCACCTGTATTAAAAAACAAAAAGGAAACAAAATACGACTACAACGAACGTAGCCACACACTCCGCAATGCCACGTGATATTAATGAAATATTTTACAGTTTTTCGTGGTCAAAACTTGGCCGACCAACGTGGTTGCTAACATATTCTGTCGCTGCGGTGCATTGACGTTTGTGTACTGGCTGACACTTCTCTCCGCGTCAACGCTGTTCGTTGGTACAGAAAGGTAGCGTAATGCAGCCGGCTCATCAGAGGAAACAGACTGCTGTGCGAACGCCAGAATGCTGTTATACTCGTATCCGGCGGAACTGCTTTTGCTGCTGTTTAGTAGGCTGCAAACTCAGCTAAGACGCTACGATCATCTGCTCCTGGTATACTCTTTATCAGTAAAAATATTTATCTTCAATAAAAATTTCATTATTTCA
Source organism: Rhodeus uyekii (assembly GCA_037043235.1). Classification (NCBI taxonomy): domain Eukaryota; kingdom Metazoa; phylum Chordata; class Actinopteri; order Cypriniformes; family Acheilognathidae; genus Rhodeus; species Rhodeus uyekii. Next base: position 2,795,405 of record JAWRVZ010000016.1, on the reverse strand, counting down.
CGCTTGTTGGGTGTTTTCACGGAAAGTGACCGATTACACGGAAAATGTCACGCCCGTGAAATCGTGAGTTTGGTTGGTCCCTAATGATGATGTGGTCTCTTCTGAAGCTTTAGAGGAGTCAAATGTGAACGATCCAGCATCTCTTGATATGGAGAAAAATCTGAACAATCACAGTGATGTTGTTAAGATCTCATCTAAACTTTAAAGGAGATCGTTGTGAGTTTCAGATTTTTTTTATTTTAGGAGACAATTGTGAGAAGCAGTAGAAAAAGTCTCCATTTGATGTTAAAGCAACCACATTTTTGCCAAGAAGAAACGTATCAGATGTTAAAGAGGTCCCATTTTCTTTCACCTGGGTAGAACTACCGCAGTTTTTGTATGTCTTTCTTATCTGACACACTCGGTTGAGTCCATGAAACTCTCCTAATGAGCTAATGTTATGTGGGAAACACAAAGGCTGTGTCCGAAAACGTAAATATGCTTCCTTTGGGAGACGCATTCCCAGGTAGGAAGGCATCAAGGCACATCTGAATTCAGTGTTGGCTTCACTTTCTGTCTCCTGAGATGCCTTCATCTAATCCAGTTTTGAAGGCTGCAAAGACGTATCCTCCGCTGCCTTTGATATCTCACAATCCCGTGTTTTCCATTCTGTGACAGTTGAGCTAAAAAAAACTAAAGATGGCGTCTAAAAGTTGCAGTTCGTCGTCAATTTGTGTGTAAATGTACGTTTTTGACCTACGTTTTCCACTTTTGATGTCATTTCTAGAGAGAAATTACTTTTGCTGTAATTACTAAATATTCACTTAGTTTTCACCAAAGCTCTCTCTATTTTGCTGTAGAGCATTAAACCGATACACTGCCTCAGAAGAAGGTTCCTTCATGTGCAAACACTGCCTACAAAGTCAATGCCTGATAGGGCAGCGAGGCAACAAGTCACTTTTCGGATGAGCGGTGGGTCTCTCGGACCAGTATTGAAAACCACTGGTGTACATCAACCTATAATTTTCAATGGAATTAAGCCCTGACCTGCTTGTGTTTTCTTACTGAAAATCCAGTTTCTCTCAGAAATGAATCATTAGTAAAATGGGATTTGCAAATTGAAGCTTTCCTGTAGCTCAATCAGTAGAGCAATGGTCCTAACAACGCCAAGGTCATGGGTTCGATCCCAGGGAAAGCAAGAACTGATTCAACGTGTTTCTTAAATCCAATGTAAGTTGCTTTGGATAAAAGCGTCTGCCAAATGCAAATTGAAGTAGAAATAGGCAAAGGTTAATTTTGTAGGAAAATTCTGATCTGAAAGAGGGTCAGATCACGAGGAGTATATATCACTGTTTGTTGTACTATATGTTGAAATGCTTTAGGGATTTTGCTTCCTCACTGGAATAAATGAATCATCCAAATGGAAGGAGTTTTGGCACAGTGTTGCCATAATTGCCTGTTCCCACACATTAATCTGCACTTAATCTAGGCTAATCTCAAGCCAGAGGCTTTTATACTGGAGCTGTTCATATTATTCACAAGGCTCTTGTACATACGTCAAATAAAGGACTCAGAGATGGGACACATCCAGTTGGAGCCTATAGAAAAATTATTAGTTGGATTGCTTAGAAAAATAATACTATATATGTTTGTTTAAATCCATAAACCTATAAGTGTTGAGCTATAGTAGGGATGCTTACCGTAGTCGACAACTCTAGCTATTATAAAACATTCTGTCAATTAAACTTAAGTATTAAAATTGATTTTTCTTTTTGGTGAGTATGACCACACTAACTCACTACAAACAAAAGGCTTGCAACCGTTCAATAGCACATTCACCTTAATCTTGTTCCTTGTCTTTTCTAATTCATGTCTCCCTCCGTATAATGCTCCGCCTGTGTTCCACTTATCTTTACCATCAAACCTGTTTCTCAGAGATCCCATTAAAATCTTGCCTTTGATCTGCGGGTCCTTCACTCTGTCTTTATGTGATCACTTAAGACCTCTTTATTAAATAACCATCTTTTTGAGTTCTGTGTGTTTTTCTTAAATCTCCCAATCAGGATTTAAATGGAGAGTTTCTGTCATCATTTATTCGCCCTCATGTTGGTCCATGTGGAGCACAAAAGAAAATTAACTGAATTTTATTTTTATTTCATCCCATACAAAAATGGCTTTTATGCAAAAATGAAAAGAAAAAGGGTTTGGACTGACATGAGATTGAGTAAATGATGAAAGAACTTGAATATCTATATATGAAATATCTATTTAAAGATGCCATATTATGCCCCTTTTCTTGATTTTGTCTTTGGGTCTACTACACTGTAAACCTGAATAAATACACAACTCTCAAAAAAACTTGAGGTAATCAGTTGCATCACATTTTCTACGTTAAGAATTTCAAAGTTTAAGCGGAACTAGCGGATTTAAATTTTGTACTCATGCATTTTAATTGCTCTTAACTTGAAAAGTTCATTTTTACATTTGACTTTTTTACATCATGTAATTTCAATTGTATGATCATACAATTGAAATATTTTTAGTAGTGAAAATTAACTAGCTATAGTTGGCTAATTCAGCAAACACAAATTGGTAACACAATGCTTTGTGACGGTTTTGTGTTTTCTTGTCCGCAGATGCCAGGTCCTGCTCAGCAGGGGAGTTCCAGTGTCGTAACCATAAATGTTTAGCACCGGTCTATGTGTGCGATGGTGACGACGACTGTGGAGACGGCAGCGATGAGGAGAAGTGCTCTCCACCCACCTGTGGGCCACACGAGTTTCGCTGCAACAGCTCGGAGTGTGTGCCGCAGCCTTGGACCTGCGACGGAGACCCTGACTGCTCTGACGGCTCTGACGAGTGGGCAGTGCGGTGCGGAGGCGGGTCTGGTCGGCCGGCTCCGCCCCTCACCCGGAGACTGCAATGCGGTGCTGGAGAATTTCGTTGCGGCAGCGGGGAGTGCGTGAGACTGACCTGGAGGTGCGACAGGGACCCAGACTGCAAGGACAAGTCAGATGAGGTGGACTGCCGTAAGTGTGCACTACTTCACTACTTCAATAGCTATGACAAACTATCAACAAAATACTTAACTAAACTATTAAAGCTAAACAATCCATTGTTCAGTAGGTGTATTGAGCTAAAGATGAATATTTGCTTTCCAGGTAATAGTGGTGATGCAAATATCTTTACTTTGCTTTTCAGTAGTGTAACAGTAGTTCAGGTTAACAGTGTCGTAAGGCAATTGGTTTATTCAAATGGTACTTGTGTATATTTCTCTCAGACCTATTTTTCACCTCCTGAATTTGTTGGATGCATGCATGCATTGATGTAAAAAAAACAAAAAACTCCCTGTGTGCATTTATGGAGGAATCTCAGCTGGAGTTAGGGGCACATGACCCCAAAAATAGTTTCTATAGGGCACTTCGCACTGACATGCTCTGATGGGAATTAAATTCCCTCAGATATTGTACGGTTTTGCCAGAGATGGAAAGTGACAGTTCACTGCAGATAATTTTTTCTGACTGCCTGCCATTTATTATCAATTCCACCCACACAAAGACAATTCCTATTGTCCAAGCCATTATTGCCACATGAGTCAAAGCATTTAGTGTTGAGACACAATTTAATGCAGTTCGACAGTGATGGCAGCACACATTTTCATGCACATTAGCCAAGTTTTTGTGCATTCGTATACAGTACAGTATGTTTCTGATCTTACGGTGCACTTAATACATAGAAAAACCCCTGTAAAATCCTGAGGTTAAGTGGGTTGCTCAAGGGTGATGCTTATGAATGTAACAACTATTCAGCACATCCCACACAGCATTTCATTTCGTGCCACTTCATAACGCGTAAAAAGGATGTGCCTTACAGTGGAGGTATGCATCATTCACTGCCTATGATATTACACAGTTTGTGTAAAAATTAGCAATTATTAAATTAAAGGGGTAGTTGAGACACCTTTGGGTTCTCATGCATCAGTCAAGTGTGTTTGAGCTTCCATTTACCATAAATTGAATCTGTTCATCATAGAAAATGATTGTGTCAGAAAGCTTGGCTTAAACCACTCGATTAATATGGATTTCTTTTGAGCTCTGAAGTGTTTTGGTGGAAAGTCCTTTCAATAGAATTAGATAAATCTTTAAAATTTCAGTTTTGAAGTTAATTAAAATTATATAATGATAAATCTCATGGGTTTAGAATAAACCTGGAAATAACCCTTTAAGCATGTTGCACTAATTAAATGTTTTCAAATAATTCACTTTCTACTGATATATGTCACAAATCGTACAAGGGAGGACTCAAGTGCAGGGTAAGACAGTTTATTAACAAACACACAAAAGAAAACCCACAAGGGGAAAACATAACTTAACACAATAACTAGACACTGTAAGAACAAACACAAAACAACCGGATGAAACGGATTTACGGGGAACATAGAACCAGGAACACAACAAGCACGGAACATGGAGAGACAACGATGCGACACAGGACAGCAAACACACCGGGATTAAATAGGGAGCACATGAGGAAAGGTAACGAGCAGAAACAGCTGGGATAAATTAAGGGAAACGAGGGAACAGGATGGGCAGGGTTTACAATCACAAGACACAAAGGGGCAGTAGCAGAGCTCTGTCAACCAGCACGCTAGAAACCCAAACTGAAGTGACAGAACCCTGACATATGAGCTATTAGGACCATTAAATATTTGCTTGATTATTACTAAAGTTAACTAAAGATCTTTGTTACAAACCTGTTCCTTTTAAGTAACCTCTCGATGGAGACTTTGCTTAACATAACCTGAACATAACCATCATCTTAACCTTAAATGCTACATACAATGTACTTAACCTTAGTTTTTCATGTTGTGTTGTCAGGACGGAGGATCAGCAGATCTTAAATATTTTCTTACATTTATAGCCCCACATTAGTCATGTGACGCATACGGAACCACTAGACATGTACATTTATTCCACTGTTATGCTATTCACCTATTACGTTTATTTAACTTATTACGCACTTATTATCTATTCACTTAAACGTTGAACGTTTTACTCATGCACAGTAAGTTGAATTTACTCGTCATCGTGGATGAGAAACTTTTGGAAAATGCTAGTGTGGACGAAGAGCGTTTTGAAACGAAAATGTCATTTTCTAATGTAGACGTTGCCATAGTCAACTGAATATCTAAAAGGGACCATCAAAACAAAGCGTTGCCAAAATATTTTGTGTATGTAGTAATACACATAACCATAACCATGTAGTAATATATATTTTTGGATAATCTTGTTTTTTTTGTTGCACTTTATTTTAAGGTGACTGAGTTACATTGTACTTACTCAAATAAGTGATAATATAACTACGTAAGATAGATAAATAAGTAATATTAACTACATGTACTTACTATAGGGTGAAGGTTTGGTTTAGGATTAGTTACTTGTAATTATGCATCATTTACTGTTATTACTATAGTAAGTACATCACCTTAAAATAAAGTGTTACCTTGTTTTTTGTTTGTTTTTATATCTGTATTGGATATTTCTATTTTATTTATATAGATTATTTATTCATATCAAATTAAGTATGGTATCAGTACAGAAAACGCTGCATAACAATAACATTCGAGGCTCAAACAATCAAAAATTAAGTCATGTCTGAAGCTACTGTAAAATTGACCACACATAATTCTTATCTACCTTTACACTGCATACCATCTTACTGCCTAGCCCTAGTTATGGTATCGCACAAGATGGTTTCAAACATACCTGCGATGACTTTGATGTGCATCAGATTTGTCAAAATTCTGTCACATCATTTTAAAATTTCAGGGCCACATCATTCCCTCAAAGCTGGGGAAATTCTAATGTCACATCTCCGCTGTCTGTCATGCCGTTCCCCAGGCACCTCTGACAGAACAGAGCTTCCACAAGGTGTTTGTTATCTAACATGGCAGAGCGTCTTTGGTAAACAACAAGATTCCAGGGGTATAAACTGACCCCAAGAGTCATGGGAAAGAGACAAGGTGCCCAGGAGAGGGCCTGGTTTTAATTACGATGCATTCTTGTTCTCTGAGGTTGACTTCTCTGAGCCGGATAAGCTCACAGAATGCTTGTTTTAAACCTGCTTCCTCTTTCTTCATTCCAACTGTCAGGTAACATCCAGGTCAATTACGATGACACTTTGCCCAGGCCTGAGGGAAAACGGGCAAGCAGAGTGACACGTGTGTTGCTAGGCAACCCTTGGGTGTGTGTCCTTGAGCATCTTAAAGCCCTTGAAACAGAGAGAGAGTCCATCCGCCACAGACTGCTCTATAATCGCATTAATCCCTTGTTCTTATGCAGAGTTTCAGGGGGTTTTACTTTGAACTTCATTATGGGCAATATTGTTTGTGTACTCAGATGTGTTTGCATAATTAAGCCTCTGTAATTCAAAAGCAGCTCTCCAGAAACACTCACTTAAGAGGAGCACTTTAGTAGATCATGATTGTTTAAAGATCATTTAGTATGATTTATAAGCTGTGTTCCTCATAGGGACCAAAAAAATTCCCCACAAGATCAAACATTTCTAGTATTACTATCCTTGAGCGCACATTTGTGAACCACACACCCCCACATCTAGATAGATTGATAGATAGTAGAGGAAGGAGTGTGGCAGTGCTAGTCAAATGCATGTACATGATCTAATCCAATATCTATACAGTAATACCTCGAGATAATTCGTTCCAGGGTAGAGCTCGCAACTCGAACTGCTCGAATCTAGAATCATGTTTTCCCATAAGAAATAATAGAAAACAAATTTATCCGTTCCAGATCCGTAACAACAGAAAAAAACATGTTTTTTATTGGTATAGACCAGGGGTCTGCAACCTGCGGCTCTTTCATCCCTGTGCAGAGGCTCCCCTAGCTTTGAAAAAAAAAAAAATATATATATATATATATATATATGGGAATCAATAAATAAGCTATTTTATTAATAGATTTAATTTTTCAATGGTATACCTCTTCAATTTCATGATCGAAGTAATCTTGTTACATCATATTTTTTTATATTTTGATGTTTTCCATTGTCACAAACAGCAATAAAATGTCATTAGTTTTATTTTTGTAGTTCTGTAATTTCATAAATACTACACACTTTAGTTGTTTTATGTATTGCAAACTGGATATAAACCAGATTGGAGATTGTTATTCACGTCGCCGCTAATGATGTCCAACTTCGCCAGTCGAAGATCACTAAAATTAAGATTAATGTGTGTGAACTCGCAAGTATGATGTCATGCACTGTAATATGCTCTGGCCCTCTTCCTATGCAGTGTTACTTTAATTTTAGGGATCAAATAGGTTTTGTGGCTCCCGTGAATTTTATTCGGTAGTAAAGAGGCCAAAATGGCTCTTTTGATTTTGAAGGTTGCAGACCCCTGGTATAGACACACACACACACACACACACACACACACAAGTACATGTATACAGTATAAGGATTCGTGTGATATCAAATAAAATGTGGTTTTAATTATACGTTTTTTACAGACAGTAGCGGCAGGTGCGGGAAGAGGGAGGAAGGGGGGTTGGTATGCAGATGCTTGATTCCATATCGTTTCTTACACGAACACTACGTAAACTTAAATTAACATAACTGAACATAGCTTACTTTTTTATTTTTTACTTTCCTATTTTATATTATTGTTTTGCTTTTTTCGATTTGTTTTCTTCCCTTTTTTCACCTGACTACCCTCACTTTTAAGGAAATACCAATCGAGGGAGATTTCTTTCTTTCTCCCTTTAAAAATAAGTAAGGCATGTGTCGTCAAAAAGCGCAAAGCACGACCAGTAGACGATTTATCAGGGTGTTTCTTTTCGATGAAATCAGAAACCTTCTGCAATATAGCCATCACTTCCTTAATTTCACTTGTAGAAATGTTTTCCTCCGGTTCACCCTCCTCCTTGCCACTGCTGAGCTCTTGCAACGCAATAAAAGACGTGCCGGAAGCCGGTTGGTGCAGCTTAGAAAAGTCTGAGCAATGTTCCATCATCTGCAACTTGATCAGCTCCTTAGTCCACAGTTCCTCCTGCGTGTTAGATGACTCACAAGGGCACCGCGCTCATTTAGCGACAATTTCATGCTTCATTTCCATGGTCATCATGCATTTCTTCTTCTCACTACCATCCTTACCACTCACTTTCTTAGAACTCTTCGCTATTATGAAGAGTAATGCGCAAAATAAAGAGAAAATCAGCTAAATGACTTCCATACAGAAGTCAGCGAACACGTGAAGTGAACATGCGTCGGCATCTGCGTCAGTACGAGTGCTCGTATCTCGAATATTTACTCGTATCTAGAAGCAAAAGTCTGCCCGAAGGCTTGCTCGTATCTTGGAATACTCGTATGTAGAGACGCTCGTATCTCGAGGTATTACTGTACTTGTGTATATATATATAGACAACATTTGTATTCCTGTGGGTGTTACTAATTATGAAGCTCCAAAGCATGTTCCCTAAAGATAAAACCCCATGCAAGGCGTCTGGAGTCTGTGTCAACCTTTGGCTGATGTTTGTGCTGTGTTTGGCTCATTTGCAGCTCTGCTCACATGCCGACCTGATGAGTTCCAGTGTGGAGACGGATCCTGCATCCACGGCATCAAACAGTGCAACAAAATACATGATTGCCTTGACAAAAGCGATGAGGCTGGCTGTGTCAATGGTATGTGTGTGTGTGTGTGTGTCCTTTCCACAGATCTTTTGTGCTGCTTATTCAGCAGGGTGAAATGTATCCCAGAGATCAAATTTGTTCCGCCCTTTAATATGACACCCTTCAAAGTTTAATGAGTGCAGACCTGTCTCCCCATAGCAGAAGCGTGTCCAACTCAAAGAGGGCTGTGTCTAAGAGGTAATAAGCTTACATGTGTGGAAATAAATTGGCCAGTCCTTTTGAAAATGACTTATTCGGAAGACGTGCAAAGACTTCACCTAAATTGTCCATGTCTGTTAAAGCGCAAATCTGTATCTGTGCACTGAGGACCTCTGAGTTTTTATGCTTAAGTGAGGGGAAACAAATCTAAATTGAAATCAACATAAATCAGCGGTCATCTGTTCTGTAAGCGTCTTTTGTCATTCCCCCCCCCCCCCCATCACGCTTTAGCCACAAAGTGTGAAGGACCTTTGAAGTTCCTCTGCAAGAATGGGGAATGCATTGACGGCACCAAGGTGTGTGACAACGTGAAGGACTGCAAGGATCGGTCGGACGAACCCAAGAAGGAGTGCAGTAAGAAATCTATTTGACATACAGAGTAAACAGCTATAAAATTAATGTGGATAGTTTAGTTCAGATTATTTGGTTTTGGAAGAATTTGATTACAAATATTTGAGTTCATACTGAAACCTCTACAATCTTTTAAAATCACTTCCCAGGTATCTTTGTTTTGTAAGCAGATTTCACCTTCATAGTTCACTTCACATATTAATTGGTCTATAAAACCGCAGTATATACGCCGATGAGCCAAAACATTATGACCAGTCACAGGTGAAGCAAATATTGTTGATCATCTCCTAACAAGGTCACGTGTTTGATTCAGGAGAAATGGTTAGGAATAAAGATCTGAGCAACTTTGACAAATTGTTATTTCAAAGCAAATGGGTTAAAGAATACATTTACGTGGGGAAGTGATGGCACCGGGATCACTGTGGGACGACAACAAGCCAGTGGAGGCAGAGTGAGGCTCAGGGCAATGTTCTGCTTGGAAACCCTCATGTGGATGTTCATGTTGACACGTGCTATCTACCTAAACATTGTTCCAGACCAGGTAAACCCCTTCATGACAATGCTGTTCCCTGATGGCAGTGGCATTTTTCAGCTTGATAATCTACACATTGTTCAGGAATGGTTTGAGGAACTCAACGAAGAGTTCAAAGTGTTGGGCTGGCCTCCAAATTCCCCCAGATCTCAATCCAATTGAGCATCTGTGGCATGCACTGGACTAGTTAGTTAAACCCACAGTAGCTCCACTTTGTAACCTACAGGACTTGAAGGATCTGCTACTAACCGCTTGGTGCCCGATAACACAGGACACCTTCAAGCCCAATTAGTCAGATGGTCATAATGTTTTGTCTCAATGTATATGGTAAATGATAGATCAGTTTATTGAGTTAACAAATAAAAAAATAATAAACAAGAAATCTGTAGTTGCCTTAAATTGGCTGAATGAGGACAAATATGAACTGAAAAAAGTTACTTGTTAAGTGTTTATCAGAACCTAAAAATTGGAAGGTATCGAGTTGCACTGAAATTAAGTTGACTTTTTTTTTTTGTTTAACAGACATTTAATTAAAAAAAACAAATATCTAATTTTGAATTGGAGGCAAACATCTTTATTTTCTTTCTAACCGATCTTCTGTCTGAACCACCTGTTTTGCAAACATCTCTTTTATTATTGCTCATACTTACCATAGGGTTATCATATTAATCATAGGGATGATACGTCCAATCATTCTGTTTATTGAAGAGAGGTGGATTAAAACCTTTGGGGCTTGGGGCTTTTGACTTGGTCCAATGAGCAGCCACCCAGGACGGTTTGTAATTTCATAGCAACATGCTAAAAAAAAGGCCAAAATCAAATGGGTTAACAAGGATGCTAGTGGAGCACTGTTGAAAGTACATCATAATTTATACAGATATTCAAAGAGAGAAGAGAAAATAAGGTTTTATTTCATTTGCACGATCTGGGGCAGAGCTGATGGATCACCATCTTCCTCTGATGAATAGAAGCAAAATTTCCCATAGTCTTAAAGAATTCATTAGCATCAAAGAATGAAGGTCTATTTTAGACACGTGTGTGTGTGGATTCACCAAACCTGCACCCTTATCCTTCTCAAATACATGCCACATTCACCCACATTCCACAATAACCGCGGTCTCCACAGAAAAAGCTCATAACTCTCTCTTAATGTCCTCTGTCTTCCCCTTTAATCCAGAAGCCTCTGCTTCTCAGTTGGCATATTGTTGACTCCGAGCGAAATGGCCTTGCCCTAAATTGCTCACTTCCGTGTATATTGTCTGGATGCCAGCACCAGCTAATGATCACAGAGAGGTGGAGAGAACACCTGGTCCACAAATGCTACCCTGTGAGAGCATACTGAAGAATACCATTGTTGCTCGTTTCTGGCCCACGTAGCCATATCCATTTTGGCTCATTAAATTTTTGTCCACAGAGTACTCACTATGCTCATTCAAGCTCTCAGACACAATATGTTCCTGGGATTCAACTGTAAACAATGCAACACTAACTTCCACAGACTGAGTCATGAGATGGTTTAGTGCCTGGAAGTTGTATTACCATCTTCATACTCTGTGAAATGTCACTCACACTCGAGTGTGTTTTTAAATTGGACCCTTGAGAATGTAAATGTGGCCTGAAGCTGGTAATTGTGCTGGATGAGTTCACTTTTTTTTCAGCTACTCTCACTCGAGAGTGAAGAGAAAAAAAAAACGTATGACTAATAATACGTGTGCTTTTAGATCATGTTTCTAGAACCAGCATTCCAGGTGTGTTCCAATAGTCCAATGAAGCCCCAACGGTTTTAAAAAAGTGGAGAAAATGTCTGGCGACATAATTTTAAGTTATATTACCAAACTTACTCATAGTAGTATATACAGTACTTACTTGGCACGCATTATTACTAACAGCAAGCTTGTTACAGAAAAATAACACCAAAGTTATTATAACATGGTATATTATTTAATCGCACACAAGTGAAATTTGTTTTCAAATGGATTGTAATTTTGCATTAATTTAAATTAAATGATCATGTAGGAAATCATCTCTTGCGTGTGAAAAAGTACACTTTAGCAAATTTAAAGAGGGTACTAATTACCAAATATTATACTTTAAAAATATGTACTTAAGTGTGAACTACATGTTTTCTGACACTTAATTGCATGTTAATTGCACTTAAATGAAAATGATTTTTAATGCACATATAATTTTGCAATAAATGCTATTAACTCAATTTTAGAGTGTCTTAAGTATCCACTTATGTGGGCTATAAGTACATCTTTATGTATGATTTCATAATTCTATTTTCTTAGAAATATCGTTAAAGTATACTGTCGCATTTATGGGAAACTTAAACATACTTTAATGTAATTTATTGAACTTCTATGTCGTATATTCATTTGTAAATTCATAGTCATTTAGTATGTTAGTTCAAAATAAATGTACAAAAAAGCATAACCACATTATTAAAACATAATGACTTAGTGTAAAGTGTACTTTAAAGGACAACTTTCTCTTTGACATTATTACAAAGTGCCCTTTTCAAAAGTGCACTGAAGGGTTTTAAGAAATATTCATGAGAAGTGTACTTTTTAAACTTAAGTAACCCTTTATTTTATATTATATTATCTGCAAGTACAGTTTAATTGTAAATATACTGTACTTTTAATAATTGAAGTTGATTGTGCATAAATTGATATTTGTTTTGTCCAAAACGTTACTTTACCTTGGATGTTTACAAACCCTTGGAAAGCACTGTATCTTTCAAGATATACATTTTAAACCATCCCTTCTCTGTTTCATAGGTCTGAATGAATGTTTGCTTAACAATGGAGGCTGCTCACACATCTGTGTGGATCGTCCCATTGGATACGAGTGCCAGTGTCCTGCTGGCTATAAGCTCCTGGACAAAAGGACATGTGGAGGTCAGGCCTCTCAGACACAATATGTTCCTGGGATTCAACTGCAAACAATGCCTCAGTGATGAAATGATTTTGATAGTAATAGTAAAGCTAATACAATGGACTACTTGCACTAATACTTTTCAAATATTATGACTCACTAGTGTCATGTTATGTATATTTCAGTGTGCTGTAGTCACCTAGTTGACTCCACTTAAAATGAATGTCCGCATGAAGATTTAAAAATCTGTTTTCATAGACAGGAGAAGAGATATTCTTATGATTATTATGAACATCATCACTCAAAACGTACATATTCACAGTCATAACAGACGTACTGTTTCTTTGTACCATACAATGCAGCCATGATATTCACCTATCTCGAGTGAGTTATGTCTGCAGTCTGTGTGTCTGTTTACTTGACAGATATCGATGAATGTGAGAACCCTGATGCCTGCAGTCAGATCTGCATCAATCTGAAAGGGGATTTCAAGTGTGAATGTCATCCAGGTTATGAGATGGACCCTGTAAGCAAGACCTGTAAAGCTGAGGGTAAGATACGTTGTATAAAAACAGATGTTCATTGTGGCTTCTGACCTCTTTCTAAAGTTTGGCTAAATTGGCTAAATGTAGCTAAACTTTCTCTTTAAACATTAATTCCCTTTCAAGGGAACTCGCACTGCTTCGAAAAACGCAATGGGAACGCTTTGCGTTAATGTTTTGTAAGCACAATGAAATCTAATTAAAGTGTGAATGAACCTTGAGGAATGATGATGTCTTGAACCAGGAAGCTATGAAAAGTGCTATGAAACAGTTGAGTGTGTGTGTTGCTTACTTTTGTGCGTGTCTAAAAGATCCCCAGCTAGTTTTAAAAAGTACTGGGAATCCCACATCATACTGAATACAAAGTACTATGGCGAGCGAACAGCAGCTCAGACTGTGTGTCACACCCTGCCGTTGCTATAACACGGACATACATACACGGTATGTATAAACACGGTGCCTTCACATGAAATCAAATCGAAGTGTGAAAGCACGCTGAGCTCTTTCCGCTGCTGCATGCCTTCATAGCTTTCTGATTTATGACGTCATTCCTCAGCGTGCTTTCACACTTCGATTTGATTTCATTGTGCTTCACGATACATTGACTCGAAGCGCTCCCATGGAGTTTTTTGATGCAGCGTCTCGTTCCCTCTTCAGAGAACCAGGGGTTAATACGCAACCGAGATGTTTTACCCACTTCTCATTCAGTAAAGGCCATCTCCAGGTTGATTTATGCTAGTTAGGTGCCTGTTTATCTCATGTCAATCTCATTGGTTCTTGTTGAAACTCAAGCGTGCTGTGTAAAACAAGAATAAACCTCATTGGTTCTTTGCTGAAGCTCAAACGTGCTGCATAACACTCAATAAACCTCATTGGTTCTCGCACATCAAGCTAACCTGCTTGAGATTTCTTATCAAAGCTGATGTGTGCGTTGATGAGCATGTGACAATGAAGACTGGAGTAATGATGCAGAAAATTCACAGGAATCACAGGAATCACAGGAATAAATTGTAATTATATTTCACTGTTTCCTGTATTTTTTTATCAAATAGATGCAGCCTTGGTGAGCTTAGAAGTATAATGTCCAGTATGTAGAATAAAAGAAAACAAGTGCATGCTATGTATTACATATTATTAATTTTTTTAAATGAACCTTTAATTGCCATCAATTGCAGCTTGTTGGGGTTGTTACTGGCTCACACTAACCAGGCCATCATTGACCTTTACACTGACCCATTTCAGCATTCAGCATTGGCTGTTCATGCTTCTGGTCATCACATTCCGGTCATTACATTAGATCCCAGTGTAGGATATGCATTCTTTCAAAAAAAATTTTTTATATTTGCCAGCACATTTCATTTAGCTACTGCAGACAGTCCAATTACGTCTTATCACATGACTGACTGCTACTTCCTGTACCCTCTCACGCTCATCAGCCTTCAAGTAGAAAACATGCAAAATATCACAGTCCTTGGGGCACTCAGACATTAAATGTGTGTGCTGTAGAGATCTAGCAAGGAAATGTAATGCTTAACAGTTTTTAAAAAGGATTAAGATAAGTGAATCCCACAGAGTGCTATTGCATTTCTGTCTGTAACTTTATGTATTGTGAGCTTTATATATACTCATATATACAGTGGAGTTCACTTGTCTCGAGTCATGGTTAACTCGCCAATACTATTATGTTGACGATTTTGAAGTGGAACCGCCAAACTCCCTATTTGTCTCAGTATTTTCTTGTGGGTTATGTTCATTCCTTAATGTCGCCGAAATCTAGTATCTCGAGCATAAATGAGAGACAAATTATCCACTTCACATGGTTATTTCGTGACTCATGAGCGTACCTAGTTCACTGCGCATGCTGAGTTTGCGTTGCAGGTGGAGCGCGCGCTCACTTCAATGACAGTTCACTCACGTTGATCTGAGGGATAACACTACAGGCATTCTGTTTTTGATCCAAAAAGAAAAAAACTTAAACTGGCTGAGCACAAAGATGTGGACGATGCAGTGTTTCAGTGGTTCACAAATACACGAGCAGCAAACCTTCCCGTCAATGTTCCCTTGCTGATGGAGAAGGTAGACATCCTTGCTGCAAAGCTTGGACACCCTGACAAATCCGGGGTAGCTGAATCGTTTCAAAAAGAGGCACAACATTGCAGGCCTCGATGAATTATTCCAGGGTCACTCGCCCTGCAGGACTAGTGACCCTAAAAACTCGCCCTGCATTTTAACAGACAAAAATAGTTATTAAAGTAAAAAACACATGATATACTGCAAAACCAAATATTTATTGGTTGAATGCAACAAGAACCCAGAAACAATATAATTAATCTGATAGTGAATCTGAAGATCATTTTTATGGACATAAATTTAATAAATGTACTATATACAAACAATGGGATGCAGCCACGGAGGCGTTATTTACTGGATTTTATTTTCTATATTATAACACCGATGCCCCGCAAATCAGCCCATTTCAAATGATGGAAAAACAAAATACAATCCGCATGACGCTAAATAACAGTAACATTCACTTCGTCCAGCTCGAAGTCAAACATGCTTAATTTCAAACACAATAAGAAGTAATAATTCTATGACGGCTTTGACAAATGTGTTGTTACACGGGCAGCTATGTTTCTCTGTCTGCCTCAAGCCCGGCTGATGCCCCGCCCCCGGGAGTCATTTACTCCACTGTGATTGGCCCCCGGGAGTCATGTACTCCACTGTGATTGGTTGGCTTGTACAGCTCCAGCTCGCACGAAAAAGGAACCTTTCACACACACACACAACGCGGTAAAGCGCTATTCATTCAAAACTCGCGGGCCACACTTACATTAAACTTTAATATGGTCCCGCGGGCCACAAAATATCGTTTCGCGGGCCGCATGTTTGAGACCCCTGTAGTAAATGCTACATTCGTGATTCGTGGTTCAAACTTTAGTACTGAATCGTAGTACCTGTATGTCGAGTTTTTTTCAAGTTAGACGCGCATCACGGGCACAACACACCTTCTATCGCACACTCAGGCTAAATTTAAACAACGGCTAGCAGCAGGGAAGGCGTGGCCTATGCTGGCTAGGCCAGAAACACCGTTTTCAACATTTCGTTTTGCCCCGCTGTTTCAATTTGCCCCACTCTCCCCTATATCTGATCGCTACTAGCCCGTCATCGATTTTCTGCTTTTGTTTGGCAAGATTTTTCTATGTAGTAACAGTTGAATGATTAGAAAAACTGTATTGGAATCTGAAGAATCTACTCGCCCTATCGGGCGAGTTTTATCAAATTTGTGGATTTGTCGAAGCCTGCATTGTCTTCAAAGTGATTTGTGTAGAGAGCGCTGCGGTTAAACAGGAGCAAGTGGATTCGTGGCTTAAGACTCAAATGCGCACAGTTCTGGATATTTCTGGATTTTTCTCATTTACATCATGTACATCAATACATTTTCTTAAAATTTTTCTTTCTTGAGGGTTGTTATATTTGGGCTTTGACAGCTGGCTGTGCTTCCACAGTCACTCTGACAGCTGCGCTGATAGGCTGTCTGACCTGTCATTCATTCAAGAAAACGTGATTGGCTGTGCTGCCATGAGGGTGCCTTTTCTTAAAGGGACGAGCGCAGCGCAGAGAGGAGAGAGGGAGAGACTGCTTTTTCTTTTTGTTCTGATCCTGACTTGTGTTTGTTTTCTTATTATGTGAATTTCGCGCACAAGCACTGTGTACGGATTATCTGCATCTGAGGGTTATATGTGGGGAAATCAGTAATGTAGTATATGGGTTGTATGTTAATATATGTAATATATGATGTATGGGTTATCTCGCAAAACGGTTATCTCAGGGGTTTTCAAAGTGTGGGGCACGCCTCCCCTGGGGGGCGCCAGAGCATGCCATAAAAAATGCCATAAAAAATGATAGTCTAATAATAACTCGCCAAACTTGTTTTAAACCTCCTCCATTTTACATTTCCCTGTGATGTCATTCTGTCACCTTGCACCTGTCTTGTCATTAGTCACCTTGTTAGTCTTGTCAGCTGTTTCTTGTTCTTTCATCAGCCCTTGTGTATATCTACACTGTGTTTTCCTTCCGTCTTTGTCCATCGTTGTCCATATAATGTTTCCATTCTGGTCTCTTCCTGGTCTGTAGTAACGTTTTTGCATTAGACATGCCCTTTTAAAAAAAAGTTAAAGTGGATTTCTAACATTTGAGTTTATTCTGTTGCCTCCGTGCTTTCCTCTACCATACACAACCGTGAGTGTGTGTGTGTGTGTGTGTGTGTGTGTCCACACACACGCATATATGTATGTGTATATATGTGTGTATATATATATGTGTGTATATATATATATATATATATATATATATATATATATATATATATATATATATATATATAATTCTGTCGTCTCCCTCCTTGATGATCATGGCTAGGATTCAAGAACAAGGTCATTCCAGTGTGAGTACTGGACCCTTATGTCCACTAGGTCTCTCTGTGGTGTAGGACTGACCAGCTGTTCTTCTGCCGGGACCCTCGAGTGGGCCCCGGCATCTAAACTACTTTGAGCAGATAGATAGCTGAGGCTATCTGTCTGGCTTAGGAGTCGGCCAGATTTCTTTCTCTGTGAGGGTCCCTGCCCACTCCACTAGGAGTGTGGCTGCCTTTACGTCTTTCTTGCAGGGGTCTCCCTTGCTTATATTTGTGCTGCGGCAGGCTGGTCCTCCCCGCACACATTCTACACATCTGGCGCCCTTTTATGATTCTGGATCATGACGTCACCGACCTGCAACGATCATCCCACGATCGATTTCGCAGAGCTTCATGAGACTACATGCCAAGGCATTTCCATAGCGTTTTCGACGCAGCGTCTCGTTCCCCCTCAGGGAACTAAGGTTACATACGTAACCCGAAACAATACTCTACAGTGTATATATAAATGTTAAAGACATCATTCTCTCTGTAAATGGCTTTGCTGAGTTGTTATCATTAGCAGACACTGTTGCTTAAGCTCACTGTTATTTATTCATCAATTTAATATACTTCTGCAGGAATATCCTGGGATACATACAGGTTCAATTATATCTGCAGTATTTGTGTATTAAATTAGTATTTGCAGTATTATATCTTTATAAAATATATGTACTTAATATTATGTATCTTTTTAAAAAGCATGGTAGTCAGCAACCTCAAAAAAAAAATGTTATCATGTGCTTCTTTCTGAAGAATAAATCTCTTTCTGTTTCAAGATTTAAGTAATCTGTTAACTCTCTGTGATCATCTGCCCTTCTGCTTGCTTTAGGAAAAAGCCCTTACCTGATGTTCACGAACAGGCACGAGATCAGGCGTATTGACCTGGTGAAGAGGGACTACACGCAGGTGGTTCCTACTCAGAAGAATGCAGTGGCCATTGATATAGACGTTGCTGCCAACCGCATGTTCTGGTGTGATCGTTTTCAACACAAAATATACAGGTAACCTTATACTGACCTATGCTGTAAATATGGACACTTTAGCTGTGCACTTAAAAGGATGCAGTTAACATTATTTTGAGAGCCAGGCTTCATTTAATAGTAAATTGCTGCTTCACATGGTTGTGATGTGTTAATTATTTTACACTCAGGAGATTTATTTACATATCTTATGCTCCATTTATTTACATATCTCTCCCTCACACTTACTCTCTAGACAGAACACCAGTGAAATCATTAAAATGAGATGTAGAGAGGCAGAAAAACAACACTTATTTTAACTGCCATATTACAGAAACCAATATATTGGGTTTGTTCAATTTAGAACTGCTGTTGCAAAATAATATATCATTGTAATAATGAAATTTAACAGTTTTTAAAATCTATTAAAAAATGTAATTTATTCTAGTGTCACGTAATCCTTCAGAATTAAGATTTTATACTCAAGAGATATTTATTATTATTATCAATGTTGAAAATAATTGTACCGCTTAACATTTTTATGGAAACTGTGAAGCATTTTGTTTCAGGACTGTGTGATGAATAGAAAATTCTAAAGAATAGCAATAGTAATAGATAATAATAATGATAATATATATTTTTTTAATAATACTGATATATTAGATATTATTTTTTATTTGTCACAAAGTATATGATCAAATGTTAAATGTGTGTGTACTTACAAAACTCCTTTATCAGAAAAACTTTTAGTATATTTGTTTCAGTGTATTTTCATTATAATCACAGCACCAATGACAATTTATAAACACAAAACAGAATTTGTCAGCCACCTCCTGCATTTTTTTATAACTTTCACAAAAGTTTCATGGCCCCCAGAGTATTTTCATGTATTGAAATATAACAAAAGAAAGTGCTTTTAAACTAAAGACTTTGTGTGTGAGTCAACCTTTTAATGCAGTCTCTTTTTTATCAACACTTCTATGTGGATAAGTTTAATAAAAAAAGCAACATTGAGCAAAAAGTTAAGAAAATTGTGTCCATGGTGGGGAAAGAGTTAAAAAGCTGACAATGGTAAGTTGACAATGGTTGCCTTTTTTATTTTATTTTATCAATCCACTGAGAGAGCTCTATATAGCACAAAGAATCTTGGTGCCCTGTGTAGAAATCTTGTTCAAACGCAACAGAATAGTTTTTGACTCTTGCCATTTGAAGGTCTGGCCCGGTTGCAAATTCATTTAAAACTCTCAAAGCACCTCTTGACTCATTTTTGTGGTCCATATCTGTGGTCCATATCTTTTTCCTGATTGCTCATTCCTTGTGATCTCGTTAATTGGGGACATTCACTTTCCTAAGAATAGACACCTCTGCGGCTACCCAAAATTATATGGTTTCTTATTAAATGGCAGTACTCTATCCGTGCCCTCTCTTTCTCTCTCTGTCGTCTGTCTCTTTTGGACTTATAACTGAGGATAAAGTGCAAAGTCATTAGCTGTAACTGCTCCATTGTGAGTTTGAACTAGTTTGGGATGATATGGAAGGCTGATAATAGAAGGCTATGCGGGTGAGTTAGGGTCCCTGCAGGGGCATTACTTTGATACACCTGTGGCACTTAACATGTCAGATGATGTGTGTTACTGCTTGAGTGTGTTTTGATTCTGGTTTTCTCCATATGCTTTTTTTTCGTCCCATAAACGTGTATCCTGTAATCACCTCTTTAGTCCTGTCAGCTATGTCACATTTCTTTGATTTAGATCTCTGTGTAATATAAGCCCTGTGTTCTGTTTAGTTCTCGTTCTTGAAATGTTTCATGTTTCTATGAACTCCTTTGTTTCCTGAATTTTTGCCATTAAAAGTCTATTATATCCAAGCTTCTTCGTATTTGTGCCGTTTCTAACCATGCAACGCTGACAGAAGAATGGACCAAAAAATGAAATGGACTGAAAAATGGTCGAAGCAGCATTCATTGGGTTTTGTGTGCTTGATGCTGTGCCTCAACCAACTAGAGAGAAGCCTCGAGGATCATACGAGGGGCTTTTTAAAGCTGGCATGCCGAACAACATTCCCCGACCACTCATTGAAGGTCTTCTATTACACCAGCCTCAATGAGCAAACAAAGGCATGCCTGCCCATGGATGATCCTCGAGGCAGCTTTGCCGACTATGTTGAGTGGGTGCTGGCCAACAACGTATCCCCGTTCATCGTCGGTATTGTGGGCAAATCCGCTCCAGTGAGATGAGTTCACGAGTCTGCTTCAGCTGGACATTTTCCCTTGGACAGCGAACCTCTTGTATCCGCTATGGATTTCGAGTCTCCAGTCTCCGAGCATTCTCCATGTGATGATAAATCTTGTGAGGAACTACTCAAGGTGGTTCCTCGCGTTCTAGCCAAGCTATAGCCACACAAACCAGTCCAAAGCCAGACACACCTAAATGCTCCAAATTAAGAGGATAGATTTCTGTCTGGTGGTCAGGAGGAGGGACTCCAACACCTGTCTCTCCCCTTCTTTGAGGACCTCTATGACGAATTAAAACATTCATGGAGGAAACTCGTGAGTTTGCGCCTTCAACATATTTGACTATCATCGGTGCGAAGGTACATGTATATACTGTACAATGATGCCACAGATTGAAGAGATGCTTGTGGACTATCACTTTCTTGGGTTGGCATCATCCTTGAAGAAACCAACTTGTGCCACTAAGCCATGCAGAACCAAATCAATGGTAGTGGGGAAAGTGTTTACAGCAACAGGTCAGGCTGGTGCTGCTCTGCACACCATGGCGGTGTTGCAGGCTGACCTGCTGAAAGACCTGGGTACAGACCTGTCCCTCCGTGCAACCAAGCAACCGTCCCGCATCATCGGCCGCTCAATGGGTGCTATGATCGCCACGGAGAGGTATCTGTAGCTAAATCTAATGGACATCAAGGACAGAGACGGAGTGTTCCTGCTTGATGCCCCTATCTCACCTTCTGGCCAATTTAGCAACTATACAATACAATACAATCAATGCAGTTGTCAACAGGTTTTGTGAGGTGAAAAAACACAAGGAAGCATTCGTACAATTCGCGAGGTGAAGGAATACAAGGAAGCATTCGTATAATTATTTTTATCGCCGTACTCTGGAGAGGGGCTGTTGGCCACCCAGCCTCATCCTCAGTCCTTCGCACAGGCATGAGGCACAACAACAGAGTGTGGCAAGTTGCGCTCCCCCTCGTCAAGATTCGGGGCCAGTTTGCTGCCCTCAGCAGCCTTCAAAAAATCCAGACCTCAGACTTCATCTCCAAAAAGATGTCATGATGGTCTTGTGACCCAGGGATAGGGTACATAAAAATACGGCAACCTGCCCCTATCCAGCACCATCTCTGCTGCCTCTTGTGTTTCGGGGGCCTGCAGTTTCCACCGAGGTGTTGGGTGTTCTTTTGCTTCCTGCTGTTACCCAGCACAGGTTACTACAGTTAATACTTCCTGGTTTCCATAAAAGATGGGGGACAGCTTCCAATTTTAGATATTCAAGTCTTCAATCGTTTTGTCAGAACACTCAAATTCAAGATGCTAACTATCAAGATTATGTCGCAAATTCAACATCCCGATTGGTTCATCACGATCGATCTCCAAGTCAGGGGTTTGCATCCCAGGGCCAATCCACAAATGCAAGTACGGGTTAGCATCCCGGGCTACGTACCCTCTCTATGTCTATGTCTCAGACCCTGATTCCTCGCCTCAGGTCCAACTCTAGGTGCGCCTTGCCATTGCAAAATGCTACCAACCAATATCTCCCTGTCAGTCTGGCGAGCGGTTTTAGATGGCTGTCCAGCCGAAGGAGTATTGGAGTGTCATCAGCTCAGTTAGTTAACCTCTGCCTTAAGTTAATGGCTGTATTTCTGGACCTGAAATACTTCCTCCAGCAGCAGAGAGGTTGCCATGTCCTAGTGTGGGTGGACAACACATCAACAGTCTCCATCATAAATCACATAAATCAGGGTGGTCTGCGCTTGCGCTGCCTAAACAGGTTAAAGTTACTGGAACTCAGTCGTCTATATCCCTGGACATCTGAATATGAGAGCAGATTTACTTTCCAGACAGAAAATACCGATGGGGGAGTGGAGACCACCCTGGGGTGGTGAAACAAATCTGGGAAAGATTTAACGAAGCAGAGGTGGACAGCTTGATCTCCCAACAGTCAACGCAATCTCCACTCTACTCTACTATGTGTAGTCTTCTCCACACACATTCATAAGATTTTATAGTTTGGACGTTCATTCGCCTCCGGGCTCACACGAGTCCTCGAGTCAACATCACAACATCACAAGCTCATGCCTGAGACCCTTTGCGTGCTTGTGAGCACACACTACACAACTGTGAGAGATCCAGACAGCAGCGTGGGTATTCTCGCTCCTGTAGCGTTCAGCGCAGCATTGAGAGAAGCTTTTGAAAGGGAATGTTTGTAACCCCGTTCCATGGAAAAGCGGGAATGAGATGTTGTGCTTCATTGTCGGACTGAGGATGTCTTAGGACCGCTCTTCAGATAAAGTGATACTTGAGGATGCAGCTGTGGCACATCTAATTTTGCATAACGATTGTGCATACCAATGACATCACCGTCTGAGACTACCAAGTCACTGACCATGTCAGTTTCATTGTTGTGTTATACACATTTCACAGCTGGACAAGCAAAGATGTCTTTCCCATAGTGTTCAGCACAGCATCTCGTTCACACTTTTTCAGGGAACAGGCTTACAGTCAAGTAACCCGAGTTATGATTTTTCTTCATTTTGGTGATTGCATGGTTGTGTGATTATGATACTATGATATATTCCTAAGAAGTAATAATATTTACTATTTTGTGTATGAATATAATCTTAGTAAGGTAAAGAATATTACCCCCCCCCCCCCCCCAAAAAAAAAAAAAAAAAAAAATCGGTAACAAAGCATGGCGTATATAAACACCAAGATGCAAGTAAATATCCATTTAGTTGACTTTCCGTTCAGTAATAATTAATTAATGGAATAGTTTTTGTGTGCAACATGATTTTCAAAAACATAAAAAATTATATCCATTGCCATCCTTTTGATTTGTATTATTTTTATGTGAATTTTGGAATAAATACTGAATTTGGAATGAAAACCATGATGTACAATTGTACAAAATGTGCACTTTCCAAAATGATGATAATAACATGATATAATAATAATAATAATAATAATAATAATAATAATATGTACAGTCATTTATTTATTGAAAGTACAATACATTTACTTTTTCCATTTACTTTTTTTACGATACGTTTTTACGATACAAATAATGTTAAAATAAAGTCTCCATAAGGGGGTTTTCATAGCAATGCAAAATAACCTTTTTCAACCATGAAGAATATTTTGTGCATTGGAAAGGTTTTAAGGATTATAAACATTCTTCTTGGAACCATAAATGCCAATAAGAAGTTTTTTTGTTTTAAGTGCGTGTCCGTTTCAGGGCGGTCTCGCAAGAATTCTAGCTTGTATGTGAACACAAACATTAATTTCTGCTGTGATCCATGTTCACTATGTACACTGGCATAACTCTTTATATATTTGGATGTTACATGTTTTACTAAATAAATGACAATAGATGTATTTGGACATTGGATAATTTCTTCATTCTGTCACACTATATAAAACAATTACTACTGAAGTAATTTGATTTGACTAGTTGACCCAGTGTGTCCAGTAGCAGAACTTCTAATTGTCTGCACGTCTCTGCAGTGCTTATATCCACGAGGCGAGCGACCCGTCTCGACATGTTACTCTGATCAACTCAGATCTGCATTCCCCTGAGGGTCTGGCGCTGGACTGGGTTCAGCACAACCTCTACTGGACCGACTCGGGCGACAGAACCATCTCTGTGGCTTCAGCGGATGGCAACAGGAGACGCGTGCTGATTAACACCGATCTAAGTGAACCACGGGCCATTGCTGTGGATCCAGAGAGAGGGTGAGCACGAACACTGCCACACTAAATGACAAAACCACAAAAGGCCAGACTGCCTTTAAAAGTCACTGAAATGAAAAGAGAAGCTTTCAGTGACATGTACATGAAGGCTGTGGAGTATAACAGAAAATGTTATTGATTTCTAATCCATAGAAAACCTGACTATTCACAGTTGGTGCAAAAACATGATGTTGGTTGCCTATTTCAATATGTAATTTAAGACTGCTCTGCAAAGACATTCACCTCTGCCAAAAAAAGAAAGTAGACAGTGAAAAGGAATACAATTTAATAAGTTTGAAAGGTTATCTTTGTGTTGCTGTTGAGTAAAAATTGTGTGTTGGTAAGTATCAATGTCAAATGCTGATCAGAGGGTAAAATAAACTCTAGCAATGCAATGTTGTGAGAACATGAACGTGGACAAACATGAACGACACTCAGGCCAGCACTACGTCTGCATGAAAGTTTAAGCCTTGCCACTTGAAATATTTAAGTGCAAGAAGACACAAAAAGGAACTCAATTAGTTTCTCGCTGTGTGGGAAGTTTTATGTGCGTCATCTTAAACATCTGATAAATTAACCACATCTCAGCACTGATATTGTTTTGTACTCTTTCACATTTTATTGCACTTGAAAATGTCCATATTGGCATGAATGGCTGCCATCTGTTTCCTTAATGTTCATCAAACAATAGACAGAAAAATTACTCTCTGTTCTTGACTGAATCACTTTTGTAACTTTTAATAAGGACTGTAACTTTAATCTCTGTTTAATGTATACAATGGAGACTATGCAGTGTTATTTTAATGAATATGATATACAAATATAATAGATAATACTACAATAGCACGATGACATTTTAGAGCCTGTCTATTAATAAAAAGGTCAAATTATCTGATATTATCAGTGTATACAGTGTATACAGTGTTAATCTACTTTATAAGGTTTTCTTTTCATGAATTGCATTGTTTTAATTATGCTTTTCTATTAATTTTGACCTGAAGGAAGACAATTGCATGTTCAACCCTTTCCAAAAAATCTAAATCAGTTTTTAACTAAACCATAGAAGCGCTGTATTGAAGTCACTGTATTATGAATTGCATTTGTAATGCATTTTTGAAAATCACATGACATTTTAATCGTGTAATTAATGTGTAATGTGTACACATAGTAACTCAAAGCATTTTCTCTGTTATCAAGCCTTGTTGGATTTATTAAGTTTTTTTTTCTTTTTTCTGGTGAATACTTTGTTTTCACAGGTTCATGTATTGGTCTGACTGGGGAATTGGGGCCAAGATTGAGAAGGCTGGAATGAACGGTGTAGATCGGCAGGTGTTGGTGTCTGAGGACATTGAGTGGCCCAATGGAATCACGCTCGGTTAGAATTATAGTCATTCACTTCTGTTATTTGTGCTCTTTGGAAGGTGGAAATTATTGTGATGGTCGTGTAAAGTTCTAAACCATTTGAGCTGTTTGCACTCTTATGGATCAGTAAGGGTGGCATTCAGTGTCCAGCTACTTTGACAGTAGTGTTGTGTCTCTGAATGCAGATGTGGTTGGTAAGCGCTTGTACTGGGTGGACTCAAAACTGCACCTGATCTCCAGTGTGGATTTAAATGGTGCCAATCGCAGGCTCATCCTTTTTTCCAGTGAAAGACTCGGCCACCCTTATGCCCTTGCTGTGTTTGAGGTGAGTGAGCCTCCTAAATACGTGTGCGTCTCTGTTTCTTCTCATTCCACATGAACTGCATGTGTGTGTTTACATGCCTGTGATTAACACCAGCTAGTCTGTGTTCTGTGTACTTAGTGTTGTGTGTTTACTGTCCAACTGTCCAAGGTAGTCAAGCATTTATAGTAACAATAACTTCACCCACACTGCTGTGAAGCCCTGCTCATATCACTCACACACAGGCAGGGCCGACTGGAGCTTATGTAAATGTGTGTGTGGTCAGTATAATACAGCCAAGCTGGCATTAAAGCCTTTTTAGTTTCTTTATTTACTTTGTGATTTATTTATTTAAATTTTGAGCTGCAGGACTGCGGTCCAGCTCTACCCCTGGATCTATTTTATTCTTTATAATTTACAGTTTATCACATTTTAATCACTTTTTTTTTTTTTTACTAGAATAAAAAAAAAAAAAAACAGTGGCTGGTGCTGATATTTAAATAATGCAGCTTAATGAAAACAAAAGCTTTAATGCACAATTTATTTTTTTATTTTTTTATCAGTTTTATGCAATTCCGGTAGTCCAGGTTTTTTTACAGGATCATTCAAACTTATGCTATCGTTCAAAAGTTTTGGGTCAGCAGAACTTATGTTTTTGAAAGAAGTCTCTTTAGCTCACCAAGGTTGCATTTATTTGATCAAAAATAGAGTAAAACAGTAATATTGAGAAATATTATTATATTTTAAAATAACTGTTTTCTATTTTAATATACACTGTCTACTTTATTAAGTACACCCGTTCAGCTAGACGTTAACACAAATATCTAATCAGCCAATCACATGGAAGCAACTATTAAGGTGTGTAGAAATGGCCAAGATGATCTGCTGAAGTTCAAACTGAGCATTAGATTGGAGAAGAAAGGTGATTTAGGAGAGTTTGAACGGGGCATGGTTGTTGGTGCCAGACAGACTGGGTCTGAGTGTTTCAGAATCTGCTGATCTACTGCTATTTTCAAACCTAACCATCTCTAGAGTTAACGGAGAATGGTCCCAGAAAGAGTAAATATCCAGTGAGCAGCAGTTCTGTGGGTGAAGATGCCTTGTTGATGCTAGAGATCAGAGTAGAATAGCCAGACTGGTTCAGCTGATAGAAAGACAACAGTAACTATAATAATGCAGAAGAGCATTTCTGAACGCACATGTCGAACCTACAGCAGCAGAAGAACACACTGATGGTTGATGGTGGTGGTAGTGTAATGGTGGGGCCTTTGTGCCCCTTTATACCAATTGATCTTTTTGGCAATTGTTGGCAGTTCTGAAGTCAAAAGGGGCTCCAACCTGGTACAAGCAAGATTTACCTAATAAAGTGGCTAGTGAGCGTATTTTAAAATATAAATTGTTGTTGTCTCACATGATACTTAAGAAATCATTCTAGTATGATGATTTGCTGCTCAAGAAACATTTATTATTATTGTTGTTGAAAACGGTTGGAGCTGCTTAATATCCTTGACACCATGATAAATATCAGCAATTATTTATTAATTAACCCTGGATGATATATCATCTATAACTTAAACATCTAAAGAAGTAGCATGTGTAGGTGAGTGGTTATTATGGGCTGTGAAAATTGATTGAAGCTGTGTCTGAAGCCTCTTTAAATGTAAAACTGAATCATGCACAGAATTATTCATGTTCTACATCCTTCTTCAATGATGTGTTGTATTTTTATGCAAGCCAATTCCCTTTAGTGTTTTGCTGCTTAAGCTCAGCGGTCTCCATGGTAACATAGGGATGGGTTCTGGGTGGGGATATGATAGGAAGAAGATTATAGTATTTTCACAAAAGCACGGCTCAAGCAGTGGTGAGCACACTAATCTAAGATTGACTTCATCTCACAGCAGAAGCAGAGCGAATGCTGAAGGGCTGTTATCGTGTACACCTACACATCAGCCGCAGAATTAATGGTCTTATTGTGGGAGCTGTTGTTTGGACAGAGAATCCTGCTGTGAATTTCACCCTACTAACTTTTTCTTGGCAGCCTTATTACTTGTGAGAGACTACTTGTTTTACCCAAGATGCCCTCTTTGAATTGATTTTCATTGTTTCAAGCAAACTTCAATATCTATGATGCAAGCAGATTCCTGAAGAGGTACATTGCCTGGTGTCTCTTCATTGTTTTTTTAAGTGGATTTTGCTATTTTTCGAAGGAAAACATAAAACCCTAGCATCAATTCAAACTGTAACACAAAGAGCTGGCGTGCGATGCGGAGAGAGACACGGAGATTCAAACAGAAAACACTTTAATAACAAAACTCAAACAAAACGGCACTCGTGTGCAGAAAACTTGGAATAGGTACATCCACACGCGAAACGTCAACGACAGACAAAGACAATGGAGAGCATGACGGTTTAAGTAGCTTGGGGCCAACAAGGAACACCTGGCAATAGACACGGGGGCGTGGTGCATGACAACTACGGCAACTCGGGAGGGACACACAGGAGGAGCATAACATGACTGTGACACAAACCCTCAAAGAATATTCTAGCAACCATCAACATCACCCTTGCAAGCTCCTAAAAACCACCCAGAACACCCTAGTAACACCTTAGACTCCACATAGGACACCCTAGGATCCACCTAGCAACAGTCTAAACCCTGGAAGAATACTATAGCATTCACCTAGAAACATTTTAGCTAGCAGCCAAACACAACACCCAAGCAACCACCTAGTAATGTACAAAAAAAAAATCCCCACCGAAAACACATTAGCAACATCATAGAAACCACCTAAGACTCCATATCAAACACACAGAATAGCCTAGCAATACTGTAAATCCTCCAAGAACACTCTAGCAACCAACCAGTCTTATTCCAGCAACCACCCTTAACATGCTAGCCACCACCTTGGAAAGCCCCAAAACCACACACAGCACCCAACCAACACTCAAAACCCTCCAAGAGCATTGTCAACCAACTAGCAATGCTCTGCTCTAGCAACCAACTACAATACCCTAGCAACCACCTACCAATGCTCTAAAACCACTCAGAACACCTTTGCAACATCATAAGAACCACTGAGAACACCCTAGCAACACTTTAAACCTTCAAAGAACACTCAACCACTCACAGCACCCAGTAAGCTCCTAACAATGCATTAAAACCACCCTAGCAACCATCTAGCAACAGTCTAAACCCTGGAAGAAAACTAAGCAGCCAAACACAAGAAACCACCAATCAATGCCCTAATACTAACCAGAACACCTTAGCAACTCTTTAGAAACCACATAGGACTCCATATCAAACACACAAACCCCCCCAAGAACATTCTAACAACCAACTAGAAATGCTCTCAGATCACCCAGAACACCTTATCAGTACCATAGACACCACCTAAGACACCCTAGCAACCGCACAGAAAAACACCCTTGCAACGCTATAAACCCTCCAAAAACATTCTTGCAACCAACTAGCAATGCCCTAAAACCACCCAGAACATTAGCAACACCATAGACTCCGTAACAAACACGCAGAATACCGTAACAACACTCCTAACCTTCTAATAGCATTCTAGCAACCAACTAGCAATTCTCTGCTCTAGCAACCACCCACAACCACTTAGCAATGCCCTAAAAGTACCCAGCACCCCATAGCAACCAACTAGCAATTTAACTTTTTTCTTGAGGACATGTAAAAGTCTTGTGTTAACCCTTGTGTCTCTCAGGATCGGGTGTACTGGACGGACCGCGAGAAGGAGGCCGTTTACAGCGCAAACAGACTCACAGGACAGGATGTGACCAGCCTTGCCGAGCACCTCAATGACCCTCACGATATTGTGGTTTTCCACGAGCTGAGCCAACCTGGAGGTGTGTTGATTTCAGCTCAGCTAAAGCTATTCAATTGTCATCCTTTTTGTTTTTTTGCTAATGGCATACTAAATTAAGTTTAATACACCTTATGAAATCCTCCAACAATCGTAATTCTCTCTTTTGTAATCCATCACGCCTGCTATTTCTGTTTTAATCAGAATTTAAGTCATTTTGACTTACGAATCTGGAACCAAAAACAATTTCAGTTTACTGTTAAAAATGAATCATAGTTTAAGTCTCCACAGACTGAAGATGTGTTTGACCCATGTGGCTCAGAAAATGATGGTTGTTTATCTCCTCT